>QPFY01000018.1:0-612058 GCA_003665825.1 Microbotryum silenes-acaulis
CTGGTTGGTCATCGACGCGGGTTCTGGCAGCACTCTAAGGAACCCGCCCTGGCGCACGAGCACGTGTGGTCGCGCGTGGGTCAGTTGCTCAAGGCGAAAGCGTTGCTGCCAGACCGCGTTGCGACCTGCTCGGATACCTCTCAAGGAGGCTCCCCGTCCCCGGTGCTTCAACTTCTTTGGGCTCACCCGACCGTTCACTATTCGCAAGCTTCGTCGGCTTGTGAACGTGGTTTCGGTTCCCAGGGAGGGAGGATCGTGTCAAGCGTTTCCGTGATGGGACTTCTCAGAGCGATAGGAAGCGCTTCTGGAGATGGCTTCATGACCGGTTCGCGTCTGCTGTGGAGCAGGACACCCACTGGCGGCTCATGTACGACGTGACGCCGACACGCAAGAGGCAGATACTCAGGGTCATGCCTCTTCGCCGACGTGTCTATTCTGCGGCAACGATGCAGCGGTCATCGAGACGGTGTCGCACTACTTTTTCGAGTGCGCGTACTCGACCAGCTTCTGGGGCGGGTGCTTTGCATTCTGTTCGACAAGCTCGGCATCGAGGATACCGACGTCGATCCGTCAACGTTCACTCCGGAGCAGCTGACTATGGGGCTCCCCCTTTTGCGGGGTCGTGGGAGAACGACCTCGAAATGGATGTGGGTTCGGCTGGCTTGCGCGATCGGCTTCCAGCGGCTGCACCTGCTCCGCTGGCGCGTTCATCAGCGGTTCGAGCTGGACAAGGTCGTGGCCCCTCCCTCGCTGCCCCAGTGCACTCAGAGCGTTCGAGCGAGATTTTCTCTCTCGAGCGGGCTTTGTGCCTGGGGCTCGAGATTGGGAGGTGTGATGACCGAGTTAATGGAAGGCTGCGCACCTCTCTCTCTCTCTCTCTACTTGCGCAGTAGCGGTTTTCGTTCTTGGATGGATCGGCAAGCCCGGTCGATCGTCTTTGCGTTGGAGGCTTTGTGAAGTTCTCCCCTCTCCTTTCCCCCCCTTTTCCCTTCCCTTCCTCTTCTCGTTCTTGTTGCTCGGTTGTTGACTACGCTTCAGCCACTTCCCCTTTTATTCCTAAGCCGTGTGTTGGATTCCGTCGAATGGTTCGTTCGTTCGCGTTGGTCAAGATCTACGGCATGGCTTGGGAAGAAAGGTCGCTCGTTCTTGGTCAATATCCTCGCGTCAAGGCGAGGCTCGTTTTGTTGTATTGGATCGTCTTTCGCTCGGCCCCAACGGCTCAACAGCCAGCACTCGAGACTCAGCCAAGGGAGGACATCAGGCGCTGTCGGGTGACGAGTAGCTGGGGCTTGGCTGCGGCCTGTCAATCCCTGGGGACCTCTATCTCTGGCTTCGACCCCCTCCCTTGGCCCCTCGGGTGTGTTCCCCTCCTCTCTGTCTTAGTATTCCTGGTTCTCCGTGTTTCCAGTTGTGCTTTTGTATATTCTCCCCTTTCTTTCTCTAGGCGCTCTTGCCTGGTTTTCGAGTATCTTCGCTCCACTCTTGGGACGTGAAGCAGCAGCAGTACTCACCGCCCGTTGGAGTCCGCGTTAGGTGCTCGGCGGGTTTTGATCTGCGCAGCGCTCTTTGCGCGCAGGGGTTTGACTTTCACCCAACTGCTTGCCGTCGTTGCTTTATAACCTCTTTTAGCTCTTTTTGTAGCGGTCCCAGCCAAGCCGAAGGATAGCAATTTATGAGCCCCAGTCAAAAAAAAATAAAAAATGTTTGTGTTATCATCGTCGACTTCCATCTAGTTTTTCCGTAGGCCAAATAGGGGGAACATGAACTGGGGGCAATATGAACAAGTTCTATGAAAAAAAAAAAAAGACTTTACACACACACAAAAGTGAGTTTTGCGGTGTAGCGTGTGTAGTTGACCACCCCGTACCCCCTTAAGTGTTACAGGACAACACCAACAACCGATGCCGGATCCGCCCGGTCCAACTCCGCCCCCGCCCAACGACCCGTTGGCCGGTAGCGGCGCGAGTGACAAATCACTCAACATGCGAACGCATGAAACGGTCGCTGGAAGAACCGCGAATCCTCCAGCCTGGTCCCCCGAGGCAACTCAGGTCCGGTTGGACTATGAGAAATTGATGCAGAAGACCTTTAGAGCACTCGTATCGTTCCCTCCGGCAAGTCGACCCGCCGACTGATGGTCCTGATGCACGACACCTCGACCCCGCCTTCGCAGGCGCCAGTGCTCGCACGAGCCGCCCAAAGAGCGGTGCGAAACGACGCAGCCCCGGCCTCCAATGTGATCCGAGTCATTATGGATGGTCCTGGATCACCCAGAGGTCCTGTACAGATCGCGCTGCGCAAGCACTTTGGATTGGCCGAGACGCCGTTCATGTTCGCGCGGCCCGAGGGCGTCGTGCTCGACCCCGAGGTTGAGAAGCTTTTCTCGAAATGTGTGAAGCTGAACCCAATTGTGACGAAAGCCACGAAGAGGTTCCCGATCGCTCGTCACATGTACGAGCTTGTTTTCGAATCCGACCAAGCCTGTCTCGAAGCCGCTGCAGCGGGCCCGTTCTCTCACCACGGCAAGGAGATGGTTACCGAGCTCCCCAGCGCCTCTCCCCTTAACCACGTCGTTCAGGTGCGATTCACCTTGCCCTCCTCCTCCAGCGCGATCCCGCTTCCGTGCTCCGAAAATCTCTCGATGATGCTCTCACCCTTTCGTTCGGCCGCGCAGGTCGTACGCAAGGTTATACCCTGATGCAATTACAGCGGGGCCTCGCGGTCGATCCGAATGGAGATCCGATGGCCATGACCGAAGACGGGTTCCACTGCGCGTACCTTCGCTTACATGCTGATCTTTTCCAAGGCTCTACCGAGACGCAGAAGGCTGCGCTCAACGCCGCCTTGCCACAAGAGATCGAGATCCTGGGCCCAAGTACGGCTTGCGACACGAATTCGAGACGCACTACTGCGCCGTGTGCGATCGCGCCGGACATCAGTGGGGCGCTTGCAGGAAGCCGGTTTCGACTCCGGCCACCGCCGCCCCTGTTCCGGGGGCCTCGACTTCGACTTCGACCACCGGCTTCCGAGTTGCTGGAAAGAATGGGAAGCACGGTGGGCCTGCCGCATTGAACTCTCGCGTCTCTGGCGCGAACATGATCCAGCTGGGACCTCGTGCTAACCCCGCAGGTGCAGCGACCGGCAACAAGGACGATGCGAACGACGGCGACGACGACGGCGAATCGGTCGCTTCGACCGAACCGGAGGGCGGCGACACTGGGAAAGAGATGTTGACGCGTGCCACCACGGGCTCAACAAAGGAGACGCAGACGACGACGGCGGCGCCCGTTTCGACCCCGACCTCTCCTTCGCCTTCTGCTTCTGCTCCGGCTTCGCCGTTGTCCGGTGGCACGTCGGGATCATCGGCCACCTTGACAATCTCGATAGCCTCGACGCCTTCGTTCGAGCTCGGCACCCGGCAACCGACGTGTCACCCGGGCGGGATCCGCCGTGATCCTCGGTGCATCAGGGGGTTACAGGTCCGAGGGGTGCTGAACTGATTTAATCATGATTGAGTCTCTCACCGTGTTGACGTTCAACGTCCGATCGATGAAGAACGCAGTCAACCAAGTCAAAATCATCCGTTATCTCAAAACCCTTCGGCCGGCCCCTGCGGCCATCCTCCTGCAAGAGCACCACCTCAGCTACAACGCGTCGCGCGAAGGCTTCGAGAGTGCTTAGCCAGGGGCTTGTATTTGTTTCACTCCTCATACCCGATGGCTCACCTTTGGCGGGCCATCTCCTTTCCTCTATCCCGGTCGTCTTTGCAGGAGCTCCTCGTTTTGACGGTCGGATTCTGCGCTCGGTGTTTCGTCTTGAGGAGCTCAATGTCAAGATCATCAACATGTACGCGCCGGTGCAGGAGGACGATCGTCGCAACTTTTTCGGGCTTCTGCACTTCAACGCCCCGAGACCCAAGACTCTTCGGATCTTGGCCGGCAATCTCAACGATTGTCCGGATGTATCGGTCGACCGAGTGTCCATCACCAATCGCGCTTGGACTCCTGTATCGCACTGGCAGACCTTGCTGTCAAAGATCGCGTTCAAGGCACTCGACACGGTCCGACATGTCCATCCTTGCTGACAGGACCACTCCCTCGAGGTCGAGGCAGGGCAACCTGCACGGGGTGACACGGGCCGTGCGAACGGTACGCAGAGCTGGCTGGGAAGACTCGACAGCAAGCAGGGAGGATGATCGATTGAGCCGTAAGGCGAGTCGATGACCGAGAGGACGACACCCAGGAGAGCACACGAGAGCTCGATACGAGGTGAGGATGCGGAGTCGAATATGTGACTCGAACGCGAGGTGAAAGCACGAGGTGCTGCTCCCAACGAGGACCCAAAGGTATACGCTGTATCAGGACTACCTTGCAATCAAGAGAAGAGCAGCAATGAAGCTGGGGTTGATGAACGAGATACGAAAAACTGGGCGATGATGATAGATGATTCTAAGCCAGAGAGGCAAGTGCGCGCAAGAGAGCCAGTCAAACTAAGCAGGGTCCAAGCTCAATAAACTCCACTCAGCGACCAATTCCTCCGACCCAACCACCTCTCCTCTGCCGCCAGTCTCTGATCCCAGTGATCCCAAACCCAAGGCACGGACTTGATACACGACAGGGCTGATCCAGACCAAATGTGAGAGGTGTTGAACCCCTGGAAGAAGAGCGTTGTTCGAGACCGAAGGAAAGCGCCTGCAGTCGCTTGTGTCAGGAGTTGGAGGCGTTCAGCTCCTTACACTTGCACCCCCGCATTCACTCTCCTCACTACCGTGGTAGAGGGGAAGAGCGAAATATTTGCTCGTGGTCGCGGATCGACTATATTCTTGTCCAATCCAGTTGTTGAGCGCTTCTACGCTCTTCGACGCACCCTGTTCGGACCACAGACCTGTAGTTGCGACTTTCGCTTTGCCTACATTGAATGCTGATGCCGAACCTCCCCTTTCTCTTCCCTCTACGAGAGATTTCATTTCGAGGCTCAACCCGACGGTCTATCACGAAGGACAAAGATAGGAGAGGTGAGCCGGACGCAGGGGCTCGAGACGAGGACAAGGGCGAGTGACGAGTTGAGAGATGTTCTAGGGACTTCTCACAAGAGGCGAGGACGAGGGACGAGTGCAAGGATGTGACCTTTGACGAGATTCGAGTTGCAGAAAGGAAGGAGAGAAGTAAGCTACGGAGATGGGGAACTAGACCAGAGGAGTCGGGGACGAGGTGGCGAGCTTGAGGAGGCGAGGCACGAGGATCACGTAATAGTGTTGAGGCTGAGGATCACGTAAGAGTCGGGGGCGAGAGGGTTGTGAGTGTGTAGTCGGAGGAGAAGAGAGCAGTGCAGGTGCCGAAGCGGGGAGAGGAGGTCCGAGCGCGGGAAGGCCGAAGTCACGCGGATGACGAAGGTGCTGAGAGGCCGAACTTCCATTCGTGACACGGTCTTTGACGATCAAGACTTTGTCGCATCGATTCCCGGGGTCGTCGACTGTTAAGTTGGGACCGGAGGTCGCTGGGGATTCGTGTAACGGCACAAGCCGGATCATTTTGGAGAGGTTGCTGTGAAGAGTCCACTCTCAGCTCGACAGGGGCGCCTCGGTCGTTGCGCGCGCCCACTAGCCCGCCCCCTTGCGGAGGGGACTTAGACGCGCGCGACTGCCTCAGCCCGCCGGCGCCGGCGGATTCGGGCGCGCGACCGCTGGGCCGCCCCCCTGCGGTGGCGACTTAGACGCGCGCGACTGCCTTAGCGCGCCAGCGATTTCACCCGCGCCTGGGCCTATCCCAGCGCGGGCCCCCCTTTCTGTTTCTTAGCTTCCTTCTCATCACTTCTGTTCGACTCTCAACCTCTCCTGACAGTAGTGGTGATCATCTTATAGTTCTTGGAACCGTGAGATTGTGCCTACGACGGGTGCGTCCTCCGGTGCGGTAATGGTTGGGGCCGTGGTGTGACGTTGGTGTCCGTGGCGTCGCTCGATGTAACGTTGGCGGGCGGCGTCGTCGGGGCAATGTCGTACTCGATGCATGCCGTTGTTGCAGGCGGGGCAGGAAAACTTAGCTGGGGACTGTTGCGAGGTACGAGATGACGATGGTGATGCTGCCGCAAATGCGGTTACGTTCGGGCCAGTGTTACGAGTGTCGTGGTGGTTCTTGACTTGCTTGTGTGCAAGGGTCATGAGGTTTGCCGGGGTCGGTAGCTGGTCGGTGTTGTGGAGCTCCATGTATTGGCGGAATGCGTCCAGTTTGTCGGGGATCAGGGTGAGAGCTCGAGCCGTGATGACGTCCATTATCGTGATTTGGGCTGATTCGAGGCAGGCTGACTGGTTGAGGAATTCGGCCATCCATTCGACGAAGCCCTTCTCCTCGATAGGTGCGCGCGGAATGTTGAAGAACGAGTGGAGCAGACGGAGTGTGGACTGTGACGATGTTGGATTGTACTCCCGATTTAGGTGATCGTAGTAGGCCTGTGCGCGACGGTGGGCGGTGGCAACGGTGAGCAGCGACTTTCGAACGTTTCCGGCGACACCATCTGATACTTGGCGGACGGCGAAGATCTCGACATTTTCGTGGTCGATGGCTTCCGCACGGTCGGGGAGGGTGCCAGTCGTGATGTACTCGTAGATGGTGGCGCCAACGCGGTCTTGTAACGTGCGGTCCCAAATTCGGAAGGTCTTGACGCCGGAGAGGAGAGCGTCGGCCGGCCAGGTTGAGAGGTGACGGGGAATATCGATGTTGTAGATGATGGGTTTACGTTCGGTGGCCGGTGTAGGGGAGGTAGTGAACTCACGCAGACGACGTTGCACCTCGAGGTGTATGCGCTCGTCGATACTGGCCGCCAGGGTGGGGTCAACGTGGCTCGAGGTGGACATGGGGGCGTCGGTGGTGTCGCGAGGAGCGGTGGTGGTGGGTTCGGGTGCGTCCGGGGAGGCGTCGGAGGTAGGGTTCGCAGGTGCTGCAGGGAATCGGGGCAGATCAGGTCGATTGGGGCTCATAACCTGTTGAATGTAGGCTGCAGGACCTTGGGAGGTTGGCGTAGCGACCGCTAGGGCTACTGTAGGAGCGTCGACGTGGCAGGGTTGCGACGGACGGTCCGGGCGTGTGAGGAATCCACTCTCCGCTCGGGTCAGGACTTAGGCGCGCGGAGCGAGCCGGGCGCATCGGCTCAGGACTTAGGCGCGCGCAGCGAGCCTGGCACATTGGCTCAGCCCCGAGGCTCGCTGGCTGAGGACTTGGGGCGCGCGGCTCCCTTACTGTTAGATTCCTATTCATCACTCTTGGCTATAACTACATCGCTGACGTAGTAGAGTTGATCGAATAGGTTATAAGCCCACGAGCTACCAGCCCCGCCGCTTGCAATTTTTCCCTCGAGCCCAGCCACTCGAGCCGCCCCAGCCCATCGCACCATCGCAGCATGGACAGCTCCCCCGCCCCGCCTTCGCCCCCCAGGGACATCAGCTCCCCTGACCCTTCGATCAGCGTGCAAATCGCCACGCTACAGGCACAGCTTGCCGCTCTACAGGCCTCACAGCCCCCTGCCGCCGCCGCCGCCGCCACCCCGCCCGTCACTGCCACGCAGGCAAACACCGCCACCGCATCAAAAGTTGTGTTCCCCAAGCACGCTCGTCTTGACGGGCCTAAGTCGTTTACAAACTGGTTACGTCAACTCCGTCTCGCGCTTCCAAATCAAGTCCGTAGTTACGTTCTTGACGGTGTCATTCCCCCGACGTGGACGGCCGACCAGCTTGCCGCCCGTGACGACGCTGCGCGGGAAATCATCGTTGGCTCGATCGACTCAGCCGACGTCTCAGCCACCCTCGACGACCTGTCGGCACCACGCATCTTCGCCGCACTCAAGGCTCGTTTCGCACCGGACGACGCCACTCGCACCCTCGAGTTGTTCGCCCGCCTTTGGGATTTCAGGAAGATGCCTGCCTCCGTCGAGGCGTACGACACGTGGCTCCGTGAATACATGTCGATCGCGCAGGAAATCCGCGACGCCAAAACCTCGCTCAACGACGTGCTCGCCACTCACGTGCTCGCCATGGTCCCACCCTGCCTCGACAGCTTCCGACTCACGTTCACGGACGAGCAGCGCAACCAACGCGACCTCCCGGAACTCACGACGCTGACGGACCGCATTCGCATCCAGCTTCGCTCGGCGGGACTCTCGTCATCGCACTCGGCCATGCTCGCCACCGCCTCCCCTTGTCCCGCCTGCCGCGCCCCCGGCCACCGTCTGCGCGACTGCACCTCACGGGCGACACACCCGCCCGCCGGCCCCTGCCGCCGCTGCCACAAGAAAGGTCACTGGGCCCTCGACTGCAAGCACCGGGGCGAACAGAAACACACCGGCGACGACAACCAGGACGACATGTCTCTCCCCGCCGCTCAACAGCCTAACGTCGGCTATTTCGCCTCCTGCCTGTTTGCTCGCCGGCAACTCCCGACTGACACCTTTGTAGTCGACTCGGGCGCCACGGCACACATGGTCGCCGATCGCTCTCTATTCACGGCTTATCGCCAGACGGCGCACACCAAGATTGGCGGCATTGCCGGCGGTATCACGGCCATCGGTATGGGGGACGTAGCGTTTGTTGCCAAGACCGGACATCCGATCACGCTGCGTGGCGTTCTGCACACGCCGGGCCTCCACGTCAACCTCCTCTCCGTCTCTCGCCTCTGCGACACCGACCGTGTTCGACTCGCCTTCACCAGCGACGGCATCAACATCGCCAAGGACGGCCAGGCCATTGCTCACGGTACCAGGGTTAACGACGGTCTCTACCTTTTGGACGCGGACCACACCAAGTGTCAGCAGCTTGCCCTTCTCTTGCGTTCTGAGTCGACTGTGCCCCTGCTTACCCTTCACCGCTGCCTCGGCCATCTTGCCCCATCCTCGATACAGAAGATGATCGCCGCAGGTTTGCTGGATGGGTTTGGGGCCGGGTACAGTGACAAAGACGTAGAGGAGTTTGTTTGCAATGCTTGCCTTGGTTCCAAAGGTCACCGTCTTCCCTTTCCCAACTCTGAGTCGCATTCCCCCGAAAGACTTGGCCTCGTGCACAGCGATGTCCTTTCGTTCCCCACTCCGTCCTTGACTGGGAAGCGCTACCTTGTCACATTTCTTGACGACCACTCTCGCAAACTCTGGGCATACGCGATCGATCACAAAAGCGACGTCTTCCCAACTTTCCAGACTTGGCTCGCCGAAGTGGAGTTAGAGACGAACGCGCGTTTAAAAACCCTTCGCACCGACAACGACGGGGAGTACAGATCGAACGCATTCACGGAGTTCTGCAAGTCCAGGGGCATTCGTCGTCAATACTCTATCCCCTACACACCTCAGCAAAACGGTCGTGCCGAACGTGTCAATCTCTCCATTGTCGAGGGCGTCCTCGCCCTCCTTGCTGACTCCCATCTGCCGGCCACCTTTTGGGATGAAGCGGCTGCGTACTTCGTTTATTGCAAAAACAGGTGCTCACACTCAGCTTTGGCCAAACAGACCGCTCCGCCCGCGACGTTGTGACTCGTGAGATCCTTGCGAACTCAATCGATGGCAGTCCTCGACAAGATCCCTACCGCCGACCTCACAGCGCCCAAGATTTACTCGACGCTGAAATCGCGGTACGCCCCTGACGATGCAACCCGCACACTTGAGCTCTTCTCGCGACTCTGGGGTTTCCGACCCATGCCCGGTACGGTTGGCGAATTCGACAGTTGGATCATGGACTTCAAGTCGGTTGCGCAAGAGATCATCGATACCAAAACGACGATCAACGACGTCCTTGCCACACTCCTCCTCGCGATCGCCCACCCGTCACTCGAGAGCTTCAAGGCGACGTTCACCAACGAACAACGCACGCAACGAACTCTCCCTGACATTGATTCGCTTGCTGACCGCATGCGAGTTCAACTCCGGTCAATGAACCTCTCCAGCGACCAATCGGCCCTTCTTGCCTCGTCGTCGCCACGTCCCACCCGTCCCAAGTGTCTCGCCTGCCGCAGTCCTTCTCACCGTGTCGTGGAGTGCCCTACGAGGGCGCAACATCCGCCGCCAGGACCCTGTCGTTTCTGCAAGAAGGCTCTCGGCGACGGGAAAACGCCCAACACCTCCGACTCGCAACACCATGTCGGATGTCTCGCCACCGGTCTTCTCGCACGTCGTCGTCAGCTTCGCAACAACTCTTTCGTCGTTGACTCGGGCGCCTCTTCGCACATGGTCTCCGACAAGTCGCTGTTCACGACCTATCGCCACATCGCTCCTACGAAGATTGGTGGTATTGCAGGGGGTATCAACGCCATCGGGACGGGAAATATCGCCTTCGTTGCCGCCTCTGGTCATCCGATCACGCTCACCGGCGTTCTGCACACTCCGGGCCTGCCTGTCAACCTCCTCTCGGTCTCTCGACTTTGCGACACCGACAATGTCCGTGTTGCCTTCACGAAACACGGCATCCACATTGACAAGAACGGCAACGCTATCGCTGAAGGCACAAGGCTCGACGAAGGGCTCTACTTGCTGGACGCTGATCATTCCAAATGTCAGCATCTTGCTCTCCTTTCTCACTCACAGTCTTCCGTGCCCCTACTGACCCTCCACCGCTGCCTCGGCCATCTCGCACCTTCCTCCATACAGAAGATGGTTGCCGCTGGTTTGCTGGAGGGTCTCGGGGCCGGATATAGTGACAAAGAGGTAGAGAAGTTTGTCTGCAATGCTTGCCTCAGCGCAAAGGGCCATCATCTTCCTTTTCCCGATTCGGATTCGCACTCCTCCGAGAGACTCGGCCTTGTCCACAGCGATGTTCTTTCCCTCCCCGAGCGGTCCTTGACTGGCAAACGGTATCTTGTCACGTTCCTCGACGATTACTCCCGCAAACTCTGGGCCTACGCGATCGGACACAAAAGCGAAGTCTTCGGCGTGTTCAAGACTTGGCTTGCCGAGGTCGAGCTCGAGACAGGTGCGACGCTGAAGGTCCTCCGAACCGACAACGGTGGCGAATATTGTTCGAGAGCGTTCACGGAGTTCTGCAAGGCACGCGGCACACGGCAACAATACTCTATCCCACGCACGCCTCAACAGAACGGTCGTGCGGAGCAGGTCAATCGTTCCATCGTCGAAGGTGTCCTTGCGCTTCTTGCGGACGCACATTTACCCAAGACATTCTGGGAGGAGGCCGCAGCCTATTTCGTATACTGCAAGAACTTGTGTCAACACTCGGCCCTGGACAAGGCAACACCGAACTCCGTCTGGCAGGGCGACCGCGCCAACGCCTCGGCGCTTCACCCGTTCGGCTGCACAGCTTGGCTCACGGTCGCGCCCGAACTTCGCTCGAAACTCGACCCGAAAGCGGTTCGCGTTCTCTTCACCGGCTACGACCTGGCTTCTAAAGCCTTCCGTTTCTACGACACTACGACAAAGAAGATCATTCTGGGCAGAAATGCCACGTTCCTCGACACTGAATTCCCCGGGCTACCTGGCGACTCCACCGAGCAAGACGTCGACACGCACTTCGCCAGCGCTCCCATCGCCGACCTTCAAGACACTGTCAAGACATGGACCCCACTAGTAAGGTCGGCGCACATGGACGTCTCATCCCCCCTTGATGATTCTGCCATGAGCGCCGTTGACGTGGCAGTTGGTGTGTTGGGAATGAGGGTTAGGAATGGCGCGTTCATTGGTAATCTGTTTAGAAGTGCTCGTCTGTTTAGTGAAGCCTGGCGATGCGCACCAACCGTTGTCTTCTCTCCACGGTTGGATTACACGCTCGTCAGGTACGCATGTTTAGCTTCACAGCCACTTTCGTTGCAATTAACTGACGGTTGGATTACACGCTCGTCAGTCTCTTATTTGGTAGCGTCTGTATTGCCGCAAGGCACAGATCCGCACGCAGAAAAGACGCAGCGCGTATCCAAGATGGCTACGACCTCGGTGGATTCCGGGTCCGCCACTCATCGCGGCCTTATGGGCGACCTGTATGGCAATGTCGACGCCACAAATTGGGGAACGGCCAAGGATCGACTCCAACGGGTGTTGGAGGGCGATGGCCGGTTCAAGCACGTCACGACCGAACTCAGCGTTGGCCCCGAGCCCGAACAGTCCGAGTTCACCCGTACGCTGGGTGGCTCCACTGTGGCCGACGTAGCCACGTTCCGTACACAACATCGGAACTACCGTCATGACGTCGACGACCTCGATCAAGCCTTGGCGCAGGCCCGCAACATCTTGTTCGTGTGCCTGGGGGAGGCCACGTTCGCGCGCATCGCAGACCAGCCAACGCACGAGCTGTGGGCGGCCCTCGATAAGGATCTCGGCGCCGCATCCCACGACTTCGCGCGGTCGGAGAAACTCGATGCTCTTTTCCAATACCAAGCCTACGTCGATGGAGACCCTCTCGACCCTTGGTTGTCGCGCTTCAACCGGCTGTTCGTCGATCTCAACGCCGCGCATGTTTCCCGCGACAAGGCCTACCAGCGCGCCAAGATCGACGGGGTCAAGTACACGCAAGCTGAGTTTGACAAGTGGGTTCCGCCGCCTGCGTTGTCGGAAGGCATCCGCATGGACCTCTTGAAGGCGAGGATGCCACGGCCTATTGTCACGGTTATCGACGCCCTCGGCCCTATCCCGTCGCTCAGTGATGTGGAGGGCGCGATTCGTCGCGCGGCGATGTCTCGCTCTTCCGGCACCGACGTCGCCGAAGCCCTCGCGGCGAAGACTCAGGGTCGTCGCAGGCGCCCCGCTCGTTCGTCAGGCAAACCGAAGTCCAGTTTTCTCTCGGCTTCGAAGGTACCGGGTCTCGTGGACAAGTGGCCGCACGGGGTTGCGCAGAACGGTCGCCTGAGGCTGGGCCCGTCGCAGTGTCGGAAATGCTACGAGCAGGGTCATCTTGGCGACGAATGTACCGTCCCCTCGACCGAACTGTGCCGTCGTCGGGTTGCCGTCTTAGCCAAGCACAACATCTCCATCGGCGCGGCCGACGCGATGGCGCTCGTGGCTGAGTACGGTCCCGACCCATCGGTTGACGACGACTCTTACGTGAACTATTTTGCCGAGGTCGCCCTTGACACCGAAGTCTCTGCGCTGTACTTGCACGACGGTCCCCGCTACCTCCTTGACTCGGGGGCGACGCGCCACATGACCACTCGTCGGGATCTCTTGGTCGACTTCCAGCCTTTCACGACGGAGCGGGTGCGCGTAGTCGGCGCATTCAAGTCCAGCGCCATGGCTGTCGGCAAGGGCACCCTTCGCTTTGACGCCAATGGCGCGCCTCTCGAGCTCCGCAACGTCCTTCTCGTCCCGGGTCTGTCCGCCGAGCTCGTCTCTCTTGCCAGTCTCATGAAGGATGGGTACCAGCTGTCTGGGATTTGCGACGCCGCGGGCGCACACTCTGGTCTCACCATCTCGGGTCCGGCTTCGAGTCTCACCTTCGCTCTCGATCGCAACCACTACGTTCTCCAGGCGAGTCCGGCCTCACCTCCTCTGGCGGATCACCACGCGCTGACAGCCACCTCCTTGCCTACAGATGTAGTGCTTTGGCATCAGCGTTTGGGTCATCTGTCCTGGGGTCGTTTGGTAGAAGTTGCTAAGTCGGGCGACATTTCCCTCGACATCTCTGCTGTAACCCGGGATCAACTTCGTCTCCTCGATCAGTGCGATGCCTGCTGCTCCGGCAAGGCCGTGTCTGCCCCCAGTCGTGAGGCTGCCCACCACCCCGCCGACGCACCTTTCGCTCGGGTCTTCGCCGACGTGTGGGGGCCTTCCCCTGTCCCTGCTCTCTCCGGCGTCCGATATCTGTGCGGTGTCACGGATGAATACTCGCGTTTCCGCTGGGCTCGCGGCATTCGGCTCAAGAGCGAGGCTTCGTCCGTACTCAAGGGCTTCGTTGCGATGTCGAAAATCCAGTATGCTGGCCCGGGAGTGGCGACCTTGCGCACGGATAGGGGGGGTGTGACAGGCGACGTCGGCGAGGATGACGTCGTCTACACGACGAAGGACGGGGGTGTCGAGGAGTATCGGCTGTGGTGGCGGCAGTCGGCGAGGGAGCGATCGAAGAGGGGTGTCGACCGAAAAGCTCGCGGGAAGTCAAGTATAACGGACTTTATTCCAACGATCGGCAAGGAGAGGGGGGGGCCAATAAGATGATGAGCGGACCAGGCTCCGGCGGAAGGTGTCGAAACCGAAGGGAGGGACTGCCCAGGCGCCGAGGGAACTCAGCCAAATCAAACTACTCCAAGAGGTCGCCTCAGGGGTAAAAAGGATTGCTCGCGGGAGCACCGGTAAAAACCCTGAGGCCGCGCCTCAGCTAGCAAAAAAGATAAAACAAATCGAAAGAAGATTGCGCTCGCAACGCATCGAACCTGCAACCAGCGGGTGCGCGCCCACGCGCCAAACGGCTACACCACGACGCCCGCGATGCTTGAAACGAATCCGCCATTGGGTCAAGTCATCGCTACCTGCACACAACCTCGGGGAAGACTTCCTTTGAGTACTGCTGTCAGTGTACCGCTGTCATCCTGACACTGTCCCCCCCAAAAGGAAGTCTACCGTGCGGCGAGGCGGCGGTTCGAGCGATCGAGGCGCGCAAAGTAGGCGTCGAGGACGGACGGATGGTCCAGGCGAAGGGACTGCTCTGACATCCAAGTATCGTCGGTGTCGTTACGGCCTACCCATCGCACCAAGAACGAACGAGCGCCCCGAGCGTTCCGCCGATCGCGAACAATCCGTTCCGGAATCGCAGAGTTGTCGGCCGCATCGGCTACATCTTCGACAAAAAGAACTGCGGGGTCACGCCCAGGGAACCTTTCAGCATCATTCTCAATGTAAGGGCGAAGCAGTCGAGCATGGAAGCGATTGTGCACTCGCGACATGGCTGGTGGAAGCTCGAGGTCGTAGCTGGATGTTGCCGGAATTGCCGCTCGAATACGGAAAGGGCCGATGTAGCGCGGCAACAACTTCGACTTCATCCCTTCAGGAACTGCCAGATTCTTTGTCGAAAGGTAGACGTAACTGCCGGTCCGAAAGGCGGGGTCATCCGGGCGTCGATGCTTGTTGGCCTGATAGGACTGGTCGAGGCGTGCTCCAATGATCGCATCCGTGACATCGAGGTTCCGTAACTGTCGAGTCCGAGCAAACGCTTCCGCCCGAGGGACAGCCGAGACAGACCAGGAATCGGTGGGCCAACGTCGAGGAAGGTAGCCGTAAGTCGCCTCGAAAGCCGACAAAGACGTGGACACAGCAACAGAAGAGTTAAGAGCGAACTCAGCTTCAACTAGACGAGATGCCCAAGCCTCGTGATTTGACGACACCATGATCCGCAGTGTTTGGGTGACCATCTTGATCCGATTCTCGCTCGATCCGTCCGTCTCGGGGTGTGCCGCGGTTGACATTCGCAAGACGGCGCCAACCTTTGCCTGCAATGCCCGCCAAAACTGCGAGGTGAACTTGGGATCGCGGTCGGAAACGATGGCTGAAGGCGTCCCATGCAGTCGAAAGATGGTGGCGTAGTACTTCTCGGCAACGAGCTCAGAGTCGGCGTCGGCTGGGAGGGGAATTAGGTGGACCATCTTTCCCCAAGTGTCAGTGACCACCATGATTTGAGCGACCATCATCCCTTCGAACTCGACCGGAGGCAGTCCTGTCATGAAGTCGATCGCCACTTGTTCCCAAGGACCGGAGGGGATCGGCATTGGGTGCAGTCGGCCATAGGGAACTTGAGTGGACGCCTTGCCGCGGGCACAGTCTTCGCAGGAACGGCAGAACTCAGCGCAATCGGCAGACATGGACGACCACCAATACAAAGGACGTATGGCGGCCAAGGTGATGCGATGTCCCGCGTGCCCGACGCTCCGATGTATCTCCGAAAGCACGAGCTCGCGCAGCGACGGGACCTTGTCGGAATCGACGACGCCGGTAGCGAGACCACGAGGCACAAACAGGGAAAGAGACTCATCTGGATGTACGCGCAAGATCCTCCCTTCCTCGGTCACCCGAAACATAGGCCATGATATTGGGTCGGTAATGATGACCTGGGCTTGCGAATCGTTGGTGTATGCTCGGATGATGGTGTCGAGGAAGGGTTGGGGCAGTGGATCAGGCGGCCGATGGACTACAGGTGCGTCGTTGACTGCATCGGCAGCGACTCCCAACAAATCGAGTTCATCAGCGTCGGCATCAACCGGAATGGGCGGGTCGTTGGCCGAGGCCGCAGCGATAGCGTGAACTCGATTGACGGCGATGGGAGGAGGAAGGGGGCCGGTAGACAAGTCGACGGCGTCCATTATGTTCTCGGCGAGGCGATGGGAACCGGGAGAGCCTGAATTGTAACCGTGTCCCCAGGGCCCGAAGGCACAATCAACAGCCGGCAACCGGTCGTGCGAAGGTGAGGTGTAAGGACGTTCCTCGAGGAGGCTCTCACCGGGCGTAGTGAACTCGTGGCATTCTTCCTTCAAGAACAAATTCCCCAAATCCCGTCCATTCACATCCTCGTCTTGCGATTCCTCCTTGAGCGCGTAGTATCCGGGAGAGCCTGCCTCGCAATCGTCGCGTTGGGGCCCGAGGGCAAAATCAACAGGAGGCAACCGATCGGGAGATGGAGAGGTGTAAGGACGTTCCTCGGGGAGGCTCTCACCGGGCGTAGTGAATCCGTGGCGTTCTCCATCAAAGAACATGTCCTCCAACTCATTCTCCTCGACCTGATCCTCGTACGATCCCTCCTTGACCTCCCACAAGCGCGACAATGAATCAGCAAGGGAGTTGTTCCTGCCGGCGATGAATTCAAACTCAAAGTCGAAACGGCTGAGTTCGAGACACATGCGGATGTGCCGAGGCGTTTGGCGTAACTTCTGCGTTTTGATCGTGCGAAGGGCTTGATGGTCGGTGACGATGACGAAGGGGTAGCCAATCAAGTGCTGCTCGAACGCCCGACACGCCGAAACGACGGCTAGGAACTCCTTATCAGTTACATGATAGTTGAGCTGAGCACCGTTGAACTTAGCGGAAAAGAATCGGGTAGGGATGGCCTGCGAACGAGTGGGCCCCGAGGCCAGGCAAGCACCAATGCCAACACGACTGGCATCGGTGAACAGGTAGATCTTGTGCTCGCCGGAGGTGACCTTAGCGCCGTCGATCGGTCGCAGCGTTGCTGGGACGAGGGACTTGACGGTGTTGAAGGCCTGCTGTTCGCGGTCGTTCCAACGCCACGAAGTCGATTGCGCCAACAACGCGGTGATCGGCTCCAAAATCGTCGAGAGGTGTGATAGGTGATCTCGCATCCAATTGACGGTGCCGAGGAAACGCTGGATGTCGCACTTGTTGCACGGAATCGGCCACTGTCGGATACGCTCCCACTTGGCGGGGTCGACCTCGATGCCGTTGTCGGAGATGATGACACCCAACGAATCCAACGACTTGGAGAACCACTCGGATTTGTTGGATCCTAAGTAGAATCGGTAGTGTCGCAATGTCATCAGCAAGATCTCGATGTGTCTCAAGTGCGCTCGACGAGTATCGGAGTGGACGTGAACATCGTCGAAAAAGATCTTGGTGAACGAAAGGCATGGCTGGAACATCGCTGACGTTAACAGATTCAGGGTGTTGGGCGCATTGGTGTCGCCAAACTGCATGACCCGCGACGTGTACGTGCCCGTGACCGTGGCAAAGCCGGTGCGATCGACGTGCTCGGGTATGACCCGCACCTGCTCAAAGGCTGCGGCCACATCGAACTTGGACCGGTAACGCGAGCGGGCGACTTCATAGCGCACACTGGTCATGTCGGGGATGGGCGAGAATCGCTTTGCGGTGTTGCTGTTGCGAGCCCGGAGGTCGATGACGAAACGAGCGGTCTGCGAGTTCTTTTTCGGAATGGCAAAGACCGGGGCTGCCGAATCGATCGGACCCGAAACCCAGAAGCGACCGCGAGTGTACTTAGCTGAGTGCTCCGCCCATTGGCTTCGATATTTGTCGGCGAGGGGGTACACCTTGGGCTTGACCTTCTCGTTTGGGTCGATCAGAGGGATTTCGTGATTTACGGGTCGGTACGGCGGGAGTCGGTCCATGGGGAGCGAATCTACGAACACATCAGAGTATTTCTCGAGTAAGGCAGCTAATCGTGTTCGTGCTTCGGACTCGGACAAATCCTCGAGCGCCGGGTCATCGACGACATCCAGCAGTGGGTTGTGCGGCTCGAGGCCAATAATCTCGTCGTCGGGAAGCAACCCCGGGTGATTGTAACCGATGGCGGAACCGGCAAAGATGGGCGCCACAGTGACTGCGCGATCCCACTCATGAGTGCCCAGGGCGACGGGTTGCGAAGGGCCTGGGTGCGCGACCGTGAAGGCGCCCCAGCCAACGAGCATGCCTGTATCCTTAAGAAAGGGCAGCCCCAAGATGGCATCGTACCCAGTCATCCGGAAGATAAAGAACGCTCGCGAACCGAGGTCGAGGGTGCCCGACAGAAAAGGGGCGGTGGCGAACACAGCACATCGGTCGGACGTATCCTTGGTGCCGAGGCGCAAGTGCAACGGCGCGGTCAACCGGGCCGTTGCGAAGCTCGGGTCGGCTCGCACCACCTCCTGGTCCACCAAGTCGATCTCTGACCCAGAATCGATCAAACAACGCAGGACCCTCCCAGAAGGCAACGTCCAAGCGATGACGTTGCGGGCGCGCACAATGGCGGGCTCGACAGGTCGGTCGGGTTCGTCGATGTCGAGCAGGGGTGCGGCGGACGCCAAGAGAGACACACCCGACGGCACAGGAATCTGGAAAGAGCTCACCGAAGCAGTCCTTTCCGCCTTGCGAGACGACACCACTTCCGGCCCCCAATAACGACGCAAGCGCAACTCGGCATCAGCGTAAGACAAGACATCTTCCACCGCGTCAAGCGCGGAGTCAGTCAGGCTGTCGTCGAAACGAAGTGAGTCTGCATCATTTGCCGAGGCGGTCGGCTGTGAACTACTTGATGTAACCTCAACTTCCAGCGAAGAAGAAGCGACATCTTTCACTCGTCCAACAGGGTCTGCGGAGGGCCAAAAGGGGTGCGTCACTGAGGCGGAATCGGAACTCAACGGTCGAGTCTGATCAGGCTCAAGTGGAAGGGAAGATCTCACCTGGGGGTCCTCGGCACCTTCTGAGCCCGAAGACCATTCCTCCTCGTCGAAGTTGGCCACGGCAATCGCGGATAGCTGGACGACTGCGGGAGATTGACGCTCGGAGGTACAGTGCTGTGAAAAGTGACCGCCTTGGCCACAATTGAAACAGGCCATACTTGTAGGTACTCCTCCTGGTGCGGGCGAGAACCACGTTGGTCGATCCTTCCACAAATGCGACTGTTGCCATTTGGTGGCGCGGTCGACCCATCGAGCTCGGCGGATCTGCGAGCGCTGGTCGTTGTTTGTTGTGGGTGGGGTAGTGCGTGGAGCATGCGAAATCGCTCCAAAGGTCGCGGTGCGAGTCGAAGGGGTGGCAGCCGGCGTCGGTGTCGAAATCTCGTCGGCGATGGCGGCCCATTCGGTGATTTCGTCGAGGGACGGGACCGTCCGACCGAACCTCCCTGTGATCACTAAGGAGTTGTCACGATGTTCGCGTAACATACCTGCGCGGACTTCACGCTTGGCCACGTCGTTCAAGGATTGGTAGAATGCCGTGGCGAGCTGAAGTGCCGAGAGACCGAAGCTTGGGTTGTCGTGCATGAACGTGCGGTAGCGCGCGCGCCATTCGCCGACATGGTCGTACGCCCGAGACGAAGATTGGCGGCACCCATAGAATTCTTCGGCCACCCGGTCGGCAAACCCAGGGTCCGGCCAACGACGTCCCACTGCCGTCATGAGCGACGTCCAGCAGTGAGGGCGCCTGTCCCGGATCGCGTCCCTCAACTCGTCGACGGCCCAATCGTGAGGGGACTGGCGGCGCTGGCGAGACGTCGAACGAGCGAATAGGGTGGCCACGAGCTGGACGACGCGGTCGGTGGTGAACAGTTCGTCGATTGCGATGTCGCACAAAAGTGAGAGGTACGAGTTCCCGAATGCAGTGAAAGTCACCAACCTTTCCGGGTGATCCCCGGTCCATAACCCTTCCTGGTCGGGCAATGTCCCTCTCCAACGAGAGCTAATCACCGCCGGGGAAGGGCCGTCCCTGATTTCGCTGTGAGATTCCCCCCCAGGGGCACGAGCAAGGGGGTCAGCGGTAGTGTTGGAGCGTCCCGAAAATTGGTGCGGAGGGACGTCCAGGGGGACCGATCTCACCGGCGTGAACTCCCCGGCCCGAGCTGCGGCTGGTTCAGTCAAGCCAGCCCGCGCCGCAGCCGGTTCAGTGGAGTTCTTCAAAAGGCGCTCTACCAATTTCTCCAAGTGCTGAACTCGATGATCGGAGTCGAGGCGTCGAGCTTCGGATTCTTCGAGGCGAGCTTCGAGCGACATCAGAGCGGCGGCGGTATGGGCCGGTTTTGGCGGTGGGGACTTAAAGGATTCTGGGCGCCCGGCCTCGTCGTCGCGGAGAGGGCTGACGCTGTCTCCGGCAAAGACGCGCGACGTGTCACGTTCGTCGGCCATGGCGAGCTCGCGATTCAACGGTCGGCGATTCCGGGGTGAACGGTGGCGAGGGCGGGATGGCTGGAAGAAAGGGTAGGAGGGAAGAACGCGTTCGCCGTCGGACTCGGTGAAGGAGGTCACGAAAGACAGTGACGCGTTCGTGGGGGATGAGTTCGGCAACGGGGAGGAGGCTGACGACTCGAGATCAGACGGCGGGGGCGACTGCTCGTCCAGGGTATGGGACTTAGCAGTTGTAGGGGTTCTGATCGTTGTTGGCGATGCCGTACTTGAAAAAAGTGACAGGCGACGTCGGCGAGGATGACGTCGTCTACACGACGAAGGACGGGGGTGTCGAGGAGTATCGGCTGTGGTGGCGGCAGTCGGCGAGGGAGCGATCGAAGAGGGGTGTCGACCGAAAAGCTCGCGGGAAGTCAAGTATAACGGACTTTATTCCAACGATCGGCAAGGAGAGGGGGGGGGCCAATAAGATGATGAGCGGACCAGGCTCCGGCGGAAGGTGTCGAAACCGAAGGGAGGGACTGCCCAGGCGCCGAGGGAACTCAGCCAAATCAAACTACTCCAAGAGGTCGCCTCAGGGGTAAAAAGGATTGCTCGCGGGAGCACCGGTAAAAACCCTGAGGCCGCGCCTCAGCTAGCAAAAAAGATAAAACAAATCGAAAGAAGATTGCGCTCGCAACGCATCGAACCTGCAACCAGCGGGTGCGCGCCCACGCGCCAAACGGCTACACCACGACGCCCGCGATGCTTGAAACGAATCCGCCATTGGGTCAAGTCATCGCTACCTGCACACAACCTCGGGGAGGACTTCCTTTGAGTACTGCTGTCAGTGTACCGCTGTCATCCTGACAGGGTGAGTTCGTCAACAACGACCTCCGGGATTGGCTTGCTGAGCGGGGCATTTTTCACGAGCTATCCACGGCATACGAGCACGGTCAGATGGGCATACAAGAGCGGAGTTGGCGTACGATTTTCAACTCTGTTCGAGCGTGGCTTCATCGTTCGGGACTGCCGTCATCGCTGTGGGAAGAGGCTGCGCAGGCGGCCATCTACGTTATCAACCTCCTCCCGTCGTCGCCTCTGCAGCAGCGCACCCCTGATGCCGTTCTTCACGCCGCTGCGAGTCCCGTTACGTCCACCCGTCGTCCCTATGAAGATGCGACGACTGCTCAAGCGGTGGTTAGGCTCTGATCGACGGACCAAGGAGACCAGACCAAGAAGTTGCTTGAGCAGGAGAGTGAGAAGTGCGGAGCCAGTTGGCTGAGGTAAGCTCGGGGCTGGCTCCGTGGCCTGTGTCAGGCGCACGGACCCAGCCCAGTGAGGAAGAGAGCTAGGTGGGAAAAGGCAGGCCAAAAACCAAGAGAAGACAAGGAAAGGAAGTGAGGGATGATATGAGAAGGAAATAGAAGAGGTTGTCAATCTCACACCCCCCCTACTTCGAGTATCAGGAAACACAGATGCCAAGTCGGCCGCGGTGTCGAGCAAAGAGGTCGCGAGACAAAGCCTTGGTGAAAATGTCGGCAGTCATCTCGCTGGTGGCGATATATTGTACGATGATGTCACCCAGGGAGACCATATCTCGGACGAAGTGTTCACGAAGACGAATGTGCCGAGTGCGAGCGTGAAAGACCGGGTTTTTGGTGAGAGCATTGGCACCTTGGTTGTCGCCATAGATGAGAACGGGTTGGGATGAAGGAAGGCCGAGCTCACCAAACAGCTGACGTAGGAAGATAGCCTCCTTGCCGGTGTGTGACAAGGCAAGGTACTCGGCGTCACAAGTAGAGTCGGCAACCCGAGACTGGAGGCGAGATGACCACAAGACGGCCGCGCCTGCGAAGACAAAGGTGTAACCCATGGTCGATTTTGAGGATAGGACGCAAGCACCCCAGTTGCAGTCCGAGTAGCCAACCAAGGGTGCCGGATCCCCGCAAGTGTAGCGTAGACCGTGAGACAGAGTACCAGCGAGATAGCGAAAGGCGTGCTTGACAGCACCCCAGGCAGCAACGGATGGTGACTGAGAGAACCGAGCCAAGTAACCGACGGTGTAGGCCAGGTCGGGGCGAGTACCGGTCGATGCGTACATGAGGGAGCCAATCGCCTGTAGATACCGAGTGCGATCCGGGAACGGGGTGGGCTGGAGCTCGACTTCGAGGCGGAGATCGGCTTGCATGGGCGTGGCAACGGGATGGGCGTCGGACATACCAAAACGAGCGAGGACGTCCTTGAGGTATTGTTCCTGACTGAGGGAGATGGAGCCGTCGGCAGAACGCCGAATCTGGATACCAAGGACGTATTCAGCCTCACCGAGTCGTTTGACACCGTAGCGCTGCTCAAGGCCTTGGAGGGTACGCTCGATCTCTGGGAGAGAAGGGCTGATCATGAGCAAGTCGTCAACATAGAGCGCGATGTAGTGGCGCTCATCACCGGCAGTGCGGACATAGACGCAGTGGTCGGACTCGGTGGCGACGTAGCCAAGTGCCGACAATGCAGAGTCGATCTCGTCGTTCCAGATGCGACCAGCCTGGCGCAAGCCGTAGAGAGACCGGTGCAGCTGGAGGACCTTGCCCGGCATGTAAATCCCTTCGGGCACGCGAATGTACAGGGGCTTGTCGAGTTTACCGTGAAGATAAGCCTTGTCGATGTCGGCCTGGTGGACGTGGTACCCATGAGCGGCTGCGAGGGCCAGGAGTGTGCGAATGGAGGTGAATTTGGCGACGGGGGCAAAGGTCTCGTCGAAATCGATGCCCGAGCGTTGAGAATCACCACGAGCAACCAGGCGGCCTTTGTACGACTTGATTTGGCCGTGTTGATCGCGTTTTGTGCGGAAGACAAAGCGCGAACCGAGAACCTTGGAGTCTGCAGGCACGAGAGACTCATCAATTGGTGTGAAGGCCGAGAAATCGCGGGAGAGCGAGTCGAATTCGGCCTGGGCAGCGAGGCGCCACTCGTCTGCCTGCGGGGTTGCCATCGCAGCGCGCCAGTGTGGAGGGTCCCGAGCAGGAGCGATCAGTTCCGTCGGGTCGGCGGGCGAGGTGTCGAGCAGAGCAGCGGCTCCAGAGGCAAGGTAGGCGACGGCCGGAGGCGAGTGGAGCGCGGCATCGATGTCGTCAGGGAATTCCTGCGCAAGGCAGAGTGAAGCAACGTTGCCCGAACGTGGCAAGAGGTCGATGGGGTCTGGTGATTCGGATCGAGCAGGCGAGGGTGGCGCCGGCAACGGACGTGGAGCCACCGGTCGCGGTGATGGGCAGGGCGTGGAGATGGCCGAGTCGGAGCTGCCTTGGTCAGAGGCGGTGGAGGTTGGTGAGCCCTGGTCAGGGTGGTCACCAGCGTGGGCTACGGGAGAGCCTTGGTCGGAGGCAGGAGGCGCGCGGGAGCCCTGGTCAGGGATGTCGCGGGCCGGGGAGGGACGGCGCAGGCCTTGGTCAGAGGCAGCGGGCACAGGTCCAGGGAGCTCAGCGCGAGGCGCCAGAGAGCGAGGGGAAGCAACGAGCAAAGGCTCAGAGTGGTCTACCTGGTCAGGGTAAATGTCGGCGGCCACAGGAAGCGGAATGGCGCCGGTGTGGGTGTTGGCCACAGGCTGCAGGGCGGGGAACTCAGATTCACGAAAGACGACGTTGCGACTGAGGATAATTTTGCGTGTAGCCGGGTCGAAGAGGCGATAGGCCTTTGCGTGGTCGTCGAGCCCTACGAAGATGAGTGGCACGGCCTTGGGGTCGAGGTCGGTGCGCTTAACCGAGGGGAGGCAGTGCCAAGCGCGGCAGCCAAAGGCACGCAGCGAGGAGACATCCGGTGCGACACCATGCCAGCAAGTGTCGGGAATATCGCCACGGATGCCCGCATGGGGCATCAAGTTCTTGCAGTGCACGAAGTACTTGGCAGCTTCAGCCCAGAGGCGTGGATCAGCGCCAGCCGAGTAGAGCAAAGCGAGGATACCCTCTTTGATCGTCCGATTGGTGCGCTCGACGCGTCCGTTTTGTTGAGGCGTGTAAGGGATTGTGAGTTCCCGACGGATGCCCTTGCTCAAACAGAAATCGACGAAACTACGCAGGGTGAACTCCCCGCCGTTGTCCGAGCGAATGGTTTTCACCCGATCACCCGTGGTGTTCTCGACTTCGAGGATCCAGTTGCGGAGGCGATGGAAGACGTTACTTTTGTAAGTGAGGAGGATGCACCAATGTTTACGAGTGTAGTCGTCGACAATCACGAGCATGTAGCGATGGCCACCAAAGCTGGGTCGGGGCATTTGGGCAACATCCACATGGACAAGGTCCAGACGGCCAGAGGCAATGGACTTGGAACGAGCAAAAGGAAGGGCGTGCGCTTTGGAAGCGAGACAAGCATTGCAATTGAAAGACCTAACCTCCTCCTCTGAATATACCCAATCCACCCCAGTGACCAAGCCTTTCTGCACGACGTTCTTGAGTTGCGCAACGGGTAAATGCGCGAAGCGACGGTGCAGAGTCAGCAAGGAAACTCTGTGAGGGGTGGCAAGGAGGGCATTGGGCATACAGGGTGAGGGTGCGACGTTTAACGCGTACAGGTCATTTGCAACGGCTTGAGCAGTGGCAACGACGGTGCCGGAGGAGTTTCTGATCCTGGCGCAGCCGGAGCCAAAGGAGATGCTGAACCCAAGGCGATCCAAGCGACGGACGGATAGCAGGTTGCACGGCAGGGAGGGCACCAAAAGGACATCGGTCGCCACGACGGGGCCAGCAGGAGTCGATATGCGGACAGAGCCACAGCCGGTGGAAGGAAGCGAACCGGCAACTCCAGCAACGGGTGGGCCGGCAAACGAGCGCAGCGTCGAGAAAAGCGTACTGTCGTTGGCCATGTGACGATTCGCACCGGAGTCGAGGAGCCACGCCGATTTGTGAAACGGTGACGGCGTGGCAAGGAGACAGGCAGTGAACGTTGTAGGCTCGGGCATCTCGACGACGGCGGGGGAGGCGACGGCCGGGGAACCCTTCTTTTGTCCTCGGGAAGTTGCGCCGGCGGAAGTCTTGCGGGCACGAAAAGCGGCGGCCCAGGCGGTGTCGGGGCAATCCTTGAGCCAGTGCATCTTGCGACATGTTGGGTTGGGACAGGGTCCGTGAGGCGCGCGTTGTTGGGTGGTGGCGACGGCGACAGCAGGTGATTCGACCGGGCGAGCCTTGATCTCTCGATAGATACGGTCGAGGATATCGGCTGCGGGGGGTAAGGTACCGGACGTGCCTTGAGAATTTACAAAGGTTGTGCGCCATGCGGAGAGAGATGACGGCATCCGGGCAAGTAAGTGCGACGCGAGGAGGGAATCCGTGGTGACGTCGGAGTCGGCCAGAAGGCGAGAATCGTTCTCAAAACGGTCGCGAAACTGGAGGAAGGCGTCGGGGGTGTCGGGCATGGGCTCGGGACTGAAGAGTCGAGCAACAACTGGGAGGAGGTCGACAGCCGAGACGGCGCCATATCGCATGCGGAGAGCCATCCAAATCTTGTGACCACTGTGGGCGTCGCTGAAGTAACGAGAGAGGCCAGGGAGAACCGTCCGGGGGTCGACAGCAGCGCAGATGGATGCGCGAGCGTAGTGGTCCCATAGTGGTACATAGGACGGGGGCCAAGACGGATGGGGTACGCCGGACTTGAGGTATTCGAGGACGTCGGATGGCAGGCGGGAGCACAGCGTAAGAACCCAGTCCGGGTAGCCGTTGGCGTCGCGGAGGAGATCGGAGGCAGCGAAGGCTGCAACCTGCGTGGGCGGACGAGGTGGGGGAACCGCGAGCGTTGTGGCGGGGCCGACGGACTTAGAAGCGTCGGGCGCAGACATGCTGAGTCGTGCGAAGCGCCGGGCGAGGCTGAGCCGTGCGAAGCGCGAAAAAATTCAACAGGCAAAGGCGGGCACGAAGGTGGCCGCGCTGGTAGGTCGTATGGGCTTATAACCTATGAAGATGCGACGACTGCTCAAGCGGTGGTTAGGCTCTGATCGACGGACCAAGGAGACCAGACCAAGAAGTTGCTTGTTACACACCTGCTCAAGTACTACAGTAAGCTTTCATGACTAGTAAGAGGAGAAAAGTGAAGTGTAGTGCTCACCTGCTCAAGCGGTGGTTAGGCTCTGATCGACGGACCAAGGAGACCAGACCAAGAAGTTGCTTGAGCAGGAGAGTGAGAAGTGCGGAGCCAGTTGGCTGAGGTAAGCTCGGGGCTGGCTCCGTGGCCTGTGTCAGGCGCACGGACCCAGCCCAGTGAGGAAGAGAGCTAGGTGGGAAAAGGCAGGCCAAAAACCAAGAGAAGACAAGGAAAGGAAGTGAGGGATGATATGAGAAGGAAATAGAAGAGGTTGTCAATCTCACAGTCCCCGCATCGATTGTGTCAAAACCTGGGGCTGCGCCGCCCAGGTACCGTTCGCTCCCGAGCAACGTTCCAACAAGTTGGCTCCGCGTTCGCGCCTGTGCTACTTTGTCGGGTACTCTTTGCGCTCTAAGGCCTGGCGCTTCTACGACCCGGTTGGCAACAAGGTCTTCGAGTCGTCTCAGGCCAAGTTCTTCGAAGATCGCTTCTTCCCCGCCGCGGCAAACCCTGTACCTACTGTTGTTGCGCCCGCCGTTCTGTCCTATCCGTCCGTCCCGCGCAGAGTTCCTCCGCCCGACCTTCCCCCTGACGACGACGATACTGTCAATCCTGCGGGCGTCGCACCCGCCGTCGCAGCCGCTCCCGCTGTTGCCCCCGCCGTTGCTGTCCCGCCCGCGGCTGGTCCGGTCGACGTTGTGGCCCCACCTGTCCCGCCCTCCCTCGTGTTCTCCAATCCGGGTCCGGCGAACGCCCCTCCTGTAGGTGATCGTTCCACTCGTGCTCGTCGCCCCCCTGACTACCTGGGTTTCGCCCGCGCGGCTCACGACTTGGAGTTCGCCGCGCACGCCTCCGTCTCGATCGAGGACTTTGACGAGGACGATCCCGACGTCCAGCTGTACTCGTACGAGGAAGCGACTGCCTTTCTTGCCAAAGTCGACAAGGACGACACCCCTTCCGTTCGCGCGGCACTCGCTGGTCCGTTCCGCGACTACTGGCTGGCGGCCATGGCGACCGAGGAGGGCGCACTGGCGGCGAAGCAAACATTTTCCAAGCCGCTTCGTCCCCCTCGCGGGGCTATCATAATCGGCAGTATGTGGGTCCTCATGGTGAAGCGCGACGCCGAGGGCAAAATCGTAAAGTACAAAGCTCGCCTCGTTGCGCGTGGGGACATGCAGAGGCGTCGGGGTGAGCAAATTGACTCGTTCTCGCCTACTGGCCGCGCCGCCTCCCATCGCCTGCTGCTCGCCCTTGCCGTTGAGAACGAGTGGGAGACCCAGCAATTCGATGTCTCGTCGGCATACCTCAACGGCAATCTCGGTGGGACGGAGATCTACATGCGTCTGCCCAGTGGGCAAGTCGTGCGCCTTCAGCGCGCGCTGTACGGACTCGTCCAGGCGGGTAGGGAGTGGTACAAGGTCTTCACCGAGTGGATTTTGTCGATTGGCTTCACGCGTACCGACAGCGATCATGCCGTCTTCATTCGCAGGGAAGGGGATAAGCGCTGTTTCCTTTCCATTCATGTCGACGACGGACTGCTCACGGGTGACGGCGACCTCGACGGCGTTCTCACTCAGCTCAAGGCGCGTTTTGAGGCCCGCAGCACGGACGAGGCGTCTTTCTTCCTGGGTCAGAGTATAACCCGTGAGGGCAAAACGGGCGCGGCCATCGTTACTCAATCTCATTTTGTGGATGCGATTCTCGAGGAGTACAACATGGCCAACGCCTCCCCGCGTCCCACCCCGCTTGCGGCACCGTCGACGCTGAGGAACCGTGTGAGCTCTGATTTCGACCCCGCTTCCATACCGTACCGTGCCATTGTTGGCAAACTTCTGTATCTGTCCGGCACTACTCGGCCCGACATCGCTTTCGCCGTGTCCAAGGCTGCTCGTTTCTGTAACAACTTCGAGGCGGAACATTGGGAGGTGCTCAAGCACATTCTCCGGTACCTCGTCGGCACTCGTAACTTTGGCATTCAATACCAGAAAACCCATCAGCCGATGTCGGCCATTTTGGAGGGTTTTGTCGACGCGGACCATGGTGCCGACCCTGTGACCCGCCGCAGCGTCTCGGGTTACGTCTTCACGTGCGCTGGCGGGGCAATCTCCTGGATCGCCAAACGTCAGACTCTTGTCACTCTGTCGAGCACCGAGGCCGAATATGAGGCCATGTCGTACGCCGCTCGTGAGGGGATCTGGTTGCGTCGGCTGCTGGCCGATCTTGGTTTTGAGCAGACATCGCCGACTCGTCTGAGGGGTGACAACCAATCGGCTATCACTCTGGCCAAACACCCGGCTTTCCATGCTCGCACCAAACACATCGGGATCCATTTCCACTTCATCCGAGATCACATTGCGGAGGGCACAATCGAGATGGTCTGGGTGCCCACGGGCACCATGGCTGCGGACGTCCTCACCAAAGGGCTCGGAACTCAGAAGCACTATCAGTTTGTACACGCGATGGGGCTTATCGATTCATCACGTGAAGGGGCGAGTTGGTGTGTTGGGAATGAGGGTTAGGAATGCCGCGTTCATTGGTAATCTGTTTAGAAGCGCTCGTCTGTTTAGTGAAGCCTGGCGATGCGCACCAACCGTTGTCTTCTCTCCACGGTTGGATTACACGCTCGTCAGGTACGCATGTTTAGCTTCACAGCCACTTTCGTTGCAATTAACTGACGGTTGGATTACACGCTCGTCAGTCTCTTATTCTCTGAGGCCCAGGTTGTCACGATGAATCTTGAACACCAAGGGCCCAAGTGTTTTGGTGAAGATGTCGGCGACCATGGTTTTTGTGTCCACATAGTCGACTTGAATGGTGCCCAGCCTGACCTGGTCGCGTACAAAGTGCTCACGAATGCGAATGTGACGAGACCGGTGGTGAAGGGTGGGGTTCTTGGCGAGAGCAATGGCTCCTTGGTTGTCGCCGTACAGCTGGACGGGAGCTCGGGTGTCGATGCCCAGCTCCATGAGCAGTTCTTGGAGGTGGCCAGCTTCCTTTGAGGCATGTGAGAGGGCAAGGTACTCGGCGTCTGTAGTGGAGTCGGCCACACGGTTTTGCACTTTGGAGGACCAGGAGATGACAGATCCCGCAAGGTGGAAGCTGTACCCCATGGTTGACCGTGATGATGTGGTGCAGGTTCCCCAGTCTGCGTCAGAGTAACCGGTGAAGCCGGAGAACTTGCCTTGTTCAGAGCTGTAGTGCAGTCCCAGATGTGCGGTTCCACATAAGTACCGAAAGACGGTCTTGATGGTATAAGATGATCACCACTACTGTCAGGAGAGGTTGAGAGTCCAACAGAAGTGATGAGAAGGAAGCTAAGAAACAGAAAGGGGGCCCGCGTGTTAAATTCCATACACTCTTGCTTAGATCAATCTCCAATCCGCGCCGCGCCTAGCTAGCCGCGCCGCTTGGACCTCTCTTTGGACTTTGAGATATTTCGCACACTCGCACTGCGCGCCTCTTTAGTCTTCCCCCTAACGCTCCAAACTACTCCCTTACAACCCGTACTCTGTCTCGTGTACTTACTGGTTGCCGATCCAGTCCCCTCTCGAGACATACGGTTTAACACCGCGCTGGGATAGGCCCAGGCGCGGGTGAAATCGCTGGCGCGCTAAGGCAGTCGCGCGCGTCTAAGTCCCCTCTGCCAGGGGGCGGGCTAGCGGGCGCGCGCAACGACCGAGGCGCCCCTGTCGAGCTGAGAGTGGACTCTTCACACCCCCCCCCCCCCCACGTGAATGCAAGGCAGACCCAAGCCGCGGGTGTCGAGTGCGAAGACCGAGGGCGTAGCAGTGCGTCAAGAACACCTTAGGGCCGAGAGCCTTGGGGAAGATGTCGGCCACCATGTCGCTGGTTCCCACATGCGAGAGAGAAATGTCGCCCCGATTCACCATGTCCCGAACAAAGTGTTCGCGCAAGCGTATGTGTCGAGTGCCGGAGACGCGGACAGGGTCGTGGGCGACTGCTGCAGCGGCTTCGTTGTCAGTAAATATGTGAGCCGGTGCAACAGGGTGGACATGGAGCTCTTCGAGCAGCTGACTGAGGTAAATCCCTTCCTTGCCAGCATGCGAGAGGGCGAGGTATTCAGCGTCGGTGGTGGAATCGGCAACTCGAGATTGACGCTTGGACAACCAGGACACGGCGGAGCCCGCGATGTAGAAGACGTAGCCCATGGTGGACACCAAGGTATCGACGCAGGCCCCCCAATTCGCGTCGGAGTAGCCTACCACGCCCGTGATGCGTGTCTCGCCGCAAGCATAGAGCAGTTCGTCGCGATACGTGGCCCGGAGATAGCGCAGGACGTGCTTGACCGCGATCCAATGACGACGACCGGGATTGTTGGCAAAGCGGGCCAGGTAGGACACGGCGAAGGCGATGTCGGGGCGGGTGCCAAGCGAGATGTAGAGGAGCGAGCCAATTGCCTGTAAATACCATGACCTGATCCGTTCGGTGCCTTGACCCGGGATGGCGGTGAGCGAAAGGCCAGGAGTCATCGGGACTGTAGTGCCGCGAGTTGTGGTGTCGAAGTGGAACCGAGCGAGCACGTCCATGATGTACCGTTCCTGGGACAGGGCGATAGAACCGTCGTCGAGCCGCCTAATCTGGATGCCGAGGATGTACTCTGCCGGGCCGAGGCGCTTGACTCCGTAGCGTTGTTCCAGGCCCGAGACGACACGTTCGATTTCGGCCAAGTCCGGGCTGATCATCAGAAGGTCGTCGACGTACAGCGCAATATAGTGTGGGCGTTGCTGATCGTCGAGCCGAGAGTATACGCAGTGATCGGTGCCTGTCGCCGTGTAACCAAGGTCGCGAAGCGAAGCGTCGATGTGTCGATTCCAGATGCGGCCAGCCTGTTTGAGCCCGTAGATGGAACGTCGCAAGCGGAGCACCTTGTCGCCAGGGAGGTTGAAACCGCGCGGTGCCGTCATCCAGATGTCGTGATCGAGATCGCCGTGAAGGTAGGCTTTGTCGATGTCCGCTTGGTGCACATGCAGGCCGTTGGCGGCCGCCAGCGCGAGGAGAAGCGTGCTACCGGTGCGAACATTTCGTTGAAGTCGATGCCGTCGCGTTGCCGATTGCCCTGCGCCACGAGCCGTGCCTTGTGTCCAGTGACTTCGCCGAGTGCATTCCGTTTCGTCTTCCAGACGAACTTGGATGTGACGATGGTCGCATCCGCCGGCACCGTGGATTGGTCCTCGATAGTGAAGACCTTGAAGTCGTCGCGCATGGAGGTGAACTCGTCGTTGGCGGCTTTGGCCCACACTTCACGCTTGTCGCTCGACATCGCCTCGCGCCAGGTCTGTGGGTCGCTAGTGATAGACTTGACTGGCTGAATGGCCTCTGTGTCAGAGGTGTCGTCGTCTGTTGCGATGAAGGCACGGTGGTGTCGGGTGTGAGGAATCCACTCTCCGCTCGGGTCAGGACTTAGGCGCGCGGAGCGAGCCGGGCGCATCGGCCCAGGACTTAGGCGCGCGGAGCGAGCCGGGCGCATCGGCCCAGGACTTAGGCGCGCGCAGCGAGCCTGGCACATTGGCTCAGCCCCGAGGCTCGCTGGCTGAGGACTTGGGGCGCGCGGCTCCCTTACTGTTAGATTCCTATTCATCACTCTTGGCTATAACTACATCGCTGACGTAGTAGAGTTGATCGAATAGGTATGTTGAAATGATATTGATCACTCTTGGCTATAACTACATCGCTGACGTAGTAGAGTTGATCGAATAGGTTATAAGCCCACGAGCTACCAGCCCCGCCGCTTGAAATTTTTCCCTCGAGCCCAGCCACTCGAGCCGCCCCAGCCCATCGCACCATCGCAGCATGGACAGCTCCCCCGCCCCGCCTTCGCCCCCCAGGGACATCAGCTCCCCTGACCCTTCGATCAGCGTGCAAATCGCCACGCTACAGGCACAGCTTGCCGCTCTACAGGCCTCACAGCCCCCTGCCGCCGCCGCCGCCTCCCCGCCCGTCACTGCCACGCAGGCAAACACCGCCACCGCATCAAAAGTCGTGTTCCCCAAGCACGCTCGCCTTGACGGCCCTAAGTCGTTTACAAACTGGTTACGTCAACTCCGTCTCGCGCTTCCAAATCAAGCCCGTGGTTACGTTCTTGACGGTGTCATTCCCCCGACGTGGACGGCCGACCAGCTTGCCGCCCGTGACGACGCCGCGCGTGAAATCATCGTTGGCTCGATCGACTCAGCCGACGTCTCAGCCACCCTCGACACCATCCCCAGCGACGACCTGTCGGCACCACGCATCTTCGCCGCACTCAAGGCTCGTTTCGCACCGGACGACGCCACTCGTACCCTCGAGTTGTTCGCCCGCCTTTGGGACTTCAGGAAGATGCCTGCCTCCGTCGAGGCGTACGACACGTGGCTCCGTGAATACATGTCGATCGCGCAGGAAATCCGCGACGCCAAAACCTCGCTCAACGACGTGCTCGCCACTCACGTGCTCGCCATGGTCCCACCCTGCCTCGACAGCTTCCGACTCACGTTCACGGACGAGCAGCGCAACCAACGCGACCTCCCGGAACTCACGACGCTGACGGATCGCATTCGCATCCAGCTTCGCTCGGCGGGACTCTCGTCATCGCACTCGGCCATGCTCGCCACCGCCTCCCCTTGTCCCGCCTGCCGCGCCCCCGGCCACCGTCTGCGCGACTGCACCTCACGGGCGACACACCCGCCCGCCGGCCCCTGCCGCCGCTGCCACAAGAAAGGTCACTGGGCCCTCGACTGCAAGCACCGGGGCGAACAGAAACACACCGGCGACGACAACCAGGACGACACGTCTCTCCCCGCCGCTCAACAGCCTAACATCGGCTATTTCGCCTCCTGCCTGTTCGCTCGCCGGCAACTCCCGACTGACGCCTTTGTAGTCGACTCGGGCGCCACGGCACACATGGTCGCCGATCGCTCTCTATTCACGGCTTATCGCCAGACGGCGCACACCAAGATCGGCGGCATCGCCGGCGGTATCACGGCCATTGGTATGGGGGACGTAGCGTTCGTTGCCAAGACCGGACATCCGATCACGCTGCGTGGCGTTCTGCACACGCCGGGCCTCCACGTCAACCTCCTCTCTGTTTCTCGCCTCTGCGACACCGACCGCGTTCGACTCGCCTTCACCAGCGACGGCATCGACATCGCCAAGGACGGCCAGGCCATTGCTCACGGTACCAGGGTTAACGACGGTCTCTACCTTTTGGACGCGGATCACACCAAGTGTCAGCAGCTTGCCCTTCTCTCGCGTTCTGAGTCTACCGTGCCCCTGCTTACCCTTCACCGCTGCCTCGGCCATCTTGCCCCATCCTCTATACAGAAGATGATCGCCGCAGGTTTGCTGGACGGGTTTGGGGCCGGGTACAGTGACAAAGACGTAGAGGAGTTTGTTTGCAATGCTTGCCTTGGTTCCAAAGGCCACCGTCTTCCTTTTCCCGACTCTGAGTCGCATTCCCCCGAGAGACTCGGCCTCGTGCACAGCGATGTCCTTTCGTTCCCCACTCCGTCCTTGACCGGGAAGCGCTACCTTGTCACATTTCTTGACGACCACTCTCGCAAACTCTGGGCATACGCGATCGATCACAAAAGCGACGTCTTCCCGACCTTCCAGACTTGGCTCGCCGAAGTGGAGTTAGAGACGAACGCGCGTTTAAAAACCCTTCGCACTGACAACGGCGGGGAGTACCGATCGAACGCATTCACGGAGTTCTGCAAGTCCAGGGGCATTCGTCGTCAATACTCTATCCCCTACACACCTCAGCAAAACGGTCGTGCCGAACGTGTCAATCTCTCCATTGTCGAGGGCATCCTCGCCCTCCTTGCTGACTCCCATCTGCCGGCCACCTTTTGGGATGAAGCGGCTGCGTACTTCGTTTATTGCAAAAACAGGTGCTCACACTCAGCTTTGGCCAAACAGACTCCAGAATCCGTTTGGAACGGCCGACGCACCACCACCACCGCCCTCCACCCGTTCGGCTGCGCGGCCTGGCTCACGGTCGCGCCGGACCTTCGCAGCAAGCTCGACCCCAAGGCCGCGCGCGTGATCTTCACCGGTTACGACCTCGCCTCCAAGGCTTTCCGTTTCTTCGACCATTATACCAACAAGGTTGTGATTGGCCGAAATGCCACCTTCCTCGACGACGACTTCCCCGGCCTCCCAATCAACACGCCCGTCGATGTGGACAACACCGAACGCCAGTTCGTCATTCCCGCCGACACGCCCGCCCCCGCCGTCAAGACGAGGACCCCACTAGTAAGGTCGGCGCACATGGACGTCTCATCCTCTCTTGATGATTCTGCCATGAGCGCCGTTGACGTGGCCCCAGGGTACACTGGCGGATCCTTACTTAATTCTACAGATATCAGCCCCTCGCCGTCCCCGTCGCTTGTCCCGCTTTCGTCGCCCGCCACGTCCTCGGCCGGAGGACCGTCCCTCGATGACTCGGACGACCCGCTTGACCTCCTCAACTCCAACACCGCGGTTCGCCTCAACCTGATGGACGTACATCGATCCGACGACGACACCCTGGTGACGCCCGCACCCGCCATTGCCCCCGCTGAACAGCCCTCCGATGACGACTCCCCTGATGAGATCGATTTCCTCTCTCGCCACCACCGCGCCTTCATCGCCACAGACGACGACGACCCCACCCTCGACGCCATCGAGCCCGTCAAGTCGATTACTAGCGATCCTCAGACCTGGCGCGAAGCAATGTCCAGCGACGAGCACGACATCTGGGCTCAGGCTGCCGCCGCCGAGTTCACCGCCATGCGCGACGACTTCAAGGTGTTCACCATCGAGCCTCGATCCTCCGTACCACCGGGCGCCACTATCGTCACCTCCAAGTTCGTCTGGAAGACCAAACGCGACGCACGCGGCGAAGTCACGGGGCACAAGGCACGTCTCGTAGCGCAAGGTAACCGACAACGCGACGGCATCGACTTCTCGGAGACTTTCGCACCCGTCGCCCGGTTCTCCTCCATTCGCTGCCTCCTTGCCCTCGCCGCTGCCAATGGTTACCACGTTCATCAGGCCGACATCGACAAGGCTTACCTCCACGGCGAGCTCGATCACGATATCTGGATGACGACGCCACGAGGTTTCGACTTCCCAAGTGATAAGATTCTCCGCCTGCGGCGCTCAATCTACGGTCTCAAGCAGGCCGGTCGCATCTGGAATCGCCACATTGACACATCACTCAGGAGTCTCGGGTACAAGGCAACGGGCACTGATCACTGCATTTACTCTCACATTGATGATCAGCAACGGCCCCATTATATCGCCTTGTATGTCGACGATCTCCTCATTGTCAGCCCCGCCCTCGACGAGATCGAACGCGTCATCTCCGGCCTCGAACAACGATACGGCGTCAAACGACTCGGCCCCGCGGAATACATCCTCGGCATCCAAATCCGCCGCCTGGACGACGGCTCCATTGCCCTATCCCAGGAACGCTACATCATGGACGTGCTCGCCCGGTTTCACTTCGACACCACGACACGCGGCGCTACGGTGCCAATGACGCCCGGCCTCTCGCTCACGGCAGTTCCGGGTCAAGGAACGGAGCGCATTCGATCGTGGTACCTACAAGCCATTGGCTCCCTCCTGTACATTTCCCTTGGCACTCGACCCGACATTGCCTTCGCCGTCTCGTACTTGTCCCGGTTCGCCAACAACCCTGGCCGCCGTCATTGGATTGCCGTCAAACACGTCCTTCGCTACCTTCGCGCCACGTACCGCGATGAGCTACTCTACGCCCGCGGTCCAGCCAAAGTTACGGGTGTGGTTGGGTATTCCGATGCGAACTGGGGTGCCTGCGTCGACACGTCCATCTCCACAATGGGCTTCGTCTTTTACTTGGCCGGCTCCGCCGTCTCTTGGTCATCGAAGCGTCAGACTCGGGTGGCGGATTCCACCACTGATGCCGAATACCTCGCCTTGTCGCACGCTGGTAAGGAAGCGATTTACCTTACGCAACTCCTCTCCGAGCTCCACGTTCGCCCGATCGATGCAGCTCACATCTTCACCGACAACGAGGCCGCGGCCGCCGTCGCTCACGACCCCGTTCGCACCTCCGGCACTCGACACATACGCCTCCGCGAGCATTTTGTCCGCGACATGGTCAACCGAGGCGATATCTCCCTCTCACACGTTGGCACAGCGGACATGGTTGCGGACCTATTCACCAAAGCGCTGGGTCCCAAGATTTTTGGTATACATTGCTATGCTCTAGGCCTCCGGACGCGGCACCCACGGCTCAAGTCTACCTCGCGTTCGCGTGGGGGGGGTGTGAGGAATCCACTCTCCGCTCGGGTCAGGACTTAGGCGCGCGGAGCGAGCCGGGCGCATCGGCCCAGGACTTAGGCGCGCGGAGCGAGCCGGGCGCATCGGCCCAGGACTTAGGCGCGCGCAGCGAGCCTGGCACATTGGCTCAGCCCCGAGGCTCGCTGGCTGAGGACTTGGGGCGCGCGGCTCCCTTACTGTTAGATTCCTATTCATCACTCTTGGCTATAACTACATCGCTGACGTAGTAGAGTTGATCGAATAGGTATGTTGAAATGATATTGATCACTCTTGGCTATAACTACATCGCTGACGTAGTAGAGTTGATCGAATATCGGGTAAGGAAATCAATTTCGTCCGGCGATTCATCGCGAGAGTGGCGCCCAATGAGGTCGAGTTCGTCGGGCGACTCCTCAGCCGGTGCGGGCTCGCGGTACGTGCTGAAGTCCGGGCGGTGCATGTCCAGTAGGTCGAGGCGAACCTGGGGCTGTGAGCCAATGAGGTCGAGAGGATCGGCGGAGTCTTCAGAGTCGGTTGGTAAGGCCGAGGGTGACGATGACGCCGCCAACGACGGTGAGAGCGCAGGGGACGGTGACGAGGACGATTCGGCATCTGTGGAGTTAAGTAAGGTTCCGCCAGTGTGTTGAATTGCATCCTGTCAAGCCTTCGAACACTTCGACATCGGACCGCCGTTTGACGGACTTGCCCGCCTTTCGCCTCGGCGCCTCGCTCCGCGCGCCTTCGCCTTCGCAAGCCTCCACCGCGCCCCCTGTCCCTCGAGCCTCGCTGCGTGATCCTCGCACCCGGCCTCGTTCCTCGACCGATGTGCACCTTAGTCAACACGTCCACATCCTGGTCCACCCGTCCGGACGTCGCCTGCTGAGCCTGCACGCCTCCGCCCGTCTTTCGTCTCGGCGCCTTCGCCTTCGCAGCCAAGCCGCCCCCTTGTTCACCGCCCAGTTTTCGCCTCGGCGCCTCTTTCGCCGCCGCGCGCCTTCGCCTCGGCGCCTTCGCCCTTGCGGCTAAGCCGCCCCCCTGTCTCCGCCTCCGCGCCTGTCTGCTCAACTCACACTCGCCCGCCGCCGCCTCCACGCCGGGACTTAGTCAGTCCGCACTCTCCAGCCTAGCCGAGCCAACACCTCCGCCTCGCCACAGCCAGTTTGCCACCGCCGACCTCATGACCCATCGGCCATGCAGAACATCGCCCACTCATGATGCCCGCGGTTCGCAACCTGAAGCCTGTCGTCACGGATCGCCTCACTCAACAACTCTGGATCGTGTAGATAAGTTTCCCCTCGTGTCCGTCGTCCAACACGACACCCCTCAGAGCCTCGATGGTCCACTTGGAGTTCGGTCTTGAAGCTTCGCATTGTGTTAGCCCAGTTTGTCTTAGCGCGGCCCTTTGCTGGAACCTCACCCGACTCGCGCGCCCTCGCGCCTCTCTTCCTCTTCTCTACCGCTTCCCAACATTAGCTAGACAGCTAATCTTCGGTAGAGAACAGATTGTCCAGCCGCTCCGCGCCCGTCTCGTCAGACCGCATCCGTGCCGCCTCACGACTTCTCCCCCCCCCGGCCCGTCCGTCGCACACTGTAGCCACGTCGACGCTCCACCAGTAGCCCAAGCGGTCGCTACTCCCAAGTCCGAAACCTTTTCGGCTTCCACTCAACACAGTGTACCCTGGGGCCACAATAAGAGACTGACGAGCGTGTAATCCAACCGTCAGTTAATTGCAACGAAAGTGGCTGTGAAGCTAAACATGCGTACCTGACGAGCGTGTAATCCAACCGTGGAGAGAAGACAACGGTTGGTGCGCATCGCCAGGCTTCACTAAACAGACGAGCGCTTCTAAACAGATTACCAATGAACGCGGCATTCCTAACCCTCATTCCCAACACACCAACTCGCCCCTTCACGTGATGAATCGATAAGCCCCATCGCGTGTACAAACTGATAGTGCTTCTGAGTTCCGAGCCCTTTGGTGAGGACGTCCGCAGCCATGGTGCCCGTGGGCACCCAGACCATCTCGATTGTGCCCTCCGCAATGTGATCTCGGATGAAGTGGAAATGGATCCCGATGTGTTTGGTGCGAGCATGGAAAGCCGGGTGTTTGGCCAGAGTGATAGCCGATTGGTTGTCACCCCTCAGACGAGTCGGCGATGTCTGCTCAAAACCAAGATCGGCCAGCAGCCGACGCAACCAGATCCCCTCACGAGCGGCGTACGACATGGCCTCATATTCGGCCTCGGTGCTCGACAGAGTGACAAGAGTCTGACGTTTGGCGATCCAGGAGATTGCCCCGCCAGCGCACGTGAAGACGTAACCCGAGACGCTGCGGCGGGTCACAGGGTCGGCACCATGGTCCGCGTCGACAAAACCCTCCAAAATGGCCGACATCGGCTGATGGGTTTTCTGGTATTGAATGCCAAAGTTACGAGTGCCGACGAGGTACCGGAGAATGTGCTTGAGCACCTCCCAATGTTCCGCCTCGAAGTTGTTACAGAAACGAGCAGCCTTGGACACGGCGAAAGCGATGTCGGGCCGAGTAGTGCCGGACAGATACAGAAGTTTGCCAACAATGGCACGGTACGGTATGGAAGCGGGGTCGAAATCAGAGCTCACACGGTTCCTCAGCGTCGACGGTGCCGCAAGCGGGGTGGGACGCGGGGAGGCGTTGGCCATGTTGTACTCCTCGAGAATCGCATCCACAAAATGAGATTGAGTAACGATGGCCGCGCCCGTTTTGCCCTCACGGGTTATACTCTGACCCAGGAAGAAAGACGCCTCGTCCGTGCTGCGGGCCTCAAAACGCGCCTTGAGCTGAGTGAGAACGCCGTCGAGGTCGCCGTCACCCGTGAGCAGTCCGTCGTCGACATGAATGGAAAGGAAACAGCGCTTATCCCCTTCCCTGCGAATGAAGACGGCATGATCGCTGTCGGTACGCGTGAAGCCAATCGACAAAATCCACTCGGTGAAGACCTTGTACCACTCCCTACCCGCCTGGACGAGTCCGTACAGCGCGCGCTGAAGGCGCACGACTTGCCCACTGGGCAGACGCATGTAGATCTCCGTCCCACCGAGATTGCCGTTGAGGTATGCCGACGAGACATCGAATTGCTGGGTATTCGATCAACTCTACTACGTCAGCGATGTAGTTATAGCCAAGAGTGATGAATATCATTTCAACATACCTATTCGATCAACTCTACTACGTCAGCGATGTAGTTATAGCCAAGAGTGATGAATAGGAATCTAACAGTAAGGGAGCCGCGCGCCCCAAGTCCTCAGCCAGCGAGCCTCGGGGCTGAGCCAATGTGCCAGGCTCGCTGCGCGCGCCTAAGTCCTGGGCCGATGCGCCCGGCTCGCTCCGCGCGCCTAAGTCCTGGGCCGATGCGCCCGGCTCGCTCCGCGCGCCTAAGTCCTGACCCGAGCGGAGAGTGGATTCCTCACACCCCCCCCCACGCGAACGCGAGGTAGACTTGAGCCGTGGGTGCCGCGTCCGGAGGCCTAGAGCATAGCAATGTATACCAAAAATCTTGGGACCCAGCGCTTTGGTGAATAGGTCCGCAACCATGTCCGCTGTGCCAACGTGTGAGAGGGAGATATCGCCTCGGTTGACCATGTCGCGGACAAAATGCTCGCGGAGGCGTATGTGTCGAGTGCCGGAGGTGCGAACGGGGTCGTGAGCGACGGCGGCCGCGGCCTCGTTGTCGGTGAAGATGTGAGCTGCATCGATCGGGCGAACGTGGAGCTCGGAGAGGAGTTGCGTAAGGTAAATCGCTTCCTTACCAGCGTGCGACAAGGCGAGGTATTCGGCATCAGTGGTGGAATCCGCCACCCGAGTCTGACGCTTCGATGACCAAGAGACGGCGGAGCCGGCCAAGTAAAAGACGAAGCCCATTGTGGAGATGGACGTGTCGACGCAGGCACCCCAGTTCGCATCGGAATACCCAACCACACCCGTAACTTTGGCTGGACCGCGGGCGTAGAGTAGCTCATCGCGGTACGTGGCGCGAAGGTAGCGAAGGACGTGTTTGACGGCAATCCAATGACGGCGGCCAGGGTTGTTGGCGAACCGGGACAAGTACGAGACGGCGAAGGCAATGTCGGGTCGAGTGCCAAGGGAAATGTACAGGAGGGAGCCAATGGCTTGTAGGTACCACGATCGAATGCGCTCCGTTCCTTGACCCGGAACTGCCGTGAGCGAGAGGCCGGGCGTCATTGGCACCGTAGCGCCGCGTGTCGTGGTGTCGAAGTGAAACCGGGCGAGCACGTCCATGATGTAGCGTTCCTGGGATAGGGCAATGGAGCCGTCGTCCAGGCGGCGGATTTGGATGCCGAGGATGTATTCCGCGGGGCCGAGTCGTTTGACGCCGTATCGTTGTTCGAGGCCGGAGATGACGCGTTCGATCTCGTCGAGGGCGGGGCTGACAATGAGGAGATCGTCGACATACAAGGCGATATAATGGGGCCGTTGCTGATCATCAATGTGAGAGTAAATGCAGTGATCAGTGCCCGTTGCCTTGTACCCGAGACTCCTGAGTGATGTGTCAATGTGGCGATTCCAGATGCGACCGGCCTGCTTGAGACCGTAGATTGAGCGCCGCAGGCGGAGAATCTTATCACTTGGGAAGTCGAAACCTCGTGGCGTCGTCATCCAGATATCGTGATCGAGCTCGCCGTGGCGGTAAGCCTTGTCGATGTCGGCCTGATGAACGTGGTAACCATTGGCAGCGGCGAGGGCAAGGAGGCAGCGAATGGAGGAGAACCGGGCGACGGGTGCGAAAGTCTCCGAGAAGTCGATGCCGTCGCGTTGTCGGTTACCTTGCGCTACGAGACGTGCCTTGTGCCCCGTGACTTCGCCGCGTGCGTCGCGTTTGGTCTTCCAGACGAACTTGGAGGTGACGATAGTGGCGCCCGGTGGTACGGAGGATCGAGGCTCGATGGTGAACACCTTGAAGTCGTCGCGCATGGCGGTGAACTCGGCGGCGGCAGCCTGAGCCCAGATGTCGTGCTCGTCGCTGGACATTGCTTCGCGCCAGGTCTGAGGATCGCTAGTAATCGACTTGACGGGCTCGATGGCGTCGAGGGTGGGGTCGTCGTCGTCTGTGGCGATGAAGGCGCGGTGGTGGCGAGAGAGGAAATCGATCTCATCAGGGGAGTCGTCATCGGAGGGCTGTTCAGCGGGGGCAATGGCGGGTGCGGGCGTCACCAGGGTGTCGTCGTCGGATCGATGTACGTCCATCAGGTTGAGGCGAACCGCGGTGTTGGAGTTGAGGAGGTCAAGCGGGTCGTCCGAGTCATCGAGGGACGGTCCTCCGGCCGAGGACGTGGCGGGCGACGAAAGCGGGACAAGCGACGGGGACGGCGAGGGGCTGATATCTGTAGAATTAAGTAAGGATCCGCCAGTGTACCCTGGGGCCACGTCAACGGCGCTCATGGCAGAATCATCAAGAGAGGATGAGACGTCCATGTGCGCCGACCTTACTAGTGGGGTCCTCGTCTTGACGGCGGGGGCGGGCGTGTCGGCGGGAATGACGAACTGGCGTTCGGTGTTGTCCACATCGACGGGCGTGTTGATTGGGAGGCCGGGGAAGTCGTCGTCGAGGAAGGTGGCATTTCGGCCAATCACAACCTTGTTGGTATAATGGTCGAAGAAACGGAAAGCCTTGGAGGCGAGGTCGTAACCGGTGAAGATCACGCGCGCGGCCTTGGGGTCGAGCTTGCTGCGAAGGTCCGGCGCGACCGTGAGCCAGGCCGCGCAGCCGAACGGGTGGAGGGCGGTGGTGGTGGTGCGTCGGCCGTTCCAAACGGATTCTGGAGTCTGTTTGGCCAAAGCTGAGTGTGAGCACCTGTTTTTGCAATAAACGAAGTACGCAGCCGCTTCATCCCAAAAGGTGGCCGGCAGATGGGAGTCAGCAAGGAGGGCGAGGATGCCCTCGACAATGGAGAGATTGACACGTTCGGCACGACCGTTTTGCTGAGGTGTGTAGGGGATAGAGTATTGACGACGAATGCCCCTGGACTTGCAGAACTCCGTGAATGCGTTCGATCGGTACTCCCCGCCGTTGTCAGTGCGAAGGGTTTTTAAACGCGCGTTCGTCTCTAACTCCACTTCGGCGAGCCAAGTCTGGAAGGTCGGGAAGACGTCGCTTTTGTGATCGATCGCGTATGCCCAGAGTTTGCGAGAGTGGTCGTCAAGAAATGTGACAAGGTAGCGCTTCCCGGTCAAGGACGGAGTGGGGAACGAAAGGACATCGCTGTGCACGAGGCCGAGTCTCTCGGGGGAATGCGACTCAGAGTCGGGAAAAGGAAGACGGTGGCCTTTGGAACCAAGGCAAGCATTGCAAACAAACTCCTCTACGTCTTTGTCACTGTACCCGGCCCCAAACCCGTCCAGCAAACCTGCGGCGATCATCTTCTGTATAGAGGATGGGGCAAGATGGCCGAGGCAGCGGTGAAGGGTAAGCAGGGGCACGGTAGACTCAGAACGCGAGAGAAGGGCAAGCTGCTGACACTTGGTGTGATCCGCGTCCAAAAGGTAGAGACCGTCGTTAACCCTGGTACCGTGAGCAATGGCCTGGCCGTCCTTGGCGATGTCGATGCCGTCGCTGGTGAAGGCGAGTCGAACGCGGTCGGTGTCGCAGAGGCGAGAAACAGAGAGGAGGTTGACGTGGAGGCCCGGCGTGTGCAGAACGCCACGCAGCGTGATCGGATGTCCGGTCTTGGCAACGAACGCTACGTCCCCCATACCAATGGCCGTGATACCGCCGGCGATGCCGCCGATCTTGGTGTGCGCCGTCTGGCGATAAGCCGTGAATAGAGAGCGATCGGCGACCATGTGTGCCGTGGCGCCCGAGTCGACTACAAAGGCGTCAGTCGGGAGTTGCCGGCGAGCGAACAGGCAGGAGGCGAAATAGCCGATGTTAGGCTGTTGAGCGGCGGGGAGAGACGTGTCGTCCTGGTTGTCGTCGCCGGTGTGTTTCTGTTCGCCCCGGTGCTTGCAGTCGAGGGCCCAGTGACCTTTCTTGTGGCAGCGGCGGCAGGGGCCGGCGGGCGGGTGTGTCGCCCGTGAGGTGCAGTCGCGCAGACGGTGGCCGGGGGCGCGGCAGGCGGGACAAGGGGAGGCGGTGGCGAGCATGGCCGAGTGCGATGACGAGAGTCCCGCCGAGCGAAGCTGGATGCGAATGCGATCCGTCAGCGTCGTGAGTTCCGGGAGGTCGCGTTGGTTGCGCTGCTCGTCCGTGAACGTGAGTCGGAAGCTGTCGAGGCAGGGTGGGACCATGGCGAGCACGTGAGTGGCGAGCACGTCGTTGAGCGAGGTTTTGGCGTCGCGGATTTCCTGCGCGATCGACATGTATTCACGGAGCCACGTGTCGTACGCCTCGACGGAGGCAGGCATCTTCCTGAAGTCCCAAAGGCGGGCGAACAACTCGAGGGTACGAGTGGCGTCGTCCGGTGCGAAACGAGCCTTGAGTGCGGCGAAGATGCGTGGTGCCGACAGGTCGTCGCTGGGGATGGTGTCGAGGGTGGCTGAGACGTCGGCTGAGTCGATCGAGCCAACGATGATTTCACGCGCGGCGTCGTCACGGGCGGCAAGCTGGTCGGCCGTCCACGTCGGGGGAATGACACCGTCAAGAACGTAACCACGGGCTTGATTTGGAAGCGCGAGACGGAGTTGACGTAACCAGTTTGTAAACGACTTAGGGCCGTCAAGGCGAGCGTGCTTGGGGAACACGACTTTTGATGCGGTGGCGGTGTTTGCCTGCGTGGCAGTGACGGGCGGGGAGGCGGCGGCGGCGGCAGGGGGCTGTGAGGCCTGTAGAGCGGCAAGCTGTGCCTGTAGCGTGGCGATTTGCACGCTGATCGAAGGGTCAGGGGAGCTGATGTCCCTGGGGGGCGAAGGCGGGGCGGGGGAGCTGTCCATGCTGCGATGGTGCGATGGGCTGGGGCGGCTCGAGTGGCTGGGCTCGAGGGAAAAATTTCAAGCGGCGGGGCTGGTAGCTCGTGGGCTTATAACCTATTCGATCAACTCTACTACGTCAGCGATGTAGTTATAGCCAAGAGTGATGAATATCATTTCAACATACCTATTCGATCAACTCTACTACGTCAGCGATGTAGTTATAGCCAAGAGTGATGAATAGGAATCTAACAGTAAGGGAGCCGCGCGCCCCAAGTCCTCAGCCAGCGAGCCTCGGGGCTGAGCCAATGTGCCAGGCTCGCTGCGCGCGCCTAAGTCCTGGGCCGATGCGCCCGGCTCGCTCCGCGCGCCTAAGTCCTGGGCCGATGCGCCCGGCTCGCTCCGCGCGCCTAAGTCCTGACCCGAGCGGAGAGTGGATTCCTCACACTGGGTCTCCCACTCGTTCTCAACGGCAAGGGCGAGCAGCAGGCGATGGGAGGCGGCGCGGCCAGTAGGCGAGAACGAGTCAATTTGCTCACCCCGACGCCTCTGCATGTCCCCACGCGCAACGAGGCGAGCTTTGTACTTTACGATTTTGCCCTCGGCGTCGCGCTTCACCATGAGGACCCACATACTGCCGATTATGATAGCCCCGCGAGGGGGACGAAGCGGCTTGGAAAATGTTTGCTTCGCCGCCAGTGCGCCCTCCTCGGTCGCCATGGCCGCCAGCCAGTAGTCGCGGAACGAACCAGCGAGTGCCGCGCGAACGGAAGGGGCGTCGTCCTTGTCGACTTTGGCAAGAAAGGCAGTCGCTTCCTCGTACGAGTACAGCTGGACGTCGGGATCGTCCTCGTCAAAGTCCTCGATCGAGACGGAGGCGTGCGCGGCGAACTCCAAGTCGTGAGCCGCGCGGGCGAAACCCAGGTAGTCAGGGGGGCGACGAGCACGAGTGGAACGATCACCTACAGGAGGGGCGTTCGCCGGACCCGGATTGGAGAACACGAGGGAGGGCGGGACAGGTGGGGCCACAACGTCGACCGGACCAGCCGCGGGCGGGACAGCAACGGCGGGGGCAACAGCGGGAGCGGCTGCGACGGCGGGTGCGACGCCCGCAGGATTGACAGTATCGTCGTCGTCAGGGGGAAGGTCGGGCGGAGGAACTCTGCGCGGGACGGACGGATAGGACAGAACGGCGGGCGCAACAACAGTAGGTACAGGGTTTGCCGCGGCGGGGAAGAAGCGATCTTCGAAGAACTTGGCCTGAGACGACTCGAAGACCTTGTTGCCAACCGGGTCGTAGAAGCGCCAGGCCTTAGAGCGCAAAGAGTACCCGACAAAGTAGCACAGGCGCGAACGCGGAGCCAACTTGTTGGAACGTTGCTCGGGAGTGAACGGTACCTGGGCGGCGCAGCCCCAGGTTTTGACACAATCGATGCGGGGACGACGGGTGGACGTAACGGGACTCGCAGCGGCGTGAAGAACGGCATCAGGGGTGCGCTGCTGCAGAGGCGACGACGGGAGGAGGTTGATAACGTAGATGGCCGCCTGCGCAGCCTCTTCCCACAGCGATGACGGCAGTCCCGAACGATGAAGCCACGCCCGAACAGAGTTGAAAATCGTATGCCAACTCCGCTCCTGTATGCCCATCTGACCGTGCTCGTATGCCGTGGATAGCTCGTGAAAAATGCCCCGCTCAGCAAGCCAATCCCGGAGGTCGTTGTTGACGAACTCACCCCCCCTATCCGTGCGCAAGGTCGCCACTCCCGGGCCAGCATACTGGATTTTCGACATCGCAACGAAGCCCTTGAGTACGGACGAAGCCTCGCTCTTGAGCCAAATGCCGCGAGCCCAGCGGAAACGCGAGTATTCATCCGTGACACCGCACAGATATCGGACGCCGGAGAGAGCAGGGACAGGGGAAGGCCCCCACACGTCGGCGAAGACCCGAGCGAAAGGTGCGTCGGCGGGTGGGGGCAGACACGGCCTTGCCGGAGCAGCAGGCATCGCACTGATCAAGGAGACGAAGTTGATCCCGGGTTACAGCAGAGATGTCGAGGGAAATGTCGCCCGACTTAGCAACTTCTACCAAACGACCCCAGGACAGATGACCCAAACGCTGATGCCAAAGCACTACATCTGTAGGCAAGGAGGTGGCTGTCAGCGCGTGGTGATCCGCCAGAGGAGGTGAGGCCGGACTCGCCTGGAGAACGTAGTGGTTGCGATCGAGAGCGAAGGTGAGACTCGAAGCCGGACCCGAGACGGTGAGACCAGAGTGTGCACCTGCGGCGTCGCAAATCCCAGACAGCTGGTACCCATCCTTCATGAGACTGGCAAGAGAGACGAGCTCGGCGGACAGACCCGGGACGAGAAGGACGTCGCGGAGCTCGAGAGGCGCGCCATTGGCGTCAAAGCGAAGGGTGCCCTTGCCAACAGCCATGGCGCTGGACTTGAATGCGCCGACTACGCGCACCCGCTCCGTCGTGAAAGGCTGGAAGTCGACCAAGAGATCCCGACGAGTGGTCATGTGGCGCGTCGCCCCCGAGTCGAGGAGGTAGCGGGGATCGTCGTGCAAGTACAGCGCAGAGACTTCGGTGTCAAGGGCGACCTCGGCAAAATAGTTCACGTAAGAGTCGTCGTCAACCGATGGGTTGGGACCGTACTCAGCCACGAGCGCCATCGCGTCGGCCGTGCCGATGGAGATGTTGTGCTTGGCTAAGACGGCAACCCGACGACGGGACAGTTCGGTCGAGGGGACGGTACATTCGTCGCCAAGATGACCCTGCTTGTAGCATTTCCGACACTGCGACGGGCCCAGCCTCAGGCGACCGTTCTGCGCAACCCCGTGCGGCCACTTGTCCACGAGACCCGGTACCTTCGAAGCCGAGAGAAAACTGGACTTCGGTTTGCCTGACAAACGAGCGGGGTGTGAAGAGTCCACTCTCAGCTCGACAGGGGCGCCTCGGTCGTTGCGCGCGCGCGCTAGCCCGCCCCCTTGCGGTGGCGACTTGGGCGCGCCGGCGCCCGCTAGGCCGCCCCCTTGCGGTGGGGACTTAGACGCGCACGACTGCCTCAGCCCGCCGGCGATTTCGCCCGCGGCTGACTTAGGGACGTTCATTGCCACGCGCCTGGGCCTATCCCAGCGCGGCCCCTCTTTCTGTTTCTTAGCTTCCTTCTCATCACTTCTGTTCGACGCTCAACCTCTCCTGACAGTAGTGGTGATCGTCTCATAGGTTATAAGCCCATCGACCTACCGCTGGCATGGCCACGTCGTCATCCCTCGCGACGGGTGCCCCCCCGACAATTCCCGCCGAACAGCTCGCCGCACTTACGTCGCTGCTGTCGGGTCTCACCGCTGCCGCTTCCGGCACTGCTGCACCTGCCACGACATCCGGCACCACTCGTACTGCCTTTCCAAAGCATGCACGCTTGGATGGTGCGAAGACCTTCGCGAATTGGACACGCCAACTTCGCCTTTGCCTAGCGGATGACATCCGCCCGTACGTCCTCGACGGCACCGTGCCCAACGACTGGACACCTTCGCAGCGCTCCGCCCGCGACGTCGTGGCCCGCGAGATCCTTGCGAACTCGATTGACTCGGCCGAAGTCTCGGCAGTCCTCGACAAGATCCCCACCGCGAACCTGACAGCGCCAACAATCTACTCGACGCTTAAATTGCGGTACGCCCCTGACGACGCCACCCGCACACTCGAGCTATTCTCGCGACTCTGGGGTTTCCGCCCCATGCCCGGCACGGTCGCCGAATTTGACGGGTGGATGATGGAATTCAAAGCCGTTGCGCAAGAGATCATTGACACCAAGACGACTATCAATGATGTTCTCGCCACACTCCTCCTTTCGATCGCGCACCCGTCCCTCGAGAGTTTCAAGGCGACTTTCACCGATGAACAGCGAACGCAACGAACTCTACCCGACATTGATTCGCTCGCCGACCGCATGCGCGTCCAACTCCGGTCCACAAACCTCCCCGGAAATCAATCGGCCCTTCTCGCCTCGTCGTCGTCACGTCCTTCCCGTCCCAAGTGTCTCGCCTGTCGCAGCCCTTCGCACCGTGTCGCGGAGTGCCCTACGCGGGCGCAACACCCGCCGCCAGGACCCTGTCGCCTCTGCAAGAAGAAGGACCACTGGTCTCTCGACTGCAAGAAGGCTCTCGGGGACGGGAAAATGCCCGACACCGCCGACTCGACCGTCGACTCGCAACACCATGTCGGATGTCTCGCCACCGGTCTTCTCGCTCGTCGTCGCCAGCTTCGCACCAACTCTTTCGTCGTTGATTCGGGCGCCACCTCGCACATGGTCTCGGACAAGTCGCTGTTCACGACCTATCGCCACGTCGCCCCTACGAAGATTGGTGGTATTGCAGGGGGTATCAACGCCATCGGGACGGGAAATATCGCCTTCGTTGCCGCCTCTGGTCATCCGATCACGCTCACCGGCGTTCTGCACACTCCGGGCCTGCCTGTCAACCTCCTCTCGGTCTCTCGACTTTGCGACACCGACAATGTCCGTGTTGCCTTCACGAAACATGGCATCCACATTGACAAGAACGGCAACGCTATCGCTGAAGGCGCGAGGCTCGACGAAGGGCTCTACTTGCTGGACGCTGATCATTCCAAATGTCAGCATCTTGCTCTCCTTTCTCGTTCACGGTCTTCCGTGCCCCTGCTGACTCTCCACCGCTGCCTCGGCCATCTCGCACCGTCCTCCATACAGAAGATGGTTGCCGCTGGTTTGCTGGAGGGTCTCGGGGCCGGATATAGTGACGAAGAGGTAGAGAAGTTTGTCTGCAATGCTTGCCTCAGCGCAAAGGGCCATCGTCTTCCTTTTCCCGATTCGGATTCGCACTCCTCCGAGAGACTCGGCCTTGTCCACAGCGATGTTCTTTCCCTCCCTGAGCGGTCCTTGACTGGCAAACGGTATCTTGTCACGTTCCTCGACGATTACTCCCGCAAACTCTGGGCCTACGCGATCGGACACAAAAGCGAAGTCTTCGGCGTGTTCAAGACTTGGCTTGCCGAGGTCGAACTCGAGACAGGTGCGACGCTGAAGGTCCTCCGAACCGACAACGGTGGCGAATATTGTTCGAGAGCGTTCACGGAATTCTGCAAGACACGCGGCACCCGTTGACAATACTCTATCCCACGAACGCCTCAACAGAACGGTCGTGCGGAGCGGGTCAATCGGTCCATTGTCGAAGGTGTCCTTGCGCTTCTTGCGGACGCACATTTACCCAAGACATTCTGGGAGGAGGCCGCAGCCTATTTCGTATACTGCAAGAACTTGTGTCAACACTCGGCCCTGGACAAGGCAACACCGAACTCCGTCTGGCAGGGCGACCGCGCCAACGCCTCGGCGCTTCACCCGTTCGGCTGCACAGCTTGGCTCACGGTCGCGCCCGAACTTCGCTCGAAACTCGACCCGAAAGCGGTTCGCGTTCTCTTCACCGGCTACGACCTGGCTTCTAAAGCCTTCCGTTTCTACGACACTACGACAAAGAAGATCATTCTGGGCAGAAATGCCACGTTCCTCGACACTGAATTCCCCGGGCTACCTGGCGACTCCACCGAGCAAGACGTCGACACGCACTTCGCCAGCGCTCCCATCGCCGACCTTCAAGACACTGTCAAGACATGGACCCCACTAGTAAGGTCGGCGCACATGGACGTCTCATCCCCCCTTGATGATTCTGCCATGAGCGCCGTTGACGTGGCCCCAGGGTACACTGGCGGATCCTTACTTAATTCTACAGATACCAGCCCCTCGCCGTCCCCGTCGCTTGCCCCGCTTTCGTCGCCCGCCACATCCTCGGCCGGGGGACCGTCCCTCGATGACTCGGACGACCCGCTTGACCTCCTCAACTCCAACACCGCGGTTCGCCTCAACCTGATGGACGTACATCAATCCGACGACGACACCCTGGTGACGCCCGCACCCGCCATTGCCCCCGCTGAACAGCCCTCCGATGACGACTCCCCTGATGAGATCGATTTCCTCTCTCGCCACCACCGCGCCTTCATCGCCGCAGAAGACGACAACCCCGCCCTCGAAGCCATCGAGCCCATCAAATCGATCACTAGCGACCCTCAGACCTGGCGTGAAGCAATGTCCAGCGACGAGCACGACATCTGGGCTCAGGCTTGTTGAATTCCATACACTCTTGCTTAGATCAATCTCCAATCCGCGCCGCGCCTGGCTAGCCGCGCCGCTTGGACCTCTCTTTGGACTTAGAGATATTTCGCACACTCGCACTGCGCGCCTCTTTAGTCTTCCCCCTAACGCTCCAAACTACTCCCTTACAACCCGTACTCTGTCTCGTGTACTTACTGGTTGCCGATCCAGGTTAGTTGCAATCCTAACGCTCCAAACTACTCCCTTACAACCCGTACTCTGTCTCGTGTACTTACTGGTTGCCGATCCAGTCCCCTCTCGAGACATACGGTTTAACAGGTTATGAGCCCGAGCTAAAGCTGCTCCACGATGCCACCACCACCATCGTCACTTGCGACCGTCATGATCGTCTTCGTCATCTTCATCGCCCTGTACCACACTGTTACGACCGCCCTCGCCCATGCGACAGGCCGTTACCGCACCATGACGCAACTTGACACGTCGCACCTGGACCCAACTGTGAGCGTGACAGTTCGGCCCAGCGTGAACGTCGCCGCACTCCTAGGTCGTCTACAACCGAACCGTGAACTCCACCTTCCCAACGACACTCTTGTACTCGACTCGGGCGCCTCCCACCATATGGTCAAGGACGCGTCTCTCTTCGACGTCTGGCACACACGGTCGCACATCGCCGTTGATGGCGCTGGTGGATCACTCATGGCCCAAGGAACCGGCTCGATCACGATTATGAAGTTACGACGACTGCTCAAGCAGTGGTAAGGCTCTGATCGACGGACCAAGGAGACCAGACCAAGAAGTTGCTTGTTACACACCTGCTCAAGCAGTGGTAAGGCTCTGATCGACGGACCAAGGAGACCAGACCAAGAAGTTGCTTGTTACACACCTGCTCAAGCACTACAGTGAGTTATGATAGCTAGTAAAGATAAAGGAAGAAGGAAATGTAGTGCTCACCTGCTCAAGCAGTGGTAAGGCTCTGATCGACGGACCAAGGAGACCAGACCAAGAAGTTGCTTGAGCAGGAGAGAGAGAAGCGCGGAGCCATTTGGCTCGGGTGAGCGCGCGGCTGGGTCTGCCACCTTTGTCAGGCGCACGGACCCAACCCAGGAAAGGGAGAGAGCCTAGGTGTGGAAGGCAGGCCAAAAAGGAGGTAAGATGAGACCAAGAAAAGGAGGCATGATGCGAGAAGGAAACATAAGAGTTTGTCAATCTCACACCCCCCCTACTTCGAGTATCAGGGAGTGCAGACACCAAGTCGACCGCGGTGCCGAGCGAACAGGTCGCGAGACAAAGCCTTGGTGAAGATATCGGCCGTCATCTCGCCGGTGGCAATGTACTGTACACTGATGTCACCCAGGGAGACCATATCCCGGACGAAGTGTTCGCGGAGCCGAATATGCCGAGTGCGAGCGTGGAAGACCGGATTCTTGGTGAGGGCATTGGCACCTTGGTTGTCGCCATAGATGAGAACCGGCCGAGAGGAGGGAAGCCCAAGCTCACCAAAGAGCTGACGCAGGAAGATAGCCTCCTTGCCAGCGTGCGACAAGGCCAGGTACTCGGCGTCACAAGTAGAGTCGGCAACCCGCGACTGGAGGCGAGATGACCACGAGACGGCCGCGCCTGCGAAGACAAAGGTGTAACCCATGGTCGACTTTGAGGACATGGCGCAGGCACCCCAGTTGCAGTCGGAGTAGCCAACCAAGGGCGCCGGATCCCCGCGGGTGTAGCGTAGGCCGTGAGACAGAGTGCCGGCGAGGTAGCGAAAGGCGTGCTTGACAGCGCCCCAGGCAGCAGCAGACGGGGACTGAGAGAACCGAGCCAAGTAACCGACGGTGTAGGCCAGGTCGGGGCGAGTACCGGTCGAGGCGTACATGAGGGAGCCAATCGCTTGCAGATACCGAGTGCGATCCGGAAAGGGAGTAGGCTGGAGTTCGACTTCAAGGCGAAGGTCGGCCTGCATGGGTGTGGCGACAGGGTGGGCGTCGGACATGCCGAAACGAGCGAGGACGTCCTTGAGGTATTGCTCTTGACTGAGGGAGATGGAGCCGTCGGCAGAACGCCGAATCTGGATACCAAGTACGTATTCCGCCTCACCAAGTCGTTTGACACCATAGCGCTGCTCAAGGCCCTGGAGGGTACGCTCGATCTCTGGGAGGGAAGGGCTGATCATGAGCAAGTCATCGACATAGAGCGCGATATAGTGGCGCTCATCACCGACAGTTCGGACATAAACGCAGTGGTCAGACTCCGTGGCGACGTAGCCAAGAGCCGACAAAGCAGAGTCGATCTCGTCGTTCCAGATACGTCCGGCCTGGCGCAAGCCGTAGAGTGACCGGTGCAGTTGGAGGACCTTGCCGGGCATGTAGATCCCTTCGGGCACGCGAATGTACAGGGGGGTGTCCAGTTTACCGTGGAGATAGGCCTTGTCGATGTCGGCCTGATGGACGTGGTACCCATGAGCGGCTGCAAGGGCCAGGAGTGCGCGAATGGATGTGAACTTAGCGACGGGTGCGAAGGTCTCATCGAAATCAATGCCGGAACGCTGAGAGTCACCACGAGCAACCAGTCGGCCTTTGTAAGACTTGATGTGGCCGTGTTGGTCGCGTTTCGTGCGGAAGACAAAGCGCGAGCCGAGGACTTTGGAGTCTGCAGGCACGAGGGACTCATCAATTGGTGTGAAGGCCGAGAAATCCCGGGAGAGCGAGTCGAATTCGGCCTGGGCAGCGAGACGCCACTCGTCTGCTTGCGGGGTTGCCATCGCAGCGCGCCAGTGAGGAGGGTCCCGGGTGTTGAATTTCATTCTACTACAAGCGTTCGAACACTTCAACTTTGGGCCGCCGTTTGTCAGGACCGCCCAGTTTTCGGCGCCTCTTTCGCCGCCGCGCGCCTTCGCCTCGGCGCCTTTGCCCTCGCTGCCAAGCCGCCCCCCAGTCTTTCGCCTCGGCGCCTTCGCCTTCACAGCCAAGCCGCCCCCCTTTTGTTCGCCGCTCCCGCGCCAGCCTGTTCAACTCACGCTCGCGCGCCGCCGCCTCCACATCGGAACTTAGTCGGTCTACTTCTCCTGTCTTGCCAAGCCGTTGCCTCCGCCTAGCCACCGCCAGCTTGCCGCCACCGTCCTCATGTCTCATCGGCCATCCAGTGTATCGCCCATGCATGACGCCCGTTGTTCGCAACCTGGATCTTGTTGCTACGGATTGCCCAGCTCACCAACACTCGACCAAGGTAGATAAGTTTCCCTTCGTGTACATCGTCCAACACGACACCCCTCAGAGCCTTGATGGTCCGCTTGGAGTTCGGTCTTGTAGCTTCGCATTGTGCTAGCCCAGTTTGTCTTAGCGCGGCCCCTTGCTAGAACCTCACCCGACTCGCGCGCCCCTGTGCCTTTCTTCCTCTTCTCTACCGCTTCCCAACATTAGCCAGACAGCTAATCTTCGGTAGAGAACAGGTTAGTTGCAATCATCATACCGCTTCCCAACATTAGCCAGACAGCTAATCTTCGGTAGAGAACAGATCGTCCAGCCGCACCGCGTCCGTCTCATCAGACCGCGCCAGTGCCGCCTCACGACTTCTCCTGTCGACCGTCCGTCGCATCCTTGCCACGTCGACGCTCCACTAGTAGCCCTAGCGGTCGCTACGCCAAATTCCGATAAGCCCTACAGTCCACATTCAACAGGTTATGAGCCTACTTCGACCCGAACTGCCCAGATTCCCCCCAGCACCCACGAACCCTGCCGACGACACAGCCTCGGCCGCACCTGCCCACACCGAACCACCCGTACCCGACGAAGCCGACGGCACAATGTCCAGCCACGTTGACCCCACCCTGGCCGCCAGCATTGACGAGCGCATCCACATGGAAGTCCAACGTCGCCTCCGAGAATTCACCATGTCCCCTAGCCCGGCCCCAGATCGCAGACCCCACCACAACATCGACATCCCCCGCCACCTTTCAAGCTGGCCGGCCGACGCTCTCCTTTCTGGTGTTGAAACCTTCCGCGTTTGGAACCGCACGTTACAAGACCGCGTAGGTACTACGATCTACGCCTACATCACCACTGGACACCTACCCGACCGTGCCGACGACATCGACCGTGAGAATGTCGAAATCTTTGCCGTCCGCCAAGTCTCCGATGGCGTCGCAAGTAACGTCCGCAAGTCCCTGCTCACCGTCGCCTCGACGCAACAACGCGCCCAGGCCTACTACGAACATCTTGACCACGAGTACAACCCTACGTCGGCACAGTCTACCCTTCGTATGCTTCACTCATTCTTCAACATCACCCGTGCCCCCATCGAAGAAAAGGGCTTCGTCGAATGGATGACCGACTTCCTCGACCACTCAAACTGTCTCGAGTCCGCCAATATTACAATCACCGACGTCATCACCGCCCGAGCACTTACCCTCATCCCCGACGAACTAGATGCGTTCCGACAATACATGGAACTGCACAACACGGACAAACTTCCAACACCGGCAAACCTGATGGCCCTCGCACACAAGCAGGTCAAAAACCATCACGACACTCGAAACGCCGGCTCGAACGTCACCGCATTCGCAGCAACCTCCTCGAACACTCCGTCATCGAACAAACCTAACACTTCATCCCGATCGTCGCAACTACCACCGGCCCGATACATGTGCCCTGCCTGTAAGATCAGCGTGCACCGCGTCCGTGACTGCCCCGACGACGAAGCACGACAACGTTACATCGATCGCCGCAACCGACAACCACAACAACCTGTGGATCAGAATACAGACACCCCAGAGGACGCACCCGTTGTAGCATCCATCTCAAGGTTCCAAGATTTACCAGACCCCTCAACGCGCCTCGGCCAGAATTGGTAAAGTTACCCCTCCGCCCCGCGCCCAGGTCCCCCTACACCGGTCACTACCTCGTCGATTACACTACTTGCCTCAACCTCCCTTCGTGCTCTTATGGAAGCGTTCGAACGAGGGGGGGTGTTGAATTTCATTCTACTACAAGCGTTCGAACACTTCAACTTTGGGCCGCCGTTTGTCAGGACCGCCCAGTTTTCGGCGCCTCTTTCGCCGCCGCGCGCCTTCGCCTCGGCGCCTTTGCCCTCGCTGCCAAGCCGCCCCCCAGTCTTTCGCCTCGGCGCCTTCGCCTTCACAGCCAAGCCGCCCCCCTTTTGTTCGCCGCTCCCGCGCCAGCCTGTTCAACTCACGCTCGCGCGCCGCCGCCTCCACATCGGAACTTAGTCGGTCTACTTCTCCTGTCTTGCCAAGCCGTTGCCTCCGCCTAGCCACCGCCAGCTTGCCGCCACCGTCCTCATGTCTCATCGGCCATCCAGTGTATCGCCCATGCATGACGCCCGTTGTTCGCAACCTGGATCTTGTTGCTACGGATTGCCCAGCTCACCAACACTCGACCAAGGTAGATAAGTTTCCCTTCGTGTACATCGTCCAACACGACACCCCTCAGAGCCTTGATGGTCCGCTTGGAGTTCGGTCTTGTAGCTTCGCATTGTGCTAGCCCAGTTTGTCTTAGCGCGGCCCCTTGCTAGAACCTCACCCGACTCGCGCGCCCCTGTGCCTTTCTTCCTCTTCTCTACCGCTTCCCAACATTAGCCAGACAGCTAATCTTCGGTAGAGAACAGGTTAGTTGCAATCATCATACCGCTTCCCAACATTAGCCAGACAGCTAATCTTCGGTAGAGAACAGATCGTCCAGCCGCACCGCGTCCGTCTCATCAGACCGCGCCAGTGCCGCCTCACGACTTCTCCTGTCGACCGTCCGTCGCATCCTTGCCACGTCGACGCTCCACTAGTAGCCCTAGCGGTCGCTACGCCAAATTCCGATAAGCCCTACAGTCCACATTCAACAGGTTATGAGCCTACTTCGACCCGAACTGCCCAGATTCCCCCCAGCACCCACGAACCCTGCCGACGACACAGCCTCGGCCGCACCTGCCCACACCGAACCACCCGTACCCGACGAAGCCGACGGCACAATGTCCAGCCACGTTGACCCCACCCTGGCCGCCAGCATTGACGAGCGCATCCACATGGAAGTCCAACGTCGCCTCCGAGAATTCACCATGTCCCCTAGCCCGGCCCCAGATCGCAGACCCCACCACAACATCGACATCCCCCGCCACCTTTCAAGCTGGCCGGCCGACGCTCTCCTTTCTGGTGTTGAAACCTTCCGCGTTTGGAACCGCACGTTACAAGACCGCGTAGGTACTACGATCTACGCCTACATCACCACTGGACACCTACCCGACCGTGCCGACGACATCGACCGTGAGAATGTCGAAATCTTTGCCGTCCGCCAAGTCTCCGATGGCGTCGCAAGTAACGTCCGCAAGTCCCTGCTCACCGTCGCCTCGACGCAACAACGCGCCCAGGCCTACTACGAACATCTTGACCACGAGTACAACCCTACGTCGGCACAGTCTACCCTTCGTATGCTTCACTCATTCTTCAACATCACCCGTGCCCCCATCGAAGAAAAGGGCTTCGTCGAATGGATGACCGACTTCCTCGACCACTCAAACTGTCTCGAGTCCGCCAATATTACAATCACCGACGTCATCACCGCCCGAGCACTTACCCTCATCCCCGACGAACTAGATGCGTTCCGACAATACATGGAACTGCACAACACGGACAAACTTCCAACACCGGCAAACCTGATGGCCCTCGCACACAAGCAGGTCAAAAACCATCACGACACTCGAAACGCCGGCTCGAACGTCACCGCATTCGCAGCAACCTCCTCGAACACTCCGTCATCGAACAAACCTAACACTTCATCCCGATCGTCGCAACTACCACCGGCCCGATACATGTGCCCTGCCTGTAAGATCAGCGTGCACCGCGTCCGTGACTGCCCCGACGACGAAGCACGACAACGTTACATCGATCGCCGCAACCGACAACCACAACAACCTGTGGATCAGAATACAGACACCCCAGAGGACGCACCCGTTGTAGCATCCATCTCAAGGTTCCAAGATTTACCAGACCCCTCAACGCGCCTCGGCCAGAATTGGTAAAGTTACCCCTCCGCCCCGCGCCCAGGTCCCCCTACACCGGTCACTACCTCGTCGATTACACTACTTGCCTCAACCTCCCTTCGTGCTCTTATGGAAGCGTTCGAACGAGGGGGGGTGTTGAATTTCATTCTACTACAAGCGTTCGAACACTTCAACTTTGGGCCGCCGTTTGTCAGGACCGCCCAGTTTTCGGCGCCTCTTTCGCCGCCGCGCGCCTTCGCCTCGGCGCCTTTGCCCTCGCTGCCAAGCCGCCCCCCAGTCTTTCGCCTCGGCGCCTTCGCCTTCACAGCCAAGCCGCCCCCCTTTTGTTCGCCGCTCCCGCGCCAGCCTGTTCAACTCACGCTCGCGCGCCGCCGCCTCCACATCGGAACTTAGTCGGTCTACTTCTCCTGTCTTGCCAAGCCGTTGCCTCCGCCTAGCCACCGCCAGCTTGCCGCCACCGTCCTCATGTCTCATCGGCCATCCAGTGTATCGCCCATGCATGACGCCCGTTGTTCGCAACCTGGATCTTGTTGCTACGGATTGCCCAGCTCACCAACACTCGACCAAGGTAGATAAGTTTCCCTTCGTGTACATCGTCCAACACGACACCCCTCAGAGCCTTGATGGTCCGCTTGGAGTTCGGTCTTGTAGCTTCGCATTGTGCTAGCCCAGTTTGTCTTAGCGCGGCCCCTTGCTAGAACCTCACCCGACTCGCGCGCCCCTGTGCCTTTCTTCCTCTTCTCTACCGCTTCCCAACATTAGCCAGACAGCTAATCTTCGGTAGAGAACAGGTTAGTTGCAATCATCATACCGCTTCCCAACATTAGCCAGACAGCTAATCTTCGGTAGAGAACAGATCGTCCAGCCGCACCGCGTCCGTCTCATCAGACCGCGCCAGTGCCGCCTCACGACTTCTCCTGTCGACCGTCCGTCGCATCCTTGCCACGTCGACGCTCCACTAGTAGCCCTAGCGGTCGCTACGCCAAATTCCGATAAGCCCTACAGTCCACATTCAACACCGGGCAGGTGCGATCAGTTCCGTCGGGTCGACGGGCGAGGTTTCGAGCAGAGCAGTGGCGCCAGAGGCGAGGTAGGCAACAGGCGAGGGGGAGTGAAGCGCAGCATCAACGTCGTCAGGGAATTCCTGCGCAAGGCAGAGGGACGCAACATCACCAGAGCGTGGCAAGAGGTCGATGGGATCGGGCGATTCGGATCGAGCGGGCGAGGGTGGCGCGGGTAATGGACGTGGAGCCACCGGTCGCGGGGATGGACAGGGCGTGGAGATGGCCGAGTCGGAGCTGCCTTGGTCAGAGGCGCAGGAGGTTGGGGAATCCCGGTCGGAGTGGTCACCAGTTTGGGATATGGGAGAGCCTTGGTCAGAGGCAGGAGGCGCGCGTGAGTCCTGGTCAGGGATGTCACGGGCCGGGGAGGGACGGCGCAGGCCTTGGTCAGAGGCAGCGGGCACAGGTCCAGGGAGCTCAGCGCGAGGCGCCAGAGAGCGAGGGGAAGCAACGAGCAAAGGCTCAGAGTGGTCTACCTGGTCAGGGTAAATGTCGGCGGCCACAGGAAGCGGAATGGCGCCGGTGTGGGTGTTGGCCACAGGCTGCAGGGCGGGGAAATCAGATTCACGAAAGACGACGTTGCGACTGAGGATAATTTTGCGTGTAGCCGGGTCGAAGAGGCGATAGGCCTTTGCATGGTCGTCGAGCCCTACGAAGATGAGTGGCACGGCCTTGGGGTCGAGGTCGGTGCGCTTAACCGAGGGGAGGCAGTGCCAAGCGCGGCAGCCAAAGGCACGCAGCGAGGAGACATCCGGTGCGACGCCATGCCAGCGAGTGTCGGGAATATCGCCACGGATGCCCGCATGGGGCATCAAGTTCTTGCAGTGCACGAAGTACTTGGCAGCTTCGGCCCAGAGACGTGTATCGGCGCCGGCCGAGTAGAGCAAAGCAAGGATACCCTCTTTGATGGTCCGATTGGTGCGTTCAACACGTCCGTTTTGTTGAGGCGTGTACGGAATAGTGAGTTCGCGACGGATGCCCTTGGTCAAACAGAAGTCGACAAAGTTGCGCAGAGTGAACTCGCCACCATTGTCAGAGCGAATGGTTTTTACCCGATCACCCGTGGTGTTCTCTACCTCAAGAATCCAGTTGCGGAGACGGTGAAAGACGTCGCTCTTGTAAGTGAGGAGGATGCACCAATGTTTGCGGGTGTAGTCGTCGACAATCACAAGCATGTAGCGATGACCGCCGAAGCTGGCTCGAGGCATTTGGGCAACGTCGACATGGACAAGGTCCAGACGGCCAGACGCAATGGACTGGGAACGACTGAAAGGAAGGGCGTGCGCTTTGGAAGCGAGACAAGCATTGCAATTGAAGGACCTAACCTCCTCCTCTGAATATACCCAATCCACCCCAGTGACCAAGCCTTTCTGCACGACGTTCTTGAGTTGCGCAACGGGTAAATGCGCGAAGCGACGGTGCAGAGTCAGCAAGGAAACTCTGTGAGGGGTGGCAAGGAGGGCATTGGGCATACAGGGTGAGGGTGCGACGTTTAACGCGTACAGGTCATTTGCAACGGCTTGAGCAGTGGCAACAACGGTGCCAGAGGAGTTGCTGATCTTGGCGCAGCCGGAGCCAAAGGAGATGCTGAACCCAAGGCGATCCAATCGTCGGACGGACAGCAGGTTGCACGGCAGGGATGGCACCAAGAGGACATCGGTCGCCACGACGGGGCCAGCTGGAGTCGATATGCGGACAGAGCCACAACCGGTGGAGGGGAGGGAACCGGCAACTCCAGCAACAGGCGGGCCGGTGAACGAGCGCAGCGTCGAGAATAGTGAACGGTCGTTGGCCATGTGACGATTTGCACCGGAGTCGAGGAGCCATGCCGATTTGGGAAACGGTGACGGAGTGGCAAGGAGACAGGCGGTGAACGTTGTGGGCTCGGGCATCTCGACAACGGCGGGAGAGGCGACGGCTGGGGTACCCTTCTTACGTCCTCGCGAACTCGCTCCGGTGGAAGCCTTGCGGGCGCGGAAAGCGGCGGCCCAGGCGGTGTCAGGACAATCTCTGAGCCAGTGCAGTTGGCGACATGTTGGGTTGGGGCATGGTCCGGGAACGGCGCGGTGCTGGGGGGTGGCGACAGCGACAGCGGGAGCTTCAGCCGGACGAGCCTTGATCTCCCGATAGATGCGGTCGAGGATGTCGGCCGCGGGAGGTAAGGTACCGGATGTGCCCTGAGCATTCACGAAGGTTGTGCGCCATGCGGAGAGGGACGATGGCATCCTCGCGAGTAGGTGAGACGCAAGCAGGGAATCTGTGGTGACGTTGGAGTCGGCGAGAAGTCGAGAATCGTTGTCAAAGCGATCACGAAACTGGAGGAATGCGTCGGGGCTGTCGGGCATGGGCTCGGGGCTGAAGAGGCGAGCGACGACGGGTAGGAGGTCGACAGCCGAGACGGCGCCATATCGCATGCGGAGAGCCACCCAAATCTTGTGGCCGCTGTGGGCGTCGCCGAAGTAACGAGAGAGACCGGGAAGAACCATCCGTGGGTCGACGGCGGCGCAGATGGAGGCGCGAGCGTAGTGATCCCATAGTGGGACGTAGGACGGGGGCCAAGATGGATGGGGTACACCGGATTGAAGGTATCCGAGGACGTCGGAGGGTAGGCGGGAGCACAGCGTAAGGACCCAGTCCTGGTAGCCGTTGGCGTCGCGGAGGAGATCGGAGGCAGCGAAGGCTGCGACTTGCGTGGGCGGGCGAGGTGGAGGAACCGCGAGCGTCGTGGCGGGGCCTACGGACTTGCTGTCGGCAGGCGCGGACTTGGTGTCGTCAAGCGCAGACATGCTGAGTCGTGCGGAGCGCCGGGCAAAGCCGGGCGGTGCGAAGGACGCAAAGTTCGACAAAGGCGGACACGGGAGTGGCCGCGCTGGTAGGTCGTTCGGGCTTATAACCTATGAAGTTACGACGACTGCTCAAGCAGTGGTAAGGCTCTGATCGACGGACCAAGGAGACCAGACCAAGAAGTTGCTTGTTACACACCTGCTCAAGCAGTGGTAAGGCTCTGATCGACGGACCAAGGAGACCAGACCAAGAAGTTGCTTGTTACACACCTGCTCAAGCACTACAGTGAGTTATGATAGCTAGTAAAGATAAAGGAAGAAGGAAATGTAGTGCTCACCTGCTCAAGCAGTGGTAAGGCTCTGATCGACGGACCAAGGAGACCAGACCAAGAAGTTGCTTGAGCAGGAGAGAGAGAAGCGCGGAGCCATTTGGCTCGGGTGAGCGCGCGGCTGGGTCTGCCACCTTTGTCAGGCGCACGGACCCAACCCAGGAAAGGGAGAGAGCCTAGGTGTGGAAGGCAGGCCAAAAAGGAGGTAAGATGAGACCAAGAAAAGGAGGCATGATGCGAGAAGGAAACATAAGAGTTTGTCAATCTCACAACGATACGAACGTCGAAACAACGAACGATCAAGCTCTGCAACGTCTACTACGTTCCCGACCTTCCGGCAAACCTGATCTCGGTCATGCAGCTGCGCCGCGAGCGCATTTACACCCACTTTGGCAAGACCATCGAGCTCCGGTCACAAGGTCACCTCATAGGTGTCGCATCCCTCATTGCGAACAAATTGTCGACACTGGACGCCACCCCAATCCGCACCAAGGTATCACCGGTTGCAGCAGCCGCCATCCCTCTCCTAACTTTGCACCAACGATTCGGCCACCTATCCCTTCCCAACCTGCGAAGGGCAGTCTCGTCGGGTCAACTACAAGGTCAAATATGGACGTACTCGGCGGCCGAATGCAAGGCCTTCTCCTGCGACACCTGCAAAGCGGCAAAGGCAACCAGGACACCTTTCCCAACATCGGACTCTCGCGCTTCGCAACCACTCGAACTGGTTCACTCCGATGTCCTCACTCTGCCCGAACCAGCCACCGACGGGGAACGATATGTTGTCACCTTCATCGACGATTTCTCCCGAAAGACGTGGGTCAGCGCGCTGAGAAACAAGAGTCAAGTCTTCGACACCTTCCAGCGTTGGCACACCATGATTGAACGCTCAACGGGCCTCAAGCTCCGCACGTTACGAACGGACAATGGCGGCGAATACACGTCCAAAGCCTTCATTGAGTACTGCTCTCACCACGGCATTACCAGGCAGCTCACAATCCCGTACACCCCGGAGCAGAACGGCCGAGCCGAAAGGACAAACCGCACGATCATCGAGGGGACGATCGCCCTGCTCCAGCACTCGGGACTGCCCATGACACTCTGGCGAGAGGCCCTCCGGTACGTTGTTGACACCAAGAACCTCAGCCCGCACAGCGCCATCGACCACAAGATCCCGGACGCTGTCTGGTTTGGCAAACCTCCCAGCACGGCAAACCTGAGGGTATTCGGATGCCGCGCCTGGCACACCACCCCTCAGCACAAGCGAGCAAAACTCGACCCCAAGGCCAAACCATTCATCTTCGTTGGCATCGATAACAGATCGAAGGCCTGGACGCTTTACGACCCGGCCACAACTTCGTTCTTCCAGAGCCGCGACGTCCTATTCGATGAGAAAGTCTTCCCCGCTCGAGATGCCCCGATCGACCAACCGAAACCTCACATGACGTCCACCACTGGCGACTGGACCTTTGTTGACGCTGCACATGGCTCCCGCGCGGCACCACCTCCGTCCCTCCAACCTGTCGTGCACGAAAATCGATTTGCCGCGCTTGAGACCAACGCGAGTGACGACACAACGATCGACATGTCCGACGATGGCTTTGACACACCGTCCGACATGTCCAGGGCTCAGTTCTCGCCATCACCTCCTGCGTCGGACGTGACCGATGACTCGGCCGACCCAATCGACTTCTTGTCATGCCCGTCTCGCGCCGCTGCCTTCGCCGCCACCACCGCTGGTTCATCAGTCGTCGAACTCGAAGGGCCAACCGAGGACCCCCAAAATTGGTCGCAGGCGGTCAAGTCAGGTAAAGAGGAGATCTGGAGGCAAGCAGCAGCCGATGAGTTTCACTCCCTTGCCACCGAGTACAAATGCTTCACCCCGGTCAACTCCTCCTCACTGCCCCCCGGTGCCAAAGTCCTTGGATCCAGGTTCATCTTCCGCACCAAACGCGATCAACTTGGCAAGATCACTTCGCACAAGGGCCGGCTCGTTGCACAGGGCTTCTCCCAGCGCCCAGGTATCGATTACGATGAGACGTTTGCTCCTGTCGCCAAGTTCACCTCAATCCGAGCTCTCATCGCACTGGCCGCCGCCAAGAACCTCCACGTCCATCAGGCCGACGTTGACAAGGCATACCTCCACGGCGAGCTGAAGGAAGACCTCTACATGCGCGTCCCACAAGGTGTTGACATGCCCGGTAAAGTCCTCAAACTCCATCGATCGATCTACGGCCTCAAGCAGGCCGGCCGAGTCTGGAATGAGCACATTGACTTGATGCTGAAGAGCCTCAACTACCGCGCCACAGCCAAGGACCACTGCGTGTACGTACGACGCGACGGCGACCAATACCACTACATCGCCCTCTACGTCGATGACTTGCTGATGGTCAGCCCTTCGGAGGACGAGATCGAGCGCATCCTCAACGGCCTGGAGCAAAAATACGGCATCAAGCGACTTGGCCCAGCCCAATACATCTTGGGGATCCAGATCAAACGACAGGCCGACAAGTCCATCATCCTGTCGCAGGAGGCGTACATCACAAGTATCCTCCGCAGATTTGGAATGTCAGACAGCAGCCCCGCCTCCACGCCCATGGCCCCAAACCGCCAGCTCGAGCATTCGCTCGCGGAACCGTCAAAGATCGCTCAGACGCGCTACATGCAGGCCATTGGGTGCCTCCTCTACGCCGCCACTGGTACTCGCCCAGACATCTCCTACGCCGTGTGAGGAATCCACTCTCCGCTCGGGTCAGGACTTAGGCGCGCGGAGCGAGCCGGGCGCATCGGCCCAGGACTTAGGCGCGCGGAGCGAGCCGGGCGCATCGGCCCAGGACTTAGGCGCGCGCAGCGAGCCTGGCACATTGGCTCAGCCCCGAGGCTCGCTGGCTGAGGACTTGGGGCGCGCGGCTCCCTTACTGTTAGATTCCTATTCATCACTCTTGGCTATAACTACATCGCTGACGTAGTAGAGTTGATCGAATAGGTATGTTGAAATGATATTGATCACTCTTGGCTATAACTACATCGCTGACGTAGTAGAGTTGATCGAATAGGTTATAAGCCCACGAGCTACCAGCCCCGCCGCTTGAAATTTTTCCCTCGAGCCCAGCCACTCGAGCCGCCCCAGCCCATCGCACCATCGCAGCATGGACAGCTCCCCCGCCCCGCCTTCGCCCCCCAGGGACATCAGCTCCCCTGACCCTTCGATCAGCGTGCAAATCGCCACGCTACAGGCACAGCTTGCCGCTCTACAGGCCTCACAGCCCCCTGCCGCCGCCGCCGCCTCCCCGCCCGTCACTGCCACGCAGGCAAACACCGCCACCGCATCAAAAGTCGTGTTCCCCAAGCACGCTCGCCTTGACGGCCCTAAGTCGTTTACAAACTGGTTACGTCAACTCCGTCTCGCGCTTCCAAATCAAGCCCGTGGTTACGTTCTTGACGGTGTCATTCCCCCGACGTGGACGGCCGACCAGCTTGCCGCCCGTGACGACGCCGCGCGTGAAATCATCGTTGGCTCGATCGACTCAGCCGACGTCTCAGCCACCCTCGACACCATCCCCAGCGACGACCTGTCGGCACCACGCATCTTCGCCGCACTCAAGGCTCGTTTCGCACCGGACGACGCCACTCGTACCCTCGAGTTGTTCGCCCGCCTTTGGGACTTCAGGAAGATGCCTGCCTCCGTCGAGGCGTACGACACGTGGCTCCGTGAATACATGTCGATCGCGCAGGAAATCCGCGACGCCAAAACCTCGCTCAACGACGTGCTCGCCACTCACGTGCTCGCCATGGTCCCACCCTGCCTCGACAGCTTCCGACTCACGTTCACGGACGAGCAGCGCAACCAACGCGACCTCCCGGAACTCACGACGCTGACGGATCGCATTCGCATCCAGCTTCGCTCGGCGGGACTCTCGTCATCGCACTCGGCCATGCTCGCCACCGCCTCCCCTTGTCCCGCCTGCCGCGCCCCCGGCCACCGTCTGCGCGACTGCACCTCACGGGCGACACACCCGCCCGCCGGCCCCTGCCGCCGCTGCCACAAGAAAGGTCACTGGGCCCTCGACTGCAAGCACCGGGGCGAACAGAAACACACCGGCGACGACAACCAGGACGACACGTCTCTCCCCGCCGCTCAACAGCCTAACATCGGCTATTTCGCCTCCTGCCTGTTCGCTCGCCGGCAACTCCCGACTGACGCCTTTGTAGTCGACTCGGGCGCCACGGCACACATGGTCGCCGATCGCTCTCTATTCACGGCTTATCGCCAGACGGCGCACACCAAGATCGGCGGCATCGCCGGCGGTATCACGGCCATTGGTATGGGGGACGTAGCGTTCGTTGCCAAGACCGGACATCCGATCACGCTGCGTGGCGTTCTGCACACGCCGGGCCTCCACGTCAACCTCCTCTCTGTTTCTCGCCTCTGCGACACCGACCGCGTTCGACTCGCCTTCACCAGCGACGGCATCGACATCGCCAAGGACGGCCAGGCCATTGCTCACGGTACCAGGGTTAACGACGGTCTCTACCTTTTGGACGCGGATCACACCAAGTGTCAGCAGCTTGCCCTTCTCTCGCGTTCTGAGTCTACCGTGCCCCTGCTTACCCTTCACCGCTGCCTCGGCCATCTTGCCCCATCCTCTATACAGAAGATGATCGCCGCAGGTTTGCTGGACGGGTTTGGGGCCGGGTACAGTGACAAAGACGTAGAGGAGTTTGTTTGCAATGCTTGCCTTGGTTCCAAAGGCCACCGTCTTCCTTTTCCCGACTCTGAGTCGCATTCCCCCGAGAGACTCGGCCTCGTGCACAGCGATGTCCTTTCGTTCCCCACTCCGTCCTTGACCGGGAAGCGCTACCTTGTCACATTTCTTGACGACCACTCTCGCAAACTCTGGGCATACGCGATCGATCACAAAAGCGACGTCTTCCCGACCTTCCAGACTTGGCTCGCCGAAGTGGAGTTAGAGACGAACGCGCGTTTAAAAACCCTTCGCACTGACAACGGCGGGGAGTACCGATCGAACGCATTCACGGAGTTCTGCAAGTCCAGGGGCATTCGTCGTCAATACTCTATCCCCTACACACCTCAGCAAAACGGTCGTGCCGAACGTGTCAATCTCTCCATTGTCGAGGGCATCCTCGCCCTCCTTGCTGACTCCCATCTGCCGGCCACCTTTTGGGATGAAGCGGCTGCGTACTTCGTTTATTGCAAAAACAGGTGCTCACACTCAGCTTTGGCCAAACAGACTCCAGAATCCGTTTGGAACGGCCGACGCACCACCACCACCGCCCTCCACCCGTTCGGCTGCGCGGCCTGGCTCACGGTCGCGCCGGACCTTCGCAGCAAGCTCGACCCCAAGGCCGCGCGCGTGATCTTCACCGGTTACGACCTCGCCTCCAAGGCTTTCCGTTTCTTCGACCATTATACCAACAAGGTTGTGATTGGCCGAAATGCCACCTTCCTCGACGACGACTTCCCCGGCCTCCCAATCAACACGCCCGTCGATGTGGACAACACCGAACGCCAGTTCGTCATTCCCGCCGACACGCCCGCCCCCGCCGTCAAGACGAGGACCCCACTAGTAAGGTCGGCGCACATGGACGTCTCATCCTCTCTTGATGATTCTGCCATGAGCGCCGTTGACGTGGCCCCAGGGTACACTGGCGGATCCTTACTTAATTCTACAGATATCAGCCCCTCGCCGTCCCCGTCGCTTGTCCCGCTTTCGTCGCCCGCCACGTCCTCGGCCGGAGGACCGTCCCTCGATGACTCGGACGACCCGCTTGACCTCCTCAACTCCAACACCGCGGTTCGCCTCAACCTGATGGACGTACATCGATCCGACGACGACACCCTGGTGACGCCCGCACCCGCCATTGCCCCCGCTGAACAGCCCTCCGATGACGACTCCCCTGATGAGATCGATTTCCTCTCTCGCCACCACCGCGCCTTCATCGCCACAGACGACGACGACCCCACCCTCGACGCCATCGAGCCCGTCAAGTCGATTACTAGCGATCCTCAGACCTGGCGCGAAGCAATGTCCAGCGACGAGCACGACATCTGGGCTCAGGCTGCCGCCGCCGAGTTCACCGCCATGCGCGACGACTTCAAGGTGTTCACCATCGAGCCTCGATCCTCCGTACCACCGGGCGCCACTATCGTCACCTCCAAGTTCGTCTGGAAGACCAAACGCGACGCACGCGGCGAAGTCACGGGGCACAAGGCACGTCTCGTAGCGCAAGGTAACCGACAACGCGACGGCATCGACTTCTCGGAGACTTTCGCACCCGTCGCCCGGTTCTCCTCCATTCGCTGCCTCCTTGCCCTCGCCGCTGCCAATGGTTACCACGTTCATCAGGCCGACATCGACAAGGCTTACCTCCACGGCGAGCTCGATCACGATATCTGGATGACGACGCCACGAGGTTTCGACTTCCCAAGTGATAAGATTCTCCGCCTGCGGCGCTCAATCTACGGTCTCAAGCAGGCCGGTCGCATCTGAAATCGCCACATTGACACATCACTCAGGAGTCTCGGGTACAAGGCAACGGGCACTGATCACTGCATTTACTCTCACATTGATGATCAGCAACGGCCCCATTATATCGCCTTGTATGTCGACGATCTCCTCATTGTCAGCCCCGCCCTCGACGAGATCGAACGCGTCATCTCCGGCCTCGAACAACGATACGGCGTCAAACGACTCGGCCCCGCGGAATACATCCTCGGCATCCAAATCCGCCGCCTGGACGACGGCTCCATTGCCCTATCCCAGGAACGCTACATCATGGACGTGCTCGCCCGGTTTCACTTCGACACCACGACACGCGGCGCTACGGTGCCAATGACGCCCGGCCTCTCGCTCACGGCAGTTCCGGGTCAAGGAACGGAGCGCATTCGATCGTGGTACCTACAAGCCATTGGCTCCCTCCTGTACATTTCCCTTGGCACTCGACCCGACATTGCCTTCGCCGTCTCGTACTTGTCCCGGTTCGCCAACAACCCTGGCCGCCGTCATTGGATTGCCGTCAAACACGTCCTTCGCTACCTTCGCGCCACGTACCGCGATGAGCTACTCTACGCCCGCGGTCCAGCCAAAGTTACGGGTGTGGTTGGGTATTCCGATGCGAACTGGGGTGCCTGCGTCGACACGTCCATCTCCACAATGGGCTTCGTCTTTTACTTGGCCGGCTCCGCCGTCTCTTGGTCATCGAAGCGTCAGACTCGGGTGGCGGATTCCACCACTGATGCCGAATACCTCGCCTTGTCGCACGCTGGTAAGGAAGCGATTTACCTTACGCAACTCCTCTCCGAGCTCCACGTTCGCCCGATCGATGCAGCTCACATCTTCACCGACAACGAGGCCGCGGCCGCCGTCGCTCACGACCCCGTTCGCACCTCCGGCACTCGACACATACGCCTCCGCGAGCATTTTGTCCGCGACATGGTCAACCGAGGCGATATCTCCCTCTCACACGTTGGCACAGCGGACATGGTTGCGGACCTATTCACCAAAGCGCTGGGTCCCAAGATTTTTGGTATACATTGCTATGCTCTAGGCCTCCGGACGCGGCACCCACGGCTCAAGTCTACCTCGCGTTCGCGTGGGGGGGGTGTGAGGAATCCACTCTCCGCTCGGGTCAGGACTTAGGCGCGCGGAGCGAGCCGGGCGCATCGGCCCAGGACTTAGGCGCGCGGAGCGAGCCGGGCGCATCGGCCCAGGACTTAGGCGCGCGCAGCGAGCCTGGCACATTGGCTCAGCCCCGAGGCTCGCTGGCTGAGGACTTGGGGCGCGCGGCTCCCTTACTGTTAGATTCCTATTCATCACTCTTGGCTATAACTACATCGCTGACGTAGTAGAGTTGATCGAATAGGTATGTTGAAATGATATTGATCACTCTTGGCTATAACTACATCGCTGACGTAGTAGAGTTGATCGAATACGCCGTTGGATACCTCGCACGTTTCTCTGCCAGTCCCACACCTGAACACTGGACCGCCATCAAGACCGTCTTTCGGTACTTATGCGGAACTGCACGCCTTGGCCTGCACTACAGCTCCGAGCAAGGCAAGTTCTCGGGATTCACGGGTTACTCTGACGCGGACTGGGGAACCTGCACCACGTCATCACGGTCAACCATGGGGTACAGCTTCCACCTGGCTGGCTCCGTTATCTCCTGGTCCTCCAAAGTGCAAAACCGAGTGGCCGACTCCACCACAGACGCCGAGTACCTCGCCCTCTCGCATGCCTCGAAGGAAGCTGGCCACCTCCAAGAACTACTTATGGAGCTGGGCATCGACACTCAAGCTCCCGTCCAACTTTACGGCGACAACCAAGGAGCACTGGCTCTCGCCAAGAACCCCACCCTTCACCACCGGTCCCGACACATTCGCATTCGCGAACATTTCGTACGCGACCAGGTCAGGCTGGGCACCATTCGAGTCGACTATGTGGACACGAAAACCATGGTCGCCGATATCTTCACCAAGGCACTTGGGCCTTTAGTGTTCAAGGTTCATCGTGAGAACCTGGGTCTCCGAGGCTAAGTAAGCTTCGAGCGAGGGGGGGTGTTGAATTCCATACACTCTTGCTTAGATCAATCTCCAATCCGCGCCGCGCCTGGCTAGCCGCGCCGCTTGGACCTCTCTTTGGACTTAGAGATATTTCGCACACTCGCACTGCGCGCCTCTTTAGTCTTCCCCCTAACGCTCCAAACTACTCCCTTACAACCCGTACTCTGTCTCGTGTACTTACTGGTTGCCGATCCAGGTTAGTTGCAATCCTAACGCTCCAAACTACTCCCTTACAACCCGTACTCTGTCTCGTGTACTTACTGGTTGCCGATCCAGTCCCCTCTCGAGACATACGGTTTAACAAGGCTGCCGCCGCCGAGTTCACCGCCATGCGCGACGACTTCAAGGTGTTCACCATCGAGCCTCGATCCTCCGTACCGCCGGGCGCCACTATCGTCACCTCCAAATTCGTCTGGAAGACCAAGCGCGATGCACACGGTGACGTCACAGGGCGGAAGGCACGCCTTGTAGCGCAAGGTAACCGCCAACGCGACGGCATCGATTTCTCGGAGACTTTCGCACCCGTTGCCCGTTTCTCCTCCATTCGCTGCCTCCTTGCCCTCGCCGCTGCCAACGGTTACCACGTTCATCAGGCCGACATCGACAAGGCTTACCTCCACGGCGAGCTCGATCACGATATCTGGATGACGACGCCACGAGGTTTCGACTTCCCAAGCGATAAGGTTCTCCGCCTGCGGCGCTCAATCTACGGTCTCAAGCAGGCCGGTCGCATCTGGAATCGCCACATTGACACATCACTCAGGAGTCTCGGGTACAAGGCAACGGGCACTGATCACTGCATTTACTCTCACATTGATGATCAGCAACGGCCCCATTATATCGCCTTGTATGTCGACGATCTCCTCATTGTCAGCCCCGCCCTCGATGAGATCGAACGCGTCATCTCCGGCCTTGAACAGCGATACGGCGTCAAAAGGCTCGGCCCCGCGGAATACATCCTCGGCATCCAAATCCGCCGCCTGGACGACGGCTCCATTGCCCTATCCCAGGAACGCTACATCATGGACGTGCTCGCCCGGTTTCACTTCGACACCACGACACGCGGCGCTACAGTGCCAATGACGCCCGGCCTCTCGCTCACAGCAGTTCCGGGTCAGGGAACGGAGCGCATTCGATCGTGGTACCTCCAAGCCATCGGCTCCCTCCTGTACATTTCCCTTGGCACTCGACCCGACATTGCCTTCGCCGTCTCGTACTTGTCCCGGTTCGCCAACAACCCTGGCCGTCGTCATTGGATTGCCGTCAAACACGTCCTTCGCTACCTTCGTGCCACGTACCGCGATGAGCTACTCTACGCCCGCGGTCCAGCCAAAGTTACGGGTGTGGTCGGTTATTCCGATGCGAACTGGGGTGCCTGCGTCGACACGTCCATCTCCACAATGGGCTTCGTTTTTTACTTGGCTGGCTCTGCCGTCTCTTGGTCATCGAAACGTCAGACTCGGGTGGCGGATTCCACCACTGATGCCGAATACCTCGCCTTGTCGCACGCTGGTAAGGAAGCGATTTACCTTACGCAACTCCTCTCCGAGCTCCACGTTCGCCCGATCGATGCAGCTCACATCTTCACCGACAACGAGGCCGCGGCCGCCGTCGCTCACGACCCCGTTCGCACCTCCGGCACTCGACACATACGCCTCCGCGAGCATTTTGTCCGCGACATGGTCAACCGAGGCGATATCTCCCTCTCACACGTTGGCACAGCGGACATGGTTGCGGACCTATTCACCAAAGCGCTGGGTCCCAAGATTTTTGGTATACATTGCTATGCTCTAGGCCTCCGGACGCGGCACCCACGGCTCAAGTCTACCTCGCGTTCGCGTGGGGGGGGGGTGTGAGGAATCCACTCTCCGCTCGGGTCAGGACTTAGGCGCGCGGAGCGAGCCGGGCGCATCGGCTCAGGACTTAGGCGCGCGGAGCCAGCCGGGCACATCGGCCCAGGACTTGGGCGCGCGGAGCGAGCCTGGGACTTAGGCGCGCGCAGCGAGCCTGGCACATTGGCTCAGCCCCGAGGCTCCCTGGCTGAGGACTTGGGGCGCGCGGCTCCCTTACTGTTAGCTTCCTATTCATCACTCTTGGCTATAACTACATCGCTGACGTAGTAGAGTTGATCGAATAGGTATGTTGAAATGACATTCATCACTCTTGGCTATAACTACATCGCTGACGTAGTAGAGTTGATCGAATATTCCGTGCCCCTGCTGACTCTCCACCGCTGCCTCGGCCATCTCGCACCGTCCTCCATACAGAAGATGGTTGCCGCTGGTTTGCTGGAGGGTCTCGGGGCCGGATATAGTGACGAAGAGGTAGAGAAGTTTGTCTGCAATGCTTGCCTCAGCGCAAAGGGCCATCGTCTTCCTTTTCCCGATTCGGATTCGCACTCCTCCGAGAGACTCGGCCTTGTCCACAGCGATGTTCTTTCCCTCCCTGAGCGGTCCTTGACTGGCAAACGGTATCTTGTCACGTTCCTCGACGATTACTCCCGCAAACTCTGGGCCTACGCGATCGGACACAAAAGCGAAGTCTTCGGCGTGTTCAAGACTTGGCTTGCCGAGGTCGAGCTCGAGACAGGTGCGACGCTGAAGGTCCTCCGAACCGACAATGGTGGCGAATATTGTTCGAGAGCGTTCACGGAGTTCTGCAAGGCACGCGGCACACGGCAACAATACTCTATCCCACGCACACCTCAACAGAACGGTCGTGCGGAGCAGGTCAATCGTTCCATCGTCGAAGGTGTCCTTGTGCTTCTTGCGGACGCACATTTACCCAAGACATTCTGGGAGGAGGCCGCAGCCTATTTCGTATACTGCAAGAACTTGTGTCAACACTCGGCCCTGGACAAGGCAACACCGAACTCCGTCTGGCAGGGCGACCGCGCCAACGCCTTGGCGCTTCACCCGTTCGGCTGCACAGCTTGGCTCACGATCGCTGACAGGCAACGTCCTCTCAGAAGACGATGACTACACGCGAGAGACGAGGAAGAGCGAGAGGGGTGTCGGCTGTGGCGGCGGCAGTCGACCGAGGGACAACCGGGGAGGATACCCGGTTGCAGGGCTCGCAGCAAGTCCAGTGTAACAGACTATGGTGGCCAACGAGGTCGAAATGAAAGAGGGAGGTTTGCAGATCCAAGAACTGGCAGACCAGGCCGGTGGGAAGGTCGAGTCGGCTGGGCGGCGGCAGTCGACCGAGAGCGACCGAGGAGGAGACTCGATCGGAAGGCTCGCAGCAAATCAAGTGTAACGGACTCAATTGCCAACGAAAAGGGTAAAAAGAGGGAGGGTACGAGTCGAGATAAGGAGTGGACCAAGCTCCGGGAAAAAGGTGGCAAGAGCAAAGGGAAGGGAGTGCTCCGAGCGAAGAAGGGACTTAGCCAAATAACTACACCACGAGGTCGCTTCAGGGGTAAAAAGGATTGCCCGTGGGGCACCGGTAAAAACCCCGAAGCCCGGCCTCGGCTAACAAAAAGGAAAACAAACCAAAGCTGATCGCGCTCCGGGCGGATCGAACCCTCGACCACCGAGTGCGCACCCGCGCGTCTCACGACTACACCATCGCGCCCACAATGCTTGAAACCAATCAACCGTTCGGTGAAGTCGACTCTACTGGCAAACTTGGGGGACTTCCTATTGCTGTGATCCTGACAGTCGAGCCCGAACTTCGCTCGAAACTCGACCCGAAAGCGGTTCGCGCTCTCTTCACCGGCTACGACCTGGCTTCTAAAGCCTTCCGTTTCTACGACACTACGACAAAGAAGATCGTTCTGGGCAGAAATGCCATGTTCCTCGACACTGAATTCCCCGGGCTACCTGGCGACTCCACCGAGCACGAAGTCGACACGCACTTCGCCAGCGCTCCCATCGCCGACCTTCAAGACACTGTCAAGACATGGACCCCACTAGTAAGGTCGGCGCACATGGACGTCTCATCCCCCCTTGATGATTCTGCCATAAGCGCCGTTGACGTGGCCCCAGGGTACACTGGCGGAACCTTACTTAACTCCACAGATGCCGAATCGTCCTCGTCACCGTCTCCTGCGCCGCCCTCGTCACCATCGCCTGCGCTCTCACCGTCGCTGGCGGCGTCATCGTCACTCTCGGCCTTACCGACTGACTCTGAAGGCTTGGCCGATCCTCTCGACCTCATCGGCTCACGGCCCCAGGTGTGAGGAATCCACTCTCCACTCGGGTCAGGACTTAGGCGCGCGGAGTGAGCCGGGCGCATCGGCCCAGGGCTTAGGCGCGCGGAGCGAGCCGGGCGCATCGGCCCAGGACTTAGGCGCGCGCAGCGAGCCTGGCCCATTGGCTCAGCCCCGAGGCTCGCTGGCTGAGGACTTGGGGCGCGCGGCTCCCTTACTGTTAGATTCCTATTCATCACTCTTGGCTATAACTACATCGCTGACGTAGTAGAGTTGATCGAATAGGTATGTTGAAATGAGATTGATCACTCTTGGCTATAACTACATCGCTGACGTAGTAGAGTTGATCGAATAGGTTATAAGCCCACGAGCTACCAGCCCCGCCGCTTGCAATTTTCCCTCGAGCCCAGCCACTCGAGCCGCCCCAGCACATCGCACCATCGCAGCATGGACAGCTCCCCCGCCCCGCCTTCGCCCCCCAGGGACATCAGCTCCCCTGACCCTTCGATCAGCGTGCAAATCGCCACGCTACAGGCACAGCTTGCCGCTCTACAGGCCTCACAGCCCCCTGCCGCCGCCGCCGCCACCCCGCCCGTCACTGCCACGCAGGCAAACACCGCCACCGCATCAAAAGTTGTGTTCCCCAAGCACGCTCGCCTTGACGGCCCTAAGTCGTTTACAAACTGGTTACGTCAACTCCGTCTCGCGCTTCCAAATCAAGCCCGTGGTTACGTTCTTGACGGTGTCATTCCCCCGACGTGGACGGCCGACCAACTTGCCGCCCGTGACGACGCCGCGCGTGAAATCATCGTTGGCTCGATCGACTCAGCCGACGTCTCAGCCACCCTCGACACCGTCCCCAGCGACGACCTGTCGGCACCACGCATCTTCGCCGCACTCAAGGCTCGTTTCGCACCGGACGACGCCACTCGCACCCTCGAGTTGTTCGCCCGCCTTTGGGACTTCAGGAAGATGCCTGCCTCCGTCGAGGCGTACGACACGTGGCTCCGTGAATACATGTCGATCGCGCAGGAAATCCGCGACGCCAAAACCTCGCTCAACGACGTGCTCGCCACTCACGTGCTCGCCATGGTCCCACCCTGCCTCGACAGCTTCCGACTCACGTTCACGGACGAGCAGCGCAACCAACGCGACCTCCCGGAACTCACGACGCTGACGGACCGCATTCGCATCCAGCTTCGCTCGGCGGGACTCTCGTCATCGCACTCGGCCATGCTCGCCACCGCCTCCCCTTGTCCCGCCTGCCACGCCCCCGGCCACCGTCTGCGCGACTGCACCTCACGGGCGACACACCCGCCCGCCGGCCCCTGCCGCCGCTGCCACAAGAAAGGTCACTGGGCCCTCGACTGCAAGCACCGGGGCGAACAGAAACACACCGGCGACGACAACCAGGACGACATGTCTCTCCCCGCCGCTCAACAGCCTAACGTCGGCTATTTCGCCTCCTGCCTGTTTGCTCGCCGGCAACTCCCGACTGACACCTTTGTAGTCGACTCGGGCGCCACGGCACACATGGTCGCCGATCGCTCTCTATTCACGGCTTATCGCCAGACGGCGCACACCAAGATTGGCGGCATTGCCGGCGGTATCACGGCCATCGGTATGGGGGACGTAGCGTTTGTTGCCAAGACCGGACATCCGATCACGCTGCGTGGCTGTCAGGATGACAGCGGTACACTGACAGCAGTACTCAAAGGAAGTCTTCCCCGAGGTTGTGTGCAGGTAGCGATGACTTGACCCAATGGCGGATTCGTTTCAAGCATCGCGGGCGTCGTGGTGTAGCCGTTTGGCGCGTGGGCGCGCACCCGCTGGTTGCAGGTTCGATGCGTTGCGAGCGCAATCTTCTTTCGATTTGTTTTATCTTTTTTGCTAGCTGAGGCGCGGCCTCAGGGTTTTTACCGGTGCTCCCGCGAGCAATCCTTTTTACCCCTGAGGCGACCTCTTGGAGTAGTTTGATTTGGCTGAGTTCCCTCGGCGCCTGGGCAGTCCCTCCCTTCGGTTTCGACACCTTCCGCCGGAGCCTGGTCCGCTCATCATCTTATTGGCCCCCCCCTCTCCTTGCCGATCGTTGGAATAAAGTCCGTTATACTTGACTTCCCGCGAGCTTTTCGGTCGACACCCCTCTTTGATCGCTCCCTCGCCGACTGCCGCCACCACAGCCGATACTCCTCGACACCCCCGTCCTTCGTCGTGTAGACGACGTCATCCTCGCCGACGTCGCCTGTCACTTTTTTCAAGTACGGCATCGCCAACAACGATCAGAACCCCTACAACTGCTAAGTCCCATACCCTGGACGAGCAGTCGCCCCCGCCGTCTGATCTCGAGTCGTCAGCCTCCTCCCCGTTGCCGAACTCATCCCCCACGAACGCGTCACTGTCTTTCGTGACCTCCTTCACCGAGTCCGACGGCGAACGCGTTCTTCCCTCCTACCCTTTCTTCCAGCCATCCCGCCCTCGCCACCGTTCACCCCGGAATCGCCGACCGTTGAATCGCGAGCTCGCCATGGCCGACGAACGTGACACGTCGCGCGTCTTTGCCGGAGACAGCGTCAGCCCTCTCCGCGACGACGAGGCCGGGCGCCCAGAATCCTTTAAGTCCCCACCGCCAAAACCGGCCCATACCGCCGCCGCTCTGATGTCGCTCGAAGCTCGCCTCGAAGAATCCGAAGCTCGACGCCTCGACTCCGATCATCGAGTTCAGCACTTGGAGAAATTGGTAGAGCGCCTTTTGAAGAACTCCACTGAACCGGCTGCGGCGCGGGCTGGCTTGACTGAACCAGCCGCAGCTCGGGCCGGGGAGTTCACGCCGGTGAGATCGGTCCCCCTGGACGTCCCTCCGCACCAATTTTCGGGACGCTCCAACACTACCGCTGACCCCCTTGCTCGTGCCCCTGGGGGGGAATCTCACAGCGAAATCAGGGACGGCCCTTCCCCGGCGGTGATTAGCTCTCGTTGGAGAGGGACATTGCCCGACCAGGAAGGGTTATGGACCGGGGATCACCCGGAAAGGTTGGTGACTTTCACTGCATTCGGGAACTCGTACCTCTCACTTTTGTGCGACATCGCAATCGACGAACTGTTCACCACCGACCGCGTCGTCCAGCTCGTGGCCACCCTATCCGCTCGTTCGACGTCTCGCCAGCGCCGCCAGTCCCCTCACGATTGGGCCGTCGACGAGTTGAGGGACGCGATCCGGGACAGGCGCCCTCACTGCTGGACGTCGCTCATGACGGCAGTGGGACGTCGTTGGCCGGACCCTGGGTTTGCCGACCGGGTGGCCGAAGAATTCTATGGGTGCCGCCAATCTTCGTCTCGGGCGTACGACCATGTCGGCGAATGGCGCGCGCGCTACCGCACGTTCATGCACGACAACCCAAGCTTCGGTCTCTCGGCACTTCAGCTCGCCACGGCATTCTACCAATCCTTGAACGACGTGGCCAAGCGTGAAGTCCGCGCAGGTATGTTACGCGAACATCGTGACAACTCCTTAGTGATCACAGGGAGGTTCGGTCGGACGGTCCCGTCCCTCGACGAAATCACCGAATGGGCCGCCATCGCCGACGAGATTTCGACACCGACGCCGGCTGCCACCCCTTCGACTCGCACCGCGACCTTTGGAGCGATTTCGCATGCTCCACGCACTACCCCACCCACAACAAACAACGACCAGCGCTCGCAGATCCGCCGAGCTCGATGGGTCGACCGCGCCACCAAATGGCAACAGTCGCATTTGTGGAAGGATCGACCAACGTGGTTCTCGCCCGCACCAGGAGGAGTACCTACAAGTATGGCCTGTTTCAATTGTGGCCAAGGCGGTCACTTTTCACAGCACTGTACCTCCGAGCGTCAATCTCCCGCAGTCGTCCAGCTATCCGCGATTGCCGTGGCCAACTTCGACGAGGAGGAATGGTCTTCGGGCTCAGAAGGTGCCGAGGACCCCCAGGTGAGATCTTCCCTTCCACTTGAGCCTGATCAGACTCGACCGTTGAGTTCCGATTCCGCCTCAGTGACGCACCCCTTTTGGCCCTCCGCAGACCCTGTTGGACGAGTGAAAGATGTCGCTTCTTCTTCGCTGGAAGTTGAGGTTCCATCAAGTAGTTCACAGCTGACCGCCTCGGCAAATGATGCAGACTCACTTCGTTTCGACGACAGCCTGACTGACTCCGCGCTTGACGCGGTGGAAGATGTCTTGTCTTACGCTGATGCCGAGTCGCGCTTGCGTCGTTATTGGGGGCCGGAAGTGGTGTCGTCTCGCAAGGCGGAAAGGACTGCTTCGGTGAGCTCTTTCCAGATTCCTGTGCCGTCGGGTGTGTCTCTCTTGGCGTCCGCCGCACCCCTGCTCGACATCGACGAACCCGACCGACCTGTCGAGCCCGCCATTGTGCGCGCCCGCAACGTCATCGCTTGGACGTTGCCTTCTGGGAGGGTCCTGCGTTGTTTGATCGATTCTGGGTCAGAGATCGACTTGGTGGACCAGGAGGTGGTGCGAGCCGACCCGAGCTTCGCAACGGCCCGGTTGACCGCGCCGTTGCACTTGCGCCTCGGCACCAAGGATACGTCCGACCGATGTGCTGTGTTCGCCACCGCCCCTTTTCTGTCGGGCACCCTCGACCTCGGTTCGCGAGCGTTCTTTATCTTCCGGGTGACTGGGTACGATGCCATCTTGGGGCTGCCCTTTCTTAAGGATACAGGCATGCTCGTTGGCTGGGGCGCCTTCACGGTCGCGCACCCAGGCCCTTCGCAACCCGTCGCCCTGGGCACTCATGAGTGGGATCGCGCAGTCACTGTGGCGCCCATCTTTGCCGGTTCCGCCATCGGTTACAATCACCCGGGGTTGCTTCCCGACGACGAGATTATTGGCCTCGAGCCGCACAACCCACTGCTGGATGTCGTCGATGACCCGGCGCTCGAGGATTTGTCCGAGTCCGAAGCACGAACACGATTAGCTGCCTTACTCGAGAAATACTCTGATGTGTTCGTAGATTCGCTCCCCATGGACCGACTCCCGCCGTACCGACCCGTAAATCACGAAATCCCTCTGATCGACCCAAACGAGAAGGTCAAGCCCAAGGTGTACCCCCTCGCCGACAAATATCGAAGCCAATGGGCGGAGCACTCAGCTAAGTACACTCGCGGTCGCTTCTGGGTTTCGGGTCCGATCGATTCGGCAGCCCCGGTCTTTGCCATTCCGAAAAAGAACTCGCAGACCGCTCGTTTCGTCATCGACCTCCGGGCTCGCAACAGCAACACCGCAAAGCGATTCTCGCCCATCCCCGACATGACCAGTGTGCGCTATGAAGTCGCCCGCTCGCGTTACCGGTCCAAGTTCGATGTGGCCGCAGCCTTTGAGCAGGTGCGGGTCATACCCGAGCACGTCGATCGCACCGGCTTTGCCACGGTCACGGGCACGTACACGTCGCGGGTCATGCAGTTTGGCGACACCAATGCGCCCAACACCCTGAATCTGTTAACGTCAGCGATGTTCCAGCCATGCCTTTCGTTCACCAAGATCTTTTTCGACGATGTTCACGTCCACTCCGATACTCGTCGAGCGCATTTGAGACACATCGAGATCTTGCTGATGACATTGCGACACTACCGATTCTACTTAGGATCCAACAAATCCGAGTGGTTCTCCAAGTCGTTGGATTCGTTGGGTGCCATCATCTCCGACAACGGCATCGAGGTCGACCCCGCCAAGTGGGAGCGTATCCGACAGTGGCCGATTCCGTGCAACAAGTGCGACATCCAGCGTTTCCTCGGCACCGTCAATTGGATGCGAGATCACCTATCACACCTCTCGACGATTTTGGAGCCAATCACCGCGTTGTTGGCGCAATCGACTTCGTGGCGTTGGAACGACCGCGAACAGCAGGCCTTCAACACCGTCAAGTCCCTCGTCCCAGCAACGCTGCGACCGATCGACGGCACTAAGGTCACCTCCGGCGAGCACAAGATCTACCTGTTCACCGATGCCAGTCGTGTTGGCATTGGTGCTTGCCTGGCCTCGGGGCCCACTCGTTCGCAGGCCGTCCCTACCCGATTCTTTTCCGCTAAGTTCAACGGTGCTCAGCTCAACTATCATGTAACTGATAAGGAGTTCCTAGCCGTCGTTTCGGCGTGTCGGGCGTTCGAGCAGCACTTGATCGGCTACCCCTTCGTCATCGTCACCGACCATCAAGCCCTTCGCACGATCAAAACGCAGAAGTTACGCCAAACGCCTCGGCACATCCGCATGTGTCTCGAACTCAGCCGTTTCGACTTTGAGTTTGAATTCATCGCCGGCAGGAACAACTCCCTTGCTGATTCATTGTCGCGCTTGTGGGAGGTCAAGGAGGGATCGTACGAGGATCAGGTCAAGGAGAATGAGTTGGAGGACATGTTCTTTGATGGAGAACGCCACGGATTCACTACGCCCGGTGAGAGCCTCCCCGAGGAACGTCCTTACACCTCTCCATCTCCCGATCGGTTGCCTCCTGTTGATTTTGCCCTCGGGCCCCAACGCGACGATTGCGAGGCAGGCTCTCCCGGATACTACGCGCTCAAGGAGGAATCGCAAGACGAGGATGTGAATGGACGGGATTTGGGGAATTTGTTCTTGAAGGAAGAATGCCACGAGTTCACTACGCCCGGTGAGAGCCTCCTCGAGGAACGTCCTTACACCTCACCTTCGCACGACCGGTTGCCGGCTGTTGATTGTGCCTTCGGGCCCTGGGGACACGGTTACAATTCAGGCTCTCCCGGTTCCCATCGCCTCGCCGAGAACATAATGGACGCCGTCGACTTGTCTACCGGCCCCCTTCCTCCTCCCATCGCCGTCAATCGAGTTCACGCTATCGCTGCGGCCCCGGCCAACGACCCGCCCATTCCGGTTGATGCCGACGCTGATGAACTCGATTTGTTGGGAGTCGCTGCCGATGCAGTCAACGACGCACCTGTAGTCCATCGGCCGCCTGATCCACTGCCCCAACCCTTCCTCGACACCATCATCCGAGCATACACCAACGATTCGCAAGCCCAGGTCATCATTACCGACCCAATATCATGGCCTATGTTTCGGGTGACCGAGGAAGGGAGGATCTTGCGCGTACATCCAGATGAGTCTCTTTCCCTGTTTGTGCCTCGTGGTCTCGCTACCGGCGTCGTCGATTCCGACAAGGTCCCGTCGCTGCGCGAGCTCGTGCTTTCGGAGATACATCGGAGCGTCGGGCACGCGGGACATCGCATCACCTTGGCCGCCATACGTCCTTTGTATTGGTGGTCGTCCATGTCTGCCGATTGCGCTGAGTTCTGCCGTTCCTGCGAAGACTGTGCCCGCGGCAAGGCGTCCACTCAAGTTCCCTATGGCCGACTGCACCCAATGCCGATCCCCTCCGGTCCTTGGGAACAAGTGGCGATCGACTTCATGACAGGACTGCCTCCGGTCGAGTTCGAAGGGATGATGGTCGCTCAAATCATGGTGGTCACTGACACTTGGGGAAAGATGGTCCACCTAATTCCCCTCCCAGCCGACGCCGACTCTGAGCTCGTTGCCGAGAAGTACTACGCCACCATCTTTCGACTGCATGGGACGCCTTCAGCCATCGTTTCCGACCGCGATCCCAAGTTCACCTCGCAGTTTTGGCGGGCATTGCAGGCAAAGGTTGGCGCCGTCTTGCGAATGTCAACCGCGGCACACCCCGAGACGGACGGATCGAGCGAGAATCGGATCAAGATGGTCACCCAAACACTGCGGATCATGGTGTCGTCAAATCACGAGGCTTGGGCATCTCGTCTAGTTGAAGCTGAGTTCGCTCTTAACTCTTCTGTTGCTGTGTCCACGTCTTTGTCGGCTTTCGAGGCGACTTACGGCTACCTTCCTCGACGTTGGCCCACCGATTCCTGGTCTGTCTCGGCTGTCCCTCGGGCGGAAGCGTTTGCTCGGACTCGACAGTTACGGAACCTCGATGTCACGGATGCGATCATTGGAGCACGCCTCGACCAGTCCTATCAGGCCAACAAGCATCGACGCCCGGATGACCCCGCCTTTCGGACCGGCAGTTACGTCTACCTTTCGACAAAGAATCTGGCAGTTCCTGAAGGGATGAAGTCGAAGTTGTTGCCGCGCTACATCGGCCCTTTCCGTATTCGAGCGGCAATTCCGGCAACATCCAGCTACGACCTCGAGCTTCCACCAGCCATGTCGCGAGTGCACAATCGCTTCCATGCTCGACTGCTTCGCCCTTACATTGAGAATGATGCTGAAAGGTTCCCTGGGCGTGACCCCGCAGTTCTTTTTGTCGAAGATGTAGCCGATGCGGCCGACAACTCTGCGATTCCGGAACGGATTGTTCGCGATCGGCGGAACGCTCGGGGCGCTCGTTCGTTCTTGGTGCGATGGGTAGGCCGTAACGACACCGACGATACTTGGATGTCAGAGCAGTCCCTTCGCCTGGACCATCCGTCCGTCCTCGACGCCTACTTTGCGCGCCTCGATCGCTCGAACCGCCGCCTCGCCGCACGGTAGACTTCCTTTTGGGGGGGACAGTGTCAGGATGACAGCGGTACACTGACAGCAGTACTCAAAGGAAGTCTTCCCCGAGGTTGTGTGCAGGTAGCGATGACTTGACCCAATGGCGGATTCGTTTCAAGCATCGCGGGCGTCGTGGTGTAGCCGTTTGGCGCGTGGGCGCGCACCCGCTGGTTGCAGGTTCGATGCGTTGCGAGCGCAATCTTCTTTCGATTTGTTTTATCTTTTTTGCTAGCTGAGGCGCGGCCTCAGGGTTTTTACCGGTGCTCCCGCGAGCAATCCTTTTTACCCCTGAGGCGACCTCTTGGAGTAGTTTGATTTGGCTGAGTTCCCTCGGCGCCTGGGCAGTCCCTCCCTTCGGTTTCGACACCTTCCGCCGGAGCCTGGTCCGCTCATCATCTTATTGGCCCCCCCCTCTCCTTGCCGATCGTTGGAATAAAGTCCGTTATACTTGACTTCCCGCGAGCTTTTCGGTCGACACCCCTCTTTGATCGCTCCCTCGCCGACTGCCGCCACCACAGCCGATACTCCTCGACACCCCCGTCCTTCGTCGTGTAGACGACGTCATCCTCGCCGACGTCGCCTGTCAGTGGCGTTCTGCACACGCCGGGCCTCCACGTCAACCTCCTCTCTGTCTCTCGCCTCTGCGACACCGACCGCGTTCGACTCGCCTTCACCAGCGACGGCATCGACATCGCCAAGGACGGCCAGGCCATTGCTCACGGTACCAGGGTTAACGACGGTCTCTACCTTTTGGACGCGGATCACACCAAGTGTCAGCAGCTTGCCCTTCTCTCGCGTTCTGAGTCTACCGTGCCCCTGCTTACCCTTCACCGCTGCCTCGGCCATCTTGCCCCATCCTCTATACAGAAGATGATCGCCGCAGGTTTGCTGGACGGGTTTGGGGCCGGGTACAGTGACAAAGACGTAGAGGAGTTTGTTTGCAATGCTTGCCTTGGTTCCAAAGGCCACCGTCTTCCTTTTCCCGACTCTGCGTCGCATTCCCCCGAGAGACTTGGCCTCGTGCACAGCGATGTCCTTTCGTTCCCCACTCCGTCCTTGACCGGGAAGCGCTACCTTGTCACATTTCTTGACGACCACTCTCGCAAACTCTGGGCATACGCGATCGATCACAAAAGCGACGTCTTCCCGACCTTCCAGACTTGGCTCGCCGAAGTGGAGTTAGAGACGAACGCGCGTTTAAAAACCCTTCGCACCGACAACGGCGGGGAGTACCGATCGAACGCATTCACAGAGTTCTGCAAGTCCAGGGGCATTCGTCGTCAATACTCTATTCCCTACACACCTCAGCAAAACGGTCGTGCCGAACGTGTCAATCTCTCCATTGTCGAGGGCATCCTCGCCCTCCTCGCTGACTCCCATCTGCCGGCCACCTTTTGGGATGAAGCGGCTGCGTACTTCGTTTATTGCAAAAACAGGTGCTCACACTCAGCTTTGGCCAAACAGACTCCAGAATCCGTTTGGAACGGCCAACGCACCACCACCACCGCCCTCCACCCGTTCGGCTGCGCGGCCTGGCTCACGGTCGCGCCGGACCTTCGCAGCAAGCTCGACCCCAAGGCCGCGCGCGTGATCTTCACCGGTTACGACCTCGCCTCCAAGGCTTTCCGTTTCTTCGACCATTCTACCAACAAGGTTGTGATTGGCCAAAATGCCACCTTCCTCGACGACGACTTCCCCGGCCTCCCAATCAACACGCCCGTCGATGTGGACAACACCGAACGCCAGTTCGTCATTCCCGCCGACACGCCCGCCCCCGCCGTCAAGACGAGGACCCCACTAGTAAGGTCGGCGCACATGGACGTCTCATCCTCTCTTGATGATTCTGCCATGAGCGCCGTTGACGTGGCCCCAGGGTACACTGGCGGATCCTTACTTAATTCTACAGATATCAGCCCCTCGCCGTCCCCGTCGCTTGTCCCGCTTTCGTCGCCCGCCACGTCCTCGGCCGGAGGACCGTCCCTCGATGACTCGGACGACCCGCTTGACCTCCTCAACTCCAACACCGCGGTTCGCCTCAACCTGATGGACGTACATCGATCCGACGACGACACCCTGGTGACGCCCGCACCCGCCATTGCCCCCGCTGAACAGCCCTCCGATGACGACTCCCCTGATGAGATCGATTTCCTCTCTCGCCACCACCGCGCCTTCATCGCCACAGACGACGACGACCCCACCCTCGACGCCATCGAGCCCGTCAAGTCGATTACTAGCGATCCTCAGACCTGGCGCGAAGCAATGTCCAGCGACGAGCACGACATCTGGGCTCAGGCTGCCGCCGCCGAGTTCACCGCCATGCGCGACGACTTCAAGGTGTTCACCATCGAGCCTCGATCCTCCGTACCGCCGGGCGCCACTATCGTCACCTCCAAGTTCGTCTGGAAGACCAAACGCGACGCACGTGGCGAAGTCACGGGGCACAAGGCACGCCTTGTAGCGCAAGGTAACCGCCAACGCGACGGCATCGATTTCTCGGAGACTTTCGCACCCGTTGCCCGTTTCTCCTCCATTCGCTGCCTCCTTGCCCTCGCCGCTGCCAACGGTTACCACGTTCATCAGGCCGACATCGACAAGGCTTACCTCCACGGCGAGCTCGATCACGATATCTGGATGACGACGCCACGAGGTTTCGACTTCCCGAGCGATAAGATTCTCCGCCTGCGGCGCTCAATCTACGGTCTCAAGCAGGCCGGTCGCATCTGGAATCGCCACATTGACACATCACTCAGGAGTCTCGGGTACAAGGCAACGGGCACTGATCACTGCATTTACTCTCACATTGATGATCAGCAACGGCCCCATTATATCGCCTTGTATGTCGACGATCTCCTCATTGTCAGCCCCGCCCTCGACGAGATCGAACGCGTCATCTCCGGCCTCGAACAGCGATACGGCGTCAAACGACTCGGCCCCGCGGAATACATCCTCGGCATCCAAATCCGCCGCCTGGACGACGGCTCCATTGCCCTATCCCAGGAACGCTACATCATGGACGTGCTCGCCCGGTTTCACTTCGACACCACGACACGCGGCGCTACGGTGCCAATGACGCCCGGCCTCTCGCTCACGGCAGTTCCGGGTCAGGGAACGGAGCGCATTCGATCGTGGTACCTACAAGCCATTGGCTCCCTCCTGTACATTTCCCTTGGCACTCGACCCGACATTGCCTTCGCCGTCTCGTACTTGTCCCGGTTCGCCAACAACCCTGGCCGCCGTCATTGGATTGCCGTCAAACACGTCCTTCGCTACCTTCGCGCCACGTACCGCGATGAGCTACTCTACGCCCGCGGTCCAGCCAAAGTTACGGGTGTGGTTGGTTATTCCGATGCGAACTGGGGTGCCTGCGTCGACACGTCCATCTCCACAATGGGCTTCGTCTTTTACTTGGCCGGCTCCGCCGTCTCTTGGTCATCGAAGCGTCAGACTCGGGTGGCGGATTCCACCACTGATGCCGAATACCTCGCCTTGTCGCACGCTGGTAAGGAAGCGATTTACCTTACGCAACTCCTCTCCGAGCTCCACGTTCGCCCGATCGATGCAGCTCACATCTTCACCGACAACGAGGCCGCGGCCGCCGTCGCTCACGACCCCGTTCGCACCTCCGGCACTCGACACATACGCCTCCGCGAGCATTTTGTCCGCGACATGGTCAACCGAGGCGATATCTCCCTCTCACACGTTGGCACAGCGGACATGGTTGCGGACCTATTCACCAAAGCGCTGGGTCCCAAGATTTTCGGTATACATTGCTATGCTCTAGGCCTCCGGACGCGGCACCCACGGCTCAAGTCTACCTCGCGTTCGCGTGGGGGGGGGTGTGAGGAATCCACTCTCCACTCGGGTCAGGACTTAGGCGCGCGGAGCGAGCCGGGCGCATCGGCCCAGGGCTTAGGCGCGCGGAGCGAGCCGGGCGCATCGGCCCAGGACTTAGGCGCGCGCAGCGAGCCTGGCCCATTGGCTCAGCCCCGAGGCTCGCTGGCTGAGGACTTGGGGCGCGCGGCTCCCTTACTGTTAGATTCCTATTCATCACTCTTGGCTATAACTACATCGCTGACGTAGTAGAGTTGATCGAATAAAGGAAACTAAGAAACAGAAAGGGGGCCCGCGCTGGGATAGGCCCAGACGCGGGTGAAATCGCTGGCGCGCTAAGACAGTCGCGCGTGTCCAAGTCGCCACCGCAGGGGGGCGGGCTAGTGGTCGCGCGCCCGAATCCGCCGGCGCCGGCGCGCGCGTCTAAGTCCCCTCCGCAGGGGGCGGGCTAGCGGGCGCGCGCAACGACCGAGGCGCCCCTGTCGAGCTGAGAGTGGACTCTTCACAGCCTTCGCCGTCTCATACTTATCCCGGTTCGCCAACAACCCCGGCCGCCGCCATTGGATTGCCGTCAAACACGTCCTCCGCTACCTTCGCGCCACGTACCGCGACGAGCTCCTCTACGCCCGCGGTCCCGCCAAAATCACGGGTGTGGTTGGTTATTCCGACGCAAACTGGGGGGCCTGCGTCGACACGTTCATCTCGATGATGGGTTACGTTTTTTACATCGCTGGCTCCGCCGTCTCTTGGTCGTCGAAGCGCCAGACTCGGGTAGCGGATTCCACCACTGATGCCGAGTACCTAGCCTTGTCACACGCAGGAAAGGAAGCGATCTACCTTAACCAACTCCTCTCCGAGCTCCACGTTCGCCCGGTCGGTATGAAGATGCGACGACTGCTCAAGCGGTGGTTAGGCTCTGATCGACGGACCAAGGAGACCAGACCAAGAAGTTGCTTGAGCAGGAGAGTGAGAAGTGCGGAGCCAGTTGGCTGAGGTAAGCTCGGGGCTGGCTCCGTGGCCTGTGTCAGGTGCACGGACCCAGCCCAGTGAGGAAGAGAGCTAGGTGGGAAAAGGCAGGCCAAAAACCAAGAGAAGACAAGGAAAGGAAGTGAGGGATGATATGAGAAGGAAATAGAAGAGGTTGTCAATCTCACCAATCTCACACCCCCCCTACTTCGAGTATCAGGAAACACAGATGCCAAGTCGGCCGCGGTGTCGAGCAAAGAGGTCGCGAGACAAAGCCTTGGTGAAAATGTCGGCAGTCATCTCGCTGGTGGCGATATATTGTACGATGATGTCACCCAGGGAGACCATATCTCGGACGAAGTGTTCACGAAGACGAATGTGCCGAGTGCGAGCGTGAAAGACCGGGTTTTTGGTGAGAGCATTGGCACCTTGGTTGTCGCCATAGATGAGAACGGGTTGGGATGAAGGAAGGCCGAGCTCACCAAACAGCTGACGTAGGAAGATAGCCTCCTTGCCGGTGTGTGACAAGGCAAGGTACTCGGCGTCACAAGTAGAGTCGGCAACCCGAGACTGGAGGCGAGATGACCACAAGACGGCCGCGCCTGCGAAGACAAAGGTGTAACCCATGGTCGATTTTGAGGATAGGACGCAAGCACCCCAGTTGCAGTCCGAGTAGCCAACCAAGGGTGCCGGATCCCCGCAAGTGTAGCGTAGACCGTGAGACAGAGTACCAGCGAGATAGCGAAAGGCGTGCTTGACAGCACCCCAGGCAGCAACGGATGGTGACTGAGAGAACCGAGCCAAGTAACCGACGGTGTAGGCCAGGTCGGGGCGAGTACCGGTCGATGCGTACATGAGGGAGCCAATCGCCTGTAGATACCGAGTGCGATCCGGGAACGGGGTGGGCTGGAGCTCGACTTCGAGGCGGAGATCGGCTTGCATGGGCGTGGCAACGGGATGGGCGTCGGACATACCAAAACGAGCGAGGACGTCCTTGAGGTATTGTTCCTGACTGAGGGAGATGGAGCCGTCGGCAGAACGCCGAATCTGGATACCAAGGACGTATTCAGCCTCACCGAGTCGTTTGACACCGTAGCGCTGCTCAAGGCCTTGGAGGGTACGCTCGATCTCTGGGAGAGAAGGGCTGATCATGAGCAAGTCGTCAACATAGAGCGCGATGTAGTGGCGCTCATCACCGGCAGTGCGGACATAGACGCAGTGGTCGGACTCGGTGGCGACGTAGCCAAGTGCCGACAATGCAGAGTCGATCTCGTCGTTCCAGATGCGACCAGCCTGGCGCAAGCCGTAGAGAGACCGGTGCAGCTGGAGGACCTTGCCCGGCATGTAAATCCCTTCGGGCACGCGAATGTACAGGGGCTTGTCGAGTTTACCGTGAAGATAAGCCTTGTCGATGTCGGCCTGGTGGACGTGGTACCCATGAGCGGCTGCGAGGGCCAGGAGTGTGCGAATGGAGGTGAATTTGGCGACGGGGGCAAAGGTCTCGTCGAAATCGATGCCCGAGCGTTGAGAATCACCACGAGCAACCAGGCGGCCTTTGTACGACTTGATTTGGCCGTGTTGATCGCGTTTTGTGCGGAAGACAAAGCGCGAACCGAGAACCTTGGAGTCTGCAGGCACGAGAGACTCATCAATTGGTGTGAAGGCCGAGAAATCGCGGGAGAGCGAGTCGAATTCGGCCTGGGCAGCGAGGCGCCACTCGTCTGCCTGCGGGGTTGCCATCGCAGCGCGCCAGTGTGGAGGGTCCCGAGCAGGAGCGATCAGTTCCGTCGGGTCGGCGGGCGAGGTGTCGAGCAGAGCAGCGGCTCCAGAGGCAAGGTAGGCGACGGCCGGAGGCGAGTGGAGCGCGGCATCGATGTCGTCAGGGAATTCCTGCGCAAGGCAGAGTGAAGCAACGTTGCCCGAACGTGGCAAGAGGTCGATGGGGTCTGGTGATTCGGATCGAGCAGGCGAGGGTGGCGCCGGCAACGGACGTGGAGCCACCGGTCGCGGTGATGGGCAGGGCGTGGAGATGGCCGAGTCGGAGCTGCCTTGGTCAGAGGCGGTGGAGGTTGGTGAGCCCTGGTCAGGGTGGTCACCAGCGTGGGCTACGGGAGAGCCTTGGTCGGAGGCAGGAGGCGCGCGGGAGCCCTGGTCAGGGATGTCGCGGGCCGGGGAGGGACGGCGCAGGCCTTGGTCAGAGGCAGTGGGCACAGGTCCAGGGAGCTCAGCGCGAGGCGCCAGAGAGCGAGGGGAAGCAACGAGCAAAGGCTCAGAGTGGTCTACCTGGTCAGGGTAAATGTCGGCGGCCACAGGAAGCGGAATGGCGCCGGTGTGGGTGTTGGCCACAGGCTGCAGGGCGGGGAACTCAGATTCACGAAAGACGACGTTGCGACTGAGGATAATTTTGCGTGTAGCCGGGTCGAAGAGGCGATAGGCCTTTGCGTGGTCGTCGAGCCCTACGAAGATGAGTGGCACGGCCTTGGGGTCGAGGTCGGTGCGCTTAACCGAGGAGAGGCAGTGCCAAGCGCGGCAGCCAAAGGCACGCAGCGAGGAGACATCCGGTGCGACACCATGCCAGCAAGTGTCGGGAATATCGCCACGGATGCCCGCATGGGGCATCAAGTTCTTGCAGTGCACGAAGTACTTGGCAGCTTCAGCCCAGAGGCGTGGATCAGCGCCAGCCGAGTAGAGCAAAGCGAGGATACCCTCTTTGATCGTCCGATTGGTGCGCTCGACGCGTCCGTTTTGTTGAGGCGTGTAAGGGATTGTGAGTTCCCGACGGATGCCCTTGCTCAAACAGAAATCGACGAAACTACGCAGGGTGAACTCCCCGCCGTTGTCCGAGCGAATGGTTTTCACCCGATCACCCGTGGTGTTCTCGACTTCGAGGATCCAGTTGCGGAGGCGATGGAAGACGTTACTTTTGTAAGTGAGGAGGATGCACCAATGTTTACGAGTGTAGTCGTCGACAATCACGAGCATGTAGCGATGGCCACCAAAGCTGGGTCGGGGCATTTGGGCAACATCCACATGGACAAGGTCCAGACGGCCAGAGGCAATGGACTTGGAACGAGCAAAAGGAAGGGCGTGCGCTTTGGAAGCGAGACAAGCATTGCAATTGAAAGACCTAACCTCCTCCTCTGAATATACCCAATCCACCCCAGTGACCAAGCCTTTCTGCACGACGTTCTTGAGTTGCGCAACGGGTAAATGCGCGAAGCGACGGTGCAGAGTCAGCAAGGAAACTCTGTGAGGGGTGGCAAGGAGGGCATTGGGCATACAGGGTGAGGGTGCGACGTTTAACGCGTACAGGTCATTTGCAACGGCTTGAGCAGTGGCAACGACGGTGCCGGAGGAGTTTCTGATCCTGGCGCAGCCGGAGCCAAAGGAGATGCTGAACCCAAGGCGATCCAAGCGACGGACGGATAGCAGGTTGCACGGCAGGGAGGGCACCAAAAGGACATCGGTCGCCACGACGGGGCCAGCAGGAGTCGATATGCGGACAGAGCCACAGCCGGTGGAAGGAAGCGAACCGGCAACTCCAGCAACGGGTGGGCCGGCAAACGAGCGCAGCGTCGAGAAAAGCGTACTGTCGTTGGCCATGTGACGATTCGCACCGGAGTCGAGGAGCCACGCCGATTTGTGAAACGGTGACGGCGTGGCAAGGAGACAGGCAGTGAACGTTGTAGGCTCGGGCATCTCGACGACGGCGGGGGAGGCGACGGCCGGGGAACCCTTCTTTTGTCCTCGGGAAGTTGCGCCGGTGGAAGCCTTGCGGGCACGAAAAGCGGCGGCCCAGGCGGTGTCGGGGCAATCCTTGAGCCAGTGCATCTTGCGACATGTTGGGTTGGGACAGGGTCCGTGAGGCGCGCGTTGTTGGGTGGTGGCGACGGCGACAGCAGGTGATTCGACCGGGCGAGCCTTGATCTCTCGATAGATACGGTCGAGGATATCGGCTGCGGGGGGTAAGGTACCGGACGTGCCTTGAGAATTTACAAAGGTTGTGCGCCATGCGGAGAGAGATGACGGCATCCGGGCAAGTAAGTGCGACGCGAGGAGGGAATCCGTGGTGACGTCGGAGTCGGCCAGAAGGCGAGAATCGTTCTCAAAACGGTCGCGAAACTGGAGGAAGGCGTCGGGGGTGTCGGGCATGGGCTCGGGACTGAAGAGTCGAGCAACAACTGGGAGGAGGTCGACAGCCGAGACGGCGCCATATCGCATGCGGAGAGCCATCCAAATCTTGTGACCACTGTGGGCGTCGCTGAAGTAACGAGAGAGGCCAGGGAGAACCGTCCGGGGGTCGACAGCAGCGCAGATGGATGCGCGAGCGTAGTGGTCCCATAGTGGTACATAGGACGGGGGCCAAGACGGATGGGGTACGCCGGACTTGAGGTATTCGAGGACGTCGGATGGCAGGCGGGAGCACAGCGTAAGAACCCAGTCCGGGTAGCCGTTGGCGTCGCGGAGGAGATCGGAGGCAGCGAAGGCTGCAACCTGCGTGGGCGGACGAGGTGGGGGAACCGCGAGCGTTGTGGCGGGGCCGACGGACTTAGAAGCGTCGGGCGCAGACATGCTGAGTCGTGCGAAGCGCCGGGCGAGGCTGAGCCGTGCGAAGCGCGAAAAAATTCAACAGGCAAAGGCGGGCACGAAGGTGGCCGCGCTGGTAGGTCGTATGGGCTTATAACCTATGAAGATGCGACGACTGCTCAAGCGGTGGTTAGGCTCTGATCGACGGACCAAGGAGACCAGACCAAGAAGTTGCTTGAGCAGGAGAGTGAGAAGTGCGGAGCCAGTTGGCTGAGGTAAGCTCGGGGCTGGCTCCGTGGCCTGTGTCAGGCGCACGGACCCAGCCCAGTGAGGAAGAGAGCTAGGTGGGAAAAGGCAGGCCAAAAACCAAGAGAAGACAAGGAAAGGAAGTGAGGGATGATATGAGAAGGAAATAGAAGAGGTTGTCAATCTCACAGTCGGTACAGCTCACATTTTCACCGACAACGAGGCCGCGGCCGCCGTCGCTCACGACCCCGTTCGCACCTCCGGCACCCGGCACATCCGCCTCTGCGAGCATTTCGTCCGCGACATGGTCAATCAAGGCGATATCTCCCTTTCACATGTCGGCACAGCAAACATGGTCGCGGACATATTCACCAAAGTGCTGGGTCCCAAGGTTTTTGGTACACACTGCTATGCTCTCGGCCTCCGTACGCGACACCCACGGCTCAAGTCTACCTCGCATTCGCGTGGGGGGTGGTGAGGAATCCACTCTCCGCTCGGCTCAGGACTTAGGCGCGCGGGATTTCCCCTTTGCGCGGCTCTTTTACTGTTAGCTTCCTATTCATCACTCTTGGCTATAACTACATCACTGACGTAGTAGAGTTGATCAAATAAGGTGAGCCCAGGTGGATCAAAGGCATTGTCATGGTAGCGACTAACGTAGAGTGTCCAGTGTCAATCCTACATACTTTGGTCCTGTGATCTTATCGTTGTCGCTCCGGTGTACACTCCTACGGGGTGTATTACACTCTCCTGACAGTAGTGGTGATCGTCTCATAACCACCTCTCCTCTGCCGCCAGTCTCTGATCCCAGTGAATCCTGTTAAGTTGGGACCGGAGGTCGCTGGGGATTCATGTAACGGCACGAGCCGGATCGTTTCGGAGAGGTTGCGAGGTAGGTCGGTGTCGCAAAGTACTCCCGGGTCAAGAAGTTGTGAGGCGGAGCGAACGCAGCGCGAGGGCGCAAGCGTAGCCGGACAACCTGTTTTCTACCAAATCTCAGCAGTCTGAATGATGAGACAAAACGATAGAGAAGAGGGAGAGAGGCGCGAGAGCGCGCGAGTCGGGCGAGGTTCTAGCAAGGGAGCTGAAAGGCACGCTGTCTCGGACAGCGGAGCCTCACTGGTGACCGAAGATGACAGGTGCAAGTTATATGGATTACAACTAGCTTCTGGTGTCAGCTTGATGAAGAGAGAGCTGAAGAAGCTAGGCGCACGCAATCTCTATTTCTAATGCCTGTGACCCGTCGTAAGGCCTTGCCTTACACTGCCAGGGGCAAGGGTGTGCTGATTGAGGTGGCGGTAGTCGTTCACCCATCGCGGTGCAATGGTGGGGTCCACTTCCAAGCCCTTCTTGGGTATGATGAACGCCGGTGACGCGTACGGCGAACGTGAGGGGCAAAGACGGCCACTTGCGAGGTGCTTTTGAAGCAGCAGGTACCATGCCTGGCGGTGGCGTTTGGCGACCGGATAGCCGCACTGGTTGTCAAGCTTGATATGGTGTCGCACCGGGGATTGATAGGTGGCAACCGGTGGAATGTCGTCAGGGAAGCAATCAGCGTAAACCGCGCGCAGGCGCTGGTCGAGCGCGGCAAGGCGGAGCTGTTCATCTTCGTTGACGGGCGCGATAGCGGCCACGGGCAACGTGCCGCGCGGCTGGGACGATAGTTCAAGCAGGTCAATTGGCTCCTCCGGGTTATTCTTACACGTGAGGTGCGGGTATGGGAAATGACCTAGGTCAATCTTGTGCGTGTAGATGAAGTTGCCTCCCAGAATAAGCTTGAGGTCCCTCCCCAGGGGCACCACTTCGGCGTACGTCAGGCCCGCCGCCCAACGTCCATTAGCCAGTTCGACCGGAACTCGAACAAAATGCGTGCAGGTGAAGACAGTGGGAACTTGGTTCTGCATTGCAAGAGTGTACTTCGTGTGCTGTTCCAAGGCCCGTTTTTCCAATCCCAATCGCTGAACGAAGTCCTCACTGAGGAACGTTTGAGGCGACCCCGAATCTACGAGGGCCGAGACAGTGAGGGTACCATGAGCACCACGCAGAGAGACGGGTAAAGGCGGGAACGAGCGAGGGGCGTACGAGTAATCATCGTCTTCCGAGTCACTGTTGAGGCCAGCAAACGCGGTTGAATCACCCGTTTCTTGGAACGTCTGGATGGCCGCCACCATACCAGGACAAGTGCGAGCGGCGGGAGCGGTCGACAGGGGAGTCGACGAGGTGGCGGGCGCTCCTGGAGCAGGGGCATAGCGAGGACAGTTGCTCGACATGTGATCCGCGTTGAGGGCGCGGCAGCGATAGCACCCATGGTTCTGGTCTAGGTACGCGCGCTCCTTGGTGGTGAGCCGGGGACGGGGTCCCCCCGAGGCCGTTGCGAAGGCGGTCGGTCGTGTGTTGGGCCGCTGTTGTTGGAGTGCGGCGACTTGGGTCGCAATGGCCGCTCGGCGTTGCGCGATGACACCCCACTCTTCGCGTCCAATCCGTTCAAATACTTGATAATCGAACTCCCCGGGTTGCTCCGCCGGTGCATCGCTGTGGACGTCGGTTTCCGAGACCACAGCTGGGGCGGGAGCATCGAGAGCGAGTCTCTCGAGTGAGAGGTCGGACCATCCAGCTAGCGACGAGACGACATGTGTGCGGAGGAGTCGGCACAGCTCGGGATCGGTGCCGAGGAGAACAAGCTTGGCGAGTTCCTGATCCGAGACGACCTGGAACCCAATCTCCATCTGGAGGACGCGCATTCGATCAGAGAAGTCCTGGAACGCGCGTACATCGTGACCCGTCACTTGGCGTTGCCGGTACAACACCTCGAGTTGCGTCCAGACGAAATCGGCGGGCACGGCGCGGCGGATCAACTCCGACTTGAATTGGGTGTACGGTTTAGCAAGGTGTTTGCTCAACCCTTGAGAGAACCAGGTTTTGAGCACCAGGACTTGCAACCCCATACCAGCGCCTTCGATCTTGCCGTGGTCGGAAGTGACGGGTACACGGGCCACGCGCCGGTTGTAGTAATCCAGGCGCATGAAGTATTCCCGAAGAGCCTCCATCGAAGTTTGATGCAGCTGAGGTGGGTCACTGGCTTTGTATACGTGCGTGGGCGGGACAGGAGTGGACATGGCGGGCGTGCTGGGCTGGACTGGGGGGGTGCGCTGGGCTGCTAGTGCTGCAGGGTCGTCTTGATTTGAACAATCCTGGCTAGTCGATTGGTTCGATTGTTCGAGTACGGCCGGACCTGATGAGCGTAGGCCGTATCGTTGGGGTACCAATGAACTCGATGTTGTCAAAAAAAAAGTGAAAGGCACGCTGTCTCGGACAGCGGAGCCTCACTGGTGACCGAAGATGACAGGTGCAAGTTATATGGATTACAACTAGCTTCTGGTGTCAGCTCAATGAAGAGAGAGCTGAAGAAGCTAGGCGCGCGCAATCTCTATTTCTAATGCCTGTGGCCCGTCGTAAGGCCTTGCCTTACAGGAGCACACAGTGGATCTAAGGCAAACTGGGCGGGCACGTTGCAAAGCTTCAAGGACCAGACTCCAAGTGGGCCATCAGGGCTCTGAGAGGTGTTGTGTTGGACAACAGACACGAAGGGAAACTTATCTACCATGGTCGAGTGTTGGCGAGCAGGGCAATCTGTAGCAACAAGATCCAGGTTGCGAAGCACGGGCGTCATGGATGGGCGATGCTCTGATGGCCGATGGAACATGAGGACGGTGATGGCAAGCTGGCGGTAGCTGAGCGGAGGCGACAGTTCAGCAAGACAGGAGAGGTAGATCGACTAAGTCCCGGCGTGGAAACGGCGGCGCGCGAGCGTGAGTTGAACAGGCTGGCGCGGAGGCGGCGAACAGGGGGGCGGCTTGGCGGCGAAGGCGAAGGCGCCGAGGCGAAAAACGGGCGGAGGCGTGCAGGCTCAGCAGGCTCCGGCCGGACGGGTGGACCAGGATGTGGACATGTTGACTAAGGCGCACATGGGTTGATGGAGCGAGGCTGGTTGTGTGTATCAGGCGACAAGGCTCGGGTAACAGGGGGCGCGGTGGAGGCTTGCGGAGGCGAAGGCGCGCGGAGCGAGGCGCCGAGGCGAAAGACGCGCGGAGCGAGGCGCCGAGGCGAAAGGCGCGCGGAGCGAGGCGCCGAGGCGAAAGGCGCGCAAGTCCGTCAAACGGCGGTCCGATGTCGAAGTGTTTGAAGGCTTGGCAGAATGCAATTCAACAAATCCCAAACCCAAGGCACGGACTTGATACACGACAGGGCTGATCCAGACCAAATGTGAGAGGTGTTGAACCCCTGGAAGAAGAGCGTTGTTCGAGACCAAAGGAGAGCGCCTGCAGTCGCTTGTGTCAGGAGTTGGAGGCGTTCAGATCCTGTAGACTCGCACTTCTCGAGGGGGGCTGGATCGGCAACCAGTAAGTGCCTTTGCCTCTTGGCACTTTCACCTCGGCGCCTTTGCCGCGCCCCCTGTTACCCAAGCCTCGTTGCCTGATACACACAACCAGCCTCGCTCCATCGACCCATGTGCGCCTTAGTCAACACGTCCACATCCTGGTCCACCCGTCTGGCCGGAGCCTGCTGAGCCTGCACGCCTCCGCCCGTTTTTCGTCTCGGTGCAAAAAAAAAAATAATTGCCTTCGCAGCCAAGCCGCCCCCTTGTTCGCCGCCTCCGCGCCAGCCTGTTGTAATACACCCCGTAGGAGTGCACACCGGAGCGACAACGATAAGATCACAGGACCAAAGTATGTAGGATTGACACTGGACACTCTACGTTAGTTGCTGCTACAACAATGCCTCCTGATCCACTTGGGCTCACCTGGACACTCTACGTTAGTCGCTGAGGAGAGACTAAGAGTGCCCAGGCGCACGGGCCTTACAAAATCCTCGCCTCCCAAACCAGGAACGGGATGCTGCGCTACCATGTATGATTCCGGGGTCCCCTTTCTGCAACAAACCCGAAGGCAGTTCGGCAACCTGCGCAGCGCTCTTCAGGGCAACCAAGAGTCCGCCTTTTGAAGGAGGGGGTGACACCTGGAACACCGAAGACTCGCGGATCTCGTACAAGATAGTTGCGTGGGTTTGCATGACACTTCTTCTACAGAGCTCAGGCATGGTCTCGCTGTCGTTGACGCGCGGACGCGGGCGCCGCTACGCCGTCGATCACGTGATGTATTTCTGGCATCCCGATACCGGTTTTAGTGGCTCAACAACAACATGAGGTTCCAGGCGCTGTGAATACTCCCGCGCTACTCTCTCTAAGTTTCGCCTTTTCCCTCCCACTCTCATCGAATTTTCATGACAACCGCGCCGAGTCTTTGGGGCGAGGGTAGCGCCGTACGATAGCGTACCGCCTTACCATGGGAGACCATGGGCCCGCTGGGCGCCCCGCTGCTCTCCTCTCCTCTTTGTCCCGCTCCGATCAACAGAATCAGCTCCCCGCGCATAATGACAACAACTCAACCAATCTTGGTATTGCGACCCGTATAAGTGTCCGCCGTACAGCTTTGTAGAACGGACAGCGTGGTCAGCGCGATGGCCCGATGGCCGAACCGACGCTGAGCTTGCCCCACCACCACCTCTTCCTACGCAGAGCAAGTGCACAGGCCTCGATTCGCGCTCAAACCACTCAAGCCCCACGTTCCCATCCGCGACTACCTCGGCCCCAGATGGCCGTGTGTGCCCACTGCAAGGCTCAACACTGGGAGTGGACACTTGAGCACGTGCTGCTCGCAGGGTAAGGTGCAGCGACCTCCTCTCTCCGGCCTAATCCCGACTTTCAACAGCTACTTGAAGGCTCGGATAGCGGTCAGTCTCTCCGTCCAACGACATTCGTCTGTAGTAGACCCACATGCTGAACTGTGCGACCCACCTACACAGAAGCTAAGGCATTCCGCGAGAATGCCCGGTCGTACAACAACTTGAACGCGCTGTCGTTCACTTCGCTCGCTGCCCACTTTGACCAGACTCGACCAGGCACTCAAGGACCCTGCATGTTTCGGGTATTTCGTCGCCTTTATCATCGACTCGGCGCACTCTCGGCGCCCTGATTCCTGCCGTCAATCAGCGCCCAACCTTTGCCAAAACATGGCTCATCTGCCCGGCCGAGGCCACCGACACTCAACTTGGACCCGACGGCGCAGACAGTCGCATACAAAGATCTACTTTGACCAAGCTCAATTCTACGTTGCGTACCGGCAATCGCTTTGTGAGGGAATTTGCATCGGCCAAAGCTCGCGCAGGTTAGGCCAAAGAGTGGGTCCTGCGCCTCTGCCTACCAGCTGGCCGAGACCGACGCACCCACAACCTTCCTACGTCGAGCACCGAAATGGCGATGCTTATCTGCGATTCCGACACCAACACGGGAGATCGTGGACCGAAAGACCTTATTCTCCAGGTGCACGATGATTGATGTCCCGATGGTTGGCCCAAGTACCAAGTTGTTAGCTCGCTCCATCCGTCTGCGATGCCTCTCCATTACCCACTCCTATTCCCTGCAGGAGAAGATGACTTCCTCCCCAACATTCCTCTAGGCAGTTCCAACCAAGCTGGGTCACCCTTCGCCGACGAGGAGGAAGGGGACAAAGATAATGGTGATGGTGAACGTAAGCGCCTTCGGCTCTTTCTCGGATGTTCCATTCTGTTAAGGCGCACGCACAGACTGACATTGAACGTTTGAACACCTAGGACGAAGCTCAAATAAAGGGGATCGAGGTGGCGAGTCTCGCGTTCACAATTATTTGCGTACTACTTGCACAAACGTGACGAGTACTTCTCAATCCCGCATTGCACCCAACGTGCCTTCCTGGCGTTTGTGATGATGGATACTCCCAGGTCGAGACCGATCGACTCAACTTACCTCCAGTTGGATCAAGAAAACCTCCGCCTCACCACGGGCCAAGGCATCATCAGCTTGACCCCGGATCAAGTTAGATGTTCGATGATTTTGGGCTCAACGTTCAAGAATAGACCGCGCGAGAACACGCAGCGTTACCAAGATGCGATGGCGTGCGTTGTAAAATATGGAAAGCCTTTGCTGTTCATCACGGTAACGTGCAACCCCGAATGGCCTGAAATCAAGGCTGCACTGGGGCCGAACGACCAAGCATGCAGCCGACCGGAACTCATGGCACGAGCGTTTGAAGCCAAGTTAATAGAGACTGACGAGCGTGTAATCCAACCGTCAGTTAATTGCAACGAAAGTGGCTGTGAAGCTAAACATGCGTACCTGACGAGCGTGTAATCCAACCGTGGAGAGAAGACAACGGTTGGTGCGCATCGCCAGGCTTCACTAAACAGACGAGCGCTTCTAAACAGATTACCAATGAACGCGGCATTCCTAACCCTCATTCCCAACACACCAACTCGCCCCTTCACGTGATGAATCGATAAGCCCCATCGCGTGTACAAACTGATAGTGCTTCTGAGTTCCGAGCCCTTTGGTGAGGACGTCCGCAGCCATGGTGCCCGTGGGCACCCAGACCATCTCGATTGTGCCCTCCGCAATGTGATCTCGGATGAAGTGGAAATGGATCCCGATGTGTTTGGTGCGAGCATGGAAAGCCGGGTGTTTGGCCAGAGTGATAGCCGATTGGTTGTCACCCCTCAGACGAGTCGGCGATGTCTGCTCAAAACCAAGATCGGCCAGCAGCCGACGCAACCAGATCCCCTCACGAGCGGCGTACGACATGGCCTCATATTCGGCCTCGGTGCTCGACAGAGTGACAAGAGTCTGACGTTTGGCGATCCAGGAGATTGCCCCGCCAGCGCACGTGAAGACGTAACCCGAGACGCTGCGGCGGGTCACAGGGTCGGCACCATGGTCCGCGTCGACAAAACCCTCCAAAATGGCCGACATCGGCTGATGGGTTTTCTGGTATTGAATGCCAAAGTTACGAGTGCCGACGAGGTACCGGAGAATGTGCTTGAGCGCCTCCCAATGTTCCGCCTCAAAGTTGTTACAGAAACGAGCAGCCTTGGACACGGCAAAAGCGATGTCGGGCCGAGTAGTGCCGGACAGATACAGAAGTTTGCCGACAATGGCACAGTACGGTATGGAAGCGGGGTCAAAATCAGAGCTCACACGGTTCCTCAGCGTTGACGGTGCCGCAAGCGGGGTGGGACGCGGGGAGGCGTTGGCCATGTTGTATTCCTCGAGAATCGCATCCACAAAATGAGATTGAGTAACGATGGCCGTGCCCGTTTTGCCCTCACGGGTTATACTCTGACCCAGGAAGAAAGACACCTCGTCCGTGCTGCGGGCCTCAAAACACGCCTTGAGCTGAGTGAGAACGCAGTCGAGGTCGCCGTCACCCGTGAGCAGTCCGTCGCCGACATGAATGGAAAGGAAACAGCGCTTATCCCCTTCCCTGCGAATGAAGACGGCATGATCGCTGTCGGTACGCGTGAAGCCAATCGACAAAATCCACTTGGTGAAGACCTTGTACCACTCCGTACAGCGCGCGCTGAAGGCGCACAACTTGCCCACTGGGCAGACGCATGTAGATCTCCGTCCCACCGAGATTGCCGTTGAGGTATGCCGACGGGACGTCGAATTGCCGGGTCTCCCACTCGTTCTCAACGGCAAGGGCGAGCAGCAGGCGATGGGAGGTGGCGCGGCCAGTAGGCGAGAACGAGTCAATTTGCTCACCCCAACGCCTCTGCATGTCCCCACGCGCAACGAGGCGAGCTTTGTACTTTACAATTTTGCCCTCGGCGTCGCGCTTCACCATGAGGACCCACATACTGCCGATTATGATAGCCCCACGAGGGGGACGAAGCGGCTTGGAAAATGTTTGCTTCACCGCCAGTGCGCCCTCCTCGGTCGCCATGGCCGCCAGCCAGTAGTCGCGGAACGAACCAGCGAGTGCCGCGCGAACGGTAGGGACGTCGTCCTTGTCAACTTTGGCAAGAAAGGCAGTCGCTTCCTCGTACGAGTACAGCTGGACGTCGGGATCGTCCTCATCAAAGTCCTTGATCGAGACGGAGGCGTGCGCGGCGAACTCCAAGTCATGAGCCGCGCGGGCGAAACCCAGGTAGTCAGGGGGGCAACGAGCACGAGTGGAATGATCACCTACAGGAGGGGCGTTCGCCGGACCCGGATTGGAGAACACGAGGGAGGGCGGGACAGGTGGGGCCACAACGTCGACCGGACCAGCCGCGGGCGGGACAGCAACGGCGGGGGCAACAGCGGGAGCGGCCGCGACGGCGGGTGCAATGCCCGCAGGATTGACAGTATCGTCGTCGTCAGGGGGAAGGTTGGGCGGAGGAACTCTGCGCGGGACGGACGGATAGGACAGAACGGCGGGCGCAACAACAGTAGGTACAGGGTTTGCCGCGGCGGGGAAGAAGCGATCTTCGAAGAACTTGGCCTGAGACGACTCGAAGACCTTGTTGCCAACCGGGTTGTAGAAGCGCCAGGCCTTAGAGCGCAAAGAGTACCCGACAAAGTAGCACAGGCGCGAACGCGGAGCCAACTTGTTGGAACGTTGCTCGGGAGCGAACGGTACCTGGGCGGCGCAGCCCCAGGTTTTGACACGATCGATGCGGGGACGACGGGTGGACGTAACGGGACTCGCAGCGGCGTGAAGAACGGCATCAGGGGTGCGCTGCTGCAGAGGCGACGACGGGAGGAGGTTGATAACGTAGATGGCCGCCTGCGCAGCCTCTTCCCACAGTGATGACGGCAGTCCCGAACAGAGTTGAAAATCGTCCGCCAACTCCGCTCCTGTATGCCCATCTGACCGTGCTCGTATGCCGTGGATAGCTCGTGAAAAATGCCCCGCTCAGCAAGCCAATCCCGGAGGTCGTTGTTGACGAACTCACCCCCCCTATCCGTGCGCAAGGTCGCCACTCCCGGGCCAGCATACTGGATTTTTGACATTGCAACGAAGCCCTTGAGTACGGACGAAGCCTCGCTCTTGAGCCAAATGCCGCGAGCCCAGCGGAAACGCGAGTATTCATCCGTGACACCGCACAGATATCGGACGCCGGAGAGAGCAGGGACAGGGGAAGGCCCCCACACGTCGGCAAAGACCCAAGCGAAAGGTGCGTCGGCGGGGTGGTGGGCAGCCTCACGACTGGGGGCAGACACGGCCTTGCCGGAGCAGCAGGCATTGCACTGATTAAGTAGACGAAGTTGATCCCGGGTTACAGCAGAGATGTCGAGGGAAATGTCACCCGACTTAGCAAGTTCTACCAAACGACCCCAGGACAGATGACCCAAACGCTGATGCCAAAGCACTACATCTGTAGGCAAGGAGGTGGCTGTCAGCGCGTGGTGATCCGCCAGAGGAGGTGAGGCCGGACTCGCCTGGAGAACGTAGTGGTTGCGATCGAGAGCGAAGGTGAGACTCGAAGCCGGACCCGAGACGGTGAGACCAGAGTGTGCACCCGCGGCGTCGCAAATCCCAGACAGCTGGTACCCATCCTTCATGAGACTGGCAAGAGAGACGAGCTCGGCGGACAGACCCGGGACGAGAAGGACATCGCGGAGCTTGAGAGGTGCGCCATTGGCGTCAAAGCGAAGGGTGCCCTTGCCGACAGCCATGGCGCTGGACTTGAATGCGCCGACTACGCGCACCCGCTCCGTCGTGAAAGGCTGGAAGTCGACCAAGAGATCCCGACGAGTGGTCATGTGGCGCGTCGCCCCCGAGTCGAGGAGGTAGCGGGGACCGTCGTGCAAGTACAGCGCAGAGACTTCGGTGTCAAGGGCGACCTCGGCAAAATAGTTCTCGTAAGAGTCGTCGTCAACCGATGGGTCGGGACCGTACTCAGCCACGAGCGCCATCGCGTCGGCCGCGCCGATGGAGATGTTGTGCTTGGCTAAGACGGCACAGTTTGGTCGAGGGGACGGTACATTCGTCGCCAAGATGACCCTGCTTGTAGCATTTCCGACACTGCGACGGGCCCAGCCTCAGGCAACCGTTCTGCGCAACCCCGTGCGGCCACTTGTCCACGAGACCCGGTACCTTCGAAGCCGAGAGAAAACTGGACTTCGGTTTGCCTGACGAACGAGCGGGGCGCCTGCGACGACCCTGAGTCTTCGCCGCGAGGGCTTCGGCGACGTCGGTGCCGGAAGAGCGAGACATCGCCGCGCGACGAATCGCGCCCTCCACATCACTGAGCGACGGGATAGGGCCGAGGGCGTCGATAACCGTGACAATAGGCCGTGGCATCCTCGCCTTCAAGAGGTCCATGCGGATGCCTTCCGACAACGCAGGCGGCGGAACCCACTTGTCAAACTCAGCTTGCGTGTACTTGACCCCGTCGATCTTGGCGCGCTGGTAGGCCTTGTCGCGGGAAACATGCGCGGCGTTGAGATCGACGAACAGCCGGTTGAAGCGCGACAACCAAGGGTCGAGAGGGTCTCCATCGACGTAGGCTTGGTATTGGAAAAGAGCATCGAGTTTCTCCGACCGCGCGAAGTCGTGGGATGCGGCGCCGAGATCCTTATCGAGGGCCGCCCACAGCTCGTGCGTTGGCTGGTCTGCGATGCGTGCGAACGTGGCCTCCCCCAGGCACACGAACAAGATGTTGCGGGCCTGCGCCAAGGCTTGATCGAGGTCGTCGACGTCATGACGGTAGTTCCGATGTTGTGTACGGAACGTGGCTACGTCGGCCACAGTGGAGCCACCCAGCGTACGGGTGAACTCGGACTGTTCGGGCTCGGGGCCAACGCTGAGTTCGGTGTTGACGTGCTTGAACCGGCCATCGCCCTCCAACACCCATTGGAGTCGATCCTTGGCCGTTCCCCAATTTGTGGCGTCGACATTGCCATACAGGTCGCCCATAAGGCCGCGATGAGTGGCGGACCCGGAATCCACCGTGGTCGTAGCCATCTTGGATATGCGCTGCGTCTTTTCTGCGTGCGGATCTGTGCCTTGCGGCAATACAGACGCTACCAAATAAGAGACTGACGAGCGTGTAATCCAACCGTCAGTTAATTGCAACGAAAGTGGCTGCGAAGTTAAACATGCGTACCTGACGAGCATGTAATCCAACCGTGGAGAGAAGACAACGGTTGGTGCGCATTGCCAGGCTTCACTAAACAGACGAGCGCTTCTAAACAGATTACCAATGAACGCGCCATTCCTAACCCTCATTCCCAACACACCAACTAAGTTGAACCGACTCTGCGACGACGACGTTTTTGGCAACAAGCAACGGGCAGGCTGTTTGGGCGATGAATGGAGAACTGTTTCTTTGCTGTACTTCGTAGTGTGTTTATTTAACCTCTGTTGAAATCATGTAGACTGTTCAATTCTCCTGCTATTTGAATTTCACCCTCCCGTTAATTTAACGGGTTCCCACTGGTATATGCAAAAGCGAAAGGGGAGAAAGTCGCCAATTCGATTTGATTGCCCGATGTTGTGAAGGATATTTTGTCTTCACTGAAAAAGAGTGAAAAAATGGGTCCCCCGTTCGGATGCATTTTCAAAACGCAGAATCGGTAGTGTCTTCTCCAGCAGCCCGATTATTTGATGCTCTCCTCTCCCGAGTTACCGAGTACACCACGAGGACTGTGTTAGGATGGTACAGTGTAGAGTAATATGTCAACTGCAATGTAAATGCATGCAATTGCAGTCAAGTAGCTCGGGAGGGACCCGGCTGGCAAACTTGGAGCGGTTGACGGTGTTCGGAGAATGCGGCCAAATGGAGTCATCGTCATCACCGAGTGCAACTAGGTGGTGCTGTGTTGAAGAGCTGAGACTGATACGGTCTGACACCGCGTGACCCAGAATCTTGTAGGTAATACTGCATGGTATCAGACGCTCCCGTTGAGCTTTCATACATAATCATGTCGAATACTTGTTCGCCAAGTCCCGCCGAGGTTCACCAGAATGGTCTGAAATCCCTCTGTGAATCGCTCTGATCATGATTCGGCCTGAGATCGGTCTGGAATTGGTCTGAGCGGTCTGCAATTTTGACATCCGTTACTGGCTATGTAGTGGTCTTGTGTTAAGCCATCGTTCAAAAGGAAGAGAGTCACAAATACTTTGGCCAGCACTCATAAGAGTGGAAAGTGGGGACGGTTCCCACTCGTGACGCTATTGTATTGATTACGATCAAATTGCGCACGTTTCATTCACACCTTTCGGCTTGGTCCAACAGGGTACAGGCTCTTGGAAGAGTTCGACCAATCATTCACTGAAGCTGCTTCTGAGTGAGACGGCGAACGTGATCTGGCACTGGAGTACATACATTGTTTTCTACGGTCAGCTACTCAGTGTTTCCTGACTGTCCCACTGAGACTTCACGGTCTTGCATTCGTGCACTTACCAGACGGATTGAACCCCGAATCTGCGTCGGCCTTTTCTGCTATGCCCATTAATCTGGAAGAAAAAATTGAGCATTTTATCAGTCACAAGAAATTCTAGAGGAAGACACCGTGGCGTTTGCCCAAAGCACTCTAACTCACTCGGCAACAAACTCTGTGCCCTGGGGACGGGATGGGTGGGAGTTATGCATCAGAACACTTCATCACGAGCTTCTGCCATTGCGCTCCACTGACCCAATGTGCAGCTGTGTATTTGCTGACGTATCGAAATAGCTGACTGTGGTTCTTTTGTCGAGTGGCGGTGTCCATGGTCATGGCGCGATTGATCGCTGCGGCGGTTTCTCCAGTGTTCCAAGGGTTCACGATGAGTGAACCATTGAGCGAGTGAGCAGCACCCGCGAATTCGGACAAGATAAGCACTCCGTGACGCTCTTGTTGACAGGCGACATATTCGTAGGCGACCTGCGAAGTTTGAGCCGCGTGAGGTTAAACTTCAAAACTCCAAATGGGCCTGATGAAATTCAACTGACCAGATTCATTCCGTCTCTTGTTGACGTGATCAGACACGCATCGCTGACTGCATACAGAGCTGTGAGCTCCTCGAAGGGGATGCTGCGGTGCATGAAATGTATAGGCATGAATTCGACTGTGCCAAAGCGTCCATTGATGCGGCCAACGAGTTCATTGACCGAGGCACGCAAGTTCTGATACTCTTCGACGTCTTGACGGGATGGAACCGCGACCTGGACCAATACAACTTTGCCGATCCATTCAGGATGATCATCTAGGAACTCCTCCATCGCAAGAAGTTTTTGCGGAACGCCTTTGATGTAGTCCAAGCGATCAACACCGACGATGATCTTGACGCCCTCGAAACGGCGGCGTAGCGCAGCGATGCGCTGCACAACCGAATCGCGCGAGAGGCACTGCGGGGCCGACCAGGGGTGGCAGACCATGTCAGCTGTTGACAGGAATATCCGACACAGGCAAATCTGGCATACATCGAAAAACGTGCTCGGCTCAATGCCGATGGGAAACGTCCCCACGGTGGCATGTCGGCCCACCAGCTCGACGCCTGCAGTGTGGTTCAGTTTGTCAGGGAGACTTCCACGTCTACAGACACAAAGGACAATGAGGACGAAACTGACGGTTGGGTAAAGACCTAAGCCCCAGTAGCCGAGATACGCTGGACAAGAAGTGTCGAGCGTAGTCGTAGGTGTGAAAGCCGATGAGATCGCAATTGAGCATTCCAAGGAGAATTTCTCGCCGGACAGGCAGAACACTCATGTGACGTCCAGAATTCTAGTGTCAGTTCATCGCCTACATTACGTCGGCTCAAACCTGCAAGGCTCACCGGAAGACTTCAGAACTCGGGAACGGTGTGTGAAGGAAAAACCCGATCTGTACTTGCGAGATCACAGTGCGGCTGTGTGTTCCGTTCACTCCGGTCGGTTCTTCGCTTCCCGGCCTAGGAGAGGCCGCTTGTGGTCCTAGGGTCAGACCCTGAAACATGCCAGCAACGCTTCCTTGCGCATCCTCCCCCATCGACGCGGGACTTCGGCCAAGCAGATCGCGCAGAAAGAGCGGGACGAGACAGAGGTGGTAGTCTAGGCAAGACAGGAGCCGAAGGCATCGCGGTGGCCCGGATTATCAGGAGATTCGTTGCCTGGTATATGAGCATCAGGTAGCTCACCTTGAACCCAAACAATATCGCCGGACTGCACGAGCTTTTGCACAGCCTCCGCGAACAATAAATTTGCTTGCCTGTAGGCGAGCCAGTCGGTTTCGTCGAAGGACATCTCTCCCGGATGGTCTGGAGTAGGAACGCATCAGCACGGCTCGTGAAAATGCATTCGTACGCTGCAACGACCAGAGAAAAGTTTGGCTCCGCAGCGAGACTTACAGTGAAATAGGGGCCAGAGGATGCTGTTTGAAAAACCATTATAGTAACGCTCAGCTACCTCCGCCGACAAATACACGGGGCTGCAGGAGAATTCGGTCTGCAGTTTCTTGGTGATGAAGTCTCGATCGACTTCAGGGACATCGAAACCTGGAGTGCCCCGAAACCCCAGGAATGATTCGAGGATTAGTACGCCTGTCCTGCAGGACCGCTGCATGTGCCCCGGCCAATGCTGGACGCTTGCTTACCTGGCCAGCCGATCCACTGTGTGTGATCATGCGCGATGACACAAATTTCAAGCAAGCAAGAAGCGCAGAGTCAGCACCAGGAATTTGCTTGCTCAATAGTGGAGGAAGTCAAAACCCTCGATGCTTCGGATTGCGACGGCGCAGCGCCTGGATTCCAGTAGCCGAAGGCGCTGCTCCGACGGCAGACGAGCCATTCGTCCATGTCCTCGGAGCCGTGACTGACCACAAAATCCATGCGTTTCTTGCACCCCGATAACGCCGAGGCGAGCCCCCCACTGGACGGGACAAAGCGGTAACCGCCCTCAGCAGTCGGGTCGGCAATCACAGAGACCGGCAGTCTTGATCCACAATCGAAGAGGCGAGCGCGGGTGTTCCGATTTGAGTGGAGAGCGTTGACGGAATTGCAGCAACGCCCGCGGCAGCGCGCGGCGGTTGACGAGTACCGAAAGAGGTAGTTAGAATTGTACGTGAAGTCAGCACAACAGAGGCCAGTGAAAAGCTCCCTCGAAGCCAAGGACGCTCAATTCGCTTACCGGTTCGCTACGACGATGAGCTGACTTCCCGACGAGCGCTGCTTTTGCTCGAACGCTGCTTCGGAGGAGCACGATCGTTGCCGTTCGATGCGACCGGGACGTCCCCTCTGTTCGGTCACCATGACCAATGCGTTGGCAGATGTAAATGGGTTGGTAAGCTCTCAAGCACAATTGGTTGTTGTTGGCACTACCGCAGCGCGGACGATAAGCTCCTTGGAGGAAGTGGACCGGAATCAAAGGTGAGTGGCCGGGAAGAGTCGATGACGCGCGTCGGCCCGTGCTTACGTCGCAGCCTGTCGCAGCCTGTCGCAGCTGTTCGAATTCGTAATGCTCCTCAATGTCAGTCTCTCCGGCGGATGGATTTCCAAGGCAGTACGTACAGGGCCAAATCTTGAACCTAGCGAGAAAACTCCACACCTCGCACTGCATCACGCTCCATACCCGACTTCATCCTTCGTATGTACCTAGTGGTCAGGTCTATCTACTACCTCCTACTAGGTACTTGGGATCTGCGGTGGCACTCAACTCTAATTTCACGAACTCGGAATTCGTCCGCGAAGCAATTGCAACTGGAGGCTCAAGCTCCGCGCGAAGCTGACGTGGCGACCCGGGCCTCAACCGCACAGAGTTCATGTGCAGTGGCATGTGGCTGTAATACGCAGCGGTGACCGTCTGCAAAGCTCCACCTTGTCCTGCTGTATTGCTTATGGGATGCAATACATTAGAAGATCAACTTGTCAGCAATTACCAGGGATGACATTATATCCAGAATATGTGATACTTGATCACAAGAGGGTTAAATTATGGAGTCGCGACTCGTGCGCTTCGGCCCTTCGCGCATCATGCATCATGGTCGCCGGTGGTCAGTGGTCACTCTGGCACTCTGCCCATTGCCCAATAGCCTGTCATCCCTGACAATGGCTGACAAGTTGATGCTATAATGTCTTGCATCACAGAAGCAATACAGTAGGAGAACTTCGAGCTTTGCAGATGGTCAACCCTATGGCGCCGTTGCACCTGAATTCGAGACTTCGAGGCGGCCGCCGTGCGGTTGAGGGTCTTTGAGAATGAGGGGGGTGCGCGTGAGGCTGCGCGTCACGTGTCACTTCACCCGGACCGCGCCTTGACAAGCTTCTCGTCACTTCACGGAGTACTGCTGTCGGTAACATGGCAGCCGCGTTGCCCGAGCACTCGCCTGTGCTCTCAAGCTCGACTCAGGCGTCTGACATTGTCGCCGCACCCGAGTCGCGCGGATACTTCAACTCGGTACTCGCCACTCCACCTCCTCTCAACGCGTTTGACGCCTTCAAGAAGGTGGGTGCGGGCAGGACGCCGCTACAGCCACTAGTCCCGAGCGATTGACTGATATCGTCTGTGTCTGTGGTCTGGTCTCGGGCTCGCTCCTCGCGGGATTGGGGTGAATTACGCTCGGCATGGACGTAGACGAACGCGACGTACAAAGAGCAGACCGCTCGTGGCGGCGTGCTGACCGTCCTGCTCGCCCTCATCATCGCCGCACTCGTGTGGACTGAGCTACGCGAGTACATCTACGGGGAACCCGGTTACCAGTTTTCTGTTGCCCGAGGAATAGGTCACGAGCTGCAAGTCAACTTCGACGCGACCGTCGCTACCCCTTGCCATTGTACGTTGTTCGACTCGCTGGCGGCGCGTGCAGTTCGCACACTTAGTCAGCGACACCGATGGATGATACTTTTCTGATGCTGGCAATCGTGTCGAATCGTTGGCGCCCAGATTTGACCGTGGACATCCGGGATGCGGTTGGTGACCGGCTCCATGTCAGCGACGAGTTCAAGAAGGATGGGGTGGGTCGGCATACACTACAACCCCAGGCAACCGGAGTTCGGTAGCCAAACAAGATCAGCTCAATGCGACGCAATTTTTCTTCTATCAGACGACCTTCGAGATCGGGCAAGCGCAGCGACTTCAAAACTTGCATGAGGAAGTCGGGATGACGGCCTCTCGGATGGTCAGCAGCTCGCGAGGGCGTAGGGGTAGGTGATGCAAGCCAACATGAGTCGCGTTGACATAGGGCATTCGCGTGTGCCACTGACTGACAGCACTCTGCGCATAGTTTTTGCGAAGACACAGCACATTGTCGAGGACGGACCGGCCTGTCGTGTCAGTGGATTGGCGCGACTCCGAACGTAATTGACGCGGCTCTGACCCGTAAGGTTGCTTTCTCCGTTCCAGATCTGGGGCCACGTGACCGTGAAAAAGGTGACGGGGAACCTGCACATTGTGAGGCAACATGAGACTGTGGTCGACTTGGCGTCCCAGATGATTGATCAAGCTGGTGTGTTGTGAGCCCCATAGACTACCTTGGGCCATGGCTACCTGAGCTGGGAGCATACCGACCACGCATGTACGTTCGATGTGGTTTGTAAGCGACAGAGATGAAGCCTTCACGGGCGCTCAAACTTGGTTGGCTCTTCGCAGTGATGAATTTGAGCCATGTGATCCACGAGTTCAGCTTCGGGCCGTTCTTCCCACAAATCGCTCAACCACTCGACAATTCCGTGTAAGTCCTTCACGACTCGATTGCACCCTCGGGCCCATTCTAACGCACTCAGCACTTTTCGCTCTTTCCTATGAATTGGCAGGGAAACCACCAATGCTCGTGAGCTCTTTCGCGGCAGCAATTTTTGATTTTTGATTTTTGCCTCAACGTATGCTGATCTCAAAGAGCTACAGCGTTCCACATCTTCCAGTATTTTCTGAGTGTCGTGTCGACGACCTACATTGACGCGGGCCGGCGCACACTCGACACAAACCAGTATTCGGTCACCGACATGAGCCGGGAGACTGAGCACGGCCGTGGTGTGCCCGGTACGTGAAGTCCGCCGCTGGTCATTGCATTTCTCCCTGTCATCGCATTTTTAACGTCGCTGCGTGCTTATCGGGCAGGCATTTTCTTCAAGTACGATATCGAGCCAATGTCGCTCACTATTCGAGAGCGTACAACAACGCTTTTACAATTTCTTGTTCGCTTGGCTGGCATTGTGGGTGGCATACTCGGTAAATCTGGACTGACTTGTTGTGTGCTTCATGTAACTCAAGCTGACCATTTCGCGCGATCATGCAGTTTGTTCGGATTACGGGTTCCGAACCCTCGATTCGCTTTTTGGGAGGATGCTGGATGACAAGTCAAAACCGACACTGCTCGTCACTTCACCGGCTGTGGGGACCAAGTCACCACCAACACTGCGGGAGAGGACTTTCAGCAATGCGGGAAAGTCATAGAAGTGCGCCTTTACCTGCGGGTGCTGTCTAATCGCTGCAACATAGACAGGCTGACCTCTCATCTGGGACTAATGTTCGAATTTTGCTGCACTGTCCCACCTGCAACGCAGTCAGAGAAGGCAGCGCCAGGCCACTGTTGATGAAGGAACCAAAGGGCAAACTTAACGGTAGGCTTTGCCCGTGCTCTCCGGTGCCATTCTTTCCTCTTTATTATCTGATAGACGCAATCCCTTTTGAATGGGACTTTAGCCGCCAGCCACCGTAGGTAGATAGATGGCTGCATGAGCCGGCGCCGGAGCAAAAATAAGCAAAACCCCGAAACATTAGTTTTGATTCGACCCATCTTACGTGATTCGATTCAGAAGAATTGTAGCCGTATCAACCCGCAGCGATTTTAGAAATCCCGCTCAACGGGTTATCCGGCGTCACTACTAAAAGATCGTAGTCTTTCATGTTGGTGGGCGCGCGGCTGGTGCAGGCCGGCGCAGGTGTGAGTAAGCGCTAGCAAGCCTGAGCAAGCGCAGCAGCAGGAGAGCGTAGGACTATAGCGTCGGCGAACCGACGGGCTGCGCAGGGCTGCGCTAGGACTGCACTATGGTCTTTTCGGCTTTTGCTGCAAGGATTTGACGCGCCGATTCAGGCTCGCGCGCACGGACCCTTTCTCCCCCGTGGATGCTGTAGCACTGCTGTAGCTGTGCTTCCCACACACGCGGGCTCACGGGCGGTATTCGCAACGCACGTTGCCTTTCGGGCCTTCACTACGTTGTCGACGTTTCCTTACCAGCTTCTGCGGCTGCGTTCACCACCTGTGGGACAGGTGCGTTCCTCACTCCCAAGACTACCTCCCAGCTGACGAAGTCGCTGATCGAGAGTTCCATCTTGCCGGACGTTCACAGCTGCTAGCAGCTCGTTATGAAACCCTCGACGTGGCTCGCTTAGAGTAGCTCGGAGTAAGTGCTTCGATACACCCAAGCTTGTTGCACGGTGTACTTTGCACTTGGATCCCTGCAAATTCTTTGTGGGGGCATTTTGCTCCGGGCCCTTGTTGGGCAACTAGCTAAATCGCATATCTCTCAGCAGACCCCGGCCTTTGCCGTCCTTTGCACCAACCGCGCCCCAACTGTCTTTATACAGTGTCTTGCCTTTGTCGCAAAGGTATGCTGAGACAATCAGTGGACTTGCTCCATCATCAGTTGCAGCGGACTGACATCCAGAAGCTTGGGTCGCAAAGCTCCCATGCCAATTGTGATCTGCCCCACCATCCCTGTGTATCACCAAGAAGTTCGGATCGCTTTTCGGCTTTTGCTGCAAGAGTTTGACGCTGAGGACTTTAGCGCGCGCGACCTCAACACCCCCCGCTGTACGCCGTGCTCGCACGCATTCCTCCCGCTGTAAGCCGTGCCCGCACGCATTCCTCCCGCTGTAAGCCGTGCCCGCACGCATTCCTCCCGCTGTAAGCCGCGCCCGCGCGCATTCCTTCCGCTGTAAGCCGTGCCTGCACGCATTCCTCGAGCCTTGGCCCGTAAGCCGCACCCGCGCAGGAATTTCCCCAAGCACGCTCCCGCCGCACTGGGTCAGTTCCGCACTGCCTGCTGTTGCCGTACCAGTATTCGCTGCGTACCTTTGCCACCTCCTGCCAAGGTTGGTTGCCGTCCTAGATCTCTTCCTGCCCTCACGCCCTTTGGCTGACAGGTTCCGAGCATCTCACAGGACTTCCCCAGCGATACGAACACGCAACTGCCTCCCAGTCTTCTGCCCTGCCAGACTACGACGGACAGCTGCCCACTGCGTACGCCTCTTCTTCTCAACCTTCCTTGTTGGATTGTTGACTGACTGTTCATACCCTGTATGCAGCCATTCTGCCCTACACCTGCCAGTGTAACCGCACCTTCTTCTGCTGAGTACCGAGTCACGCTCCCAGAGCTAAGGTACATCACTCCCCCGCATCAGGCTCTACCTCTTGGTACTCCTGCTCACAACTGTCCTTGTTGGGCATGGGCATGTTGGCTTACTTGGCTACCTTGCGCAACAGACTACACTCGCCACCCAACGTGCCAGCGTTCAGGGTCGGTCCCCTTATCACGAGTGTCACGCTTTCCAAGCAAAGGTATGCTATGCCAAGCCTCCCAGTCTTTGCAGTATTCTGAGTACTAATAGGATCCACGCTTTCCAAGCAAAGTGTCCTATTTTTGAGCTCCTCCCACCCACCCTTCAAAAAAAAACCCCCCTTGTTGGTATCTTTTCTTTCTTTTATTATTTCTCTTATTATCTCTGGGTCTCTCGTCTCGTGGGTACTTTCTTCCAACCCATTCCGTTTGTTACGGGATGCCGGGTTTCATGCCTGATACTGCAACTCGACTGGTCCCCGCTACCTGGTCCGGACCGCGCTTCTACGAAAGAGTCGACTCTCTTCCGTTTAGATCAACATCAGCAACTTTGCCACTCGCGCTTAGTGCAATTTAGCGCACCGGAGATTATAGAAAACGAGCTAAATGTCACTAAAAGTGCGCTTTTGGCACTAAAGTGCGCTAAATGGCACTAAAGCGCGAGTGGCAAAGTTGCTGATGAATCTCTTGCGGTTTTTCCCCAGAGGGCTAGGTCTTCACCGCTTGAGGTATCTACTAAATACTAAAGACGTAACGGGAGACAAAGAACGTCAAAGAACGGTATTTGTTTAACAACTCCTACACCCCCAATGTTGTCCTTTGTCTTGCTGCAACTCGAACCACTATTCCGCTACGACTCGCGCGAGTGGTCAGGGGAGTCGAGGCCTCGCTCTGCCTCGCTAAGCAGTCGCTAGGCCGCGCGAGGCAGCGCGAGGCAGCGCTCTGAGCTCGTCTGAGAGTGTCTGAGCCTGTCTGAGCTTGTTACCTCTCGAGGCACTTGAGCGTTGCGGCGCGGTCGTCAACTTGCACGTCGTCACTCGACCAACTTCCCGCACCACGGCGAACAAACGACCGCCACCGGGTGATTGATGGCGCGGAAGCGGTCCAATTCGGTCAAGGAAGCTTTGCGACAGCTTGAGCCGACGTCCTACAGCACTAAGCGCCGCAATGGTCCGACGGGAGCCCAACATCCGGCCTCCGCCGTCGCATCGCCATTCATACGATGGCTCGTACAGTCCACGGAGAGCCTCAAGCTCATTGCTCTGATATCTGGAGCGTGGGCTGCGATCGAATACACTCGACCGGCCAAGCTCATCAACCCCTTGTCGCCACTTCTCTTCATCTCGTATCCGTTCGTACCCGCATTGAACGAGGACACGCCGCGATTCGACAAAGGTCCTCTCGATCTCGCATTTGTACTCTTCTACATTGTGGTGTTGTCCTTTATGCGTGAGGCGACGACCAGGTTCATCGTACGGCCCATCGCCCGCCGCCTCGGGCTCAGCTCGGAAGCGAAGCTTCAAAGATTCCTGGAGCAAGCCTATGCGATTGTCTACTTCTCTGCGTCCGGGTCATTCGGTTTGGTACGTCCGGGCATTCATTATCTCAAATTTGTGCTGTTGCCCAGAACCGAGGCTTGGCGTGGCCCGAGTACGAAGCTCTCGATCAATGGACAGATCCGATCTGCGATTAGATTTGCAACTAACAAATCTCTTTCCTCATCTCAGTGGGTCATGTCACATCAGAAGTCGTGGTGGTACAATACGAAGCACCTATGGCTTGAGTATCCTCACTGGTAGGCCCACAACGACTCTCGCATGCTTTTGTACCGGTGGGTCAATCATTGATGGCTTGATGTGGCATCCTGTCTGGTTAGGCGGATGGAAGGCCGGCTCAAGAGTTACTACTTGTTGCAGCTGTAAGTCACTATGAGCTCTCATTTTTTTCGGTACCGAAAAGCGGTTTTTGTCGACTGTTTCTCACTTCCAATCCAGAGCTTATTGGTGTCAACAAATGCTCGTCTTGATCCTTGGGTGAGTGCGCAAAGCACCCTTCTTTCAGCATGAATCTGATCGACCCTGCATTGCTTTACAGCCTCGAGAAGCCTCGATCGGACTTCAAGGAGCTTGTGATACACCATGTGGTTACACTTTGGCTTGTGGGTTGGAGCTGTGAGCCTTGTCTCCCTGCCTTCCGACACACTTCGAACCGCTCATTTGTCTCGAGGGCGTCACATGCAGACTTCCTCAACCTCACCATGATCGGGACAGCTATCTTCGTCTCCATGGATTTGCCGGATATCTGTCTTGCGGTATGTGCTGAGGGGAATGAGAGTCGAGTCCAAAGTACTGACGCGGAAGCACCTGAAATAACACGCGCAGCTGTCCAAGTGTCTCAACTATCTCAATCTTCAACGAACATCAGAATGCAGCTTCGTATTGTTTCTATGCGTTTGGAAGTAAGTCTCGATTTCCCTCTTATGATGCGCTCTCAGCAAGCCAGCAAGCATGCGACCCAGCATTTTTCGTTTGTTGACGTGCCTCTGCTCCGTTTCCGACATTCTGATCAGCTATATGCGGCATTATCTCAACATACGCATACTCTTTTCCGTTTGGAATGAGTTCGATTTGATACCGCATGAATACCGAAGCTGGACTGCCGCGGCAGACCATCCCAACGGCTGGTGGCTGCTCTACGGCCGGCAGACTCTAGTCTTGCCTCCTTGGTTGAAGTAATTGCAGCTGCTTCCTTCAACGTATCTCACGCGCGCTCGCCGAGGAGAGCTGACACCGCTCGACACAACCCTCGTCCGAACATACGCACAGATATCAAATATTCGCTCCCATCATGGCTTTGCAACTCGTCAACACATTCTGGTCCTTCTTGATCTGGAGGTGAGACGACACTGAACCGTCCGTCGTGCCGTCGCCTCCGCTGATAAAGATAAATGTTGCGCGGCAGGATTCTCTGGAGAATGATCGCGGGTATTCCCGCAGTCGACACACGCGAGGACGGAGAAGGAAGCGACGATGGGCGACAATTGATTGACAGGTCCGCTACTGCCGTCTCGAGGAAGACAATCAAGAAATCGCAGTAAGAATCGAAGGTCCACGTCGGCGTAGGCGGAGGGTTGATTAGACGTAGGGTCATGAGATGCCTGGAGCTGCATTGACATCGGAGAACATACAGAGTATAGAAATAATACTGTCAAGAATGATTGCTGTTGTTAACCCCTAGCGTGTCCGGACGAAAGTCGTGCCAGTGAATCTTCGCTTGTTTCGGCTTCCTCGATTGAATCGCTCTGACCGACCTGCAAGAATCAATCAAAACCACGTCAGCTTATCTTGGTTTTGTGACATTGGACCACGCCATCTGCTCTGACTGACCGCACGCAAAACCGACTTTTTGCTCGACTCTTGCATCTCGCCCGCTATGATCAATTCATCAAGAATCTGTTACGAAAGCCGTCGAGCTCAAAGCAAACCGTCAGTTTCAGCTCGAATTGGGCTGTTCCACTTCGAAAGATGAGAGTTACCGAGTACGCTTTTTGGAAATTGAAGATTCTGGAGCAATGATGGGCAGACTGTTAAGCTTTGCGCAGATGACCGACAGGCTTGGCCTAGAGACGCCGAATGGCTGAGCACCGGACTCACAAGTCCAGCTCGCATACATTGCCAAAGTAGCGATCCAAGACCTCGACATAGCTGTTAGAAGAGCAGGCACATGTTCAGTGCACTGGCAACTGAGGCTTAGCGACGGTGGGCAAACCAATTACCGATGAATGATCTCAAGTGTTATAAGCTCGTTGTCGCTGTGGCCGATACCAGTGACGAAGAATAGACTTGCATATCTTCGGTACACCACTTTGGAATCTGTGTGACAAGGAAGACGGATCAGCCGTCGCTCTGTGCTCGCCGACCTCCTAGCCCCGACCGGGCCTCTTCGAGGTTTCCGTCAATGTCCACGCACCTTTGTACTCGAGGAAGTTGCACATCCGTGTCCGCCGGGCAAGGACAAGTTGTGTCACGTCTTTAATGATCTTATCTGTATATCCAGAGCATGGTCAGAGACGGTACGTCTGTTCCCGGCCGACGTTGCCGATGAGCAGGAGGATGGAGTTCCACGTGGGTTCTTCTTCTCCCTGGCCAGCTTGTCTGCCAGGCAGTCACATTGCCATGCACGCGAGGCAATGACGTTATGCTATGCATAGAGATGCAATGACGCACTCTTGTTCCTAGTCGACATCGTTGTGTACCATTTGGCCAGGCGCACCCTTCCTTGCCGGCTGATCAGTAGCAAGAACGAGATACCATTCGGTCGGTCGTGAAGTTGGGTCGACCTGTGAAGAGCATTGTGGAGGCTGTCAGTGTCCTCCTCTAGCCAATCATGATGATGGGACCAGCTTCGGAAGAGCGACGTGCATGTGCGTCACTACAATTGTGGCTTGAGGTTGGCACCAGACCAGCACGTTGCGCAGATGACAACGGGTCGTGCACGCTGCAGACGCGTCCGCCAACGTCGGCCCTATTTAGTCGGCCAGGAAAGCGCGGGACACCACCTATGCGGGTCAAAATAAACCTAACAAATATACTACCCCGCGCGCGGCGAGTTTAGGGAGTTTTTTGGAGATTTGGCCCAGGAAAACGTTGGTACGGGATAGGTGCACCATTCCCCTGCCAACCCCCAGCCCCCGGAGGCAAAAGTGGTCACTAATTCGGGCACTTGCTACTTATCCCCGCTAATGGTCCATCTGCCTCAGCACCACGAGTTCCCCCCACTTCCCTCCCCCCAAGGCCTTGCAGGCTTGCACCCATCGCTTCAAGCATGGACATCCTACCACACACACCACCACCTCTACAACCTAGCTCAGCATCGCCAGTCGGAACAGAGAAGGGAAAACGCAATGACAAGACCAAGCGCAAGAAGAGCACGACCGTGAGGAGGAGGAGGAAGAAGGTGACCAGCGACAAGGACACGATCGAGAATGGGGCCACGACGTCGGTGGGAACGGAGGAGGAGGCGAAGACGAAGAAGAAGAAGAGGAGGAGATTATGGACCAAGCGAGTACGGAAAAGGGAGCCATCGTTGTCCCCGGATAGCGAGCTGTTCGACAAGACGTTCGGCTTCAATTTCGGTATTTTCCGCTCTCCGACGAAGAGGCGTCCGAAACGTCAGCCGAGCCCTCCCCCATCACCATCGGTCCAGAGGTCAACGCGTCGTCGGAAGGAGCATTCGGAGAAATCCATTGCCGGCCTCCACAAATCATCGTCCGAGCCTTGGACTGACATTGCCGATGGCGCAACGGCGTGGCCTCTAGACACCGAGACCGGCGGCTTCGAGCACGACTTCGAGCCTAACAGCGCGCCCGACTTTGAGCCCGACTACGACTTCGGTCGCGATTTCGGCGGTGGATACTCATCTGGACCGGAGCATTCGCCATTCCACCCAGACGGTGCGTCTCAAGACCAAGCGCCCTCTTCACTTAAGCGATCGCATATCGAGAGGAACGCCAAGAAGCAGCGCAATCGTCGCCGGACTGCGAAGGCCGAAGCTAAGACTAGGGCATCAAAACGACCTGAACTTCTCCAGGCGTACCTATTGATGAAGAAAAAGGCCAAAGAAGTGCTTCGACAGAGCGGGTTTGTCCCTTCCCCGGACGACGAGGAGTGGTGCGACGCATGTCATGAACGCCGAGTCACCAGAAAGGTCCGGGTTGTCGACCTGTTCTTTGCAGGTAGGTGCTTCTGTTGCACATCTTTTGTCAATCACCCCTACGCTATCGTCTTGGACTGATTTGATATCCCCCAACCATGAGCAGGCATGCGAGAACTACGATACTGCCCATGCTATTCCGAGATCCAAACCCTGGCAGCTCACGGTCTTCTCCCGACGTCGTCATCTTCAATCCGAAAAAGGGAAGGCATCACCGCATTCACCTTTCGCACGATCGAATGTCTCGACACCTACTGGGGGGTAGATCCTTTTGGTATCTATGGCATGTCCGAAGCGCTCATTCTCTTTTGGTCCTCTGAATTATCCTCGGAGGATCCTTTTAACAAGGTGAGCTCTGGGACAGGGACAGGCCGGAAACATTCACTGTTTCTTACAGAAAATATTGGAAACTTCCCAGGGTCCAACCGTGCGTCAGCATCTTCAAGCCGCAATGGATGAATATTGCTTTATGCAACAGCTGCAGGCAACTTTGACCGCCGAAATTCTCGGCCTCTCCCCGCGCGAGCGTCTGGCCGACGTTTGTCCGGCATGTTTTGGGCCTCGGATCGATGAAGCCGGCAAGAGCGAGAATGACCTCGATGTCATCATTGCTGTCGACGGCAATTTTCAGCATCGACGATTCGCGCGGGCAAATGCTGATCCTCTCAAGTCACGTCCAGCGTTATTCCTGCCACCAGACAAGATTCGAAACGAGCAAGCTTTGATCGACGGATCGACTGAAGCGGGCGAGAAGGTACCTTGGTGCTGCTGGTGTCGGGTCACCCGAACCCAATAATGCGTTGACCCGACTGTCTGTGATTGCTAAACGGGCTATTTTATCATACAGGACGAATGCACAGCCAACTGGAAGGCCGCAGATGGTGGTGTGGCCTCCGCTTCGTCAAATGTAGTGGCCGACACAGGCCTCGTTGCTGCATTGTGCCGTCATGATCATTGCCTGCGATTTTGCAACCTTCATCAATCAGGTGAAAAGTATGTGTGGACCGGCCATCTGTGACTCCAGGCAAGGACACTAATAAGCGAGTTTGGTCTACCGCAGGTTAGTATATCCCGTGTCGCTGTTGAAATGGATTCTCGAAGAAGTTGAAGTCGGAGAAACGGATTGTACTACGGGGCCTGCGCGTACCAGTGACGCTGCAAACGTCGGATCCACTGCAGCTCGGGATCGGACTCCCACCAAAGTTCGAGTCAGGATCGAAGTCGCGTCGGAGTCGCGTATGATATCGCCTGCAACTTATCGTCGCACTTACGCCGTGTGAGTTTGTTCGTGACACTCAGCCTGAGCATTGGCTTAGTCCGTAGCTGAGCAGCTCATCTCTCCCCGGTATGCGCAGCGCAATCTTCTGGCAGACCACTTACCGCGTCTAGAATTTGCTCTCTCGTCGATGCATGCCTATGCGCACAAGTGGTCCTGCCAGGTTGACTTTGATCCGCGCTTTCTACCCAATTTTGGTTTGACTGATGGCGAGGGAACCGAGCGCTTGTGGTCGCAGCTTCGAGGCATGATACCCATGAATCGATCATCGAGTGCCTCCCATCGGCTGGAGAACATCAATCGTCGAGCGTCTGCTTATAACAAGCAGCATCTGGCCGATCTTGGTTCGCCTAAGCTTCCAGTCTTTCATGCACTACCTTACCATGTCGCTGATATTTGGCGTATCGATCATGCCCAGTGACCAAACTTAATTTCCGACTCAAAAACGCAATCAAGCTCAAGGCCGAAGCCGACAGAGTCATTGCTGAGGTCGTTAATCGCTCCGAATGGACGGTCACCACCCTCCTTGAACAATGGCACGCGCAACGTGCAGCGTCCAAGCAGATCCCTCTGAAAGAGCAGCGCAAAGAGGTAGCCGATGTCAGAGTGTATATTGCTGTTTCATCCCACTTGTCTTCCTGATTATGATTAGTTACTAGTTGTTGATATTAGTCGCCTCGCGCGGCTCGTGCCTGCCTCGCGCGCGCTCCCTTAGCGCTTCTGTTCTTTCTCCAACTATCTTTACTATCATCTTCGGCTCTCGTACTTACGTATCTCGTGCCTCGGCTTCAGGTTCCTAAAAGCCGAGATGCGCAACGTCATGTTCAAGCTTGAGCTGGTTAACAGAGACATCGCAGCATGCCGGTGGGTCTGAGCTATCGTCGTCGTTTGGGAGTGAGACACGAACCGGTAACCTAACTTCGGTATTCATTTTTCGATTGCTACAGAGAAGAACTAGCCTGCGTGAACACCATAGATACGAACAAGCTTATAGAACAGTCGACTAAACTTCAACAGCTGGTCAAACAACGGCAGGTTCTTGATGATCGACTGAACTCCTTGCGCACGTCGGAAATAAACATCAGTGTCCTGGACCCTGGTACGTCACTCCCTTCTTCCATTCTGACCCTCCGGTGTGATCCCCTTTGTCCTCGCTTAAATATGTCAACACCTTTGATTGCCACTGGACCCAAGTCGACCGTCCGAAGGGGCTTCACTAGATATCCATTTTCTATACACAGTGCACACCGTTCAGAATAAGCGTTTGTCTGCCCGAGGACCGATCCAGGATTCCAGGGACCAGGACCGATCCCTCCCTCGGGCCCAATAGACACGGTGTGTACTCCCTCGGTAGTATCCAAATTAACGAATATGAGAAAACAGGACGAAAAGGTCTACACAGGATCTGTCGTACACATATCAGTTGATGGTATATGGAACTACACGAATTGAATGGACTGAGTACGACAAGCTGTATGACATTTATGACATAATTCGAACTTACCAGTGGGAACCCGTTAAATTAACGGGAGGAAGAAATTCAAACAGCAGAAGAATCGAACAGTCTACATGATTTCCAGCGGAAGTCAAGAAAACACAATACGAACAACAGCAATGAAACAATTCGGCATTCATCCTCCATTCATCCTCCATTCATCGCCGTTACTTGTTGCCAAAAACGTCGTCGCAGAGTCGGGTTCAGCTTGGCTTCAAACACTCGTGCAATAAGAACCGGACGGTTGCAGGCTTTGTCGTTCGGCCCCAGTGTAGCCTTAATTTTCGGCCATTGCACGTCACCGTGATGAACAGCGGAGGCTTTCCAAGTTTGACAACGCACGCCATCGCATTTTGGTAACGCTGCGTGACCCTCGCGCGGGCTATTCTTGAACGTCGACCCCACAATCATCGAACGTCCAATCTGGTTCAGGGTCAAGCCGTTGATGCCTTGGGCCGTGATGAGGCGCAGAGGTTTCTTGATGCCAGCGGATGTAGTTGAGTCGATCGGTCTCGACTTGGGAGTACCCGTCGATCACGAACTCCAGGAAGGGACGTTGGGTGCAATGCGGGATGGAGAAGTACTCGACGCGTTTGTGCAAGTAGTACGCAAATAATTGTGAACGCGAGACTCGCCACCTCGATCCCCTTTATTTGAGCTTCGTCCTAGGTGTTCAAACGTTCAATGTCAGTCTGTGCGTGCGCCTTAACAGAATGGAACATCCGAGAAAGAGCCGAAGGCGCTTACGTTCACCATCACCATTATCTTCGTCCTCTTCCTCGTCGTCTTCATCCCCATCATGGCGGTCTTCCGGCGAGGGTGGCCCAGCTTGGTTGAACCCGCAAAAGAAATGTTGGGGTGACAGCCATCTCCTCCGGCAGAGAAAAGTAGTGGATATCGGAGAGGCATCGCAGACGGATGGAGCGAGCTAAAGATTTAGTACTTGGGCCGGCCATCAGGACATCGATCAGTGTGCACCGGAGAATGAGGTCTTGCGGTCCACGGTCTCCGTGTGGGCTTCGTAATCGCAGATAAGCATCGCCATTTCTGTGCTCGACGTAGGAAGGTTGTGGGTGCGTCGGTCTCGGCCTGGTGGTAGGCAGAGGCGCAGGACCCACGCTTTGGCCGTATCCCAACCTGCGCGGACTTTGGCCGATGCGAACTTCCTCACAAAGCGATTGCCGGTACGCAACATTGACCCGAGCTTGGTCAAAGTAGAGCGACTGTCTGTGCCGTCGGGTCCAAGTCGAGTGTCGGTGGCCTCGGCCGGGTCGATGAGCCATGTCTGAGCAAAGGCTGGGCGTTGATTCACGGCAGGGAGAAGGGCGCCAAGTCGATGATAGAGGCGACCGAACACGCGAAACACGGGTAGTCCTAGAATGCCCAGTCGTGTCTGGTCGAAGTGAGCAGCGAGCGAAATGAAAGACAGCGCGTTGTTGTAGGACCGGGTGTTTTCGCGGATTGTTTTAGCTTCTGTCGCACAGTTCAGCATGTGGGTATAGTGCAGACGAATGTTGTTGGACGGAGCAACTGACCGCTATCCGAGCCTTCAAGAAGCTGCCGATACTCGGGATTGGGCTGGGGAGGGGGAGGTAGCTGCACCTTGACCTGCGAGCAGCATGTGCTGAAGTGTCCGGTCGACTTCGTCCTTTCGCAGTCCCAGTGTCGAGCCTTGCAGTGGGTGCACACGGCCGTCTGGGGCCCGAGGTCGTCGCGGATCGAAACGTGGGGCTTGAGGGGTTTGAGCGCGATTCGAGCCCGGCGCACGCGCCTTTGCGCATGAGGTGGTGGGGCGGGTTCAGCGTCGGGTCGGCCATCGCGCTGACCACGCTGTCCATTTTGCACAGCTGCACGGCGGGCTCGTAAACGTGTCGCAATACCAAGATCGGTTGAATTGTTGTCATGACGCGCGGGGCGCTGATTCTGTTGATCAGAGCGGGAGGAAGAGGAGGGTCGAGCCGCGGGGCGCCCAGCAGCGGGCGCTCGAGCAGGCCCATGGTACGACGCTACCTTCGCGCCCAAGACTTGACGAGGTTGCGATGGCCCTCCAGGCTGGCGACCTTGGGACCGGGGCATAGTGGCGAGGGTTTCTCCTTGAGTGAGTGTGACCAAAATTCGATGAGAATGGGAGGGAAAAAAAAAGGTTAGAGGGAGTGGCGCGGGTTTGTTTACGGGGTGTGATTTGTTGGTCAACGTTCAGCGCTCAGCTCAGCCCCTAATGCCGCTGGTCAACTGCCGGAATACACTCACACCGCCGGCGCGCCGCATCACGTGACCGACCCCAGCCCTCCCCCCGCGCGTCAGGCGAAGCTCTGCTGTAGAACCAACGACACGCAAAGCCACGCTCTTGCCGTCTATTAAATACAATATAAGTTTACGCACTGTTTTACGTCAACGAAAAAAGAAGGAAAATACTGGGAGCCCTGTAGCTTCGTTAGAACGGCGCGAAAAATACAAAAGTCACCACAGAGCTTGTACATGTCTTCTGATCGGAACATAGGCACCACATGTAGGTGCGGCAGACAACACAATATGTCGGTACATTTACCCTACTCAAAAATACCGATTTTAGGTACATTTCTTAACTCACACTTTTTTTTATACAATAGTTAGAGTATAATAGAGTAAAGCCCTCCACAGACAGCGAAAGGACAGAAACGCCCTCGGATTTTCGACTTCTGTAATGGTTGATATATCAGCTCACAACCAGGAGGGTAGCATCTTGTAATCGTTTCGATAAGCGACGTATACTCAGAATCTCCAGAGATGACGTGAGAAGTCGGTTATCACGGTCGCAAAGTCAAGGGCCTCATCGATCGATCGTCAACGCGTCGAGGCGCGCGAGTTCGCGAATCGACGTTGGCCTCTCTCCGCATTTCCGCCCCGACACCGAAGTCACCACCGACTTTCGACAGTGGAACATCGCTTCAAGAAGGGGGAAATCCTCTTCGAAAAGAAGGAGCTCACGGATGCAGGCTATCGATATGCCCTTGATCACCAGTTTCAGCTCGACGTTCGCAAGTCTGACACGCGTCGTTGGCACGTCGTGTGCGAGAGTGTCCAAGATCCTCCGTGCGCCTTCTCTGCCACTGCCGTCTTCAAAGGAGAAGGCAGTGTTTGTACCATCATTGTCTTCAATGAAGTCCATGGTTGCCAATCGCTGGTACACACCGGCAACAGCAAGAGCAGACTTACGCGACACCGCTCCAACCTGTTCCACCTCGGGCCGAATGGAAGCTGCATCGTTTTCCTCGAGAGCGTCATGAGGTCACAGATGATGTGGACGATAGTCACTCAGCTGGCGAAGAAGAGGGTGCTATTATCATTCCGCCACATTTCCCCAAGGATACAGGACGTCCGATCAAGCGCAGGATCCGGGGTGCGGGCGAGAGGGCTAAGCGCGACATGATCTGTCGCCTCTGCAAAAGGCCCGGACACAATCGAGTTACATGCGATAGATAAGACCATTTGAATATGAGCATAAGGCGTTAAAAGTGTCAATGTTACTACAAGTTGAAGGCATGCTGGTCTGTATCATATGGGGATTCACTGCGGTCTATATTCATCGCTCGCTTTTTACTTAGACTCGCTTCAGTCGGGATAATAGGGCGCTGACTTTGCGACCGTGATAACTGGCTTCTCATGGCATCTCTGGGTATTCTAAGTATACGGCGCTGATCACAACGACTACAAGAAGCTCCCCTCTTGGTTGTGAGCTGATTTATCAAGTATTACAGAAATCGAGAATTTGAGGGCATTTTTGTCTTTTTCTCTACTACTAATGTACGCGACTGAGGCTAGGTCTCCCAGGTCACGCTAGGAGGCAACGTCTGACTTGCGTCGTTCTGACACTCAAGCATAGTACGACGACATGGTGCCACGCTTTGTTGCTTACGAGGACCAGGGCTACCATTTAACCGACAATCGATGACTTCGATCGATCATCGGCTAGCCAGTGTGTTTAAATGCACCTCCTTTGACTTTTCCAGTGATTTCTAGACCTTAATAAAATTCGACGACTGTTTCTGAAATGTATCAGATAAAAGAAACCCTTGGACGGAGCTTTCCCGGGGGGTCCCGGGCTGTCCCGGGATCCCGGCTCCAGTCCGGGTAGGTCCGGGTTCTATCCTGAAGAAGCCCATGCGAGCGCAGCTTCAAGCCCTCCACCTTTCCGACGCACTCTAATCCCCACTGTCCATAGCTGTCGTCGTCGTGCAAGCGCCCAGACAGCCTCAAGCTGTCTCACCAGGATTGAACGCTTCTTTACTGAATACCTCTGGGTGCTTCGCCATACCACCTTCAGCTAAATGACCCGCTGCTCTCGCTCGTCCTGGTACCAATGGCTCGTCCTAGCGGTGTTGCAGTAGACTTCAACCAGTATCGGCACCACGGACCTTTCGATATGCATGGCTTTACATGTAGTGTCCACTCGTATCAACTTCGTTGAGCCCTCCTGCGGCGCTGGCTTCAGTGCCCGAAGGGCCTTGTAGCGCAGCTTGCGTCTCAGGCCAAGTCACATGTCAAGACTAAACCATATCGAAATCTCAAGGGATCTCCACCTTGACCTTGGCACCATGGCTTCTCGAACAGCCCACGCCCTAGCCCCCGATCCCCGATCCTTTTTTTGTCTCCCCCTGCACCGTCCCGCACTCGAGCAGCCAGTGCTTTCGGACCTACTCATCTATGTGCACCCTCTTTGCAAAGGGACTTATGCATCGGTGACTCGGCGTAGGCTCGAAGATCATAGTGGAATGATGTTGTTAAGGCGGCGCGTGGCTTCAATTACTTCGCTCGTTCCTCATCTTCCGCCGCCGTTTTCTGACGTGATCAATCCACACTGGTAAGGCCGTGACTTGGCTCACGGCACAGTACCTGCCTTGATAACGTTCGTTCTGACCTGCGCACATGGCATCCATCATTAAGACTGTCACCAAGCGCCAAAGAGTGTTGACCTATTCGAAATTTAAAAAGCTCCGTGTCTACTTTATTATTACCAGTGGACAACCATCAAGATGACGGGAGGATAATATTCAATTGGCAGGAGAACCAAACAGTATACATGATTTCATCAGAGGTAGAAAACCACAATATGAAGTACAGAAATAAATGACTCTTCATCTATTGCTGAAATAGCCCGTCCGTGCTTGTTGCCCAAAATGTCGCCGCAGAGTCGCTTCAACTTGGCTTCAAACACGGCAACAAATTTTACCCTTGAGACTTTCCTTGTACAATGTGATCCGGACGGTTGCATGCTTTGTCATTCAATTTCAGGGTAGCCTTGATTTCCGGCCATTGCACATCACCGTGATGAACAGCGGAGGCTTTCCAGCATGTTTGACAGCGCACGCCATCGCATCCTGGTAATGCTGCGTGATTCCGCGCGATCCATTCTTGACCTTCGAGCCCAAAATCACCGAATGTCCATTTCAATCCTGGGTCAAGCCGTTGGCAACGCATTCAGCCATGCCTTGGGCCGTGTTGAGGCGCATGCTTTTTGATGCAACCGGATCTAGTTCAGTCAATCGGTCTCGACTTGGGAGTATTCATCGATCACGAATTTGAATTAGAGACGCTGGGTGCAACGCGGAATGAGAAGTACTCGTCGCGTTCGTGCAAGTAGTCCGCAAAGAGTTGGGAACGCGAGACCCGGGTTGATCCACCAAGGGTTCTCATAGGATCAGATCACCGGAGGACCGGATCAGATCCGATCTTTTTTTTTCCCAATCCGCGTTGATCTATCCTTTCTTGATCCTATCCAGAAGGATCAATTTGATCTGAGACATTTAATTGCCTTATATGGCAACAGATGACTACACCTCACTAGTTGTCGCTATCGGTGTTGAGCGCATCATTCTCACTACTACCACCACTATTGATAACTATCTTCCTCATCCTTGTCGGAATCATTAGCATCATCATCCGAAATGATCACCTCACTGATTCGCCTTTTTCTATGAGCTCCGATCGCGCGCGTTACCCTCGCCGGTGTAGGTGGGTTTCGCATGACATCTACAAAATGCGAACATGATTTTATAGTCAGTTTAGATTTGTGTAACAAAGGTCATGTCGGATAGTGGTACATACCCTGTAGCGCGCTCTTGTGAACGGCAGGTATCAGTTAAAGGCCTATCTACCAAGTAACGACGCTACATCGCCTCCCCCGCCCTTTTTTTTTTTTTTTTTTTTCTTTCTCCGAGGCATGATCTATCCTTTCTTGATCCTGCCCAGCTAGGATCAGGATCGATCTGATCCTAAAAATTAGAATCAGGATCTGATCTGATCTGATCCTATGAGAACCCTTGTCAGATCCACCTCGAGCCCTTTTCCTTGGCCTTCGTCCTAGATGTTTAAATATTCTATGACAGTCTTTGGTTGCGTCTGAACAGAATGGAACATTCGAGAAAGAGCCGAAGACGCTTACGTTCACCATCACCATTCTCTTCGTCGTCTTTATCCTCATCGTCGCGGCCTTCGCCCTCTCCTTCGTCTTCGCCACCAAGACCGAGACCGGCAAGTACCTTGCGCAATTGTACACCGTTCCCTATTCTTTGCGTACTACTTGCACGAACGCGGCGACGACTTCTCAATCCCGCATTGAACCCAGCGTCTCTTCCTCGAATTCGTAGTCGATGAATACTCCCAAGTCGAGACCGATCGACTCAACTAGATCCGGTCGCATCAAGAGAACCTGCGTCTCATCAAGGCCCAGGGCATGGGGTCAATTCACCTCGACCCCCTTTCCGTGACCTTCGTCCTAGATGTTCAAGCAATCTATGTCAGCCTGGAGATTGCCCGGACGCAACATGGACTCGAGCTTGGTCAAAGTGGATCTTTGTATGCGACTGTCTGCGCCTACGGGGTCAGGTCGAGTCTCGATGGCCTCGGCGGGGTCGAAGAACCATGTTGTAGCAAAGACTGAGCGTTGATTCACGCTGGGATTCAGGGCGCCGAGGCGACGGTAGAGGCGACCAGACACGCGAAACACGGGGGGTCCTAGAGTGCCCAGTTGAGTTTGGTCCACGTGGCAGCGAGCGAAGTGAGCGACAGCGCATTGTTGTACGACCGGGCGTTCTCGCGGAATGCTGTAGCTTCTGTGTGCGTGGGAACATTGTCGCACAGTTCAGCATGTGGATCTGCTGCAGAAGAATGTTTTTGGACGGAGCAACTGACCGCTATCCGAGCCTTCAAGTAGCTGTCGATACTCGAGGTGGGGCAGGGGAGGGGGAGGCAGTGCCTTGCGAGCAGCACGTGCTGAAGTGTCCGGTCGACTTCGTCCTTTCGCACTCCCAGTGGCAGTGGGCGCACACAGCCGCCTAAGGGCCGAGGTAGTCGCGGACGGAAAAGTGGGGCTTGAGTGGTTTGAGTGCAACTCTAGGCCTGCAGGGTATCCGCTTGCCTTGACCCGCAGCAGGATGAGGTGCATGTGGTGGTGGGGCGAGGAGGGGCGTGGGGGTCGTTCAGCGTCGCGTCGGCTATCTTGCTGACCACGCTGTCCGTTCTGCAAAGCTGCACGGCGGGCTCGATACGCGTCGCAATACCAAGATCGGTTGGGTTGTTGCCATGACGCGCGGGGGGGCTGATTCTGTTGATCGGAGCGGGACGAAGAAGAGGGTTGAGCAGCGGGCGCTCGAGCAGGTGTAAGGTTCGGCAGCCTCTCGGTAGGTCCAAGCTCAAACCTCGGACCAACGGACTGTCAGAGTCAAGACCAGATGAGGGATGAGGATGAAGGAGGGAAACCGTCGGAAGTCTACCCTACAAGCCCCTATGAAGAAGGGCAATGCAGATAGCACTTTGTTGACTACGGAATTGGATGATGGAGTATGAGGATGGATGGTGATGATCTGATCGAGTGTGATGGAGCACAGAGTAAAGAGAATATTGCAACTGAAGAAGAAGAAGGAGAGAGAGAGAAGAGCTACCAAGAGCGACTAGATACGAAGGCAGAAAAGATATCCCAAGTGCTCAGCTTCCCTGTCCGTCACGGACGGGACACAGCGGAAAGGAGTCGTTTGGAGATCTTGGCAAAGACGGTCCGATGGAAGACGACAGTTAAAGAGGAGTTGATGATGGAGTGAAACAAGGCAGTCGGAAATGGGAAGGTCCAAGCTTCAAGTTGGAATCTTGACTATGACACTCCCCCAACATTTGCCGTGAGCGCCCTCGCTCAAGTGAAGGAAGTTGAAGCGAGTTGGTGAGGAGGAAGAAGTAGTAGATGTTGGAAAGTGGGAAGAAAGAGACAGATGAAGCGAGTGAAGGAGCAGACAAATGCGCAGTGATTGTTGATGAAGTTTGATAAGAGCGCCAAGACATCAGCAACTTTACCACGCGCGCTTCAGGACAATTCAGAGTAATTCAGAGCTGATCTAGAACAATCCGGGCGCAAAGCGCGTAAAGCGCATTCGACTCTTTCGTAGAAGCGCGGTCCGGACCAGGTAGCGGGGACCAGTCGAGTTGCAGTATCAGGCATGAAACCCGGCATCCCGTAACAAACGGAATGGGTTGGAAGAAAGTACCCACGAGACGAGAGACCCAGAGATAATAAGAGAAATAATAAAAGAAAGAAAAGATACCAACAAGGGGGGTTTTTTTTTGAAGGGTGGGTGGGAGGAGCTCAAAAATAGGACACTTTGCTTGGAAAGCGTGGATCCTATTAGTACTCAGAATACTGCAAAGACTGGGAGGCTTGGCATAGCATACCTTTGCTTGGAAAGCGTGACACTCGTGATAAGGGGACCGACCCTGAACGCTGGCACGTTGGGTGGCGAGTGTAGTCTGTTGCGCAAGGTAGCCAAGTAAGCCAACATGCCCATGCCCAACAAGGACAGTTGTGAGCAGGAGTACCAAGAGGTAGAGCCTGATGCGGGGGAGTGATGTACCTTAGCTCTGGGAGCGTGACTCGGTACTCAGCAGAAGAAGGTGCGGTTACACTGGCAGGTGTAGGGCAGAATGGCTGCATACAGGGTATGAACAGTCAGTCAACAATCCAACAAGGAAGGTTGAGAAGAAGAGGCGTACGCAGTGGGCAGCTGTCCGTCGTAGTCTGGCAGGGCAGAAGACTGGGAGGCAGTTGCGTGTTCGTATCGCTGGGGAAGTCCTGTGAGATGCTCGGAACCTGTCAGCCAAAGGGCGTGAGGGCAGGAAGAGATCTAGGACGGCGACCAACCTTGGCAGGAGGTGGCAAAGGTACGCAGCGAATACTGGTACGGCAACAGCAGGCAGTGCGGAACTGACCCAGTGCGGCGGGAGCGTGCTTGGGGAAATTCCTGCGCGGGTGCGGCTTACGGGCCAAGGCTCGAGGCAGGCGTGCAGGCATGGCTTACGGCGGAAGGAATGCGCGCGGGCGCGGCTTACAGCGAGAGGAATGCGTGCGGGCACGGCTTACAGCGGGGGGTGTTGAGGTCGCGCGCGCTAAAGTCCTCAGCGTCAAACTCTTGCAGCAAAAGCCGAAAAGCGATCAGCCCTGCGCTGCTAGATTGCTCTAGATTTTGTCTGGAAATTCAGGCATTCAGTGCGCTTCCAGAGCTTACAGAGCATTTCCAGTGCATTTCCAGTGCCATTTCAGAACAATTATGACATATTCAGGTAGGGTTATGTGCAATGGTATGATCTCATTGTATTTACAGACAACCCTTCTAGGCTCTACGTTCTTCTAAGAGCACAAATTAGGCATCAAACCCGAACAAAGCCGCTTCAGCGGCGGCCGAGGCCGCCCCAGCAGCACCGGTCCCGACCTCCGGCAATCGACGAAGCTTCTTGTGCCCAACCCAAGCCGCGAGGCTAGTCCACACACGTTGCGATGACACATCTGTAATTGAGGTATAAGAACCATCATAGAAGCGATCCGTGATCTTGAAGACGACTGATCCGTAGACCTCCGCAGAGAACTTGTTCGTCTTGTAAAGCAACTTGCCCAGCACGCACCGCATCCGAGTCTAAAGTCAGCACAAAGTTGCATGGAATGTCGGAGAACCTCCCATGCGTGAGTGAACAGATAATGCAGCAGGCTCAGCCAGAAGGTACTCACAGCAGCAAAGGTATGAACAATCAGCCCAAATGCCAACCCGTGGTGCTCTGCCGTGTTTTGGTAGTACGCAGGTCATTCCAAAGAGGCAAGCGCTGTGGTGCGAAGTCGATAAATGATCTGCGCGACAATATCATAAATAGCCGGGTTGGAGAGGTCTTGGGGCTTTTCAGGTTGTTGACCTGGCGACAGCGGCTGCCAAGTCAAATGCTGCGATCAGCTCAGAACCCGGATCGGGCTGCAGTGCACATCATCTCCACTTACCAATTGCTTTCCACGGCGGAATTCAAGGAACCCTGTACTGTCCATACCAGCGGGCTCAAGCAGCCATTGTGCTGCAGTCTGAACCAGTGGCCCCTTCGCTTTCTGGTCGATTCCGTGATCAAGCAGGAATGTTGACTCGCACACCACCTTTATGACGGTCCTCGCGGCTGGGGAGACCTTCTAGGCGGGGCTAGACGGTGTGGACGAGGGAGAGACGAGGTGCGAAGGAGTCTCGAGTGTGAGATCAGGTTAGGACCGTGAAGCAACGGAAGTAGGTCAAGGTGGTGGCTCTCGAGATGGATTGGGACTAGGGACTATGGGATCAAGGACGACGTTGTTGCTTGCAGGAAGCAAAGGAACATCTACAAATGGGCCGCCTTTTATAGTAAAACCTGTGGAATGTTATCGAAGGTCATGGAACTATCCTAAAAGAGTGGAGAGCGTGTGTAGAAGGAAATAGAAGCGAGTAGAATGAAATCGAAAGAATGAGCCCGAAGCTCGAGATCCGAAATGGAAGCCGATGGAACGGCCAAGGAGCGCGACGCTGGAATCAAATCGAAGAGCGTGGAAGTGGATGGAACCAATTCGAAGCTTGAGACGGGTGACCGTAACAGTCGCCCCTCCTCTAGCTTGATCTCGATGTCGTCGTCGAGTTCATTGAGAATATGCTCAACGGTGGAGGCATGCACAATCGCTCTGAGCTCCGGGGAGAACGGGACTTTAAAGACCGGGGGTGACGGCGAGGAGCTTGGCGTAGTGATGTCCACCAAGCGGGAGGCGTAGGTTCTTGGTACAGGTAGCGATCCAACGCAATCACGCGACGACCGGTGTTGTCGTCGAGAGGTGAAGACAACGTCGTTAAGAGGTGTGCCATCGCCCTGTCGGCCTGGGCACCAACGTGTGTCGAATCGGCGATTGCATCAGCAAAGTCGTCAAGGAACTGCGAACGTACGTCCTGCCAATCTCGAGCTTCACGAGCACTCAGACCAAGGGGACCCCGAACTATCGTCTCGATGGTGGTGATGGTCGACGACCACAAGACTGGGAGTACGTTGAGAGCGTGAGCGGTACGCAGGACGGGCCACAGGGGCTCTTGCGCAAGCGCGCGGAGTATCACGCGGCGGTCCGAGATCGCGACCAACGAAAGATGGGCAGTTTCATTGGTGGCAAGGGCACAGGTCGCCATCACTTCGTTGTTGTCCTCGAAGTAGAGCGAGAGGACTTCGAGTGGACGGTTGTGGGCGGTTGCGAATGACATGATTGAGTGAATAGGATGTGGCAAGCAGAAGAGAGAAAGAGAGGGGAGCAGTGCCGCGGGTGTCGGAACTGGGAATTTGGGGAGGATCTTGTGCGTTGCAGGTGTCTTAGATCGCCCGAACATTTGGGTTGCTATACGTTAAATCATACACAGACTGCTCAATACTTGCGCACCCCGCCAAAAATCAACAAAAATTGTCCTCGGGCTGTAGCTCGACTTTTTTGGTGCAGAAAATGCGGAAAGGGTCGTACATGACTTCTGGTCGGGACGCCAATATCACAAACAGGTGCGGCAGACGCAATACTGCACTGATACATTCACCACAGGCGGCCCTCCGGGCCGCAACACAGTCAAAAACAGCGATTTTAGGTACATGGTCGCGGATCGACACTTTTTTTTACTAGTTAGGGTAAAAGCGGCTACTAAGCTGGAATGAAAGTCAAGGGCCCTGCAGGCGATAACCCGGGGCTGACTCTGCTCAGGCAGTCCTAATGGTGCCATGTAAATACTCATGGAATGTCCAGTCGTCCCGGCACGGACTTACATTCTCTCTATTCACTAAATTCTGACTTGCCGCGAATACTTGCACAAATTGAGAGGCGCCGGCGCTGCCAACGATCGATGATCCTCCTTGATCAGCCAGGATCATATGGGCCGCCGTTTGGGCAACAAATGGATCTGCGCGCGCCGCCGAACGCTTCTGCGCGCCCGCGACTCGTCTAGCCTCGTCTCCGGTCGTTCACGCGCGCGACTCGCGCGGCCGCCTTCTTCCACACACACACCGCCCCCACGTCAACCTTGTCCAGTTATTCCCCGCTTTCATAACGACTCTGTTTCACTCAACAGCCTTCAACTGCCATCATGAGAAAATTAGATGGCATCATTCCGACTTGGGAGAGGGAGTTGGCCGCCAAGGGTGCAGGTACGTTGCAAGCTGGGAGCTCTTTGAGCCCTCCTGATTCAGGCTGGATCAGACTTCCAGTGCTGATGTTTGATATACGATTCTGCTGCTGCATACCAAGACTCTTGGCCGGGAGCACCAGTGCAGGATTTGTCGGGCCACCCTGACAAATAATTATCTGGAACGAGCCCTACTAGTTCTCTGGAACTCAATGGAGCCCGAGTGCCCAGCCCTGAGCCTCCGAGTTGAACGCTTTCAACAGCCGCACCACCAACCCAATGCACCATAGCAATGCCACTATTTGCAAATAAAGCTTAGCAATCGGAGCAAACGCCCTCCTGCCAAGAAAATGAGTTCCACACCGCGGAGTAAAAAGGCAAACCTCCTCCGCGTGGTGTCGGTTCCCGCGCAAGTAGAAAAAGCCGCGAGCGTGTGAGCGTTTCCGGTCGCGCGCATCTGCGATGCTGCGAGCGCGAGAACTGTTTGCAAGCGCGCGTAAGCAGCTTCCGAGGCGCGCAAATCGTAAAAAGCGGGGAGTGCGGGGTACGGAATTTAGCTATGAAAATTGAATAAATCAAGATCATTTTTTCGATTTTCTTTTTATTTTTGGAAAAATGCCAAAAAGCGCGTAGATTGAGTAGATTGCGCGCGCATGAGCGCGCTGCAGCGCCTGTAATGCCCCGTCCGTGCGCGAATACGGTGGGGCGAGCGAGTCTTAACAGTGAGCGGAACGCGCGTGGACCGCCAACAGGGGCCAGAAACAGATGTTTTTCCTGGAAAGCGCGCAACTCCGACGGTTCCAGAGCGCGTTAGAGACCAAAAGTGCGTCCAAGAGATGCAAAGCTGTGAATGACGCGCGTATGAACGCCCTTTGGCGCGCAATTGCACGATTTTCGGCGCGCGTACAAACGAATCGTAACGCGCAAGTAGCCCCGCGCGCGCAGATCCATTTGTTGCCCAAACGGCGGCCCATAGAATCAGGCTAGACTAGGCTAGACCAGGCTTGAGCTTGCTTCGTGCGATCCCCGGCGCCTCGCACGAGCATTGGCTCTTTCACACCGCGCCGACTACTCGGCCACGCCTTCCACATTGTGCGAAACGTTATTTTCAACGCACCAACCCGCGCTCTGATGTAATGGTCAACTCTGCGGGATGCGACCATCTGCTTTCAGCGCTCAAGCGGGGCACTCAATCGCTGGACAAGTATGTCCTTGCCATTCGCTGGGGCTCCCAGCTGCTGGATGCACGTGCAATCACTTCAAAGGCAACAAGTGTGAGCACTCGCAAGCCACAATTGGTCGCCTAAGCAGGCCATGTCATAGTTGCCCATACTTGCCTTTGATACTTTCTCTCGGGCTTTTTAGATCTATCCCTCGTGCTGCTCAGTCTGCTCCGCAACACCGCCTCGGCCATGTTTATGCCTGGACTGCGGAATGCTTTTATGTGGGCCAAACGCTCACAGCGGATCTCATCTTATCCAACATGCAGAGCAGTTTGACCACGCCCAATGTACGTGGTGTTTGCCCGTCTTTAGAGGGACATGGTGCGCTCCGAATGCGATTGCTCATCTTCGATGTTGCTCTCATTACGCACGTGTTGGCCACCGTTTCCCGCTCAGTTTGGGATGTGCGTTCGCGCGCCATCTACTGTGTTCGTTGCGACGACTACATATTTCATCCTTCGATCGAGCGTCTCGTCGCAAGTGAGGCCGCGGCAGTGGGAAAGCTAAGTAAGCACGGAGAGCTGGCAGGCCAAACCGAACCGTTTCTGCATTCCGCAAAGGCGGCGTTGCTACTTTTGGCTAACACCGCGCATCCATATGTTTTCCAATGCAATTTTTTCAGTAAACAGGACTGAAGTCACTGGCCACGGGGTCAAAGGGGCTCTGAGCCGTGAGTACAATTTTTACGAAGCGCAGATCAGCACTCCTGATCCGAATACGGCGCTTCCTTTCGCTAGCCCGGGGAATGCGGAATCTTGGCCAAACGTGCTATCTGAGCGTCGTCCTACAAGCGTTCATCCATAATCCGCTCCTGAGAGCCCACTATCTGTCCGATCGACACAACCGGAAGCTCTGCGGGCAATCGGCAAAACATTCGGTCTGCCTCGCTTGCGAGATGGATCGTCTCTTCTCGGACGTAAGCTTTTCCCTCTCTTCTTCGTTCCTTTAACCCGGACCTGTGCTGATTGTCACCGCTCATCCGATGTGCAGTATTGCACAACTTCAGAGTCCCCGTGCGGTCCGACTCAATTTTTGCATGCCATTTGGCAAAGCTCAAGTGATCTATCCGGTTACGCCCAGCAAGATGCACATGAGTGCCTGATTTCGGGTACGCCGACGTGCGCGCCCATGACAACAGCATCTCGGCAATGCTGACAGCATGCCTACGGATCCGTCGCTGCAGCTCTCAACCAGCTACACATGTCAAGCCCAGAAAGCTCGCCTTCGACCGACTGCAACTGTGTAGTGCATTCCACGTTCGCTGGTCAATTACGCTCACAAGTGACATGTGGAAGATGTAGGACAACTACCAGTTCCACAGAACTATTTCTCGATTTGAGCCTCGACCTACAAATGTCCGGTGCCACCACGAGCTTAAACGATTGCCTAGAAAGGTGTGTGCCGCTGACTGATCGCTCCCGGCGGTGTATTCAGGACTGAGACGATAGGTCCTGTTCAATTGCAGATTTACGAGATCCGAGCAGCTGGCTGAGAACGCCTACAAGTGCGCGAGATGTGGCGATTCGGTGCATGCTGCGAGTAAACAGCTGAGCATCGATCGAATGCCCCCTGTGCTTTGCATCCAACTCAAGGTCGGCGAGCGAGGCAATTATCTCAACGAGGCAGCATCAGTGAAGTTACTGACGTCATCTGCCACCTGCACGTTCAAGAGGTTCGAACACACACACAGCTCGCAAAAACTCGACAAGCCAGTGCGATACCCGCTGGTGCTAGATATGCAAGCATTCATGTCGCAGCGGCAGGACACGGCGTTGTCACCATTGCATCCTTCGTGAGTGAGAGCCCGAGACCCAAAGTAATACCAAGCTGCTGCTAATGCAGAAGCGTCATAGAATCGGCGCTTCGGGCCCCACTATCTTGTATCAACTCAACTCGGTTGTCTCTCATGAAGGATCGCTTTCAACTGGGCATTGTTAGCATGTCAGCTCTGATCTGCGCAAACTGTCCCTTTGCTTACAATAACAACAATTCCACAACAGATACGGTGTTGTGTCGAGGTGACGATGATGTGCGTCGCCCAATCGATTTTGATGTCGTAGAAGAAACCGGGAGCTTGGCTGATGTATACTGCCTTGACCAAATTGGCCGCAGTTCTGGAACTTCGACGACGAAAGAATTCGGCGGGCGCCGCTGAGTGACGTCTTGAACGTACCCAACGCCTATCTTCTGTTCTACGTTCAAGGCCATTGATTGCATAGCACAGCATACCCCAGTTTTATTTCTCTACGCTGTCGTGCTTAGTTGGAAAAAGACATGTATTTTTTCAAAACAGGGATGTCTCCGCGCTCACCTCGAGCGCAACAGACAAAGCACGCAGAAATATTATCTTGACTTTCACAGGACAAGGGGCCGATCTTGTATGCCGACATAAACAGTATCAACCGGTTTCAAAAATTAACGAGACACGCATCCGGGTGAGAGGAAGAAAAGAATTTGAGATGTTTGAAGCCTGAATCATCGAGGAAAAGGTCCGTGGGCAGTAGTAGCATATGGACGTCCGTACAGTGTTACGGGATCTGCTATTTGCCCAATTGCGGGTGGGGAAAGTTCACAGCCTGTCAGATCTGTTCCGCGAAGGTTGATTTCTGGCCTTCTGCGACGTGGTCCGTGTCAGGCTGAAACATAGTATGTCAAGGAGGGCCGGGAAAGGGGGTACACCATCAGCTCACACGGCTCAAGACCGATCACTCGAACGTGGCGGAAGCGCTTACCTTCGATCCACTGGTCTCGCCTTCACCGTCGGGAGCCCCAGCGGCACTCTTCTTTTCAACGGCGTAGCCGCTAGCATTCGTCTCAATTCCCGAATCGGCGGCAGGAGCCGAGTAGGAAGGCACCTCTTGAGCATCCGAGACAGGCGCAGCCAGGCGAGGAGCCCCGTCCTCTGCGTTGGTGTGTTCGTGGGCGGCGGCAGCATGCTCATGCTCGTCCTCGTCCTCCTCTTCCTCTTCTTCCTCGGACTCTTCTTCGACCGAGGAGCCCTCCCCGGACTCCTCCTCGGACTCCTCTTCGCAGTAGCCTGCTGACCTGACAGCGGCAGGAACAGGTCCAGAGCGATCGAATGGCTCCGAAGAAGTCAGATAGACCTTGCTGAGCTGCTTGCAGTCGTTCCACCATTCGAGCACTTCATCGTGACTTCTAGCGCGGAAAGTGAAACTGGCGTCCATCGCAAAAAGACCGTTCTTTTGACCAACGTCACCGCCGAGTGCCTTCTTGCCTTCGATGTGGAACTTGTGAGAGCGAGCGTTGGGGCTCGTGGGTGCGCCAAGCGTGCACTCGGGGAGGAAAAGCGAGAGCTCCGGGTTGGGGTGCTTCTCAAGATCAGACGAAGCATGCTCATGAAGATAGCCAGCGGGAGTGAGAATATAGAAAGACTCTGAAATTTGGGCAGGAGAAGTCAGCGGAGGACGAAGATCGAGCCGACTCCGACAGTGCGAAGCTCTGATGTACTCACCCTTGTACGTCTTCGTGTAGCGCTTCTTGCGCTCGAGGATTCCTTGGTGGACGGGAATGACACTGGGGTCGTCCTTCCCCGGGTAGTTGATCGTCAACGGGTTCCTCAATGGCGTATCGGGGTCCAAGAGATACTCGGAGCGCGAGGCGAATGCAATCCATTCGGTAGTGGGTGCTACGGAGCGCATGAGTTGCCCCATCGAGGCCCACGTCTCCTGAACTTGCGCGGATGCTCGAGCGTTCCACTCGTCAAAGGTCTGCCACGCCATCTGGATCGCGCGAACGACGCCTTCCTCGAAATGCTCGGAATTTTGTTGCATAATGATAATGCTCTTCTGGAGAGCATTCTCTTCGTGTACTTGCTTCTGTAACTGGCGCGCAACGAGCGAGTTCGTGTACCTGTACACGTTACACTCTCACTTAAGGTCTCATCGCTTTTGGGTAGGGAAACCGTGGTGATAAGGCGCAAGACTCACCAAGGGTCCTCCTTGGCATGAACGCCCATGGGGGTATTCTTGAGCATCGTAATGCTTCGAGCCAGGTCCGTGATCATCTTAGTCGAAAGCTCGCGTTCCTTCGCGACAGCAGCGGCGAGCTTGCCGGTGTCTTGTTGAATGTTTTTCACATGGGCCTTGAGCTCGGTGCGTAGCTTCTGCAAATGCTGAACGATCGAGCCCTCGACAGTCTTGGCCAAGTTGGCATGCGAATCGGCAATCGCGCGGGTTTTTTCGCGCTGTGGACGCACACGCACAGATACATAGTGGAGCTTCATCAGCTCGGTGTCGCAAGCCGACTCAATGTGGTGTGCCCGTTTCGACGACTTACGACCCCGTAGAAGATGTCTTGCACGCCACCTTCGCCGAGGAACTAAAAATAAACGTAATCAGGCGTGAGTCCGTGCTGCCCAGATCCCAGATGGAGAGACTTATACAGAGAACATGACCGACCTGGTTGCCCTCACGGAACGGGACCTGGATGACACCGCCGAGCTTGGTCAACTCTTTGGCGGTGTTGCTCTGGCATGGCCGTAGTTGAACGTTTTCGTCAGCAACGTCGAAGGAACAAGCCCAGAAAGCGCAGTTGCAAAATCACCTCGATGTCGGCAATGCCCTCAAAGTAGGCGATGAGGTTCTTCACAAGCCTCTTCCACGCGTTGAAGCGCTCGATCAGGACATCGGAAGGGCGTAATTCGTGACTGGTTCAAGCGGGTGGCGAAATCCCAGGAAGAAGAAACAGTTGACACCATAGGAGGTTAGTCAGGGTGATCAGGTCTTCAGAAACATGCGCTATCACTCACGGTCCTAAAGAAGGGGTGCCATTGACATCGGTGGGGCAGACGAGTCAGTCCGGCGGAGGGGCGGATGGGCGGAGGAAGGGGTGGACAGGCAGCACGAATCAGCGTGCGAGGCTTCGAGACAAGAGATGCATCATAGTCGATATCACCACGGCCTTGCCCAAAGGAGACTGTACATCTGTCGATCAATTTCAGGAGGCCTGCTTGATGCCACCATGCAAGCACGCATGCCGGCGACCCGCCTCCCAAAGCCGCTCCCGGCCTCGCCCCCGAAGGCGGCGGGGGCGTGGCCTGCAGAGGGGTAAGTGAAGCTCGGCCTTGCCTGATGAGACCGATCGGCGAGCATCGAGTCGCTGGTGTGACGTTCAGCTAGCCTGTCGAAGGGTGGCATTGGATGAAGCCTCATGTACAGCGCGCCAGGCGCACAAGGGTAGACGGTCCCCCAGGTCTACCGCCATGTCTACGAGGTGATGATAAGGCGGGGTGGACTAACCGGTATTCTTCTTGATCAGCTGCGAGTTGCGTGAGGCCATCGACGACTTGCGGGACACGCCCGTCGCGACCGAGCGCGGACGCTGCTGCTGTTGCTGCGATTGGCCGTATTCCATCTTGAGTCGATTGGTTTAGATCAAGCTTCAGCGATGCAGTGGGGTGTAGGTCTGAGCAAATGGGGGCTTGGCGTTCGAGGAGGTCGATGAAGCAGGAAGCAGGAAGCGGGAGGGCGCGCGCGCCTCGTTCGAGCCCACCAGAGCCAGCCAGAGCCCTTCCAATTCAATGTGCGTCATAGCTTGCTCGGGGTCATCGCCCCAAAATGGCAGCTCGTGGAGTCGTCTGAGGTCTCGCAGGTTGCAAGCCGCCGCATGCGCTTGGAATCATCTCAAACTTCAGTTCATTGTGACCATGCCCCCATTACCCGCTAGCCTTCACTACAGTGAGTACGGTGTGAGCCGATTACCTCGTCTGGTGGGCCGTGCCACGGTCACTGGCACGGTGGCACCAACTTGAAGTTGGGAGCTGTTGCCAGCAGCCAAGTGCAGCGGCAACTTATAAGCAGCATGCGATTGATCAATTGTTGGTCGGACCACTAGTAGGCGATGACTACGCCGTGGGGGTTGTTTAGATGAATACTTTATCAGTACCTAATGTCGCAGACTCCCTCAATTGACCCTTGCACTTGAAGACCGCAAGAAATGCCATCAGAGTGCAGAGAGGAGGAGAATAAAAAGTCTACGCTATAAATTACAATTCGGAACGAGAGCGAACGATGAGATCATTTGGGGGCATCCCAGAAAGGAGGCGACCGGGTTGTATTGGAGATACGGAAACCGACTATACCTACTGCTAAGCGACATCGGAAGGCGGGCAGCAAGCGCTTTCCCGACACGAATCGGTTGCACAGAGCACCGCACACGAGTCGAGCTCCGGATCGACATTGATCAATTTGGGCTTTGCATCAATGATCTCGGGCTGGATGGTTCTGTGTGGCACCATGCCATGTTCGCCGTGATTAGTCTGGCCCAACACAGCTCAACACATGGCGAACCCAAGTCACCGAGGCATCGAACCAACTCACGAGCTATGGATCCCGAAACGATGCATTACGCGGCGAATTTTGCTTGAGACTTCGATCATATCATCACTAGCGGTCATGACATGCACCGATGCTACGCTCTTGGATTCGGACAACGACCAAACGTGCAGCTCTGCGGGAATCCGGCAGACGGCGAGCCATTAGCGTGAGGCTGGCACAGTTGGTTCTTCCACAACAGCCACATACCGTGAACATTGGCCACACCCGGTACATTCGCAATCGCCGTGCGTAATCGATCAAGCGGGATGGAGGATGGAACACCTTGCAAGAGGATGAAAGACGCGGATTTGGCTGTGTCGAAAGGCGCAGCAGATTTGAGCCTTAACTCCAAAGACACATCCCTTGAATACGCCTGTCCCTTACCTAGAGGCAAAGCGCTTGAGAATATAATGCAGGTGATGACGAGCGAAATGAGTGGATCGCTATACATGCGCCATTCGTAGTCGGTCAACCAGATGAAGAGGCCCGCCCCGATGACACCAACGTTGCCGAGCTGTTATGACACAGCCGAACGGAAGAAAGCAAAGTATGGGTTTCAGAACGATCAATCCCAGACCAAAGTATAATCAGTATCCGTTTCTGACTCCGGACCGCAGGGGTCAGGCTCACAGCATCACCTAGTACATGCAGAAAGACGCCGCGCATGTTCATGGATCCATCCTGACCGGACGTGGCAACGTCAGCGTCATGGGATTGCCCGTGGCCGTGGTCGTGACCATGTCCCTCCGATTGCGAATCGCGCCTGGCATGAGCTGTGGATTTTGTAGCAACCCCATTGCTCGTAGAAGCCGTTGCTCCATAGCCAGCCTCGTGCGCCGCCTTCACGATGTTGCCACGGAGCTCGCCAGGGTGCACGAAAAGCTCGTCTTCGGCACGGATGTCTTCACCTTCGTCAAGATCTTCTTCATTCTCGGGAAGCGTGGATGGACTCGTAGAAGCCAAGTGGGAGCGAGACGCGGATGGGGCAGGCGCGAGCAAAGGGGTTCTGTCTGACGGGCGGCCCGATTGGTGATCTTGTGGAGGCGGTCTGTCCGACTCTACGTCTCGAGTAAGTGTTGCATGGTTATGGCCGCCACCATGTGAGTGACCTCCACCGCCTCCACCGTGGGAGTGGCCGCCGTGGTCTGTCCTCCGTCGAAGACGAAATGTGAACATCAGGTAAGCTGCAGGACCAAGCCTCGAGGTCGGAAGCAAAGTGCGTACCATGAAATAAGAAGAGGCCGACTATGTTTGATACGAGGCCCGCAGTTCCAACAGCAACGATCAATTGGGGATTGGTGACATCTGCAGCAGTGTTATTGCGCCGTGTCAGTGCAGCCTTGGAACTCGCCGGCCAGCGGAGCTCAAACGGACCTGCTTGGTTGAGGAATCGTGCGATTGCCTCCATTCCGATCGAAAAGCACAGAGCCAAAAGGAAAACACTGTTGATTAGAGCACCCAGTACCTCGGCACGCTGCCATCCATAACTATATTTTGCCGAGGCCGACGAGCTCTCGGCCAGCCTCATGGCTTGCATGGCGACGAGTAGACTGCACACATCATTGAGCTATGCTAGGCGCAATCCCTTCAGCATTGGTGACCGTTCCTATTTTGAGATTGGCAATGGATGACTGACCCTATAGCGCGTACAGGTCCAGCAAAGGCACATCGCACAGCCAAGGGAGTCTACCGTTAGCGGCGAACTTGCACTCAGAATCGCTGGCAACTTGATCACGACATACATATGAAAGCTGTCCGCAACAAGGGCGAGGCTGCCAACTGCGGTTCCGACACCAAGCTCCAAAATCAAGAAGGCTGTGTCGACTGTGTGAAACGGCCCGGGCGGTGCAAGTCGTCAGCCTCAGTTACCCAGAGCTTGGAAAGCCGGCTCTGCCCGTGTTGGCTCGTTGGGACGAAGGTCTCACTGGCCAAGAGGAGCTTCAACCGGAAGCTACGAGACGAAGACGACGACATGGTGATGTTCTATGAGCGATGCTAGTGTACCGCCGGTGCGGATGGAGAACGGACAATCGCTAGGCGGCGCGCCCGTTTGTAAGCGCGCCGCTGGGCGCGCTGATATCTGGGCTCTGGTCTTTCAAAATACTCTTTATACAATCAGAAACTTCAAGTTGCGAAAAACAAAGGACAAAGGAAAGCCACTAGTATGAAAGCCATCATGCCTTTTTGATGTTTATTATGGTGCATCGAATGTAGATCCGCCTCGACCTTCTCAGTATACGTTTCTTACCTCTTCCCAATACTCCACTAGACATGGCAAAAATCAGGTGGTTTTTTTTGGCAGCGAGGGCCGACAATTCTACCCGTAGAGGGGCTTCTGTACTGTAACGGTCTTAGTGAGCCAAAAGTCCAACGCCGGTCTGGCTTAAAGATCACGGGCGCCAAACTTCGCCTTGCGCCTCGAGACAGCACGTCGAAACCCGATGGTCGTCTTGGACGGTCTCGCTACCTCGCTCTCCAACTCGGAGTCTCCATCTCGTTTTATACCGTTCCATCTAGTAACCTGGCGATCGGACATTGTGACTTCTCACTTGTAGAAAGCCTTCCATCACCTTCCACAAAATCCCGTGGCTTTTTCAAGTACTTATAACAGCCGGCCCTCGCCGGATGGTTTCTCCTTTGCTTCCTGCAAGCAACAACTCGTACACACAACACACAACTCAGGCACACAACTCAGACACACAGCTCAGACACACAGCTCAGACACACAGCTCAGACACACAGCTCAGACATACAGCTCAGATACATCACACTCCTTTGCAACACAGTCCCTACTCATCGGAACCAGTGTTTGGAAACCCCTACCTTTGAAATCCTGCTCAGTTGCTTCGCAGTCCTGGCTATAGGCGCTTTAGCCAAAACATCCAATATATATCTAGTGTACTGATAACTCTCGGATTAAGAAGAGCTGTCTTGCTTAGGCCGCCCTTGAGTTTTAAATAATTGGACTTATAATCGCCCAGTCATAAGCGGACAGCCCATGTGCAGGCTCTCGTGGTGCGCGCACGAACCTGCACGAGAGGCTGGCATGACGTGCTGACCGAAAGGTCGACCAGTCTCTAACCCCAGCGACCAGACCAGTGTGAAGGGTGTGGGGTACTAGGCAGCCTGGGCGGAGACTGTAACACAAACCGGCACCCTCACATGGAAACAATCAGTGCTCAAACTGATCACACACAAAGTACCGATTCCAACCGCGCCATAACTAAAGAAAAGTGTCTGTTTGTTTGAGAAATTGCCGTCTGACGAATCGGATGGTGCCGGGTTTCACGCTGGTCTAAGCAAAGATTGCCAGCGTGAACAAGACGCTGAGAATAGATGCGCCCACCCCCAATAGGACTTCGGGGTTCATCGAAACTGCACCGGAAGTGGTGCGGACGGCCGCGAACGAAGTCGCGGCAATGGCCGAAGTCGAGGCTGTGCTAGCGGTCGAGAACACGGTCACAACGGCCAGAGTCGTGCTCGTAGTGGTCGTGGTAGACAGAGCAGCCGTTGTGGTAACTGGAGTTGTGGCCACGGCGCCTGACAAAAATGATACAGCACTGTCAGCTAACGAAAGTGTCCGCGCCTGTCCGCGCAAACATACATCAAAGCCTCTGAACAAATTGCATCCGGGCGGATGGCTACGCCGCGGACTTGCGAGGAGCTCCGGATCGGAGGACAAGGTGCTCGAACATGAAATCACGACTTACTGGTCGACGGAATAGGGCTATAGGACGGTGCAGAATGGGAACTGGATCCGTTTGATTGGATCGAGACTCCGGATGCAGATGTGGATCCCTTAGACCCCGAAGCGGACCCCGAAGAGGACCCCGAAACGAAGCTGGAAGCGGACCCGGATGCTGACGCCGCGGAACTGGCGGCGGGGCTGGCGGAGCTGGGAAGGGCCAATGCATGATCCGACATGATTAAGATACGCATTCGAACGTGAAATGCAAAGAGAGCCCATCGTTGTTTACCTCGCGAGAGTGACTGGCCCGGCATTGCCATTGATCGTGTTTTGAGCTACGCAGTTCGATGAGGCGCCCGCAGCGTGAGCCGGAGGAGCGGGGGTGGATCCATCTCCTTGCTCATAAGTGGTGAAACCACCGCCTGAGACAGGGTAGATACCCGGCGGGTAATCAGTTCCATCACCTTCGCAAGTGCTACATAGAATGGACCAGCGTTGTGTCAACAGACGACAGCGTCCTGATTCTGCGCGCGTCAGCCCAAGTACAAGACTCACTCAAAGCCACTGCCGTACTGTCCAGGATCGTTCCATCCGCAGCCTTGAAGGTCGTAGATATGTTGGCACCACAACCAGGCATCAGGCACGGACGGCTTGCACACGCGGATGCAGAACTCAGTGTCACTAATAAATTCGTGCCATTCATACACTTGGGTTCCACCCGAGTAGACGACCCCGCCAACGGGATTTCCTTGACCCGTAGCACCATGAGGGTCCAACTCGCCACCCTGCAATCATCGGTCAACAGGACAATCGTTAAGATGAAGCTCAGGTCCGAAATGGCCATCGAAGCCAATACGGTACCTCGTCGCCTCGTTGTACGTTCTACAGACAAAGAATTCCGTGTTCAGTGAAGAGTGCGCCATCACTACGACACGAAAGTACCCGCCATTGCTCACAATCTTGGTGAAGTCACCTGTGCCGGTGATCTGGGTGTAATGCGGGGTCTCCAAGAAGTCTGTGGACGAGTATGGAATGTCCTCAGCACATTGTTCTTCGGGACCGCAGCCCTTGCTCGGCGTGGCTTGAGCACTTCAAACTCACGAGCCGATTTAATCGTACCCTTTCGGCGGAGTGACGTGATAAGAGTGAAGAGAGCATGTCAGTCCCGGTGGAAAGCACGCGGTCGTGTGGAAGCAAATGGGAACGAACCGCCGGCATGCTACGCGTGCCACGGTTTGGCGCTGTGCAATAGGCAACTTCATACGCCTCCGAGTCTCCGATGGTAACGCCGGCCCTCGGAGGAGCAAACAAGCAAAAATCGTTGAGAGAGCTGCACAGAACGTCCAAATTCCGAGATTAGTTATCAACCGGATGGGCATCCTGACGTCCTGACAGCGACTGTGCGGGTGTGGGTTGACAGACTCACTTGACCTGAAGCGTTCTGGACATCGAGCTCTGCGAAGGCACAGGCACGCGTCAGCATCGACCGAGCACTTTGAGCGGTGACTTCTCCCACTACAGGCCGCACTTGGGAGTTGGTCTGGCCTGCGACAAGCGTCGGAGACGCGAGGGCCAGAGCTGTGGATTCGATGCCGACGCGAGGTGGTGGTCAGAACGCCGCGAGGGTTCACGGGACGGAGCAATGCGGGTAACGGCGCTACGCACCCATCAGGCCCATCATGGGGGTGGAGCGGGTGTTGCGCATCTTTTGCTGAAGCGGCGAGGTGGGGAAAGCGATGGGAAAGAAGGTGTAGGAAAGGAAGGGGAGCAGGGTAGAAGGCCCTGGGGTTTGCTTTTGAAAGGTGGCACAAGGCTCGGAGGCTCGGAAAGTCAACCAACTTCAACAAACCTGATTCGTCGAAACAACACGCGGGACGCGCGCGGCGTCTCGCGGCGTGCCCGGAGTCCGAGGACCCAGGATTTCTATTTGATCGGAAACGCCCGGCGCGCGCTATCGCGAGCTTCAGCGCCTTGTGTGCGCTATTTCTGGACATCTGCCTAATGAAGTCAAGGAAGGTCGAGGTTTGCAACTGCAGTGGCGGTGGCGGCGGGGAGCTTCGAGCTTAGGCCTGAAGAGGCTGTGAATGGGGAACCGGTAGGAACCGGTTTAGAGCGAGTCAGTACCTACCGCACCGCACACCAATCAGGTGAAAGGCACGCTGTCTCGGACAGCGGAGCCTCACTGGTGACCGAAGATGACAGGTGCAAGTTATATGGATTACAACTAGCTTCTGGTGTCAGCTCGATGAAGATACGATAGTGCTGAGATAGGGAACACCAGTACTCGCCTAGCTTCTGGTGTCAGCTCGATGAAGAGAGAGCTGAAGAAGCTAGGCGTGCGCAATCTCTATTTCTAATGCCTGTGGCCCGTCGTAAGGCCTTGCCTTACATCAGGGTGGCCGTGCATCATGCCCTGCTCCTTATTACTGCCTACCATAAGTCTACTGTAGGTCAGTGGTTGCAAGGTGGCGTGCATTATGCAACAAGTCAAGCCAGAGTAGGAATGATCTCGCGTAATTGGGCGGATGATACACCTTGGGTACCTTCCCTCGTCGATCTGGAAGGAATTTCACCAGCGGTTTGAGGCTTGGGGCGAACGACGCGATCAAACCTGTATACAGAAGAAAGTCGGTGACGCGGGTCGCCGCCTAGCTAGTATGTATCAGTATCTAGGTGTTTGCTCGAAGTAGATACCTAAGCAGAAGAAGGTGCCCAGGTAAAAGTTTCTACCTACCTGCTCCATGGGCAGACACTGCATACTACTAAATTGGCTTCAGCCATCAAATCGTGCTCCTGAGAGCACCGTCCAGTGACAACGCGCAGTCCTGAGCAGTCCCGTAGAGCACTGGTGACGGCAGATTAAGAATTGAGTTGGCCATCTTAAGGGTATTTCCGGCAAATTCGGATCATTTCGTGTGATAGCAAGGCATAGCCGACACGCGTGTCGTTCGTGGTGCCGCTCGGCCGGCTCTCCATCTTCTGACAGGTCTCCTCTGCAAGCTGAAAAGATAATTATCGTCGAGGTAATTTGAGTACAGTGCACACGACATCACTATATACAAGTAAACGCAGTTGCCGTTGCCGCTTTGCGTCAAGTAGGTACCTGTGCACATTAGCCCGGGCGGGGGGCCATCCCATTCTCAAGGCACCGTACTTGCTTGGTGATCGAGGGATCAAGCGCCCCGTCGGGCGCGAGCACTACTCGGCTCTCCACCCTTCACTGTTCAAAATCAGCTTGTGATAGAATCTGATCACGTCTAGGTGAGCCGAAACGTGCATCCGTTCGTCCACGGTATGGAAATTCTTGAGTTTGTCCATCTGGGCGGGCAGAAAGCGGTAGATGTTGTGGGTCAAGTTCCATGTCCACTTCGTGTCGGTATTGGCTGTCGAAAAATATATCAGTAGTCGTTCGCGATCGTTTTGCCAGCACGGACCATAATAGTGCACTGCACCCTCGTGGGGTGTGCCGCAGCGCCGAGATTTTTGCTCGTCAACGCAGACTCACCGACCATGCCAGACGGAGCGACGATTGGCCTGTCGAAGACATGTCTGATTGTTCCACTCATAAGCTCGTACGCCGGTCCCGAACTCGGCGTCAAAGGAGCAGGTTCGATCTCGCTTCCCTCGCGATGGATCAATCGAACAACCTGCTGAGTCGTGCCATTGTTTGACCCGTAGGCGTCAAAGGTCAAGTTTGCCGACCTGACCACCGGTTCTAGGATCGAAGAGATGCGAGCTTTGTGCGCTGCGACAGACGAGTCGAACTTGATTCGATAGTTGATAGTAGCATGGGTGTACTCAGGAAGCGCGTTGACCTGGGCATAACGCGATGACCATAAGTTCTCCGCTCACCCTCACCCGGTATACTTGGCTCCTTTTGCGCAGAGTTACTCACCTTGACGCCACCATCGACCAAATCGATGGCTTGGGTCGTCGAGAGGAAAGCCCGGAGAACCTCGCTCGACTGAGAGAGGTCCTCGCTTAAAGCGTTCCACTTCGTTGGATCGCGAACACGCTTTTTGAGAGTGTTGCTCATGTTTCCATGATCGGCAGCGCATTGCAGATAGCTGAGCATCGGATGCCCTTTGTCCATGCTCGGCGGATCTGGATGGTCCTCAAGCGCAACCAGTAACCGCGACATTATCCCAATGCCCGTATGTCGACCGTGCGGGACCGAGGAATGCCCACCCGGGGTGAGGACCTCGAGGTCCAAGTTGATCGCCCCCTTTTCGGCCAGCCCTAAACGAGCGAACTGCACGCCGTACGACTGATCCAGGCCCGTGAAGCCCTCGTCGAGGATGAGGGCAACACCGTTCTTGCCATAAATCTGCTCCAATCGCTCGGCAATGGGTCGAGCAGACCGCACTCCGCTGATCTCTTCGTCAAATCCAAAAGAAAGCACGATCGCTCTTTCCGGTGTGTACTGTTCGGAGAGCAGCTGCTCGATCGCGGAGAGAATCCCAATCAAAGTGTTCTTGCAGTCTGTTGTGCCTCGGCCCCAGATCCAACCATCGGAGTCAACGTGTCCCGAAAAGGGCCCATAGGTCCATTGCGATTCTGTTGAAGGATTGACGGGCACGACGTCTTGGTGGGCCATAAACACCTGCGGTAAATTATCGGAGCACCCATACAATTAGCCCGTCGAGCAGGAGCCAGAGGAATCACACTTACGATGGGTTTAAGCTTCGAGTTCGTGCCTTTGTAAGTCATAATGAGACCAAACCTTGCCACTTTCTCAATTTCCAGATGGGACCAACTGTGATCAAAACTGGCGCTGTCAGGTCGGCTCACACCACCAGATGTCAACTTGCCCGAGCCGCCGGGCACACATACACTCGAGGAAAGGTTTTTTCAATGTACTCGTGCTGCTTGGCAAAGATGTCGAAGCGTGGGTCCTTGAACGGGTCGCCGCGCATGTCATCGTAACTCTGCGTTGGCTGTGAAGCGAACAGGTCGATGACCGGAAGCGTAACTAGTGCAACGGTCAGCCGACGGGGTCCGATCGGCAAAGAGACCGAGAAGACGAACAATCTGCACAGCCCCGATGAGTCGCTCGATAGCTAGTCGAGAGTAGTGCTCGTCCTTTGCCGGTTGCCAGTCGTGGCCAACGTTGCGGGGTTCGGTTTGCATTGGGCACGAAGCGCCTCCTGCGATTGCGGCCGACCAAGGCCAAGCTCCGTGGTGCTCATAATTGCGGAAAAGGAACCGCAGCGGCTGATGAAGGATGCCGGCCCAGGGTGAGAGCGTCGCCAGACAGTAAAGTGAAGGGATCAAGCAACTGGCAAGCACGACCGACTTGACGGTGTTGACACGGCGTCTCGATTCGGTTGCCGACGCCGGCGGGCCACCTTTGAACGTCTGCATGAGTTGGGGTTACACGGATTAATGACAGCCTCGAGGGGATAATGGGCACCCTGTGAGCGCAGAGAAGGAGCAGCTTCAGGACGTCGCCCCCCGTGGCTGGTCCGCCGCGCTCTGCCGCGCTCTGCCCTGCTCTGCCGCGCTAATTGCGATGCGGCTGGGGCGCCCATAGTACATGCACGCAAGCCCTTTTCGACAGTTTTGGCCGCGCCGAAACCGCTTTCAGGGCGAGTAGTGGCCACTTTGGTGAGTTTCGTCCCCCCAGCCTCATCTCGCTGGATCAGGCGCTGGCCCGTGGATGGCCATAGCCCAGGGTAGTAACCGAGTCACCGAATCGAGTCATAGCGATTATTGAACCTCAACATCTACCCCATTACCTGATCCTCTGAACCCATTTGATGGGTGCCTCAGGCAGCACACCGACGCTTGCCGGCTGCAGCCCCCACCCCCACTCGACGCGAAACCGCTCGCGGATCGAGTCGCCGTCGATGGCACAAAGACGGCATCTGTCGCGCCTGCCCACATGTGTTGAATTGCATTCTGTCAAGCCTTCGAACACTTCGACTCGGACCGCCGTTTGACGGGCTCGCCCGCCTTTCGCCTCGGCGCCTTTGCTTCGCAGCCAAGCTCGGCGCCTCCGCCTCCGCGAACCCTCACTGCGCCCCCTGTCCCTCGAGCCTCGCTGCATGATCCTTGCACCTGGCCTCGTCCCTCGACCCATGTGCGCCGTTTGTCAACTCGTCCACATCCTAGTCCGTCTGCCCGGCCGCTGCCTGCTCTGCTATGCATGCCTCCGCCCGTTTCTTGCCTCGGCGCCTTTTTCGCCGCCGTGCGCCTTTGCCTTCGCAGCCAAGCCGCCCCCTTGTCTTCGCCTCCGCGCCTGCCTGTTCAACTCACGCTCGCGCGCCGCCGCTTCCACGCCCGGACTCGGTCAAGCTACCCTCCTGTTTTGCCAAGCCGATGTCTCCGCCTAGCTGCCCCCAGTTTGCCACCTCCGATCCATTCTCCATTGGCCATCCACAGTATCGCCCATGCATGATGCCCGTTGTTCACAACCTGGATCTCGTTGCTACGGACTGCCTCGCTTGCCAACACTCGACCTTGTAGATGAGTTTCCCTTCGTGTCCGTCGTCCAACACGACACCTCTCAGAGCCCCCCGATGGCCCGCTTGGAGTCTGGTCCTTGGAGCTTCGCAGCGCGCTTGCCCAGTTTGCAGTAGATCCTCTGGGCGCTCCCTTGCTAGAACCTTGTCAGACTCGCGCCTTCTTGGCCCTCTCTCCCTCTTCTCTATCGTTTCACCATCTCATCAGACTGCTGAGATTCGCTAGAGAACAGATCGCTCGGCTGCGCCGCGGCCGCCCCTCCAGACCGCGTCCGCTCCGCCTCGCGACTTCTCGACCGGGGAGCACTTTGCCACGCCGTCCTGCCTCGAAATCTCCCGAAACGATCCGGTCCGTGCCGCCTCACGATTCTCCAGCGACCCCCCGGTCCCAACTTAATAACATGTGCATACGTGTTCATTCATACTCCTCTCTGGCCCATTTCAACACCTCTGCACAAGATTGCACAGCTATGCACCCTCGTACATGCTCAGAACGAGTCGACCTCCCGAGACCTTCTTCGTTGCGAACCCACCGCTGAGTGCACGTCCAACCGAGGCGGAGTAGGAGCAGGGCGAGGATCACACTCCTCATGGAGTAATCAACGGGACAGTAGGCAGTATGGAGAGTCAGTAACTAAGGGAGAATATCTGTGGGGCTCTTGGCAGGAACGTGCAAAGGGGCAGTGACTCGATTAAAGAGCACGTCAGGCTCAGGCTCCCCGGGCGAGTCGCAACCGAACACCTTCGGAGGAGGCTGAAATGAGGTCGTATCTAGTCCTCACTCGTGTAAAACCTAAGCAGTAATAGAAAACACAATGCACATGTGTGCAGATCGATGCACAGCGATGCACCCGCATGCACCGGGGTGCAGTCCCGGCGCCTGGCCACGAACTAGTCGAACCGCTCCGGATCAAGCAGGCTTGATCAGGCGCGGGACACTCGGATCCAACTTCCAGCGCATGCGCCACCGTACACGAAAGTGCTTGTCAGTGTACGTCCGTGCAGTTCCATGAGACGACCTGTAAAATCCAGACGCGCACGTGCATAAGCATGGTGTATTCGGAAATCGTGCTACGATTCCGTGACCGTCGGCCGCTCACCGCTGACCCGCTGATTTCCCCCGGGTATGAAAAGGCCTACTTAAGTTGATATTGATTCCTTGTCTTGGGGTACACAGGACTGCGCTCGGAGAGGCCGTCAAACGACTTTTGAAGTTCGGCTTTCCTCCCGAAATTTGCCAAAGTCTGCGATCTCATTACCTGTTAGCGTTTTCGAGTTGGACTACTGGCAGGAGCGTTAACGTTGGTGGGGTCGCCGAGCAGCGAAGCAAGGGTTCTCATAGGATCAGATCACCGGAGGATCGGATCAGATCCGATCTTTTTTTTTTTCCCAATCCGCGTTGATCTATCCTTTCTTGATCCTATCCAGAAGGATCAATTTGATCTGAGACATTTAATTGCCTTATATGGCAACAGATGACTACACCTCACTAGTTGTCGCTATCGGTGTTGAGCGCATCATTCTCACTACTACCACCACTATTGTGCCCATCATAACTATCTTCCTCATCCTTGTCGGAATCATTAGCATCATCATCATCCGAAATGATCGCCTCACTGATTCGCCTTTTTCTATGAGCTCCGATCGCGCGCGTTGCCCTCGCCGGTGTAGGTGGGTTTCGCATGACATCTACAAAATGCGAACATGATTTTATAGTCAGTTTAGATTTGTGTAACAAAGGTCATGTCGGATAGTGGTACATACCCTGTAGCGCGCTCTTGTGAACGGCAGGTATCAGTTAAAGGCCTATCTACCAAGTAACGACGCTACATCGCCTCCCCCGCCCCCCCTTTTTTTCTTTTTTCTTTCTTTCTCCGAGGCATGATCTATCCTATCTTGATCCTGCCCAGCTAGGATCAGGATCGATCTGATCCTAAAAATTAGGATCAGGATCAGATCTGATCTGATCCTATGAGAACCCTTGCAGCGAAGAGTCGAAGACAATCGCCGTGCAGGTGATGTAGGGTGCAGGTTAGCTGCTGCATTTCACGGTGGATCTCGTAGGTGGCTTGCGATTGACGATTGACTAATGCAGATGAACCCGAGTATCAGTGCGTTTTGGTCGAAGAGAGACCTAATGTTCGCGCTCAAAAGCTGTTCCGGAAGTGCTCAGAAGTAAGTGTGAGCAAATGTGGGCCGAGGGAGGCCGAGGGCTCGGCGAGCTTCGGCGAAATTCAGCAGGATATCAGCGAGCTGCCAGCTGCTGCCAGCCTCTGCCAACTTCTGCCAACTGCCTCCGCCAGTGCCGCCCAGCTGAGCAGAGCGCGACGACCACTTCATCTCGTACCACCTCACCCCACATTGACACCTCCAACACAGTCAACGCACAGCACACCATGCGCTACACTTCAGCGCAGTTCGACAAAGCCGTCGCAATGTCAGTACCTTTCCTCTGTAGTCGTCTTGCTGTCGCATGCCGATCGCTTACATCGGCCACCTTGCTGTGCTCTGTCTGTGCTCGCTCTCATCCTCCCCATCCTGCCCTACGCCATCGCCATCGCCATCGCGTTCGCTGTCGCCGTGGGCCTCTTGTCGCTTGATCGATCGATCTCTCGCGCCGGCGTAGTGTTGGCCAACTGCCCAAGGATGGACCCGTGAAGCCCTCTCAACCCGATCAGCTCGTTGTGAGTCTCTCACTACCCCGGGGCGCGTGTCATTCGCTGGAGTGGGGAGCATGCGATGGCGGTTCGACCGGCCACGACTTCCTCCCTGGCGACCACCGCTGCGGGCAAGCAAAAATAGAGGGAGCGCCGAGCTGAGTGATCGCGATCAAGGCGCCGATCTGCTTTGCTATTATGTCGTGACTCTCCGTCGAACGCTTGCATGGATGGACTCGGTGATGCCAAGAGCTTGTGCACTCGTCCTTGTCCCAAACGGTTGTCTGCCGTCCGCCGGCGACGTCTTGTCGTCCGACAAAGCACGAGTCAGAACCGGACTCGCTCGCAATCGTATCATGAAACTGGATTCTACAGATCTCATTGGACCGTTGAGGTGGTCTGGCTCCCTTGATACTAATGTAATCGCCGGCTCGAACTTCTCGTACCAGTTCTATGGCTTGTATAAGCAAGCGACCGTCGGCGACGTCAACACCTCTCGACCGGGCATGATGGACTTTGTGGGTAAAGCCAAATGGGACGCGTGGAAGAAGAACGAGGGTCTCTCTTCCGACGACGCCAAGTCCAAGTACGTCGAGGCCTTCTTGGACATTTTGGCCAAGAACGACAACGAGGAGGGAGCAAAGTACAAAGCCGAGGTGAGTTCGTCGGAGAAGGGAAGCATATTGCGAAAGGCAGGGGTTGTCAATGCCCTCGACCCCATGCGCTATTGTGATGCGACGATGTCTTGTTGCACGGACTACTGTCGTACGGGCGACCGAGCTCACCATCGTGGGCTTACTGTCACCCCTCAGATCGAGTCCGCTTGAGAAAGCTTCGTTTCTCTTCTGAGCCTGTTCAACCTCTCGTGCGATGCAATATGACTCTACGTTTATCATTCGGTCACTTCAGACTAAAGAAGCTGCAACCGGCATATAATACGGCGGTCATTCGTCCTATTTTAATCCAGCCCCCAATCTCACCGCAAATCCAGTGAAAATGCCCTCAGTAAAAGGTTGTCTCTGCTGCTCGATTTGTTCATAAAGCCAAAAGTCCTTTGAGCTACGCGTGCAAGGTACCTCTACTCGTCTTCTCCTGCCGACAGTTTCGATTGCGTCAAGAATTTTTCCAGTTCATCTCTGATGACTTGCCCGGCCCTCTCGTCCTCAAAACCTTCCCTTCTCGCGCGCGCCTTCGCCTCAGCGCCTCTAGCTTCCGCCTCGAGAACGTGGAACTCCCACCGGCCAGCCTCGAAGTCTTGCCGGTCCAGCTCGAGCGCGACACCTCTGGACGTCATCAAACGTTTCAATCCGAATTCTTCCACAAACAGGGGCCGCGGGACTGCGCCAAAGACCCGATCATAGAAATAACCATGGTCAGTTCTCGTGCCGTAGATGAATTGCGAAGAGGAACACAACTGACCATAAACGAATGGGGTATGGTTCGAGATGGTTTCTGAGCAGGTGCCGTAACCCAATTTACCCAAAACTACGTCCGCCGTTGCGGTCAAGTCGGGAACATAAACGTCCTTGTCGCTGGCGTAAAAGTTTGCGGGCAGGTCGTTTCGGATCTCGTTGTTGTTGCCCGCAAGGCCGCACACGATGGCGATCCATCCTTTCGGCAACAAGCCAGCTTCTTTGGAGTTTAGGTCCGTAGGGATCTCCAGCGAATGCGTCGAAAACCCCGAGGACTGTCGCAGGAGCGGGGTAGACAGCGGGGACGGCGGTCTCGAGCGTGGCCGAGGGATCGACTGTCCTCCAAAGGAAACGAGCAGAATCTTGGCCTCAAATTGTTCTTCTGGGACGTCCATCGAGGCGAGCAGGGCCTGACGAAACGCCGGGGTGTGCACCTTTGGGGAGGGAGGCCGAACCAGCAATGGAACATCGATCACCCATGCTTTGGGTTGCCCCTGCGGTCGGGTGGCGGGAATCGAGGACGTCGGCCGGGAAAGTAAGGCATCAATCTCGGCAGTGAAGGAGGTTCTATGAGCGTTGACCCATTTTCCAGACGGCAGCGGAGCGTCCGTGTCAAATCCCGGAATAGGGATCGCTCCTGGAAGTCGCAACAGTAGAGAAGCGCATGCGTAATCGGCAATGCTCTGCTCGACTAGGGGAGAGAGGATCGAGTCGGAGATAGGCGGCTCGAGCGGTTCTCCGGTCAGGGACGGAAGACTGGCGAGCGACAAGTAAGAATAGCACGAGTCGAAGGTGAAGCTAAGGTCACACAAGACAGGTACAGAACCAAGCCACATTAGTACCGCGACCTGTGGCTGTGACGAAGATCTGCAATGACTCACTTGCTGACGATGACAGAGGGAATTCTCGCTCCGTGTCCAGCGGCGCTGCGGGTCGTCGATCAGCAAGGGTGTCAACGTATTGGCGGGTGGATTGGCCTTCAATTCGACATGAAAAAGCTCAGCAGCCAACTGACCATCCGAGGAAAGTTGAATCGCTCAATACACAGTCGATGCTTTGGCCTTTGAGCCAAGCGATTTCTTCTGCGAGTGTCTGAGGCCGTTGATCCATGAAATTTTTGAGCAAGCGATAGGTCCCCTCTCGATCCACATCGTACGCCTTAGGCTGCACGATACCGGCATCGACGTTTCGGCGACGGTAATACGCGTACGATGGTAGCGGCGTCGTGGCCGGTACGGGTGCCGCTCTTCGCAATTCCGGGGAGGGTATCTCGGAAGGTGGCAGAACCGCGGAGAAGGGTTGCGTCGGTGCGTTTGTCACAATGTGTACCTCGTGGCCAGCATGTAAGAGCTCCGATGTAAGGGCTGACACCCTTGTGGCGTGCTGCGACGACAAGGTGAAGGGTCGAGTTAGTGCGTGGTCACAGGGGGGCTGGCGGGAAGGCCAGTATTCGATAGGGTGGGGGAGCCAGGGTCGACGACAGCTGACTCGGTCTGAGCTTCTGGCGCGTACGCACCCCGTAGCCATGGCCACTACAATAAAAAGCGAACCTGTACCTGTGCCTGATTGCGTCGATAGACATGCTCGACTCGGGTGGCACGCTTGAGTCGCTGAGAGAATGCGTAGAGAGCCCAGCGCGCGTCGACGTGGTTGACTGCTGTTTGCCGCAGTCCTCGGCTTAGTTCTGCTCAGTTGGGACCTGTTGGGACTCGCGAGCGCGCCGCCTCGGACGCTAGTCGCGCGGTCGGGCCCGCCATTTGTTCAATCTGAAACGCGTGTAGTGGCACTTCTAGGCAAGTCATCGCAGGGAGCAGGGATAAGAAGTGGGAGTCTAAAATCGGGCGATAGTTACCTAGTACTCTTGTGACACGATACCAGCCAATTCGCAATTCCTACCCCTACCTGCACAGTGCCTGAAATAGGGAGCTGTAAAAGAAAAATTGGCAGTGATAAAATTTCGCGCCAGCCAGATCGTCCGCCTGTCACATTGGATCAACTGCAGGAAAAGTCTATTCAGTCTGATAGTTTGTACCTATACCTACAATGCTCTCGGAAATCCCTGAAGCTCGTTAGAGCTGAAGGTTTCGTTTCGAAAAATGGGGGGGGGGGGGGGGGGGGGTCCCAGCCTCGAAAATGATGCTACTGTAATTCTCAATGGCCAGTGGCCACCAGCCCGGTTGCTAACCTGCCGAGTTGGCGCACTCAGCGCACAGCTTGGGCGTCCTCAGCCTCCCCGAGTCCCCGCGCCAGAGCGCACTAACTAGCGCAGACAAGCGCAAGCTAGCACACTCAGGCTGGCCTCCGCTGGCAAGTTGCCACCGCTCGGCCCTCTCCTTTCCGTCTCTGCACTGCCTTGTTCTAACTTGGACCGAGTTTCCTCGCATCTCTAAGACAGGCTATCACACAACCGCCGTCATGTCACTGCTTTCTGATCTTGTACACCTCCGCACCATCGAGGTCAGCCCACTGCACAACGCTCGAATCTCGGCAACGTTTTAAGCCTCGCGTCCACCACTAGCGACAGCCGATCCTCCCGTCGCACCGATCAAGCGCAGTATGTGTATTCCGGTCCGCTCTTACGCAACAGTCCAGTGTCAGCACTCGATGATGTGGTTGTCAAATGCAGTCTTGGGAAGCTCGTGTGCAGCAGCATCAACTTCAGCATGGATCTCCTGAAGGAGCCTTTTCGGGCGCACCACGTGGAAGGATACTCCAGGAGGAATCCGCTTGCGAAAGAGCTATCCCTACAAGCGCTCCTTTGGTCGTGCGATCCCAACTGTAATGCTTGTTCAAATGGGTATGTTTTCAGAAGGCAACAAGCGGCGAGTCCCGTGACTCCGCCACGTCGTCATTGCTTCTCCGACCACAGAGCATACGCATCAAAACCTGTTGACGTGCTTCGAGCCTGACTGAACGAGGAAGTCCAGAAGAATCGCGAGAACGTCTCAGCGACTGACTCTAAACAAACGCTGCACAGACGTCCACCGCTGCTTCCCGAACCCGCACAAGAAGATCCCGGTAAAGTGACATCGCATTTTGCGCCAGCATCCGATCAGTTCAAGACCGAGAACCGTTCTGAATGAAATGATTACTTCACCGACGCTCGTTCCCGTCTCTTCTGCTGCCTGGTGTGCTCCGAGAGAGTCTTTGGGCATAAAGTATGATGGGTGCCTGAACACCACATCAAGCGTGAGTAATCAGGGATTTGGAAGGTATTAACCAACTCTACACTACGGACGGACCTCCGACCACCGACTTACGATTCTTCAGCTTGGCGGGGCGCACTCATCCATCCCCGAGGTCTTCAGCGACCGAAAGATTTAATCGATCAGATCGCGTACTCGCCCATGAACAACACGCTTCAGTGCTCACTCTGTCCAGACTGCTTCAAACGGTTGTTCCCCTACCACAGGGCCACCGACTAAGCCCCCTCGGTCGTTGAGCAACGGATTTTATCGCGCACTGGATCACGTCCCCGCTGATGTCCGAGATTGCTTCTCCAACGCGAGTCAGCTTGAGCACCTCGTCACTGCGCGCGCCAGAGCCTACAAGATCGTGTACAAGCTAACTCGTTTCGGATATCCCAAAGCTCAACAAGAACTTACGCGCGGAAACACCCTCATCTTCAGCCAGAACACCGCTTCGTTCACCGATGTACTGCCCATGTCAGTCGAAGAACTCGCTGACAGTGTTTGCGTTTTATTCTGCGGAGGGAGCCCCAACCTTGCGGAGCTGGACAAGTGTCGACCCATGATCGTGAAGCAGAGTCGGATCCAAAAGATGCTCAGGTGGTTGATCAACGAAAGCAAGAATTCGGCGCACTCTGCCGTCTCCTTTGATGGCGATTGCACAGCTCGTTCGACGCAGTTCCGGCTCGGGCGGGTGCGCTCAACCCGACCTCTCCAGCTTCTACGGCGGTTTCAGCTTCAACCACTTCGACTTCGGCTTCCGTCTGGGTTGCTCCCCAAGTATCGGATCGACAAATCGCGGATGGAGACTGTCTCGTGCCCGACGTAGTTTTGGCGAATGTGGTGACCGCAGAGACAGTGGAACCAACATCATCGCTCTTTGAAGGCTACGCAACAACGCATAACGACTCTGAGGAACCAGTATTCGAACACGCACATGTGCCGCCACCCCCTACCGACGAACTAATTCACTCATGGCTGCTCTTTGAGAAAGCTCTCCGTTATCTCAACCAGGACAAGCCCACCTATGTCATTCCGACAGGCGACGCACCTTTGTGGGAACCTTCGGACGAGCTCGTGCTCTCAAAGCTGTGGCCACACCTCGATCCATTTGGTCTCGTCGGTTTCTGTGTCGAGCGCGACCTCAAGATTTCTCTGGACGAGCAAGTCAAACATTTGCTCAATCTATACGACCGCGATTTCGATGCGACCCGTCTTTTCCATTCATCGTCTCGAACATGCTCCGCCGACGAGAAGAGTTTCGCCAACTCGCTTTTCGGGTCCCCAAAGAGAAGGTGGCTCGAATCGGAGCAGCACTGCTCGAAGTCGACATGAATGTTGTGTCCGAAATGATCAAAAAATCCAATGACACGAAAAGGTACAAGGCAACAACAGAAGCAGAGAAGCATATCAACCGTATTCTGGCGGAATTGCAAAGTTTCGGAGACAAACTTCACGGCACAACTGCGCAGATGCTCGACATGAGGAATGAGATCCGCGGATACGTCAACGCGTTCGGTATGCTGCTTCTTTAAGTGTGACTATGCAGGTCTTTGGCCTGTCTCCTCCCTCAGATTCGATGCACCGAAACGCGCGCCGAGCTCGGGGACGTCGGATACCTGGGTCCGACCGCAGCCGGCCCGCGCGATCGGTGGGTCTGTGGGGAATCGTGGGGTCACTGGGCGATGGGTGAAGCGGTGTCATTGCGATGACTGGTGAGGTCATGGGCTCTTTGTCGCGACTCGAGGATCTGTTCAGAGTTGCGACAGTGCCCGCCGCCCGGGGTAAACATTACAAGTCGCACCTAGCCTCGGCGATGAACGACTATTTCACTCTTCAGCCATCACACGCACACGATGAATTTCTGACACCGAGTCTCGAACATGAATATGTCTACCATTCGCCATTGGACTCGCCCGAACTGAGCGAGGCGCACGACGGGAGCATCACGACGGCCGCGACGCCGGCGCCAGCGCAGACGATGACAAAGTCACAGCCCGATACAGACAAGCGAACAGTCGAGCCTGTTGAAGGAGCCCGAACAAAAGCTGTTCTGACCCCGTCGGAACTGGTCAGTGTCTTGTCCCAGGAGAGGGACCCACCACCGCCGGTGCAGGCCCGTGAGTACAACCCCGGCCTTCACCGGTTCACCTGCCACCTGGAACCGGGCCAGGCATCCATTCGCAAGGTTGATTGACCCGCCTGCGCAACTGCTCTGCACATATGATTGCCCCAGGTTTTCTACATGGCGGTCCCCCGCTGTCGGACTTGACAGCCCCATCGGATGCCGTGGCAACCCAAGCGTCCAAGCAAAAGCCGGTCGCAACGAGCAAATGGCGCGCATTCACCGATTCCGAAGATCGGGTCCTGCAACAGGGATGGGAAGCGCTACAGGCAGAGAAGAAGGCGGAGAAGGACGCATCAGTGTCGACGGGGGGGGAAAGGCAGAAGGGGAAAGTAAAGACCGAGCAGGCCGTCCAGGATGGTGCCGAGGATCCAGGTCAGTCCAGATTTGAGTCTGTTGCTTTTGCTATGGGGTGGCACATTGACGTGAGCGGCTGTGGCTTCTCTCTCACAGATGGTGAGACGCTTTGTTGATACGAAGAGTGCGTTGTGTATGTCTGACATGTTTGACCTCGCACTCGCTTGTTACTCGCCCGCAGCCGAGATGCCTCATTGCTTTCCTGTGGGCCTGGACAAGCTTTTCACCGTGTCCCTCGCCTCGTCCATACTCTACCCAGCATTCTGGCAAGGTACCCCTGTGAGAGTACTACGTGCCCATTGGTTCTACGCGCCACCCGCATCGAAAGCAACGAAGTACAAGAGCCTGGCGTCCCACCAGATCAAGGCATATCCGGTAGATCCGGAACTGTCGGCCTCACTCGACCGGGCATACGCTCACATCCGCCCCTGGGAAGAATCGTAAGCATGCATGCAACACAGGCGCCAAAGCATGCCCACTGTTTCGATCGGTGTCACTGACACGGTCGCGCGCGTGCAGGTACACTGCTGAGCTCGCTTCGGCGTTGAAAGGTGGTGTTGAGGCCCAACTCAAGCTCAGCGCACCACTCGGTATTGACAGCGAGAGCGGAGAAGCGAACTCGGGCATCGAAGTCATTTTCCAGGGCGGAGACGAAGGCCGCGTTTACTCGAAGAGCTTTCTTGGTAGTATCGGCAAGTCGCTTTGGAGCAGCGGCAAGTCGTTGGGAGGGGGCCAGGTTGTCCTGCGCGGTCAGTTTACGTTCGCGGCAGTCATACAAGACCTGCACAGGAATGCTGAGGCTCGATGTGTTGCTCTACATCCGTTATGAACAGGCTGGGATGCCATGAGAACGTATCATGCCGGGAAGGAGAAAGGGGGGACGCCCGGGAAACCCGTCACCACCAAGAAGATCGGCGCACTGAGTGACGCCGCCGCCGAATTGTCCGACAATGAGAGCGTCACATCACGATCTGACGCCAAATCCCGCCGTGGATCCAATGCGTCGGCTGCCAAACCTGCTGCTGTAGATGCAGGTGCGGGTGCAGCTGGTGGCTTTTTCGCCGCGTTGAAGAGCAAGCTCGGCGGTGTACCACTCGTGGGCCACCCGCTTGACGGGGGGGACGATGACGTCAATGTCGATATCCAGGGGGAAAGAACGAATGACACGCAGGAAGCGATGGATGGGCCAAGAAACCAAGATGGGGATGAACAGGGAGGGGTAGGAGAAGTTGACGAGCTCGTCTTGGTGTGTCATGGCATCGGCCAGAAGCTTGCCGGAAAGTATGAATCTTTCTCGTTTGTGCATGCGTGCAATCACTTCCGCACCGGTGAGTGGCAGACGTGAGAAGCTTTTCCTCCCTCTGCCCCGCTCAAAATTGATCATTGCCCGATTCGCCAGCTTGTACCAACTTATCTGCGTCCAACTCGCTTGCTCCACTACTAAGCAAGAAGCGAGCCCAGTTCATCCCTTTGCTTTGGCGCACCGATCTTTCTTTCGACGACGATGCCGAGGATCTAGGAGACTCTGCCGATGAGCACCTACGCAACCAGTTTAGTCTCGATGACATCGAAATCAAGGGGTCCATCCCGCTGCTGCGACAAGTCGTTTCGGGCCTTGTGCTGGATGTTCCGTTCTATCTGTCCCACCATAAGGGCAAAATGCTCAAGGCTGTCGTCAGGGAGGCTAATCGAATCTACCGTCTGTTCTGCATGCGCAACCCTGGATTCGCCGCTAGAGGCGGGAAAATTTCGATTATTGGGCACTCGCTTGGATCGGCGTTGTGCGCGGATATCCTGTCCACTCAGCCCACCTACGTCAAACCGCTCAGCGAAATGTCGAACGCGGAGAAGTACTCGGACTCACAGTTTGTGTTTGATACCCGACTGTTCATCCTCGTCGGGAGTCCAGTAAGTGCCGCGCCACCTGTGAAGCGACTTCTGCAGATTCAACTGTTCTTTGTTCGCTCATCCAGCTGCTCATCTTTTGCTCAGCTCGCTTTTTTCTTGCACCTCGGGCAAGGACAGCTCATCGCGCGAAGGGGACGTGCCCGAACGCAGAACGTCGGGCGCGATATCGCCCTCGACCGCGCCGGCCGCTACGGATGCATGGCGATAGATGCGGTTTACAACGTCTACCATGAGACAGATCCCGTCGCCTTCGCTCTCAATGCTACGGTAGACCGAGAGTCAGTTCTGTCCCTCAAAGCAATGCAATCACGACTCAACAGCTGACGGGGATATTTTTCTTCTTTTTCCTGCAGATATGCCAAGCTGATCAAACCAATTGCAATTCCTTCCACGAATTCGACACTGCTCGAGAACCTGTCCGACACATATAGCCGGATCAGCAATGTGCTCGACATCAGCCGTTTCTGGTCGTCGCCGGAGAAAAACGAAGCTCTTGAAGGCTCAAAGAACGAGGGACCTCCCGGATCAAATTCTGGTACTGAGGCAAACAGTGCAGAGAAAGTGGGGAGAGGCCAATCGTCGTCGAAGTTGGCTGCGAAACCGAAGATGCCAGCTCGGCGCCCGACGAACAAAAGGATGCCGAGTGAGATGCCGATGGGCAAGCGTGAGTTCGAGTCCGTCTCGCGGGCGGAGCAAAGGTGAGTGTGGAAGGAGAGTCACGCTTGTAATCACCATAATTTTGACGTCCAACCCTCTCTCTTTTTTTAAAGGTTTAAGGCCCTTAACCCTCAAGGTTGCATTGACTTCTACATGCCTGCGGAAGGTGAGCGATGGTTTTTCAATGGGCGCTCTGATTGCCGTGTGCCGATGGCGCTGATACTTCACCTTGACCACTGACTTGTGACAGGCATCAACCAGTACATCGATGCTCTGTCATCCCATGCTAGTTATTGGTCCTCGGACTCGGTGGCGACGTTCGTTTTGACTCAATTGTTCTCGCCAGAAGATGAGCTGGCACGAACGGGGCGCGAGGAGATCGGAACCGATGTCGCCGAGGACATTGAGCAGATTCGTGAGGAGGAAACGGAGTGAGGGAACCGCTTCTAGACTGTATTTGATATCACCACGGGCACCTTTTGTGACGTACCGCATCTGTTGCAATTTCACGCATGTCTTCGCTTCGCCTGTAGCTCTGTGCGCGTGAAGTTTGCTCCGGCCGCCAGGCCATGGGCTGCTAGGAACATAAATCTGTATTTATGAGCTGCTGTGAATATGAGGGCGGAATAGAATCGTTTTACATCGAGCGACCATCGCCCAAGCCAGCAGCGCCTTCGATGGTGGCTCCCTGGAGAATCAGGTTTTGGAGGCCGTCGCGCGTCGATTGGAAATACTCTCAAACCCTTCGTGCAATCACGTAGGTATAGCGTATGTCCTTATGAAGGGTTCTTCTTTTTACTTAGTGTACGCTTCTGGTAATTGACAGCAGCAACGTTGCCATGGCAATCGTGAACCAGAAGTGACCTCTGAGGAGATTTTAAGTCGCGTTCAACTTGCTCCACCTGTCGCCCGGACCTGTGGGGTCCTGTGCGATTGGTTGGTCAGCGTCAGCGACGGCGAGCTTCTAGAACGGATGATGTGACTTTCCTTCTGATGGGTATGGGGCTTGGGAGTCCTCTTGCCTGAAACTCCTCCACTCTCTCTCTCTCTCTCTCCCTCTCTTATCGATTGCGCCTATTCTTCAAAACTATGGAATAGGAAAGGTGGTTGGGGCTCACATTTTTGGGCTCACATTTTGGTGGTTCTGTGAATTTGAGGGCTACAAATCCAGTAGCTTTGACTTTACATAAGTCTAACCCCCCTTTTCAAGAAACATTGATTTTGCGTAGATAATCGAATATGTGAAATCTAATCAGGCTTGATACAAAAAACAAATCGGCCACCTTTTCGGTGGCGCTCCGAGGAGTCATCGATCATCGTCACGTAAAAGGTGGGGCCTGGAGGGCATCGACAGATTTACACCTCCTGCTAGCATAGCAGGGTATTATCCTGTGATACTACTTCCATATTTTCCGATAACAGCGCTTCAGGTAGACGCCTTTGCGCAGTGCCTTGAGCGCTAGTACGTAGTCGCGCTGGCGAACGCGCCTACAATATTGCGCCCCAACTCGCCTCAAGGCGCTGGACCAGGCAGGGCGAGCCTACACAGCCGGGGCCTGCTCACAGGCAGCGCCTGGCTGCGCCTGGCAGCGCTCAGCGTCGAGCCAATGTCAACGCTTACCCGTCTCTCGCCCTCGCTCCTCTTCTGTCTCTCCTCTGACTCAGACTTTCTCGAGCCGGCTCGACCTCAACTGCGGCACTTTCAACGCTCGTTTATCTTCTACAAAGCTCGCTCTGGGGTCCCCCTACTCGCGTCTTGCATCGCCCGTCTCGTAACGTCTCATCACGTTGCTGCGCACCTGCAGCCACCCGCCCGCGCGCTCTGATCGCGCGTCTGGACGCGACAAGCAAACGAACGAACAGGTGCTCCTAGCTCTCTCAACGTACACGGCTACGTAAGATCGGTGCGTACAACGTTGCGATTTGGCCAGTGTGATCCGGCAATAGTCGTTCTGCCCCAAGGCGTATCTTGATGCCATCATCGACACGTTGTTCCGCATGCTGATCATCGATCGAATCTGAACGTTCCCTTTCTGATTGGGCCAGCGCGCAACTCGACGCGCACAAACAAACCGCCGCCTGCCCTCGCCTGCCTGCGCCTGCCTGCGCTCACCTCGTCGACGTACGAGCCGCGAATCGTTCGTTGCGACTACCCTTTCATCGACCCAGTCTGTGCAGCAGAGCGTGCAGCAGAGCCGAATCGTCTCGCAATGAGCGGTGCTGCCAAAGATTTGTCCGCAGCGGCAACCCCGCTTCACAACTCGACCAACACGACCGGCACCAACACCTCGATCGCGTCATCCATCAGCAACCGCCGAGGCTCAGTTTCCACACCTTCCAAGCGACTCTCTGCGGCAGTTGTCGCAGCCCCCTCTGCGGATGACGTCCGGAAAACGTTTGGGCAGGAAACGGCTGCGCCCCCTCAGCAACTCACAGCGACAACAAACGCGTCAACCGATCGCCCAGTCAGCGCAGGCGCGGAGAACGACGTGACCATCTCGTCCTTCGATGCGATCGCCATGCCGGCCGCGCGTCGACCTCCACTCGAAGTCGGTCTTGGCTTTATGCTGGACGAGAGTTCCGTCACATCCGCGCGCACCTCTCTCGAAGTTGACTCCGCGGCACAACTCCCAACTTCGCCGCCTATCTTGAGCACGCCTGCGCCCAACGCGTCATCACACGTGTCGGTCAATTCTTCCACTTCGACCGGTGGAAAAGCGGCGGCAGACGTGCGTCAACTACTGAGTGAACTTGGGATCGACGATGACATTTCCGCGGCCCATAGCGTGGAGGAACGACCTCGGCCCAGCTCGACGCCCTCACCGACGAATCGTGCTGCTGGCCCACCTGGGTGGAACAACTCCGCAGCATCGTCCGGCAGCAATTCACCGCCCGGGACGTCTGCGAGCGCGATGTCTTCGCTGTTAACACGGCGTGGTGATACTCTTCCTCGGCTCAGCACGGTCACTACGTCTTCTGGATCGACGTCGTCGCCGCTTATGATTTTCACCGGGTCGCCCAACCCCCAAACGACGCCGCGTTCGTTCTCGCCCTCGTGCTCATCGCGAACGTCTGTGTCGCCAACCCCTTCGCCTACAGCGCATTCGACGTATGTGGTGCCCGTCACTGCTCGAACACCGACGGCCTCCGTATCGGCATCGGGCACCTCTGGGCCTATGGCCCGCGTCGGGTCAGCCGTAGCCTCGGCGGCCATGGATCGGAATGCGTCCGGATCCAAGTCCCGGACCAGCGATGTGCACTCGCGACACCAGAGCTTGACGTCAGCATGTGCGCCCGTTACGAGCTCCTACACCTCGACCGCTCCAGATCTTGGCAGCGGCCTGCTAGCTACCCTCAGCCCTGCTAACGGTGCCCTCTCCAGTGCAAGCGCGTACCCAGCATCACCGACGACTTCGCAGCGGGGATGGAAGGTCTACGACTGGGGCTCGGGGTCATCAAAAGAAAAGGACGTATTCTCTTCCCCCACAAGGACCAACGATGAAGACCCCCGCAAGGGCGCCAAGAGCGCGCCGGGACATCCTTCCCGAACCGAACAGCTCGTTGCGCTCCCATCCACGCTGCTCGGCCTTTTCTTGGCCCCCCTGTACGGCTCACCGCGCGACCATGCCCACTACTCTCCGACTCTGAACGCGAGCACTATGCCGACGGCAAAGGCAAAGCGACAGCCTCTGCTACTGCGAACACTTCTGCTCGCCTATCTCGTGTTCTCGACCGTCTTTTTCGGCCTGCACCTTGCCTCAGTCATCACCGGCCGTCCATCACAACCGCCCAAACGTTTAGGGCCCCGTGGCGACGAAGTCAGGGGGCTGCAAGTGCCTCTCGGCAGCCGCGAGCTTCCCCTCGCTGGAGCAGGAAAGTTCGTGCTCGGCAAAGTCGGCGCCGAATGGGCCCAGAAGGTCGCCGAGGGTGTCAGGTGGGGCAAGATGGCTATCGTCCCCGCACCAAATGTGCCCCTCGATGCCATGGCGGACATCTCGCCCGAGTCCTCACCTTTTGATACTGTTCGTCGAGTCGGCAGCGGTGGTAAGCTTCCTTTCCACTTGCGTAGTGCACACCCTCTGAGTCTTGCCGTGGCTGACCCCGGACTGGACGATTCGAACACGCAGCAATCGCAAATCGACGACCCGAGGATAACCCGTTGACATCATTGACACACACGTACCGATTCGCGAAAATGCACGAGAAGATACATATGGATCAACACGATGAGATCGTTCCCTACGCGTTCAGAGCAACAGGAGTTCCCAACACCCAAGATGTTACAGCCGCGCTGTACTCGAATGAGGCCTGGCTCTCCGTTTTGCCGGCATTCGTTGAGGCCTGGAATGGCCCCGTGTCGCTTGTGTTTGAGACGGCGCATTCCAGAACCTCAAGCCTTCGGTCGGACTTGATGAAGAAGCTCGCTGCCCTACGACAGTCGAACGACTTGGTCCGCGAATACGTCGACATCCACATCGTAGGGGCCCCAGTCGGCACGAGTGAGCACATGCTGAATCGTTCCCGGGAGCGTATGATCGAACGACCCCTGGCCCGCAACTTCCACCTCAACCTGGGCCGATTTTTCGCACCGACGGAAATGGTGTTTCTAGTGGGTGACGCACGTATCACACCAAGCCCCGGGCTGAACCGTCGACTCAACGGCGCAACTGTGCGTGATTTGGTTTTGTCCCGCGGTGATGCTGTCGTCGTGCCATCATTCGCTTTCGTTCGTGATCCTCGCAACGACCCGAAGACGTTCAATCGACCATCTTTGCACCAACTGCGAGCACAATTGGGACTGCCTGCTTCAAGCAAATGGGCTGGGGTCGCGCACGAAGAGTTTGATGCTCTCGCTGCAGAACACATTCAGATGCTCGAGTCGACCTTGCCTCTCGCGCGTGCAGAGTGGCCGACCAAGAAGGCCTCGCTCGTGACGCTTGTCAATACACGTTCAGGCTCACCGTCAAATCCGACTACGGCACGCATGGCTCTGTTCGATCGCAGGTGGGATCCCAACCACGGGCCGACCAACTGGTACCTGTGGCGCAAATCGGCTACGGACGCTCGCCTTCTCGAGAAACCCGAGTCGGGCGGCGGTGTCGGCCTCGGCGTGGGTGCTCGTGTTGGGGGAGGTAACGATGTTTACCGCGTCCTCGACTACGACCTCCATTTCGCGCCTTTCGTCGTCGTCTCCAAAAAGGGCCAGCCGTGGTGCACCGAGCGCTTTGAAGAGATGCCCGCTGCTTGCGTCTATCAAATGTACCTGGCGGGTGCAGAGATGTGGGTCTTGCCTGATGAATGGGTCTTCACCAAGGAGATGATCGAGAAGCGAGCCGACTCGCAAAACGAGGACCCCGCGGAGAAGCTCAAGAACTCGATTTCGTCGCGCTTGTACGGCAAGTTTCATCAAGAAGCCTGCATGCACTACGGTCGTGAATTTCTCTCCCTTTCGATGTGGGATTCAGAAAAAGCGCAGAATTGTCGCAAGACTTGCGCGAGGGTGAGTCGAAGAAGAGATCTGGTCTCGGGAGCCTCATGATGTCTTGTTGCTGACCTGCTCATGGACACCTGCACTCTCAGACGTACGCATCCTGGGGGCTGGGGCACTGACTGCTTTGCGAAGACCGACGCCTTTTGTTACCTGGCTCTCTTGGCTCGTATGAGGCTTGAACCGCTTCTGTATTGTACTTTATCGTTCGCTCGCTCGCTCGTTCGACAACCTCTTCCGTCATGCTACCCCAAATAGAACTCTCTGGCGCGCATCGCAACTTCGTTTCTTCTTCTTTTTAAAAGCTCTCGCGCATTCACGTAAAGTGGGGATAAATGCAATAATCCTCCCATATCCAGGTTTTGCTTCGTCTGACTTTTCCCCGCACCGCACCTCGCACAGCACAAAAAATCTACGGTGGGGCCCATCATCCGTTTATTCTGGTCGCTCCCCCTAATCCAGAGGCTTTACGTGTGTTGATTGCACTGCTGATCTATTCCGAATAGCCGTTTTCGACGTCTAAGTTAGATGAGAGCACATCAAGATCCTCGAGACCTCTCCAGCCGAGTCGGCTGCGGAACGTATCAAGCGGTGTGGCATTGCTGCAACTCCGTTACTTTCACGACACCTTCACCCAAGCTTGTTCAAGGTGGCCAGCATCCTCCTCGTCCAAGCTGACGACTCTCCACCCTCGCACGAGCCTGTTCATCAAGCTGCCAAAGAAGAGCGCGACGATCGTGCTGGTCAAGATGATGACGTTGTAAGGCATGCTGAAATCGGGCGTCGGCAGGCTGAGCAAGGTCGAGCTCGTGTGCAAGCGCATCCACTCGCCGCGGGCACGCAGAGCGCTCGGTCCTTTGAGCATCTCGGTCGAAGACGAATTGGACGGGCTGAGAAGGACGACGCTGGCCCCAAGGATTTCGAAGCCTCTGTGTGCGTCAGACGGGTACTCGGTGTACCATAGGTAGGACGATTCATACGCCATCATCAAGCGTGTGGTCGAGCGAGGTGGCAAGCGCAACAAGGTCTGCAAAGTCGTCGCCCGCGACCGCGCGATGGGAGGGGTATAGTCGAGGGAGAGTACGACTTCGTCTGCGAGATCCGCCGAGTCGGAAGGGGTGCTCGAAGTCGCGCACAGCGTTGAAACGAAGGCTCGCAGCCACCAGGGCCAGGTCTCGATCCAAATAACGTCGGCGTTTGAATCAAGATTGTTGATGAGCTCGATCCCTATCCGACCGTGCTCTTGCCCACTTCCGTGTAACAAACGGCGCACGATGAGGGGCGTCAATTCAGGACTTGAAGTTGGCACTGCGTAAGGTGCCAAGAATCAATTAGTTTTTTTTTGAGGCGGCGCAGCTCGTTAAGACTGTATTTCGGCTCACCGTGCTCAAACACGTTGACATCGGGCCAATCGACTACAATATTCAGAGTCTCGTTGACTTTTTGCAGTTGCGTGGAACGTCAGTGAAACTCGTTCCCGCTCAATTGAACACCGGGCATGCTCACCTTGCTTCGTGTCCCACCGGACGACGTCTTTGCCGTCGACTTGAACGATCGTTCGCCCATGCGACGACGGCTCTATTCGGAATGGGTTGATCGAGTCGGTCGGTATCGCGACCTGTACTGATGATTCTGTGGCCACGGGGCAAGCTTTCTGGAGTGTACGGTCATACAAGGACTCGAACGAGAAATCTGCCGAGAACGAGTAATTCGAGTCGAGCTTAGTGGCAGGGATCTGGATCGGCGATGCCATAGGACTGTGCCACACCTCTTCGTCCGAGAAAGCCCTTGAGGCGGTCCTGTCGTATCGGGTCGGCAACTGTTCCCACTTGCAGTTGTATTGAGTTCGCTTGGCCATCGCGCAAGACATGAACTCCCAGCAAGGTCCAGTCGCTATCGAACAGGCGATGCGGGTTCAGCAGCGACGAAAGCCCGGCGTAGGAGGCGCACGGAAGGAGGGAGAGGAAAGGCGTCAAGGACTCGGTGCAAGTCGCAGAGAGTCGAGGCATTGTGGCCCGATAGAGTCGGTGTTCTAGGGGGAGAGAGGCATGCAGAAACGAACAGGTCGTGAGGGATCAGCCGAGGCGCGACATACATTGGAAAGTCCTCTTCAGGAGAGGCGACTAGTTCGGGAACCAGGTTTTCCACCCTTGGCTTGTGGTACACTCGTCTCCAGCCTTGCAAAGGAAGACTAGTCGAATTTACGCTTCTTCCCCCCACTCACCTCGCTCATCGGCACTGCCTCCAAGCACGATCCCCCACAACGGTCGGCTCTCGCCCGCACTGATGCCGCTTGTCACGCCCGTACAGAACATTCCACCGAGCGCGTTCTTGAAGTCGTCCCAGCGTTGCTCCTCGTCCCTGGGGTTTTCTCCCTCGAGCAATTCGAGCCAAGCGACGAGCTGAATCCCCGACACCGCGGTCGATCGGGTCGGCCAAGACGAGTCCCAGCGACCCGAGGAGAGCGTCAGGTCGAATGAGGTGACCCGGTAATGATGTGCCAGCGCTGTGAGCTCTGGTGGAAGGAGTGTGTGGTGGTGTGCTGCATCGGTGAGCCGATCCGGAGGGGTGAGAGCAAGTTGGATAAGTCAACTGTCCCACTGGAAGGGTAGGGCATGATGAGGTGATGGGAACCAGGGGGCGTCTGGCGATGAGACTGACTCTTGGAATTCGGACCTAGCCGATCACCGGCATCTCTCCAGTGAGCCGCGGTGAAGGTGAAGTTGAAATGCGAGTGTAGCTTGCCATCGCGGAGAGGGGTTAGTCGCAGCGATTCGCCGTAGATTTCACGTGGGGGGGCGCCGGACGAGCTCGCTCTCGGGATCAGCAACGGCAACAACAGCACGAGCAGCGCGTGAGGAAGCGATGACCAATGCATCTCTGGCTTGTCGGTGGGAAGGTCCTGTGCTCAGTCGGAGCTGGGCCCCGAACAGGAGCAGGAGACGAGCTCAAGCCAAGCCCGGAACATGTAGAACTACAAGCTCCTTCCACGACGAGGCCGGGCGACGCGAGGCTATGGGCCGCCGTTTGGGCAACAAATGGTTCTGCGCGCGCGTCGCCTCCGCGCGATGAAAAGCTCGGATATGCGCGCGGGTCGTTCATGAACGTTCATGCGCGACTCCAGCGCGCGGACTCGCGCCGCCGCCTTCTTACACACACGAGTCGCCGCCCCCACATCAACCTTGCCCAATTATTCCCCGCTTTCGTAACGACTCTGGTTCACTCAACAGCCTTTCACTTGCCATCATGAGAAAGTTAGATGGCATCATTCCGACTTGGGAGAGGGAGTTGGGAGTTGGCCGCCAAGGGTACAGGTAGTTACAGGTAGTTAGTAAGCGGGCCGAGCTTGAATTCGAAGTTGCTCCAGCTCAGTAGCTTATGTAAGCTCAGATACCTGATTGATAGCTACTATTAGTACGACCAAACAAATGAAGCTTGAGGTTAAGCATTGGGTGATCATGTCTCTGTGGCTTTCCAAGTTGAACAACGATTACGAAGACTCTTGGCCGGGAGCACCGGCGCAGGATTTAATTTGTCGGGCCACCCCGACAAGTACTTCTCTGGAACGAGCCCTAGTTCTCTGGAACTCGAATGCCCAGCCCTGAGCCTCGAACGCTTTCAACAGCCACACCACTACCCCAATACACCATAGCAATGTCACTATTTGCCAATAAAGCTTAGCAATTGGAGCAAACTTTGCGAACTAGCCACCGCGGAGAAGACCGAGGTCGCCGGCTTCCTCATCCGGCGTCTACGACCGCCGAGTCATCCTCCGCGCCTTGTCAAACGAGCGTTTCGCCCTCCTGCCAAGAAAATGAGTTCCACACCGCGGAGTAAAAAGGCAAACCTCCTCCGCGTGGTGTCGGTTCCCGCGCAAGTAGAAAAAGCCGCGAGCGTGTGAGCGTTTCCGGTCGCGCGCATCTGCGATGCTGCGAGCGTGAGAACTGTTTGCGAGCGCGCGTAAGCAGCTTCCGAGGCGCGCAAATCGTAAAAAGCGGGGAGTGCGGGGTACGGAATTTAGCTATGAAAATTGAATAAATCAAGATCATTTTTTCGATTTTCTTTTTATTTTTGGAAAAATGCCAAAAAGCGCGTAGATTGAGTAGATTGCGCGCGCATGAGCGCGCTGCAGCGCCTGTAATGCCCCGTCCGTGCGCGAATACGGTGGGGCGAGCGAGTCTTAACAGTGAGCGGAACGCGCGTGGACCGCCAACAGGGGCCAGAAACAGATGTTTTTCCTGGAAAGCGCGCAACTCCGACGGTTCCAGAGCGCGTTAGAGACCAAAAGTGCGTACAAACGAATCGTAACGCGCAAGTAGCCCCGCGCGCGCAGATCCATGTGTTGCCCAAACGGCGGCCCATACATACTAGGCAACGCGCCGAGCCACCCCTCAGTTCCAACTACTGCCTGTTACTCGCTCTCGCGGTCGAGAACTGTCGAGAACGGGTAGGACCCGCCAATCGAACGTATGGTCTGCGTGCCTCAACGGCATCCTTGGCGGGCCCGAGATCTACATGCGTCGACCGGGAGGCCTCGGCATTCCAGCTGTTCTACCCAAACAATGAATGCCGACACCAGTCGGAGCCGCTGTGCAACGCGGCCCGAGTGATTACGTGAAAGAAGAAAAAAAGCAAAAAGGAGCCCCCCACACATCCCGACTTCCTCTCCATCATCCCCATCCTCGTCCGACCTGTCCTGACGTCTTGCGAGTTGAACGAGGTCAGCAGCAGCTCGCAACTTCGGGTTCGAGCAGAGGGGGCGAGCGGAGGAGTTGTTTTAGTCAAACTGGGTGAGCATATGACTCACCTTTTTGTGGCAAAGTGTTTGATTGTCAATATATCCGTTATGACGTCTTGAACAACCCAATGGCAGCAAGGAAGCACCCTGTGACGCCAAATCTCGAGATGGGGGCGAAGGTGGAGGTGGAAGCGGATGACGTAAGCAAGACGAGGAACGTCGAGCCCCTGAGGCATCGGTCGCTCAACGTTCTGTGCACCATTTCTGTCGGTAGCGAGCGTGTTGCGCTGGAGGTCAACCGGTGACAAAGGTAGAAACACACATAAGCAATATGGCCATGCCGCTCAGCTCCGTATACGACCAACCGGTTGTCTGAACGAGAGACTGGCATTGCTAAGACGTCAAATGCTTGACGAGGAACTCGGCCGTTTCGAGGTACGCCGCCTCTCGTTCAGGTAGAACGGCCTTGGTATCATTGTCCACGAGATCATGATCGCCATTGGGTACGGTGAAGAGAGTGACCGGGACACCGATGACTGTCAACTGTTCTTGGGTCTTGAGCGACTCTTGATAAGGGACGATCGGATCACCAGAGCCATGGACGAGAAGGGTCGGGGGCCACTTTGATGCCAGTGAATTGTCCGCCAGGAACAGTTCTGGGAAAACATCCTCGTATCGTTCCGATTTCGGTGCTACCAGCATGTCCGCGGCTCGTGCATCCAGACTATCGATGGCCCTCAGTCGAGCGGCGACACCCGGCTTACCAAGGCACAGATCGTAAAAGTTGCCCGAGGCCCACCACCATGTGCATTAAGTGGCACGGATCTTGCAATGGTGATAACCTTCGAGCCCAGCTGTGTAGGGGCAATCGGCCAATTCGATAGCTGCTGTTCCGTCCACGAGATGCTGGGGTTTGACAACGGCGGGGCCACTTTTACTTTGCACCCAGGTGTCGAGGAAGCAATTGCCGCCCATGCCAAAGTAAAGGACGGTCGCTCGGAGTTTAATAGCATTGGATCGAGCCGCCGCGGCCTTGATGAGGTGGACGGTCGCTTGACGAGCCAAAAACGATCCCGCAGAGAACCCAATCAGACCAACTCGGTCGAGATCAACGGACACGCCGGTAGGAAGCGAGCTCGAAAATTCAAAGGTAGCAAAGTAGGTGAAGAGGGCCTCGACGTCTTCAAGTTGATCGTAGATGGTCGAAGGATCGAGCATACGGTAATCTGGATAGACGATGATGACGCCCGAGGCGAGTAGAGGCTCCAGCAGCGACGGTGGAATCATCGCATCGCGACGACTGCCAACGAAAAGTGCTGCGTACGTGAAGGGAAACCGACGATGAGAGTCACATTCAACATTTCATATGTCAGCCACAGGGCAATTCGAGTTTAATTGCTCTGAAAATGACTAGCACTGACCTCCGCCGTGAAACGAGACGAGGACGGGCCGGGGACCAGGTTCCCCTGACCACAGCTGGACATCGCATTGGATGGACAGGCCCGCCTTGGAGACGTGGTACACCAAAGTGAAGAGGCTTGTTTCTTCGATGATTGGCATGATGTTAACCGTGGTCGTGTAAGTTCTACGCTTGAAGGTTCAGCCCCGCGATCGCGGGAACACACGTTGACGATCCTCGTGTTGGTGCCACAAGCTTGCGGGAGGCGACGAGGCCTGAAGTGTCTTGCTGCTGCTACTAGGCTAGCTTGAGTTGTGCTAACGCCAGATCAGCGGCGGAGTCCGATGCATGAACTGACTGAAAGCGTCGTTGCGGGCCGAGATACCTGCTTGGAAGGCCTCTTTTTTATTTTTATTTGATAGACTTCATTAACAGCATAATTATATTAATACCTAGAAATCTTCGGAAAAGTCGGAGGGAATGCTGTTACGCACACTGGCAGAAGCCAGTAGTGTAGGACTCATTGACCCTGAACCAGGATCAACCATACCCACTAAAACCCCCTTTGGTGGCTTACAGAGACACTAGGCGACCCTTGGACTCCTGAATAGAGGCTCGAAGCCCCTCGAAGTCCGTTTCGGCGATCGGTTCCAAAAGATCCGACGAGAATCGACGACGGCGACAGAGCTTCCAGATCGAGTGAAAGAAGAGGACTCGTAGTTCGACAAGTCGACGTTCCGAGCGAGACACGACCGGACATACAAAGTCCACAAAGACTGGGTGGGGGGTCGGGGACAGAGCAGACCAGAGACGCCGGGCAAATGGGCAGCCGACCGCGAGGTGGGCCAGGCACTCGGGTGCTTCCGAGAGGCACATCACACAGGAGGCAGATCGATTGTTGGGGTGAGGGCTGGTTGGGGAGGCGACTTGGCTGCCCGGATGGAGGGACCCCAGGGAGAGAAGGTGGCCGGTATCCTCGGCGTCCGAGTGAACCCGGCGAACCTTGCGCAAAGCCTTCCACCAAGCGTTCCAACGTTGCTCAGGCAGATCGAATACCTTCTGGTAATCTACCGAAGGGAAGCATTTTGGACAAGTAACTACGTAATCGGGCTCGGTCGTCGGGTAAGTGTGATAATAGTCCCACTCAAAGAGCCCGGTAAGGCCGGTGCGGGGCTAAACTCTGACCTCGTCTCAAACCCTCCGCGCGGCAGAATAGGCTATAGGTGCCTGGGGCTAGAAAGCTCATCCAGAAATCTAGGGGGCGAGCACAGAAAGGACACCAGGACGACAACAGCAGAGAATCGCCACATGAAAAAAAAGCCACTCCTCTGCCGAAAATCAAGAGTTTGCCGAATCGGCTGTGAGCGACCGGCCGACGGCTGGATACTACGGCGCTGGGGGCTCGGTCGGAGTCGACGCGGTGGCCGAAAGCCGGGAAAAAAGGCCCACTCATACGCAATTGGGCTCCCAGGCTTAAGCCTGACACTGTCGAGTTCACCCGACTGAAAGTACTCCGGGACCACTCGACAATCAAGCTGATGGAGGTGACCCGAGAGCCACATGACCTAGCCAGTCTCATGGTAGATCCTAGAGCTCGGGCCCCTGACTCATCGACGACGACCCCGCCGCTCAGCGCGGGGACCGCCGGGGCTCAAACCATCGATCATAATCGTTCGCCCTCGGCGAATAGTAGCACAATCGCTTCCGAGGTCGGTCCGCAGAGGAAGAGGATCACTCGAGCGGTACGTTCTCCATTCACGGCGTCGTCGCACCTCGCAGAGCCCACTCGGTCGGGGTAGCCTGGCTAAGCATGGGCATACCACCCGGGAGCGGAACCTGATCGATGATCGCTGACTCGAGTGTCGCTTTCACTTTCGGCTCTTGGACGCAGTGTGATCAATGCAGCCACAGGCGCATCAAGTGCCTCAACGAAGGCGCAGAGGATTCGGCGTGTTTCCCATGCGAGAAGGCACAGCTCGGATGCACCTACCTTAAAGTTCGTCCTCACGTGATCGCACGCGTCCAGCTGGTGCAGCGCGCAGCCCCGACTCGGAAACGCCGAAGAAGCAGGCCCACTCTGCTAAACAGGCGAACTGATCCCAAGATATCCCACCCTCCCTTCACCCACCACCCAGGAGCCCAAACATCGAGGCCCAAAGAGGAAGAGGGTCGAGAGCCTGACACCATCAACATCAACGCATTCTGCCGCACCGCCTCCTATTGCGGCCGCCGCCCAGGTCAGTGCAAGCACCGTCCGGGCGGTCCTCACCTCGCAGGCGATGTTATGCCAAGTGACCACCGTTTGCGTGCCGTTCTGGCGGAAGCTGACATGGCCATGATGCAGCAGTCACAGTTCCTTGGACAGTCCGCACATGCGATCGCTTCTACATCGCGCATCCCGCTCCCATCTTGTGAGTTCAGCAAGCGCCGCGGGAATAGCGGGTTTGGGCGTCGTGGGCTGGGCTGATTGGACGCTTGCGTTACAGACCATTCCGTCATCGCTGCGCCGCCTCAAGCCAATGGCGCGAACAACACCAACCCTTTCCCATCCCACCTCTTGAATGCGGTCGGTGCTCATGCGTCAGTACCCGAAGTGTCGACCGATCCCTCGAGCGAGCAACAGTCGGTCTACGATGCGCTGTCCTTGTTTACGGGGCCCCACAATCAAACTGTACCGAGCTACGGAGCCGACAACTACGCTTGGACGGACTCTGCGATGCTCAAATTTGACTTCAATCTCCTATCGGCTCTAGTAGGTTTCCAACAAATGAAGTTCTGGTCATCATATCCCTTGCAGCCCTCGGCCCAAGACCCCTAAGCTGACTTCCCATTGTTTCCACTAACGCCGCAGGAACTCGGCCAGGACGAGTTGCGCGTGACCGAGCCGTTCGAAACAGATCACGAACATCTCTTCCACCACCCCTCGCGGATGACCTCCGGCTCGACAAGTCTTGGCTCCGATGCGAACGCGCATCAGATCCGGTCTGCGAGCACGAGCTATCTGGGCACCCCGACCCACTCGGCATCGTCGCCATCGACCTCCCTCCCACTCGACGAGCACATGCCCCACTACTTCACCGTCTACTTTGATCGGTTTTGGCAGCTGTTCCCCATCGTGAATCGCCAACGGCTGACCGCTCAGGTCCAGGCGAACGAGCACCGGCGACCGGGACCGATTGCGCAGCTCGTCTTGTCCATCGCGGCTCTTGTCGAGACGTCGGACTATTTGGAGAACTCGCCTCACGACGGAGACCCGATGAACACACGCGTCGGACCTGTGCTATCCTACGCCAGGACGACAGTGTTCTCGCCACTTCGTGAAGAGGATGTGCAACTCGACCAAGTCATCGCGGTGATGAACCTCTTTGTCGCCGAAGACATCCTTGGCAACCGTCGCGCGGGCTGGTACCGTCTTCAGGAAGCCATCACGCTTGCGCAGGTGCTGCAACTGGACCAGATACCACAGCATGCCCATGCTCTCGATGGAAGCGACCAGGCCGCCATCGAGGGCCTCAAAACATTCTACATCCTCTTCATCTGCGAGCGCGCAACGTCAATGTTGCAGCGACTGCCGACGATTGTACACCGCCCTCTGCGACTACCCGACAACGCGTACCAACTGACCCAGCAGCGTCTCTCAGCCCTTCCGCCTTCTTTGTTCAGTGGGTTCCCGATGCCGCATCTGCGCCTCTTCAGCTTGATCAACAGTCAGGTATTAAGTTGCTGGCACGGCACCTGCTCGGTCGCCCCGAATGGATGTACGGCCTGGTCCGTCGACAAGGCCTTAGCGCTGCAGCGAGACTTAGCGAACGAGTTCACATCCGCACTCAACATGTACAGGAACGCATTGAACGCGGTGCCTTCCACGAACGGGATCCAGAACGTCAATTTAGTCGTCACGACTGCCTGGCTTCGCGAGTAAGTCTTGCCTTTTCACGTACCACAATTCTTCGTGTGAGTGGCTGTGCGGATGCTGACGTTTGCAAACTTATGGAACCGCAGCCGCTTCTGGAATATCTGCCAGGCGCACGGCCTCGTTCACAGAGATTCAGGCCCTGAACTCAGCCCCGCTTACCCCTTCAAGATCTTGCGCGAACTCGTCGACCTGTTTGATCACTTCAAATCATCAGACACCGACGCGGCACTCGACTGGGGGGCGAAATTGTACGACATGGCTATGACGGGTATCCGCATCGTCTCACAGGAGCAACTCGTGATCACGCCCAAGTCGACGTCACCGAACTCGGTCAACGAGTCGATCCGGTCGCCGCTCAAGCAACAGCTCATGCCGATCCTGTTCAAGATTCTTGGATTGCTCACCATGGTGTGTCCTCATATGAGTTGTGTCTTCCTTGTTCAAAAAAAAATAGGCACTAATTTGCATCCTCTGTGTGGTCTCTTACAGTACAAGCATGCCCAAGACAAGCTCTTGCCGAACCTTGTGAAAGCTCTCGCCACCATCTCTTAGTTCGGTCCTTGATGCGCGTACGCGTCCGTGTATCATGCAGGTTATCCCCTTCTCTATCGGATAAGTATAGCCAGGAATGTTCTAACAAAACCGCTGTCCTGAGGGAGAACCCTGGAAGTGTTTGGAAAACGCTAATTGGATTGCGCATGGTGACTAGCACCAACAGGTTTCCTCACCACCTCCTTCCTCATTCCTTGGCATCGACGGTCTTAGCGATGGCCCAGTTCAACCCTTCTTCGATCGGGGTCCACCAATCTGCACCCTCGGGCCAGAGCTTGGGGTTCCACTCGGTAAAGCCTGCTCGTGAGATATCGCTCAAGTCAATCGATTGCCGCGTGATGAGCCCCTCGCTCGCAACATCATCACTCACCATGCTCCGCGTTCTTTCCAATACCAACGCGAGTCTCGACGCCATGCTTCTTGAGCGCTTCGACCACATCATAGGAGTGTTGCACCGGGATCAACGAATCACCCTCGGCGGCGAGCATGAACGTCGGCGGGAACCAGGGGCCGAAAAAGTCGAGAAAGTTCGCGGCGGCAGGGTAAGGTGGGTTGCCCCAGAGGAACGAGTTGTGGCAGTTGTACTTGACGTCGCTGTTGACCCAGATGCAACGCGGGTGATCATCGGGGAGGGGCATCGAGCTAGAGGTGTGGGCACATTACCAGTCAAAGTCGAGCCACGATGGAGAAATCCTAGGAGCGCGGAGAAGGGACTGACTTGGTCTTGAACGAGCACGAGACGCGACCAGCGAAGAGTTTCTGCACCGCCTTCCAGCCTTCGGGGTTGTCCTTGGCCAAGTTCTCCTCCAGAGCTGAGGTTGGGTTATCCTGGTAGCCGTCCTTCAGGCATGCTGGGTACGCTGGCACAACCGCTCGGGGCTGGACGATCTTGGCCTCAAAGTGCTTCTTATTATAGTTGTGCACATCGATAGGCTATGTACGGGAGGGAGAAGGAACGGTCGATGAGACTCGTGGGCTAGTGAAACGTGGATGAGGCCCAAGACAGGAGCTCGACTCGATTACTTACAAGGCAGAGGGTGGAGGTTCCACCAGCACTTCCTCCAGCCGCAAATGCTCGCTTCACATCAAGGTTAGGAGCCGATTCGTTACTTTCTTTGGCCAAGACATCGTTGAGCTTCGTTTGGTAGAAGATGTAAGCGTCGAGTACGTCCTCTCGGCAGGCCGATTGCTTGACGCTGCAGGTGGGAGGTGGAGCATGTTTTCCTGAAAGGTCAGCAAAAGCGAGAGTTCCGGGTGAACATTCTCGTTGGAACGAACTTACTGCGGCGCTAGTCGATATTCCGGAGAGAGCACGGCAAAACCCTTGCTCAGGAGATAGCGAACTTGATGGTGCGCGAGGTCCGAGCTGGCGCCGACCGAGAAGGCGCCCCCGTGAGCGTAGCTGTGACAGTAGCCAGGCGTTGATCGCAATATTTATACTGAATAAATCTCATCTCTTTTGAGACCCTATCGAGTTTGATAGACAAACTCACAATGCCACAGGCAAAGTTTGGCTCGAGGTCGCCCCTTCAGGCAGCATCACGTCGAGATGGCAGCCCGGGGTCGGTTCGCCCTCGGCTTCGCAGTTATTGATCGCCTTAAACAGAACGCGATACGAGGGCTTGACAGGCTCAAAGTTCATGTAATCAAACGTCATGATGAAAGGTCTCGTGGAGTAGGGCTGGCTTGGCTGAGTATGCAAATGAGATGCTCCTCTCGGGACTAAGGATTCGGATGGTGGAGAGCGGAGGTATGTGGGGAGACTCGAATGCAGTGTGTCGACTCCAAACGATGTGTGCAGACCTATGTCCCCGGATCGGCACAGCGTGGTGACAATATGAGAGTTCGAGCGACTTGTGGACGCCAAAAACTTGGATCCGCGAAGAAGGTAGCACAAGATCGACTCGGACGCTAGTGAGTGGATGATCGTGAACAGCGAGCAGAGAGACGAGGGGACCAGGAAAGCGGTAAACGCGTAGGCAGGTGAGAACTTACTCGGACGGCGATGATGAAGAGTCTAATGGAGCGAAGACCAAGGGTCGAATCCTGGGTAGAAGGTCATAGAGATGGCGCGAGCCGATGACTCGAGCGAGAGGATGATAGGATCATGCGGGTTTTAACCGCGCGCGGGGTAAAGACGCAGCGATCGCACCGGGCTGCACCGGGCCGACCCCACGCGGTGCTGGTGACGGCTCTCGTCTTGTCTTGGAACGCTGGTTAAGACACCGTCCAGGCCCAGCGAATCAATTCGCCGCCCGAGAGGGGCTCCCTTGGGTCCCCTCGTGACTGAAACAAAATGATGCAGCTGAATGCAATTGGCCGGCTCGAAAAGTATTCAGCTAGTGGTATCAGTACGATCCTGCACAGAGAAAGAGGTGAGGAACTACGAATCACGTGTGAGCTCGCGATCGACAGGTTCAATAATCCTACCGCACTTCTGCATAATTCACGACATCTTCTGCATAATGCACGGCATCTATCGATACAGCGCCCGGAACATTCCCATACTATTTACGCCTCCTATCAATGGCACTGATTTAGCTCGGTGCTGCAGTCATACAGAACTGGTCCCTGCCAGAGCTTGGCACCTCGACTAGTAGCAGCCCCGACTTCTCAGCGTCGCGTACCCCATAGTGATTGCGGTGCCATTGAAAGTGTCTCGAATTATTCTCAGTGGCACGGCCTGATCAGATACAAATATATACTCCCCACTTTATCAAGCCAAGAAGCCTGCATCTAGGTTTCAGAGTCGCCGATGGCGCAGTGGAAGCGACATTCCAGCTGCGGTTCCGCCAAGGCCGGGTGTAAGGCGTCGCTCCGCCTACGCCTCACGACGACCTCAAGCCAACCTCAGCGGCCTCACGCTTGCCCTCGCGCGCGGCGCCGCAGCGTCTCTTGACCTTAGTCCTTTTAGTAGTCTTTCTTCGCCTGCGAATTACACCGTTTGATCCTTTCAGTTTGGACTCGGAATCAGTGAGGCTCGAGAGCGATCTCGTGCCTTTCACCGGGATTGGTACGGCGAGGGCACAGCATGAATAAGGCCCTGCCTACCCAGAGTAGAAGGTGCGTCACTGACTGAAGCTGCTCAGATCAGCATGCCGTCTTCGTCCTATTTAGGCTTATGACCATGTACTGGGCAACCGGGACCTCAATGTCCGCCCGAGTCTACACTAAACTGGCGCAGAATCGTTATCACTTAAAGACAGTATACCTCAAGCTGGCAAGCATAGATGACCGGTGCTTGCCCCCTCGCGCGGTGGTAAAAGACACACACACTTCTCAAAGTTTCTTCGAGTCGTCGGACCTTTCTCCCTTGGAAACCGTGCAACAAGCCTCTTCCTGCGAACCCACAGGAGTGCGCAGCAATTTTCTGGTTGGACGACTTGCTTCGAGCTTCGTTCGCAATCGAGCGCCCAATTGGATTAAAGATATCTGAAAGTTAAGTTAGTTTAATTATTAAGCTGGGGTTTACTTTTGTACATGGCCCCCAGGAAGAGTTATTGCTCTGCACCAATGGTCTTACCAGGGCTGCCTTTGTGCGGTGATCGTCAACGTCCAAGCCGGAACGCCGAAACGCGAGCTGCGCAGGCCGTGAACCTTGACCGGAACAATGATTTATCTAGCCTATCGGAGAAATATGGTCTTTCACTATATGGGTATTAACCTATAGCCCTCGCAAAGATTCCTCTATATCCGCGCTCACAATGGCCGGTTCACCGAGATAGCGATCGGTTTTTAGTTGATTCGCTGGTGCGCTTTCTCAGAAATAGGGGCAGTACCTTGGTGTGTACTTATAATTGCAGTGTACTAGGTACCACATATCTCTTTCAGGAAATCGTGCAAAAGATGCTCGAGACACTTTGCCGCAAACCGACAATTCACCTGACAACACGCCGGCAACTGCGTTCTTCGTCCCTCCCACCCCCCTGTGAGCGGGTAAATGGAACGCTCAACGCTCACGGGTAATTGCGAACGCGAGCTTCCCAGCTTCGACGGTGGCCTCGTTCTCCAATTTGGCTGTGGAGAGCATGGGAAAAAGCGGGCTCTGCAGCGCATTTTCAGGTCGGTAACTATGGAATAATCAGAGTTTAGTATCTACGAGTGCACGATAGAGTGCCCCTAGAGATGAGGTAAACCTGTTCTGGCGTTGGCAGAAAGTCGCCGCGGGAGACAACCAAACCCTGAGCCGTCGTTCAAGCGTTATCACGTTTACCCCTCTAGATAAGATCAACCATGCCCGAGTTTGGTATGGGAACTCCACAGTCCGAGTGAGTGGGTCTGAGTCAGAGTCACAAGCTGCATATTTACGTTTACCCAGACGAATCAGCGACCTCTCCGTTCTCCCCTCTTCTCTTCCTTTCTCCATCCCTCCGAATCTCCACAAACATCACCCCCACCGGTTCTCCCTTGCCCGCATTCGCTGCATCCTACAACCACCCTTCGAGCTTCCCCGAAATCCCTCTTATCCCGCTTGCGCTCCCGGACATCGCCCTTCGGCGGGCACTCCTTTACGATCCCATATCATCCTCGTCCTGTCAGGGGGACCACCAAACTACGTATTGGCCTTGGCGGCCGCGGTGATTAGTACTCTTTCGTGCGGTCGTAGCCTCATGTTGATACGTGGCTTGACGATCATCTGTATCATCGAATTCGCCGCCACTGACGTCGCCACGACGGCGACCTTCGTCTCGTCCCCAAGTAGTGATCCGAACCGAAGTTTCGTCGGTCCCTCTCAGAGAATTGACCGTTGCGTATGCGACCTTTTGCCACAGTTCGACCACTGCTACCCTCACTTACTTGGTCATTCCCTTCATTCTCCAAAAGCCTCGGTCTTGAAATTTACCTCTTTTCGGTGGGACGACCTTCCTCACCATGAGCGCGGCCTGCTTGGTCGAAGTGCGGTCGAGGTCGAGGAGATGTACAACGACAGGATACTGGCTTAGAAGTGCAGCACGCCCGTGTACCACGACATCTTCATGTCGCCCGTGCTCTGAATGAGATCCAACTTGGCGAGAAGGGAGGTACAGTTGTCTGAGTATCCGAGGTTCTCTCTCTTGGGATGTACTTAAGAGGTCTTCTTGAGAAATTTGGCGATTGCCCGGTTGCCAGCCTGACTCCTGTGGGTCTTGAACAAGAATGTGCGTAACACAAGAGGTATGACCATTTCAATTGATTTGAAGCGAGCAAAGGAAGAAGCCACAATACGAACGCTCGAGTTGCACACTGATAATGATAGCCCGGTTGTGCGCTCGGCGCGAAACTTCCAACTGAGCTCAAGTACGCCTCAATAAGAGCTCGGACCAAAAGACAGCCTCCAACGACCAACACGGTCTCTCCCGTGATGAACGAGTTAACGAGTAGCATCAACGCCGTACTTCCAACATCCTTGGCGCCTGAGCCTCCGAGTGGGGTGGTGAAGCCGAAGTCTTCATTTGCGGTGCTTGCTGCATGATGTTTTGAAAAAGGGGAAAGGGCAGGTCAAGGATCAGTTCCGAAGCGTTAAATTACACTAGTAGGGGCTATTTCTTTTCGCGAACATACCCTCAATCGTACTCCTCCCCCAGTCATCGACCATGCCCGGCCTCGTCATGCCCGAAGCGAATAAACCCGGAGCGATCGCATTGACCCTCACACCCAATGGGACAAATTCATGCGCCAAGAGGGCGGTCATGACTCCCATGGAGGCTTCGGAGAGTATGTAAGGGATTCCATGGCCTGCTGTGGCGGGGTCCTGCAGGATCGGCCGAAAAGAGGGAGCGGATCAATCTTCTTGAAAAGGGGCTACGGGATAGACCGAGTGCGCAGAGGCTGTGAGAATGCGAGGAGAACTCACCTTCGTCCAAGCGTTCATACTAGCCGTGTTAACGATGGTAGGCGAGAACTTGTTCCCATAAGGCGCCTTGGTCTTTAAAGCGACAAGCAGAGGGAGGAAAGCCGTGGAAAGGAAATACTAAGGCCCGATTCTGCGAGGACGTGGGGGTCGAGATCAGCGTTTCTCCCTCTTTGACCGGGTATTGCTGCTCTGAACTCGTACTTACGAGTTCACCCTATGGGCATCATAAAAGTCCTGCTCATCCAACTTGTCGAAATACTCCTCGACGAAATCTTCAGCACTGGCTTTAGGCGGGACCTTGCACGGGTTGGTCCTTTGCTCGGTACACCTTTTCGGTCGGAAGAAAGACCAAATAATTAGGCGAAACCCTCTTTCACACCGATTTCACAATGAATGCCCACCGACCTGCGTTATTAAACAACGCCGTGACATACCCTTCCTTCTCCGCCACCAGCTTCGCCAGTCGCTTCGCCTCGTCCTGGCCAGAGGGCGGGCCAAAGATAACTCGCCAGACCATCAGCACAGCGCTCAAGGGCACCCCACCCCACTCTCCCCAACCATCCCTTTCAAAATACCTTACTCCCGCAAACCCCTTTCAAACCCTTCAAAGACCCCGCACCTTTGCCCCTACTCTTAGGCTGCTCCCTCATCAGCTCATTCAATTCCACTTCCCCGCCGTCTTGACCACCTGCTCCGAGTCTTCTTCCAATCCAACAATGTAGACCGTCGCTCCGTTGATGGCCAAGGTCGCGGCAATGTGTAGGCCTATGCCAGTGCTTCCGCCTAAGAAAACCGGGTGGGTGGGCTACGATGTTGCCCAGCGAAGGAAGGGTATGAGCGTTCATATGACGGCAAACAAGCGATGATGTCAGTGATATCTCAAAGTGGGGCGGCGCTTCACACCGGCGATTGGAATTCTGGGCGCCGGAGGACCGTTCACGAGCCCACTAGTGATGTTGCTTATCCGTGACGACGGCGACGATCCCTTTCAGATCGAACAGGGAAGAAGCGTGCAAAGAGTGTGGTGTCGGGTTTGCTCATTTCTTTGGACGCGAGGAAGTGCGAGTACGAGGTCACTGGTCGGGATGGGCAGGAGCGCCGCGGCGGACGGACGAATGAGATTCGGAAGCGATTCATCCTGGCAGACTCTCACACTCGATCTCGAAGAGACCCTTCGAACCTAAACATATCCGAACAGTCTTGCAATCCCACCTTTGGGCCTGTCTGAGTAAAACGCAAAAAGAAACACAGAAGAGAGCTCTATCTAGCGAAGGAAGGTAGTCTCCTGATCTCAACTCGAGATCAGAATCTTTCTCCTTTCTTCGGTTTCAAATCAGCAAACGCTCTTCACACCAGCTCGGAATCGTCCCTCTCTTCCTCCCCCTCCTTTGCAAAGCTCCTTTCTTAAACACATGCCCTCCCTCCTTCATTCAAACAACCGGATCCTCCCTTCCTCCCGCACTCTCCGGCCCACCCCCCAAATGCGTCTCCTTCGCGGTGACGGTAAACACCTTGGGCATCATAGTCCGATCATGCAAGTGAGGGAACGAATCCAAGCTCGAGTTCGTCGAGAGAAGAGAGTAGTTGTCGGGCTCGCCGGGCTGAGGAGGGGCAGCGCGGGGGGTTAGGGGCACTTTTGTTTTGAGGGCTTTGGGAATGGGATGCGTTCTAGCGTTCACGTACGATTTGGATCGGTGCGGGTGCGACGTATTCGATCGAAGCCATGTCGGGGAGGAAGACTGAGGGTCACATTTTAAATCGAAATCGAGGAGACGGTCGGCGTCGATCGTCGCCAAGGAAACAAGATAAAGAGGGGAAAGCAGATCAGACCCATCAGCTTTTGCTCTACACCACCTCTATGTTCATCATACCTTCAATCAAACCAATTCACCTTGTCCAAGTTCACCCTATCCTCCACCAACACCCACACCAAATCGAAAGCCCATTACCCCCAAAATCAGCAATCGTACTCAACAACACACTCCTCCCTCCTCATCCCTCATCCCTCATCCCCAACACCACTCGACTGACCTTCATCTCGTCCCTAGGCGGTGCGGCGAACGGGACCCCATCATGCGGTGCGACCTTCTTCCCCGGTTCAACTTTGGTCTCTTTCGTGACGGCGACGGAGGAGCTGAAGTCTCGTGTACTAGTCGGCTTGGCGAAAGTGGCAGGACGGAGGAGGACAGCGCGGGAGCATCGCTGCAGGAGGGAGGTGGACATGATGGGGGGCAGCGTGTAAGTTATTGGTGTGTAAGTGTGCGTGGTGATAAGTAGGAGCAAGAGGGAAACGCGTCTGACTCCATGACGGCATGCGCGGTGGGAGGTGACGCTGCGAGCCGCGATCGATAAAGCCACTGGGTCACGTGATGGCCATTCGCGTGCAATGCTCTTCGCATGCATATCCACTGCAACATGAAAAACGAATGGAATCTACAAAGATCACGCACATCCTTCTTTTCAATCCTGGACAACAAGGCAAAACACAAAAATGGCAGGCACTCCGGATCCGATAATGTACAACAGTCCCATCCCAACTACTCCCCGCCCATCCCCATCTCCATCCCCATCCCCATCCCCTCCTCTTCACCACTCCCTTCCCTCCTCGTCACGAACCCCTGCACCCTCTCGGCCCTCCCCTCCCCTCTCATCCATTCCAAATCCCACAAGTCCTCCACCGCCGCGCGTTTACTGGGATCGCGCACCAACAGCCTCGCGACGACGTGCTTGACTTGCGGAGTGATCAATCCATTTCGATCCTCGATTCGGGGCCAGCTATACTCCCCTTTGGCGATCTTGAGCAAATACGTTCTCCGCGCTCTCCGCGCCTCGTCCGACCCGGCTCCTCCACTTCCAATCGCACCGACCGTCCCCCCCACCGCACGTTCTTCCAAGAACGGCAACACCCCCGTCACCAACGCGTAAAGCACGACCCCTAAAGCCCACGCGTCCGTCCTCCTCCCGTCATAAGGTTTACCCATGATCAACTCGGGACTCGCGTACGCTTCGGAGCCACATCGAGTGGTCAGTGTCGGTGCTCGAACGTCGATGAAGCGCGAGAGACCGAAATCGGTCAATTTGACGAACGGCCGAGGGAGCGATTCCAGGATCGCTTGGGGGGACGTTCTCGTTTGGAGTGAAGGGAACGGTCTAGAGACGAGCAGGACGTTCTCGAGCTTGATATCGCGATGCACGAGGCCGATCTGGTGCATCCACCCGACCGCGGCGCACAATTCGCCAAAGATACGCCTCGCAAGCCCTTCAAAGAGTGATTCGTGCCATAGGGCGAGAAAGTCGAACAATTCGCCGCCTGCGCAATAGTCCAGAACGAGCACGGTGTACAGAGGTGTCGCGAACGACGTCGACAACGAGACCAACGAAGGGTGGTGGACCGTCTGCGGGATCGCGGTAACTAGGGTCAGCGTTTCCCCTTTCTCGTCGAAACAGGCAATGCTCGGCTCAAAGATCTCACCTTGAGCACTTCGACCTCCCTCACAACGCTAATTCTCATTCTCTGATGGTCTTCATAACTCTTCTTCGAGATGATCTTGAGCGCATAAGGCTCGGCCATCGGTCCCTCGCCTCTCCTTCGTCCCAAGACGACCCTCGAAAACGCGCCTTTGCCCAATATGCTCTCGACGACGTAATCGCCCAACATGTCCCCTCGTTTGAAAGGTACCGATTCATCGTTTTGCGAGTCGAGCGTTGACGACGAACTGGGCACTTGGCGCATCGTCGTCGATGTGGAGCCGTGTGTTGTCGATGATGCACTCGCTGCGGCCAATGGAGGTGTCGTCCTCGCTGTTGTAGCTTCGTGGCTTCTTGTCGGTGTTCGGGCGACAGGAGCATCACTATTGCCGTTCGTTCGACGGACCCCGTCCGCATCTCCTCGTTCCAGTATCGGTACCGACAACGTCGAAGTCCCAGACGTCCAGCCAAACAGCAATTTCGTCGACCCACTCGTCCCCGCACTCGTCCCCGCACCCGCACTTGTCGTACCAAACATTCCCCCAACCGTTTCCTCCCCACTGCCCACGGCCAAAGGCCCCTTCTCCATCTCGGACAACCTCGCCCTCGCGGCCCACCTCCCCGAAGGCGTCGCTTTCAAACTCGTCATCATCGCCGCCGCGTCCTCGCGATCGAGCCAACTGCCTACGCTCGAAGTTGAACTGGCGCGATCTCGACCTGTGAGCGCACTTGCGACGGTGAGGGAGGAGAGGAGATTCGCTGGATCGACGTGCGTATTGACGACGCTGTTCGTTTCTCGTCTTAGGGAACTGGTTCGGGAAGGTGGATTAGGTGGTGGGCTCAAGACTGGCGAAGCGACGTCGTTGTGGGTACCAAAAAAATCAAGCGTTTTGCTCCTCGTCGTCGCAGCAGCCAGAGACGAATCGCTCCCACTCGTCGGACTCGTCGGTGGTTCAGGACCGGTCGACGACGCATAAAGTTGAGGTGGTGTAGGATGAAAGTGCTGATTCGGGGGTTGAAACTGACTGAACGTATCACTCGGCGAGTCCAATGAAGTTCGCCCGATCGGACTCTGATACGTATCGAACCAGGTCGACGCTCCCCTCATTTCCTCGAAAACGCTATCGGCCCTCGCTCTCGAATGCCCTAAGCTGCCTACACTCGGTCTCCCATTCCAAGCGTCGCTGGCGCCCGGGCCAGTGGAATTGGTCCATTCCCTCGGTCCTTGAGGGGAAGGGAGGGGAGTCATGTTTCGTTCGCCATAGTTGGAGAGCGCGGGACCGACGTCCGAGGCGGCTGAACCCCAGGAGGGGATTCGTCGCGCGGGTGAGGAAGGGGATGCATCGCTGCGACAGTGCGGCGAGACCGAGAGGCGAAGAGGTGGTTTGGTCGTTGTGGTCGCCGTGGTAGCCATGACTGAATTGTTGCCCGAGTGATGGCTCGAGTCGGTCGGAAGAGATGGGATCGGACGTGGCGACTCGTCCCCCACTTGATGCTCCACCAGGCCAGCCACGGCTAGTTGCTTTACACGGGGCGAGTTGGCGAACGATGACCCAATCCTGAACAGATCTGCACCCAATACCACTAGAAAGCGCCACGTGGAATGTCAGCCCCGAATACGGGATGCTTGTCCTGATGGGAAACCCCTCAAGAAGAGGAGGCGAGGGCAAGGTTGCAGCTCACCCGAGGGGAACGCCGACAGTGAACGAGGGTGTGTTGAATAAGACGTCCACGTATGGGCAAGAGGCCTGTGCTCGGAGAATACGAAACTGATTAGTGTCGGTGGCGCACACGTGGACGTCGTCGCACGGACAGTAGTAGAGCCCCCCGGTCGTCAACGGCTGCACGGCCTCTGGCAGGCACCCGTTCGGCGGCGGGTTCGAAAACTGGCCGGGATCACACACACTGAGTGATACACAGCAGGATATAACTAACCGAGAACCGAGTATGGTCTTTGCAACTATAGAGATCGCAATCCTGCCTGTTCTAGGCACCCGCTACACACGTATCCGGTCGTCGGTGGTCCACTTTGACGGTCGGGTCGGATCGTGCGTCCCGTGACTTGGCGACGACAAATCAAAACGAACTCGGGGGCGGCCAGCCCAGAATCACCGTTCGTCTCACTGCAGTCGGAGAGAGAGAACGGGGGTCCGTATACAGGCAGATAAAAGCCTCGATTCCTGTCCTACTCCTAGGTCGTGTCGATTTGCACTTTGACTTTGATGATGAACCGTGTGGGATGCAGAGAGCGAGAACCGGAACCTGGTCAAACTGACTTGCCCGAGTCAAGCAAGAAGACGCGGCGGGCACGCGCCGCTCTTTTGCTATTAGTCTTTGCCCGCACCACTTGCCAAGTCGCGGCCCCAAATTGGTTTGATCGCCCCCGCGTACGACGCGTGCCGAGGCATTTTCATTGCCGCGCCGGAGCGAGGCTGGGGTAGTCCTTGTTTTCATTCGTGTTGATTCTTGGAAGGAGAACACTCGTAAAGGCTACCAACTGAAAAACCCGGTATTGAAAATTTCACCCCAGTCTTACTCGAGGGCCCGCACCGGCTCACATCTTCTCCAACGGTTCGAGGGTCAAGAGCCTCATCGCACTCGCCAACACGTCCTTGGCGGTCACGTACAACCACAACCTCGCCAACGCGACGTCCCTCTCCTGTCCTTTGACGAGCAAGGTCTCCCAAGCGGACGAGATCGCATGACACAACCTGAACGCAAAGGTGACGATTGTCGCCGGTTCGTGGTTGATCAGTGCCGCTTTGACGACGTGCGGGTAGGTCGAGATGAGCACAACGATTTCCCGCGCTTTGGGTTCGGTCAGTAGGGAGGTGTTGATCGCTGTAGGACGTTCGGAGGGAGGGGGAAGCACGAGCTCGGGCGCGTTCTTGCGCTCGACCGAGCACAGACGAACGTGGGCGTATTGCAGGTAGGGGCCTGGCGAAAAGGAGCCATCAGGTCCCAACATCGGGTTCATACGTACACCTTGAACTGAACTCTGAACTAACCGGTATCGCCCTCGAACGAGGTCATACGACTCCATTCGAACTTGTAATTGTTGACCCTCTTGGCCGCCATATCCTGCACCTTGACCGCCGTAATGCCCAACTTGTCACTCGTGCCCAACGGATCATCGACGGCGTTGTACTTGGCCTCGTTCTTCTTCATCTGTTCGTGCATCACGTCCCTCGACTCGTTGAGAATCTGATCCAAGAACACGGCCGTCCCCTTTCGGGTCGACATCCCAAGGACCATACCAAAGTTGACGTGTTGCAAACGGTTCGCCCAAGGGTACTTCATCAATTCGAGTACCTTGAACAGCTGCGCGTTGTGCAAATCCTGTTGACTGGCGACGACGTAGATGGATTTGTCCATGCGGTACCTCCCCCAGCGTTCGGCCGCTCCACCGATATCGCGCGTGATGTAGACCGACGTGCCGTCCTTTTTCCTCACGACCGTCTTGCCCATCTTGTACGGTTCCAAATCGACCACGAGCGCACCTTGCGACTCCTCCACCACTCCCAATTGTTGCAACACGTCCAGCGCATGCGTCTGACACTGCGCACTGACTTGGGATTCACCCGAGTAAATGTCAAAGTAGATATTGAGCCTCGCGTAGGTCTCTTTGTACTTGACGATACTCAGATCCCTGAACTTGCGCCACAACGCCAAAGCCTTTTCGTCGCCGGACTCCATCCCGACGAAGAATTCGCGCGCGCGCTCGTGCACGAGTTTGGCTTGCTCGGTCTCGTTGCCTTGTTCGTCCTTGGCGGAACCGTCGACGTTGATCTTGACGTAGACGTCGTACAAGTGCGTGATGGCATCTTTTTGCAAATCTTCTTCGCTACCGTACTTTTCGAAACCGACGGCGAGGATGCCTGAAAAGGGAAGTGTACCAACGTTCAGATGTTTTACCCTCTAGGAAAGCGCGAACGAGGTCGCTCGCACCAAACTGACCGAATTGTTTGCCCCAATCACCCAAATAATTCAACCTAACCGCATCCCAACCGTTCGCCTCGTAGAGGTTGGCCAAGAAAGCGCCGATGATGGTGGACCTCAAATGACCGGCATGGAAAGGTTTGGCGATATTCGGACTGGAGAAATCCAACACGACCCTCTTGCCGTAGCCGGACAAGTTGCTACCGTAACCACCGGCCTGGAACCTCGTCACACCTTGAGGCGGTTCTTCCCGCGTGAAATCGAGCGCGTGCAAAGACGCCGGTGGTTCGTGCGCTCCGATCGGTTCGAGGTAGGTCAGACGGTTGATTTGTTCCAACACGAGACGGGTAAAGTTGGCGGTGTGGGCGTGGTAGGTGACGAATGCGCCTTGAACCGAGACACTTTCTAGGTAGTCGTTGGGGACGAACTGCACATACCACGAGCTGAATTAGACCCCGCGCTCTTTCTAATCACACACCCCGGACTGAGACTCACCCTCTCCTTCAACGCCTCCGCAATCGTCTGCGGCTTCCCGGGCAACCTGAACCTGGGCAAAGCGACGGTCAAATCTCCCAAGGAGCCCTTGCCGGTCCTACCCGTCTCGACGCCCTCATAAGCCTTCTCGAGAGGGACGGCCAATTCTGTGGAGAGGTGATCGGCGACGGCGAGTTTGAAGGCGTCGAGCACGCACGCTTCGGGGGAGGCGTGCGAAGGCAGTGAAGGGAGAGCGGGGGAGAGGGAGGCGAAACTGAGCGGCTGGGTGGTCGGAGCGGTCGACATGGTGCGGTGGTCGAGCTGAAGTAGCTCGGGTGGATGCGGAGTTGAAGTTCGACGGAGGAGCGAGGGCGTGTTGAAAGTAGTGGTGGTGGTGCCGAGGGTGCGAACGAGCGCAGGGGAGCACCTCAAAGCACGGCGGAACGCGGTGGTGATTAGGACTGTAGCAGCAGGCGCGAGACAACGAACACCGCGTAGAGGGGCCACTGTAGCGGCAGTAGACGATAGATCTTAAAAGGGAAGGCTCGGATGATCCCTCGGAGTTTTGGGAAGGTAAGAGGAGCACCAGCAACTTGAAGGGAAAGCGCAAGCTCGCAGCCGCTACCTTGCCAACATGCGACCGCGCGAACCGATCGGGCTTGACGGCTCACTCCGAGTCAAAACCCTCCGACACCATGCGCCATCCGAGTCAAGATCAAACTTTTTCGCCAGACTCTATCCCACATACACTCTAATTGAAACAACAAGCTTTTTTTTAGCACCACAGACACACCTTCATCCATCACCTTGCGTTCCCGACCCCATTCCCCTCCTCCCCGTGATCATCCCCCTTACCCTCGGCGTCCTCCCTTTCCCTCCTCTTACTGTCCCCCTCCTCCAACAACCAAGGCGCCAACCCGGGCGGGACCTCACACATCCCCACGCTCGGTGCGCCATGCAAATACCTCAACCTCTCCAACGCGTCGATCCGGATCCTCTCCAATAGCGCTTTCGAGTTCAAATTCTCCACTCGATTCCTGCCCTGCACCAAATCGGGATGCAGTTTCCAATCCGGGTTGAAGAAATCGTCGTACGCTGTATGGGGTAAAGAATTCGGTAGGTCGGTTTGCAGGTCCAACAAGACCGCGGTCTCGTAGGTCCAACACCTCGATACGTTCTTGATCGTGTACCCTCCTCCGCCCAAGACGATCAGTGGAATCTGAAACGACTTGATGAACCTCACGCATTCACCATGCGCCGCAATCGACAAATTGAAGCAACCCAACCGATCACACCCCAACGAATCGGCGCCACATTGCAGTACGATCGAACTCGGTTGAAAGGTCGCGATCGTCGGTTCCATGATCGCCTTGAACAACGAGACGTACGACTCGTTGTCGATCCCATCTTGTAATGGGATGTTGAGCGTAAAGTATTTGCCCAAGGAATGTCCAATCTCGGTCATGTCCCCTGTACCGGGGAAGAAATCGGACGAGTACTTGTGGAACGAGACGGTAAAGACCCGGTTCGAGTTGTAGAACGCCTCTTGTACGCCGTCGCCGTGGTGGATATCGATATCGATGTAGAGTACACGCGCGTGGACCCTGGTGCAGAGACAGAGATCGAACCATCAAACTTTCGCTTGCTCGGATTCGCTCCCGTTTTCTCCCCCCCCCCCCCCCCCCCCCCAAAAACTGACCTAAGCAACTCCAAGATCGCCAAGACGATATCATTGACGTAACAAAACCCACTCGCCTCTGCCTTTTTCGCATGATGCAAACCCCCACTCCAATTGATGGCGATATCGGTCGTGCCTTGGACGATCTTCCTCGCGGCCATGAGGGACGCGCCGGCGTATTGGCGACAATAGTCGTACATGTCGCCAAAGATGGGGCAGTCGTCACCGACGTTGAAGCGAGAGAGGACCGAGGTGAATTCGTTGACGTTATCGGGTGTGACTCTGCACCCGAACCCCCCAAGTAAGACCACATCAGATCAACAAGGCGCGTTGACTCGTTCGTGAACGGACCTACCTCGATAAGAAATCGACGTAGTCCTCGTCATGAAAGGTCTGCAGCTCCTCCGCGGTCGCCGGTCTCGGGTCGTACATGTCCATCTTGCGATGCAGCCCGTAGCCCATCACGAGGTGGTTCGTCAGAGTCAAACGATGAGGTTTCATAGGGTGACGTTCCTGTGGTGAGTGATGAGAAGAGGTTCAGTGGGGTTGATGGAGAGAGCGGAGGAAAGGGAGCGCTTTCGGTAGTGGACCGACCCCGAAATGATACTCGCCCACCCCTTTGGGAAAGTAGTAAGAAACCCTGGGATTCGAATGGGACTGTGCATCGAACCCTACCCCCAACTTCAGTTCGCCAACTCTGATTGTGCGTACACTCTCCCTCAAACTGACCCCAATCGCCGCTTGACCAGGTCTCCAATGCTGACCCTCCACCTGGGAAGCCGAAGTCGACGCTGCCGAAGAGCGTCCATGTGCATCTACGATCGGTTCGTTGGGTGCATGTCGGTCGTAGAAGAAGGCCGAGGAGCTGAACGTCGGTTCGAGCAAGGAGCCCATGGGTGGCTTGACGGGGGGGAAACACGTCTCCGAGAGGGATCGTGGACGCTTTCCGTGCGGTTCCAGTTGCGGCTTGTTCGTGGTCGGATGATGGATGCGTGGGGACGGCGGCGGGGTATAGACAGGCTCAACAAGGGGAGGAGCGAGAGTCGATCGCGCGCGCAAGTCACGAGGGCGACACCAGCGGAACGTCTGCAAAGGGAGCTCAGCCTCGCTCACTACACAAGAAGAGCGGTGAGGATGAGGTTTTTACTTTCGAGTGCATAGATTACGCTACAGCTAGAGAGAGCAAGTCCCTTTTCCCATTCTTCGACACTCCACCTCCCCGTCCCCTCCCTCGTCCTCCTCCACTCATACATTGAACCCCAACGACCTCATACACCTCCGATGCGCCTCGACAATCTTCTCACATTCCTTCGCACTCGAACCCGCTTCATCGACATTACTTCCAAAGCGGAGGAAGCAATCGTCCCTCGCTTTCTTCGTTTCAGGGCAAGCGCAACACCTGCTCTCGTCGGCATCGCCGATCGTCAGGATGAGTAAGATGAACCGGATGAAGAGAGAGACATGCTGCGATAAAATGCGTACGGTTTCAGGCCCTCGGGATTCAGAGGGTTCAAAGCCGGGTTCGCGGCTTCACTGTTGGTCAAGACCCTCGGCGATGCGGATGGTGCCACACTCGATGAGGATGGCGAATCGACCGCCAAAGTCGACGGCGAAGCGGACGCTGACGAACTGGTGAAGGGCCACATCGTGCTGATCGGCTTCTTGATGAGTCTTGGGACGGTGTTGAGTTTGAATTGCTTGGGGGTGGGGATGTGGAAGCGAGAAGCGGCAAGCAAGTGGCTGACTGAATAACGACTAACCGCCACAAGTCGCGGAAGCGGTCAGTCGTCGGTCGGCGAAACGGCGATCGCTGGCGTAAACTTACCGGGTGGGGCCGCCTTTTTTATTTTTATTTTATTTATTTGATAGACAATAACAGTATAATTATATTGATACCTAAAAACCTTTGGAAGAGTCGGAGGGAATGCAGTTAAGCACACTGGCTAGGCCAGTAGTGTAGGACTCATCGACCCCGAATCAGAATCAATCATACCCACTACAACCCCCTTGGGTGGTGGACTCATTGACCCTGAATCAGAATCAATCATACCCACTACAACCCCCTTGGCCCTTGGGTGGTTTAAAGAGACAGGAAACCCTTGGACTCCTGAATTGACCTCAAATACGACCTGAAATGGAGAACCATGAAAACCAGAGACGGATTCGATTCCCAGCGCCTGCACCCCCTTGTATGACAGTGCTTGACAGTGCACATCCGTGCAATTCAGCATCGTAAAAAGTCGAGTTACTATTTCTGCCCTTCGAGCTGGCGCCCCACTTTCGCAACTCCAGCCTATAGCTGCCACTCTGGAGCTCTCCTCATCCAACTTCAATCTCATCCTCAGCGTGGAATCAAATAGTTTGATGGACATATTGCAGTCTCTCGGCCATATCTCGGATTTTATGAAAAAGGATCGAAACCGACTTTTCGTGAGTACTCATAGCTTTACTCTATCCTGGTCGACTTGTCTCAAGTGGCTCTCTCTCCCCTTCACTGACTGCGCACTTGCGCGAACCGCTTCAGTTCGCTACCCGCGCTCCAACTCCGACTCGCCGTCCGACTGCAGCATCTCGGCATCGAGCCCGGTCATCATTCAAGTCAACTGGATCGATTCACACAACGGCAAACACCGCCGTACGTTCTACTAATATCGACTGAAAACCTTGCTCTGATGCCTGCCCAACCTAACTGTGAATGATCCGGCTGGATTTGTTTGTCCGAGGCTGCCCAGTGCCAACCATAAATCGCCAGGGCATCGCCTGGACCGCGACAGAGCTGGATGTGTAAGATGAAGAAGAAGCACAGGATCGAACACTGCGAACGGGTGAACATCCTGAAAATCGGATTCGCTTGAAAATCACCGAAACTCAATACGTAAGTAGCCGATGGACGGACACTAGCAAGCTTTTTCTTTTTCTGCGGTGCCGCCGAGTGGCCGCCACGAGGATACCAACTGTGGTACTCGGGATCCCGTCGGATCCCATTTCAAATTGTCAAGGTCAACAGCGGTTTCGGCAGATTTCTCAGAATGATGAACGACCATCAGCGACCGCTCGTACTGAGCGGACCAGGGGCGGGCGCGCTCGATCCGGCCTCGATCGGTGGACGTAGGATTGTTGCACCGCTCGGAGACGTTGGAGGCGGAGTCGCGGAGGTAGGACCTGCTCTATACAAGAGATACCAGATCAAGCCGAGTCCACCGGCAGCGAAACCCAGCATGATGGCGCGGTTGTCGTCAATCATCTTGCGCGGCGCGTTACTGGCGGGGCCACCGACGCTCTCGACGTAGGTGCGACGTTGGGGCTGTTGCATCTGTTTTGCTTGCATCTGCCATCACCAAGACATGTAAGTGTGAGTGACTGATCACCTCCGAGGCTGATGGTGGTGATAAGGACGTACGACTGGACGGTGGGCCAGAGCCGGCGTCGCACGAACACTGCCACTCGTCATACCGTGTCGGAGCGAGTTGGCCGCACGAGTGCTTCCGAGGCCGAGCATGATGATCGGATGAGGTGGAGGTTGTGAGTGTGGGCAACAGTGTTGATGCTAATAGGGAGTACGTGTGCAGAAGATGTAATTGGAGTGTTGATTGCGAGGTGTTATGTCCCTGCTTGACTGTGCGACGACGGAGGCAAGAAGAGAGATGCGGCGGCCGGGAGAGCTTGGAGGTCAGCCGAGGTCGACGATCGGGCCGCTGCGGCGATGATGTCAACCCCCATATGGCTCCTCTCACCCCATCTCGCTTCCTCCAGCCTTCGCGTGACGATCGAGATGACTTTTGGCGATCGAGAGGGATCTTGATCTTGCCTTGTCTGCACCGACTCTAGATACCTACATACACAGATCTGGGTTACTTACTGTTGTTGTCTCGATTGTTCAACATAGAGCCGAAAGACCACCGAGCTCGATCAAGCTGAAAGAGGAGTCCGGGACCTCGAAAGCGGCGAATGTCACGAAAACACAGGTATTAGGGTTATGTAACAAACTATTGTGAAGGAAATGAAGAGGGGAGAAATATGCCAGAAAAGTATAGAACTAGTCATGTAACGAGACACAATTCGAATCCAGAACCCTGAAATGTTTAGTGCGACGAACACAGCAGCCAGTCTCGATCAGATGGCATCGATACCCTCGGACCAAGGCTGATCAGGAGGACCACGCTCGACATGAACCTTGCCCTCCGCGTCCATCTTGGCGAACTCGGTACTGGCGTAGATCTTGAGCTCGTTCAAGCGAGTCGCCTCGGCCGCGCCGATGCCCAGCGTATCATCGCAGATCCAAACGACCGGTGCATCCTCGTACGTCGCGGGGTGTTGGTACTCTCGTTCGACGTTCTTGTCCTGAGGCGGCTCGTAGTCTTCCTTGCTCTCCTTGCGGGGAGGGTAGGCGCCGACGGACGCATCGTGGCCCGCAGAAATGGGGGTCGTGCTCTGAAGGTAGTGGCATTCGTGGGGAGGGAAGCGGACATGGGTCGTGTGCCAGTGGAAGACGGCAACGAGCGCGAGCAGCAACGCCATCAAGACACCACCGGCCAATCCAGGCTTGGAGCGCTTGCCCGTCGCGTCGGTCGCGAGGAAGAAGAGACCGCACAGGCACACGAGTTCGAGGTAGAGCGAGACAAAGACGGTGACCATGGCCTTGCGCATGAACTCGCCACCGGTCTCGAGACTATTGGGTTGGTCGACTACCCAGATGAGCGTGTACTTGTAGAGGATGTACAGGAGCACGAAGGTGAAGAGACCAAAGAGCGTGATGACGGGCTGGATGCACGAGTAGACGACGCCGACGCAGAGCAACAAGGCGACGGGGGGCCACGTCGTCGCGAGCGCGATCGCCCCCATCTTGTTGCTGAACTTGAACTCCTTACGAGGGGTCGGGCCGGAGAGGATGAAGCCGAGGTAGCTCATCACAAAGGGCACGGCGCGCGAGATCGCCAGACCGAACGAGGTGAGCGCATCTGGGCAGAACGAGTGAGGAGAGTCAGATCAACACAGTTGAAGATGTGCACTAACGTGAGGGGCGGGACTTACAAAGAGCGAGCCACTGCAAGAAGAATGTCGAAGCGGTGGGTAGCTTTTGTGCCAAAAGCGTCGGCAGTTGAGGCAACTGGGTCTTGATGTTCTTCAAAGCCGCGGGGAGACCGGCTACAGAACGGACCAGCAAAAACGATCAGTCGTTTACTTATGCTTGGCGTCACCTATGCAACGGAGGACCCACACGAAACAGTGACGATCAAGAATCCGTGGATGACCTGGAAAAGCCAGAAGCGCACAAAGAGCTGCTTCTCGATCTCACTCTTGCGAACGGTGCCTTGCATCTTGCAAAAGAAGCGCAGGATGATCGGCAAGAGCATGAAGAGGACGGCCAACAAGACGGGAGGAAGGATACCTGCGATACATACACGAGGATACTCAGCACATAGCATGCACAGAGTTGGACGTGCGCGAACTGACCTTGAATGATACCAATGACAGTGGGAGGAATCTTTTTCAAGAAGCTGAGGAAAGACACGGTCGAGGAGAGCGAGTTGATGTTGGACAGCACACCGACAAACGCGACGGGGATCGCCCAGATGATGATGAGACCGATCGTCAACGACCACGACAGGATCTTGCGGGATGCGCGCATCGCAGGCGCCATCTTGAGGTTCGACCAAACGACGTCTTCGGCCATGATGTCGACTCCGGGTTCGATCTTACCGGCGGTGACGGCCTTGTCGACGCGCATCTTGTCCTTGGTGGAGGTCGTGGCCGGGTCTACGGAGCTGGCGAAGGCATGGGCTTGTTCACGCGTAGCGAAGCGGACAAAAATCGTATCGCCCATGGGCAGTTCGTTGAAACCAGCGCGCGCCTTCTCCAGCTCGGCGTCCTTCTCTTGGATGTAAGCAGGCGAGTCGTTGAGGGTGTCGACCTTCTCGCCGAGCAAGCCCATGAAGCCTCGCTTGTGGCTCGGTTGCTTCTTCTTGGGAATGTATTGACCAATCAACGAGTCCGCCTCGACGTCCGCGGCCTTGGAAGCCTCGGGCAGCTTGTTCTTGCGCTTGTTCTTGGCCGCGAGGGCGAGGACCGATCCTTCGGCGTTCTCGAGCTTGGCCGTTTCCTTGTTGCGTTCGTCGTAGACGTCTTCCATCTTGCCGATGATGCGCGACAACCAGATGTTGGTGATCTCACCCGTCTCGTCGACGAGCTCCTGCACGCCTTCACGCGAGCGGTACTTTTCGGGGACGTTGCTGATGACGACCGTGCGCGCGGCATCGAGGTTGGCGCGAGCAGGCGAGGCGAGCCATTCCTGGCGCACTTGCTTGTAGTGACGGTACTCTTGGTCAATGAGGTAAAGCGTGTAGACTATCGAGAGGCAAGTTGGTCGCAGAATGAGGGTCAATATCTCGATCGCGGGCTGATGCGTGCGAAGATCACGTGACGCGTCGAGCTTACGCGTGAGCAGGATCGCGACCAGGAAGTAAGCGATCAGACGAAGTTGCTGCGTCGTGGCGACGTTGCCGTACGTAAACTTGTTGAGCTGTTGGGATGAAACGAAAGCGAGACTTTGATTTAGCCTGGTGAGGACACCGTTTCGAGAGCCTCATGACGATGGCACGTACCCCTTTAGCGTTTGCTGCTCCCGTGCCGGCGATCGGCATAAGGATGAGCCAAGTGACGATGAAAAAGGGGCCAAAGATCATGACTGCGAGCCTGTGATCGGTGGTACGACATGGCCGAAGTTTGCATGTCCAGTCAAAATGATCGTCGTCGTTGTAGTAGTAGATCGCCAAGCCGCGATTAAGAAAATTTTCGGAACCGGTAGTAGAGGGTCATCGATTACGTCAGGGATCCAAGCTTGTTTCGTTCATTTAGGGTTTTTTTCCTCAGGCACCGCGGAATCGGACGCGCGCAGTCGGCTCGGGCGAGCTCAAGACGGCAAGGCCCGGCCGAGTCTGCATCAAGTGGGGAGCTAAAGGACTAACCTGATGAAGCGCATGAAGAAGTACGTGTCGGGACCTTGGCTGTGGAGGATCACATCATCGGATGTCGTGACGACCGTTTTGACCCATTGTATAGGATTCGTCGGGAGATCAGGTGCTCGTTTCCTGCGGAGGCACGAGGGAGGTGGGGCCACGATTCGAGCAGCGTAAGCAGAGCTGCGACCGAAGTGACAGTAAAATAAAAACAACAAGCGGTCCGGCCAGAAACCAGGTACTCACTCGGGAGGAGGGAAGATGGTACGGGGTGCATAGACGGCCTGGTTCCTCTTTCGCAGCGCGAGCCAAACGGCGAGCAGAGCTCCGAGCACGACCAGACCCGTGATGAGCGCCGAGATGAAGGTAGCGGTCGAGTTGGACTGATCGCTCGTGTCGGCATTGGTGGCAGACCTGAAGAAAGAGAAAGCGTCCGAGTGTAAGCTCCTGCGAAAGACGCTCGCGTGGCAGCAGCACTGCTCGATCCGATCCGATGGATGAGCCTCTGCCCAGTGCCCTCCTCGCGGAAGCGGAGCACGTGAATCGAGCGAGATCAAGGCGGAGGGAAGCCCCAGCTGGCAGCAGGCAAGAACCCCGGGGTGGCAGGGAAGGTACAGCAGCGGCCACACACTACTCACATGATGGTCTTGACCCTTCTTCAGGTGTGAAAACTCTGAAAAAAGCAAGAGTGAAGGTGAAGGCGAGAGCGAAGAAAACGACCAGGAGGCTCGTGCCAAACGACTAGCGGAGGTCCTGTTGACGTTGACGCGTTGACGTAGGTTGACGTAGGGCAATCTCCGCCCCAGGGAGATCACCGCCTGGCAGCCGCGGGCCGCCCACGCACGCCGAAGCCGCACGGGCCACGGCGACGTTGGTTGAAGAAAATCGGTCGAGGCCCTCCCGGAAATGCGACCCGTCCGCAGCTTCTTAGTTTACTTTTCTTTCCAACGGGTTTTGTTTCGGCCCTGACCTCCATCGCAGTCGTCTCGAGTTCTTTCTTCAGCACTCAAGAAAGAAAAGGCTCAGTCAGACCCAGAGAGAATGTCCTCTCGCCTACACAGCCCCTTCCTGCACCGCCACCCACCCTGCCCACTTGCTTTCAATTTGCAATAAACCCCGATCAAGTTTCGTCCTTCACCTCCATGGTGTTCTGTAGCCATAAAAACATCCCTACCTTGCGCCCGATTCCTGAAGGGTCTAGACCGCGTGGAACTTCAGACACCTGTCTCTCATCGAGTGAAGCACTGGCGCTTTCTGCCGCGGCCGATAGGAGACCTTTGTCTCGGAAAGCAGGGCTCTTAAAATCCGGCCTAAGCCCATTCACCGTCACTCTGAATCTGCACAGCCCCTTCAGTCGCTCAGGTCTTTTTCACCTCAAACAAATACTTCAGTCACCCACTTCCACCAGTTGGCGATATTGCTTACAAGCACCAGCATGATTAATCTCTCGAGTCGCCGTCGATGGGCGATCGGACCATCGCAAGCTTATGGGGGGCCGCTACGCGGCCACGGCCCACACTGGAAAAGCACGTGAAACTCATGATGGATCCATGTCGGCCCACGTACGAGCCTTTCCAGCTCCAAGCTTCCGGTCTTCGAGAGTCAACCTCGAGACGAGAATCGGAAGAATTTAGCATGGTTTCAAGATACTTAACAAATATCGATCATGGTACGCTGTGCGCACACACGATCGGAGTGTTAGGGCCGGGAGAACTCTCAAATGACCCGGCCTCGGCGATCGTCCGATGAAGCGCCTCAGTCAGTAAGCAAAGTAGAACGTTGCCTTTAAGCACCATATGATGCAGTCGAGCTACATGAAAGACTTATTTACATGCTACCCCTATCTAACACCCAACAAGGTACCTGCGAAACCCAAGACCGTGGTGCGCTTCTGCCACCCCTACTCTTCCAAATTTGAAGCTCATCGATCCATGATCACCCTTAGCCCCGCGGGTCCCTAATCCCACCTGCTGAATTCCAACCCTTTTTCAAAGCTTACTCTTCTTCTTATGCGATCCCTCGCCAAAGATATCGACCCCCCAAGCCCTCGAAGGGTCGACCGTACGCGTCTGACCCAACTCCTTGGATCGAGCTTCGAGTTTCTCCATTTCTTGGGGTGTCAACTCAATATCTGCGCACCCGGCGAGAGGCGGAAGGAAATAGTGTGTAAGGATTGCTTCGAGAGCTAGCCTCGGCAAGAAAAACAAGGGCCTATGGACTTGCCCTTGAAGTTATCCTCGATCCTCTTGGGCGTCACCGATTTGGGCAAGCACACGATCCCGCGTTGGACTTGCCAACTGATCAAAACGTTCGCCGGACCGACATTGTGCGCTTTCGCGATTGCTTGAACCTTTGGACGAAAGGAGCATATATCAGTACGGCGTGATAGCGATTACGAGGCGTAAGGGTAACGTACGACTTCATCCTCGAGTTGAGGAGCTCCGGTCGAGCCGAGAGGGGAGTATGCCTCGAGGAGGATCCCGTTCTCCTTTGACCACTGCAAAATGGTTCGCTCGGTTCGATCAGTAAAGGTCCAGAAAGACCACATGCGTGCGAAGTGAAACTGACTTTGACGAGTTCGGGTTGCGAGCAGCGCAAATTGAGTTCGACCTGGTTAACGGCGGGCTTGATGTGAGCCTACGACGAGAACGAACACAAAAACACCTACATCAGCTCCTCTCATTCCGTTCCTTGATTCCCCACCAAACCACCACTTACCTGCTCCAACAACTTCTTCGCCCTCTCGATACTAAAGTTCGAAATACCAACACTCTTGACCTTTCCGGAATCCACCAAGTTTTCCATCGCCCTCCAAGTCGGCATCGGATCCTTCGTCAACTCTTGATCCACTTTCGGACTCTTTCCATTCTCCGCTTTTCCCTTTCCGAACGCAACAGGCCAATGCATCAAATACAAATCCAAATAACCCACGCCCAAATTGTGAAGCGTTTCGTCGAGTGCTTTTTCGACTCGTTCGGGGGAGTGGAACGAGTTCCATAATTTGGAGGTGATGAAGAGGTCCGAGCGGGGGATTTGGGAATCGACGATCCCTTGGCCGACTTCAACTTCGTTACCGTAGATCCATGCGGCGTCGATGTGTCTTTGTGGACCCCGGAGAATACATGAGTTTAGCGTCGATGCAAAATCGACGACGGTGACGCCTGCCCGACCGCGCGAGTGATCCGCACCTCCAAGAGTAGGAACGTACCTATATCCAACCTTGATAGCCGAAGCGACTGCCTTTCTTACTTCCCCAGGTTCACTTTGCCAAGTCCTGTACCCGACGTCGGTCAATCCGAGTCAGCACCTCATTCCCTTCGCTACCCCTGCTCCGGGGTGAGGGGTAGTACTCACCCAAGACCAACGGCAGGAATCTTGATCGCCGATGAGCCGAGGGTGAAGGTACGACCGAGGGACATGATGACCGTGTTTGTTTTTTGTATGAGTGGATTTGAGTCCGATGATGAGGGAGAGGGGGAAACGAACGAAGCCGTTCTCTCAATCCGGTCCCTCCACTTTGTAGCGGCGCCCGGTTGATTGAGTCGCCGGAACCCGATCGCGCGGGGTTTTGATCGGCGCTGAATAGTTAGATCGATAAATAATCGAGTTCGGATCTCGGATCAAGCTTTTGGTCAGAATAAAACCTTCAGAGCATAAACTACCATGGGCAGGTAAAAGAGCGAGGTTGCATTGCACCCGTCCCAACCTTTTCCCCCCCAACCCTGCCCTCTTTTACGATCTCCAATACTGCGCTACAGAGTGGATCCTATCCAACACGGACGTAAAATACGAGGTCTCGTTCAACAACGCTTCGAATTGCTTGATCGCTTCTTCCTCGCTAAGGTGAAGTAAGAATTTATCCTGCACCTGAGAACGATCGAAGCCATCACGAATCGAAGAAAAAAAGGTTTAGTTCATCCTCCTTCCGATCCCGAACCCAAAGTCGTACAGCTTCCCTTCCCTACACGTACCTTCCCTACGGCCTTATCGGGTTCCATCTTGATATCCTGAATGTTCGCCTCCGTCATCAAGCTCACCAAATTGATCAACAGATTACCATTCTTCCTCAACAGACTGAAAGCGGTCCCGCACAACTTCTTGAACCTCTTGTACTCCGTCGAATGTAAACCGCCCATCGCGTCGACCATCTCTTTACAAACTTTGACGGCCGGAGGGAACGGTTTGGGATCGCGACCTAAGATGTAACCAAAGTCGACGTGGAAGAAGTGGCCGTCGGGGGAGAGGAGGAGGTTGTCGAGGTGACGATCGCCTACGCCGAGGAGGTACGTGACGACGCAATAACCCGCTGATTTATCGGGTGGGTTAAAGGGGGAAACAACGACGAAGCTACATCAGGCGCGGTCCTTACTTCGATGGACTCCTTCTCGAGAGACTGACCACAACTCCTCACATACGTATCCAATACCTCCGCTCTTACAACCCCCTCCGACACCGCGACGCCTTCATTTCCGATCCCTTGCTTCAAATAACCCAACAAACCCTGTGCGCCAAACTCATTCGAAATATCCTGCAAGGTCTTGCTCTCGACGAATTGAACCATCCCATCCAATTGGGCGGTCGCCAAGACTCGATAGGGCATGAGTTTAAGATCGAGGTTCTCGGAGAGGAGTAGTCGGTCCATGAGGGTGAAGAGTTGAATGACGAGTTGGTCTTGACGTAGGTCATCACCGTTCTTAAAAATGACGGGATAAGCACCTCCTTCGCTTGTGAGGAAGTGTAACTTTAGAGGGAACAAATTCGATTTGAACACGCTCGATCGTTCGGGATCGATACCGACGATCCGAATCTTGGCGTCCAAGGGTAGCGCGATGGGGACGTCGAATTTGAGGAGATGGGCACGGATGTAAGCCCTTAGTCGTTCGATCTTCTTCGGTCGAGCATCTTTCGACATGCGCAATTCATAAGCCAAACTCGATAACCGAGCGATCAGATCCGTCTGTCTCCTCAACCCATCCCTTCTTGTTTCTGGACCCATCTCGAGTGAATTCGAAGCCGACGAAGAAGCTTCAAGCTCCGCCACGCGTCGTTCGAATCTCCTACCCACGTCGGCGAATAAGGAACCGCGTTCTTTGTCCTCCGTTTCGACTTGTATGTACCAATGAAAATGGTTGCCGAGTGCGGGGTTTTGCGCACTTCTTTCGATGAGGAAATCGATCAGACTCAAGGCCGTTGTTGGAGGGGTTGAAGGATCCACGCGGTGATGGTGGTGAGAATGGGAGTGGCTGAGGTGGCGAGAGTGACGGAGCATGGAGGACGACGTCGAGGAGGAAGGGGACATGGAGGGTGGGGGCGGTTCGAACTTGATCGCTTGGACGAGTTGCAAGAGGTACAACATGAGTTCCTTTGGGCACCAGGGACAAAAAAGTCAGCGCCCATTTCAAGGACTCTTGATCGTGAGACGCACCTCATCATCCGCCTTCTCCAACCTCTTGACCGCGAATGCCCTAACCCTGCGATCCCTGAACGCCTCCCCCGGACCCAAAAGTTCCAACGCATCGTCCATCTCAATCTCGACCCACATCCCCAACAACACCTCCACGGCTTGTTGCACCTCCCCCGGATCGGACCACGCTACGGCTTTGAGGAATTTGGTTAGCGCGCGTTTGTCCCGGGTGAGGTAGAAGCGGAATTGCCAGAGGAGGTCGCGTTGGGTTGAAGTGAGGTCGCGCGTGGGGGGGTAGCGTAGGATGTCCTGTGTCAAGCATGCACAAATGGATGATCAGCTACGAGTCTGGTTGTGCTTCGAAAGCTCAAATGGACCACTGACGTTCAACTCGTCCCGAATCTTGGCATTCGGCTTCAACTCCCTATCCAACGGTCCCGAGCGATGACTCCTGACCAATCGGCGATGTTTCGCTTCGACGGGGTTCTCCCTTACTATTTCCGGATCGACGATGGGGAATAAAGAGTGGAGAGGTGCCGAGACAGCTTCGATGGTTGGAGCGTTCGTCGTGCCGGGGAGAGGGACGGCGGGGGAAGCGAGGGTGGGAAGGGTGTACTCCTGTGGGGAGAAAGCGGGTTCAGCCCCATCGCCCATCGCCCGTCCCCTGCTCACCAGACTCGTTCCGTACATGTTCGGAAAACACCACAGGGAAATCGAATCTGGGTAAATCAATGTACAAGAACAAGTGTGGGCTCTTGCTCGCTTCGACCTAATCGCAACGCTCTCCGTCAGCCGGCGCAAATTTGACATTTTTTTCAAACTAGTCGGAGAGTGATGTGGAGTGAGGGACTGACCTGATAGCTCTTTTCGATCTGCCTAAACGCAAGTTTATCGACCCAATCCTCCCTTTGTACCTCCCCGCTCTCATGCCTCCTCACACACTTTTCCAACACACCCAACCGATCGTGTTCGCGCTCTCCGTCGTTGGCGAGCTTGCTCGGTGTCGTACTCGGCACTTTCCCATCGGCTTCACAGTCACGATGAAGGAACAACCTCTGTTTGCCCGCTTTGAGGAGACGCTTGTTCTTTGAGAACAGGGCCAACGTACTCCCGCCGATGACGAGCGGGGGTTGGTCGGGTCCGGCGAGCGAATAAACGGTCGTGGCGAGTTGAGCATCCAAGGGAAGGTCCGAACATTGCAGACCGAATTCGATCGGTTCTGAATTCCATTCGATCGAAGAGCGCGATTTGAAGGACTTGTAGGACGATTTCCAAGGGGGAAGTATTGGTTTGTTGGAGGAGTAGAGTTGGAGGATGAGGTAGAGGTCCGGAGGGAGGGAAGGAGGTGTAGCGAGCGCAGAGTGTTTGAGCGAGGGCGTTTGGAGCAGGGTCGTGAGCGAATGGGTCGGGAAAGGTCCGACGAGCGAGCACAAGCGCAGTTGGAGCGGAACCGTCAGTTGGTGGTGACGGACAAAGGTGAGCGACGAGTCGAGGGCGCTGTGGGAGGTGTTGGGGGGAAGCAGGGAGGTGGACGCGGTGGCGGTAGAGGATGTGCGACGTGGTGAGTCCATCGTGGCAAGTGGGGGGGAAGAAGAAGGTGTGAGGAAGCAAGTGCGCGAACGGGAGCCAGGCAGAGTCAAGTCTAATGGAGTCTAATAACTAGGTACAGCCTAATTAGTGTCTAATTGGGCTCAAGTCGGCGCTCAAGTGGGGGGACGGCGCGCCATTTACGATCGACGCCCGGACGGTCCCTCCCACTTGCGCCTCGCCTCGACTCGACTCACTCTCTCTTTCATTCCTACCACCTCGTACTACAATGTCCTCCTCCACACCAACAGCATCGACCTCCACCTCTGCTTCCACATCCAAAGTCAAGCTTGCCTCTTCCTCCCTTTTAGCTCTCAAAGCCGAGATCACGTACGTTCCCTTCTCCCCCACTCGCTCCTCCCTCCTCCCTCCTCTCCACTAATCCACCTCCTCTTTCCCTCTCTTACCCCCCAACCAGCCGCAAAACGACAACTGCCACCGCCTCCTCTTCTTCCTCCTCCTCCACAACCCGCTCCTACACGCGCGGACTCCCCTCCTCCACCTCCGGTCCCAAACCCATCTCACCCTGGCACCGTTCGAACCCGGGCCTCGCAGCTCGTCAAGCCAAGGACCAAATCATCTATGAAACCGACCTCGACCAAACGGGCAGGATCAATACCGTTCGATCGAATTTGGAACAAAAGGCGAAATTGTACGAGAGGATAAAGTGCGTTCAAAAAAAGATCATAAGGCCCTATCAAGAGTCGTGATTGGGTCGGACTGATGGGGTTCCTTTCAAGCGGGGTTTTTCTCAAACAGAAAAGGTAAAGACTTGGGAGTCGATGATCACAAAGTCTCACAGTTGTTGGTCGATTTCGAAGCCAAGGATGAACAGACCGATTCGGAAGGGGAGCAAGACTCTTCCGAAGAGCAACAAGATTCTGATCAGGCTCAAGCTGGAGAGGATCCACGAGTAGGTTCTTCACATCCCCAACTCTCGGGCTGCATATTCCATCAGCTCATATTTTGCTTCACCCCGCTCCCAGAACCCAATGGTCGAATACCTAGACGAATTCGGCCGCTCTCATCGCGTACCTCGATCGGCAGTGCCCGCCGGAATAGCCCTACCTTCGAACGTCCCTTCCCAAGTCTCTCCCGCTGACAAGGTGTACTACGGCGACCAACGACATTTCCCCGTTTACGAACCCGATCCTGAGAGATTGGCCGCCATAGCGAGGGAGAATCAACGATCGCGCGGCGCTTTGGTCGATCGGTATGACGCGACTAAGGAGAAACGGACGAGGGGAGCTGGCTTTATTGCGTTAGGCATGGACGACAACACGAGGAGGGAGAGGATGGAGAGTTTGAAGGAGATCAGGAGGGAGGGGGTGCAAGCGAGGGAGGCGTTGGAGCGTGTGGGAGGGGTGAAAGGGAAGCGGGAGGCCGATAAGGAGGAGAGGAAGAGGATGTTGCGGCACAAGAGGGACGAGGTCCAAGCCAAGAGGAACAAGCTCACCGAGGGATGATCGTAGTGCTGAAACATACTCACCGAGGGATGATCGTACTGCTCTGATTACAATTCTGTTCGTTCGTTCGTTGTGTATCCAACTATCCGCCCGATACGGGAGGGATCGGACAAACGACGTCTCCTGCGTTCAACTCAAACTTGTCCTCTTCCCCCCTCGGAATCATCTCCTCATTTACGGACCATTGACTTGATTCGAGTGCGAGTCGGAAAGGCTCGTTGTCCGGGTGGAGGGAAACGAGATGGGTGCGCAGGTGCGAGAGCTTGCACGGTAAAGAAGTGGGGAGGGAGAGCTGAGTTTGGGAGGGGAGACCTTCGAGAGCGGTCCGTACGGAAGCAAAGTAGCGCAGAGTAATCTATCGGCACGAAGGAAGGGAAGAGTCAGTTCAGCGGTAGATCGGTAGTTGAGCTAGTGACTTGCCTCTTGGGCCATCGCTGTGACCAAAAGTCAAGGCACCGGGGAGAAAGAGCGAACGCGCCTCCACCCTCGCCTCGATCTTTGCCTTTTTACTTGTTTCCTCCTGCGGCGCTCCCACCCTCTCCCTCTTTTCCCCAAGAAGCGCACCATGCCAGGCCCATCTCTGCAAGACGCCGTATCGTGGCTTGCTGCCCATCCTGACGAAGCGCCTGCGTTGGGAGCCCCCCTCCATCCTTCAAAGTTGGGGACCAAGCAGCACTGGGATGAGGTATCTCACCCCGGAGAGTGGGGCCCATAGGAGAAGGTGGTTGTCGTCATAGCTGATCTTGTGTTTGCTTCGGGAATAGGTCTACGAACGCGAAGTAAAGATGTTTAAAGAGATCGGAGGCACGTAACCCCGAGGCAGCCAAGTAGGCGCAGCATAGCAACTGATCACGTGTTCCGACTCTTTGCAGACCAAGGCGAAGTCTGGTTCGGCGAAGACGCGTCGGGCAAGATGGTCGAGTGGGTCCAGGAACATGTACCCCAAACCGACGCAAACGTTTTGGATCGTCAGTGTTCTTGACGACGCAAAGCCCGCGAGGACGAAGAAACTGACCGACCGCCCTTCGCTCTTCCCGTATGTATGGGGAGCAGTCGGCACGGGCAACGGCCAAGTCCTCTTTCGTCTTTCCGAAGAAGGCTACACCTCCCTTACTGGGATAGACTATTCCCCTTCCTCCATCGAGTTGGCCGAATCCATACTATCCTCCACGACCCAGCATCCCAAACCCTCCATCAAGTTCTTCGTGTCCGACATCCTCTCCCCCGACCCGGACCTCCGATTAACCCAAAAAAGATGGAACGTCTTATTGGACAAAGGTACTTATGATGCGATTTGTTTGAGTGACCAAGTCGATCCCAAGGAGGGGGTTCGGATCGGGGAACTTTATCCAAAGGCCGTGGCCGGTTGGTTGGACGAGGAGGCTTATTTCTTGATTACGTCTTGTACGTTGTCCCTGCGGAAAGATGTGCTCCTCACTCTTCTCCGGACGGCTGATCCTCTTCATTGCGAACGGAACCTCTCTTACAGGCAACTGGACACGCGCCGAGTTGGAAAAAGCTTTCATCACTCCTCAAACAGGTCCGTCGCGCTCGAGCTTCCCATCTATCAACCCAGCACTGTACTAAACAACCGCGTTCCTCCAACAGGTCTCATCTTTCATTCCTTGGTCCCACGCCCTTCCTTCTCGTTCGGAGGTAGTACCGGTTCTTCGATCACAACAATAGCGTTCCAGAAGAAAAAGACCCAGGCGTAGGAGGGAAATTTGCACTTTTCTGAGAGTTGGAAAACCGTCATTTTACTTCCAGCAACGGGTATACAAACAGGCTATAGCCACGCCCGAAACACTCGTAATCTAAAGACCCGATCCGACCACCTCTCCCACCTCCTTCACCTTCCTCGGACATATATTCCTACAACCGTCCCCCTCCTCTTCCACCATCTCACACATCTCCACCTCCTTAAACTCATCCCTCAAATCCCAGTATTCCTTCCCTTGAACCCACTCGACGAATTCTACATTCACGACCCTGGTCGTACTAAAATAAGGTCTCGTCAAGACCCTAATCATCTCCTCATAAGACCGCATCGTCCTAAAATCCAACCACAACACGTCCGATAATTCGGCCAAGGCGGTCATGCCCGCTTCGGACGAAGAATGCGTTTGTCTCAAATGTTCGATCGCGTGCGAAACGTAATGGGGTTCGGTGAGGAGGACTTGATGACCCGGTACGTGGGAAGGATGGCTCGCCCAATAAGAGGTGGGGAATATTCGCCAGATGTAACGTTCTGTGGTCGATGATTGGGATTGATGGGTCGTGGCGAGGTTGGAAGAGCTCAGGATCGTACCTTTTAATGGAGGGACAAAGGTTCGACCCGAGTCGTGCTCGGCTTGAAGGAGGAGTCCCATGACGAATTGGAGTGTTGTGCGATTACCGATCAGGTGAGGGGCTCGCAGGACTTGGGGGAACGAAACGGGACCGTTGGGAGAGGAACTAAGGGGGGAGGGGATCGAGGACGGAAGTACGACGTGGCGATGTCCGTGGAGACGCTTGGATTGCGCGTAGAGGTCGTCTTCCAGGGAGGGGTAAACGACGGTCGGACTGTGGTAGCCTAACGAACCGGCCATGTAGGATTGACTCGCCTGCGATTGCCGGTGAAGATCAGTACAACCATCCCATCCAACTCTCCCAACAAAACCCCGAACCCACTTACCAGATCGCCACAACAAATACAATGAAAATAAACGGCCTGTTCATCCTTCTCCCTCTCCCACTCCATCCTCGCCAACCTCCCCGTACTCGTCCTAAACTTCTTCCTCTCCAAAACCTTGACGTCGATCCCTCCCCCCCACCCACTTTCGAATTCGGCCTGACCATACAAACTTTCCACCGCATCATCGACCGCGCCTGTTCGTTCGGCGAACAGTTTCTCGTCTTCGCCTGGTGAATGCGGAGGTGCGACGTGGGCCGTATCGCGACGTGCTCCGGAGGGGTCGAGGAGTAGGTTCGTGGTGCGCCAAATATGATCTTCTTCGTCGGGGCCTCGGGAGAGGTCCAACAGCCTTTGAAAAAGGGATATGAAGTGCTTGGTTGGGTTGAGGAAGATGAAGCCCTGGGGTAGAGAAACGGAAGGAGCTGGGCGATGAGAGCTGAGGGAGGATAGGGGTGGTTGAGCTGACTCACGGCTTGCAGGGCCCCCGTCTTCCAAATGTCGGTGATTTGTCGTAGTCGGCCAAAGGGCCCATATGGGGAACAGGATCGCTGTGAAAAGACGAATTCTTTGGGTCAATCTCAGCGTGGTCGGGGGTAGAGTGAACGAACCTACGTTCGAAAGAACACATCGCTGCGCGGTTCCCAAAAGTAAAGCTTGATCAGCCATCGAACCCAGACCGCTCGCGAGCCCATTCCAATCAACTCACCTATCAACGAAGAACAACCTCCTCCCGCTACCTAGCGTCTCCACGATCGCTCTAAGTTTGACCTTCCTCTCGTCCTGCCCTTCAGGCACCATCCCACCCCAACAAAACATCCTCGGATGTTCCCTACAATACTCGACGCACCCTTGATCCCTACAAAGCGTGACCAACATCCTCCTCGCGAATGAATTCACCTCTTCGCCTTCTATATCCTTCGACGTCGCTGAATCCCCCCTTTCGTCTAAAGCTCTGACGAACCCATCCAAATGAGGTGTCGAGATCCGGACGCTCTCGTTCTTCGCTGTAGTAAGCCAAAGATGAGAAGGTCTTTTTCGTCGAGCGCTCGTAGCGTAGGAGAAATGAGATCCGAGTCGGATGGTGAGGTAGTCGACGAAGGTCGTTGAAGCGTATTCGTCCTCCCTGGGCGTTCGGGGCTGGGATTTGATTGGGTAAGGCACCGTTTCTAACGTATCGAAGAGGGTCATGGGTTGTGGAATCGAAGGCAGCCAAGAGCGTTGTTTCGAGGCTGATTTGGAGGGAAAGACAAGCTGTAGAATGTGGCGACCGAGGTAGATGCTCATGAACGCGCAAAAACATAGGCCGCCGAGTTGAATGAAGGAGCGTTTCGGGTGGCGCTGTCGCAGGCTCGAATCGTCGGCGGTTCAAGCCCTTTGAGGGAACTTCGTTTCTTCGGCAACTTGCTCAATCCAACTTTCAACAAAGGGGAAGAAGCGCCATTTGTCCCGTCCAAAGTGTTGTACATGACCGAAGTGAGACTGGTAAGTTTCTGCATCCCCACGGAAGAGGCTGCCATCCCGTTCGTCGAGTCGCTAAATTCCATGTTGAAGCTGCTGGCGGCAGATGGTCTTCTCGATAAGCGACGACCACCATCTTCATCATCGATATCGAGTCCACCTCCCGCTTTGCGATGTTGCAGCAGTGATGCGGTCGAGGTTGACGAGCTCCCCACCAGCCCGGGTTCCGAACTCATGGTCGACTTCATCGCCGAACTGGTCCCTAACCCTCGACTCGGTTCCAAACCTTGCCAACTGATCGGCAACACATCATTCGACCCCAACGTCGCGTTCGTCGAAGCTCTCCGACTAGGTGGAGAGTTCAACGACGAAAGCGCGTCGTGATACTCCATCACCGAAGAATCCCTCCTCATCATCCCTACCCCAGGAGCGGTCGGTAAGAGTTCACCAAAAGTCTGCCTTCTCGACGAAGGGGTCGGTAAAGCCGTAGAAGTGACGAGAGGGGAATCAGGTGAGGGTGAAACGAATAAAGGGACTCAATCTCGATCTGTTCTTGAGGAAAGCGAATCGCGCGAATTGGAGAGGTTGCTCAATGGGGTGGTCGTAGTCGATCCGGGGCGAGAGGTCGATCCGCCGCGACTCGGAGGAGGCGACGAAGGTGGGGTCGAGTAGGCTGAACCGCCGGCCGCTGTGCCTTCAGGGCCACCCGTCAACATCGCGGTGCGACGGGAGAACATGTCTCCTCAGATGGAGATGCTCGAAGGCCTCTTGATGAGTATCGAATGATGGATTGGAGCGAAAGATCGGCGCTGCAAACGAGTGGTTGTGAAGAGTGACACGCGCGATCGCTCGGCCAAGTTCAGCCGAGCGGAGTCCGCCAGGTGGGGTCGAGACGGGGGGGCGTTCGCCGAAGTCAAGAGCTCCCCGGAACTGGTTTGAGCTGCTGCCGCTGTTGCCAACGGGGGAGGGTCAGTCACTGCTGGTGTATGGGCTCGAGGGGTGAAGGAGGATCGAAGTACTCACCTTCTGGATGTTCAAGGCCCGCGGCGTCCACACGAAGCGGTGATAGGTAGGACCGAAACAAGCTTCGAGAGCGTCGATGAAGCGCTCAAACCTTGTAATCTCGACACGGTGCCTCGGCCATTCGTCGCTGCGCGAAAGCGGAAGGTCATACCTAAGGAGTGGAAATTGAAAGCACACGGGAGTGATTGCCCAAAGGCGTGAAGTTTGATCTGGCAATGATTGAGCGGGATTTTCTTCACAGAAACCTTGGCACCAACTCCGATCTCGTTGGCGATAGTGAGTTTCACACGATTGGCCGCTCGCCCGGGCTGGAATAGGGGGCGGGGTTCAGCCTGGACGAATAACGGCTCCCGGCGCAACGAAGAAGGTCCGTTCGCTCTGCAATTTTAGTCTCCACTTGAATGGGATGAAATAGGAATAGACCTTTCTTGTCGCTGCTGCTCTGGCATCCTAACAGCTCCACCACTGGTTTCCTAGCCGCGGATTTGGAAAGCTATGGAAATGTTCCCTCCGAGCGCCTTGATAAGTCCTACAGCGCTCTCGAGACTGCTGAAAAGATCGGGAGCGTTGATTAGCTAGTAGGGGTAGCATGGAGTGTGTAATTGGCGAGTATCGAATGCGCATCGTAAAATCGAATATTCGGACCTTCAAGCGTGCCGTGATTGGCTCAGCGTGCGGTGTGGCCGACAAGCGCGCGCGGAGGGGGACGGGTCAGGTTCGATCTCTTGCCACCACCCTCGATCCTGCATCACTTTGCCACCATGAACGCATTCCGAACAGGTCAGTTCGATTCGCAAGCTATGTTTCCTCAGTGAACACCCCCACTGACCCGTCAATGCACTCCCGACAGGCCTGGTCACGCTCCGATCGTCAGGCGTCCACGTCGTCGCACCGACACGAATCGCGCCCGCTCTCTTGCAACAACATCGCACCATCTCATCCAGCTCGACCAATCCGATCCACCGTTCGAGCCCGATCGCTCAGGCAACGTCGCAGACTCCGGCCACGGTCGATGCATCGAACGCGTTCACTCTGGCCAAGCAAGGCTCGAACCAACTCAGCCTCGAGACGCCCAAGAACGGCGTCGAGTATGCTCTAGCTACGGCGGACAAGATTGTCAACTGGGCTCGACAGGGTTCCATGTGGCCCATGGTCAGTGAGAAAGTGTCCTGTAGTATCGTTCTGCAATCTGTGCCTGGGTTGCTGATCTCGCTCTCCCTCTTCCTTTCCCCGCCGCGATCACGCCGGCCCTTCGCCACCTCGTCCCGATGTCCCACGACGAAACTCGAGCCCCGATTTCAAGACCTTCGGATTGGCTTGCTGCGCCGTCGAGATGATGCACATGGCTGCGGCGCGATACGACCAGGATCGACTCGGTGTCGTCTTCCGAGCTTCCCCTCGGCAGGTGCGTGATCCCCACATGGTCTTTCTCAATTGGAGTCACCGCATCGGCTGATCAGCGCTTTCTACGTATTGGATGACCAGTCGGATATCATGATTGTGGCCGGTACCTTGACCAACAAGATGGCACCCGCCTTGCGCAAGGTTTACGACCAAATGCCTGGTAAGCGCGGACTAGGGGATAACTCGTACACTTGGACGCGGGGACCTCGGCTGACGAAAAAACTCGACGTACCCACATGTAGAGCCGCGATGGGTCATTTCCATGGGCTCTTGCGCCAACGGGTAAGTCCGGGAGCGGTTTGTCCATCGTCATCTCCTTCAGTGGCTGACTCGACCTACAAATTTTATCTCGGGCTCGCAGTGGTGGATACTACCACTACTCGTAAGCTCGAGTCACAACGCAGGAGCTCATCTCATGATGCCCCGATGTACTGACTATTGTGATCCGACACTCACAGCTACTCGGTCGTTCGAGGTTGCGACCGCATCGTCCCCGTCGATCTCTACGTTCCCGGATGCCCGCCGACGGCCGAGGCTTTGCTTTGTGCGTAGAGATTTTGGGCGCAGCACATGAAATGGGGTATCGTACTGACACTTCCTTTTCCCCATCGTACCCTCCCCACAGACGGTATGCTGCAACTTCAACGCAAGATGAGGTATGTTCACTCGTCGGAGCTTTCTCGATCGTGAAGGCACAGCACTGATCGCTCTCTCTCTCTCTCTCTCTCTCTCTCTCTCTCTCTCTCTCTCTCTCTCTCTCTCTCTCTCTCGCTTTCTCGCTCTTGCACAGGCGCGGAAGGAAGGGTGTCACGTGGTACAGGAGTGAGTCACTCTCAGAACAGTCCTTCTTCTCTTCCATGCTGAAACTGACCCACTTCGTCCTTTCCACAGAGTAAATGGAGGAAGCTAGATTGTCTCGAACACATATCGCTGCTCCGTTCCACCCAGTAGCACTTTGGCTGCTTTTTTTTGTGTAGAATCTATTCTCTTTTTCTCTTTCTTTTTGTCCGCTTCGGCCTCTTGATATGCAAACCCTTCTGTCTAAATATTATACATCGCAAGCTTTCCACTCGGAACTGACGTCAAAGCACGCGGCGGAAATGCACACGGGGGACCGGGCCGAACGGAGGAAAAGGGGGGAAGAGCGGCCTAATTAGCGGATGAGGCGGTGGATGTAAGGGGATGCCTTACAGGAACAGCCCCATAAGTAGCTTCTGAGTAGCTAGAACTGTCGAGTTCTAGTTACGACTTGCTTTTAGCCTACCGGTCAAGAACCGGTTCATAGTGAAGCTCCGCCAATTCAATTAGCAGGTGAGGGATGGATGTCGTCGGCCTGTGTAAGGGGATGCCTTACAGAACAGCCCTATAAGTAGCCTCTGAGTAGCTAGAACTGCCGAGTTCTAGTTACGACTTGCTTTTAGCCTAGCGGTCAAGAACGACAGATTGTATTTTATGCACATCAGAGGCGCATACCTTACAGCCTGACTCCCAACCGCTGGGAGCGCTGGAACCGGTGGCACCTTGACTAATTCTCCAACGGCGACAGTGGCTGTGGCCTGACTGGGCGGATCAAGGAAGCTCGGCGAACGTTATGGGTCAGACTGGGCTTCACTCCACGTCGTTCCGCGACCTTCCGCGACATTCTATGAGCCCGGTTAAATTGTCGCGCAAGCTCCTCCATCTTTCTCCCTCCTGCTCTTCGCACCTTACCCATCGCACATCATCCCATCGCACATCATGAAAGGAGCCGGAACACAACCATCTTACAACGTTGTGGATGGGCATCGAAGAGCTCTGTCAGTCGATGACATCGATCGACTTGCCGCACTATACGCAAAACAACGCACCACCGTCTGTTCCCTGAAGGCCGACGGCCATGAAATAATCAAGGACCGCGTGACCATAGTTACCTTCGGGTAACTTGATTATTTCGAGGCCGTCGGTCTTCAGGGAGGAGACGGTGGTGCGTTGTTCCGCGTATATCGCGGCAAGTCGATCGACGTCATCGACTGACAGAGCTCTTCGTTGCCCATCCGCAACGTTGTAAGATGGTTGTGTTCCGGCTCCTTTCATGATGTGCGATGGGTAAGGTGTGAATATCTAGGACTGACGAACTATATCAATCCCACCCATAAGTCCAAGCTCTACGCAAGGCGTACCCCACCCAACTCCGTTCTATGATCTGCCTTCAATCAAAGAACCTGAAACTTCGCCCCCTGCCTCAACTTATCCGCCGTCAAACTCCAACATTCATCAATCATCGCGGCCCTGAACGTATTCGGCCCCATGACGTCCTTCCGTTTAGCCGCGATTTCAGCGGCGACGTTGATGGCAGTGATACTACGGGATGAAAAGAGGGGCGTGTAAGCTTTTTTTTGGGGGGGGGGGGGGGGGGGGGGGGATTGTTGGCCTTGGGGGGAAACGATAGATGGGAAGTGTGAACTCACCCTGTCACGGCGGCCAAGAAAGCTCTCGAAGCGATCGTTTCGTCCTTTTCGAGCGGTAGGGATGCGAAACAAGCCACAGCGCTAATAAAAAAGAGTACCAGACAAGTTGGAATAAAAACGAGTACCAGACAAGTTGGATCAATACACTCGGTCCAAACTCCATTGCGATGGCCGAGACCGACTCACGTCGAGGCCATACACCCACTGCCCGTGATGATGCCTTGGTAGTCGTGACCGTTTGATAATTTGACGACAACTTCGCCGTTGGAGATGTAGTCCACTTCGCCAGACATGGCGACGGTGAATTCTACACGAATTAAACAGCCATCAGTCTCCGATTCAGCGGACGGTCAAAATGTCGACCGAAATCGATCGCCCCTCCTTTTTCAACTCACTTTCCCTCCGCGCCAAATCCCTGACCACACTCGCCGGATCGGCGAACCCCTTCCCAACCGAATCGACGCCTCTAGCTTTGACCTCCTTGCTGCCCAACAAACTACCAATTTCCCCGGCGTTTCCTTTGCAAACACTGACTCTAACATCACCCATCAACTGATCCGCCATCCCTCTTCTATGGACCGTCGCTCCACACCCCACAGGATCAAACACCACCAATTTGCCGACCCTGTTCGCAGCTCGGCCAGCTTGTCTCTGAGCTGAGACTTGGTCCAAAGTCGCTGTTCCTAAATTGAGCAATAGGCAACCCAGATACCCTGCGAGTTGATCCAGTTCTTGAGGAACGACGGACATGATGGGAGAACATCCCAGAGCGAGGGTAAGGTTCGCACAATCGTTCATGACGACTTGGTTCGTCAGATGGTGGACGAGGGTACGGTGTTCCTCACTTGTCGATCGGAGACGGATGAACAGATTGATCACTTGGTCCAAGAGGGTTGGAGTGGATTGGAGTGGAGTGGGGAGGGTGAGGGTGAAGCGTGGGGAAGTGCGGAATTGGCTCAGGAGCGAGCGAGCGGCTTGGTCCGGTTCGGGGGAGGCGGCGATGGAGGATACGACGGCCAGACCATCGAGATGGCGATACTCGTTTGAGCCTGGCATAGCTGCAGGGCTTTGGTAGAGTATATTGGGAATCGTTTCGGGTGTGACGCCGCCTGTGTGCAGAAGGACGCTATCTCAGGTCCCGCCCCCCCCTGTCCAGCGAAAAGCCCGGGCTGAGAAGAGACTTTGCTAACTCACCAATAACAACAACTTTGATCTCACTCCCCCCCAAGCTCGCCAACAAATCCCTCACACCTCTCACCCCAAGAACAGGGCTCAAATCCTTCTTTGTCTTTGTCCCATAACAGGGTCCCACACCAATGTAATCGACCGTTCCCTCAGGATAGGCCAAAACGACCTCCAATTCTTCGACGGTGTTGATGGAGACGCCGAGAAGTTGGTCCGGACCTAGGAGTTGTCGAGCTTGAGGTGCGGGAAGGTCGGATTGCCCTACGTGGAGACCGCAGGATAGGAGGAGTGCGATGTCGAGACGGTCATTGATGATGAGGGGGACCGAGTACTGGAGGAGAAAGGGGTTAGGGGGAGGTCGGGTTTAGTTTCCCGCGGGAATCAGCTCGGCGACCGAGATGGGAAATTTTGTAAGGATTCGTCCTCAAAGCGTCGTGTATCCGGAAAGGGAGCTTGCCAAGTACTTGTAAACTCAGACGCTCCTCACCATCCAAAGAAGTGACCTGTACCGAGCTGCTCCTCCTCAGTCTGCCAATGGTCTGTCGATCTCGTCAGGTGGCGGAGGGGCGTAACGATTCGCGTAGAAGAGACATGGAGCATATCCTCCATACCGGTTCTCAGACTTGAATCAACACCCCTCCAGCCATCAACGAGGACGCCTACCGTTCTTGAAGCTCCGCATTGAACCGCCCGCCCCACCCACATTCCCGATTCCCAGTCCCCCCCGAAACTCACCTTATCACAAACCTCCTTCGATCTCTTGGCGACTTGATAAAACTCTCTTCCGCCCACATCCTTCTCCCTGATTTGCACGACCGTCACGCCTCCTTTCAAAGCTGATTCGAGGTGAGTGAGGTAGTACGGCGTTGGGTTGAGGTCGACGTCATTTGGGTTCGACGAGGGGGGAAGTAGCTCGCGGCCTGTGACGTAGTAGAGGGAGTAGTCGATCGTGGGTTTGACCATTATTGATGAGGGGATCGGATGGGAGGAAGGAGGACAGGGAGGTGGGGGATAGATCGTGCCTCCTTTCGAATTTCAAATCCGTGGTGCATGCGCATCTCGATACGTGCACTCAAAAACTACAAAACACGAAAAGGGTTCACGAGGGAGGCTCAATGTAGGAGTCGGATCTGACTAGGCTAATCAAGGACAAGTCGCCTGCCACTTAGCACCGCCAGCGTAAGAGTTCCGATGTGAAACCAATTCAAAAGCAACAGAAAAAGAAAAGGGGACCTTGTCGACCGAGGTGGAGATGGCTTGAAGACCGTGTGCAGCTGGAGGTTGATGCGTACACTAGAAGTAAGCTACCTGGTACCATAGAATTAGGGTACATGCTACTCACTGATGTTAGGGGTACCGTGAACCTCCTTTGATCCGAGCAGGTGAGATCGGTCCACTCGGTGACACAGTGGAGGCTACTGTGTGGAGAGTGTAGGCGAGGATCGAATCGTCAGCCCCGTCTCGCCCGTCGTCAAGGGCCGGCGAGTACGATCGATCCATCGATCAATCAAGGGTCAAAGCAAAGACTCACGGGGTACGATCAAATGCAAGCGGTCTTGTGGACCAGGAACAACCTCAGTGACATGCCGTAGGCGCCATTCAACACTCGTCGACGAGTGGATAGGCTGATGGCAAGCCGTGACGCAGTGATAGACGGTAAGGTCGGAGGCAGTGGCGAGGTGGGAAGCGAGAGATCGCAGTGAGAGGGGAGAGGGGAGAGGTGGTGTGGGGTAAGATGATGGAGGTGGTGTGGTGAAAGATGGACGCGAGACGGGTAAACACGAGACGAGTCAGTCCGACCATACGCCACACGAACACGAACACAGCTAGGTGGCTACTCACACTTTTGACGGTGGGAGGGATCGAACGACAGACTCTACCACATCACAAAGGCCACCGTTTCGTATCCTCCTGAAAAGGGGGGCGATGTCGGCAAGATTTAGTGGTGCGAGAAGTGTAGAGCGTGTCGACGAGGGCAGGAAGGAGGGGAAGGGAGGCTGGGGAAGGCAAATTGGGAGGGGTCAAAGACGAGTGAGGTGAGACCACGACGGTAAGACGAGGTAAACGCGATGCGAGGTAAACGAGATGCGAGGTGGGATGGGATAGGGTGGGATCGGGTGAGGGAGGTCAAGGTCAAGGTGAAGGTGGAATCAAGGTGGGGTGAAACGAGGGTCAGGTGAGGCGAGAGGGGAGGGGAGGGGAGAGGAGTGTCGAATGAGGTTGAAATGAGGGGGAGTGAAGAGATGAGGGGGGATGAAGAGATTTGGGGGAGGTGAGGGGGAGGTCGCCACGATCGAGTCAGCATTCACCGCACGAGGCACAAACAAGCTCGTCGAGTCGCACCAGGCATCAACTCACAGGTAGAGAGGGTGGGAAGGGGGGATGATCGAACGACAGACTCTACCACACCACAAAGGCCACCGTTTCGTATCCTCCTGAAAAGGGGGGCGATGTCGGCAAGACTAAGTGGTGCGAGAAGTGCAGAGCGCGTCGACGAGGAGAAGGAAAGAGAAAGAGAGAGAGGCGACGAGCTCGAGGTGGTCGCCGACTTGGGTGCGGGGTGTGCGCTTGGCAGAACGAGTCATCTCATCGATAAGACGCCACGCTGTGACTTTAAGCTTTCGATCTTCTCCACCTCGGCCGAGAGCGGCCGAGAGCGCCGAAGATCTGAACGGAGAGGGGACCGTGCACCCCACATCGAGGCCCACGATCCACCCCTCGGAAAGACCGAATACCTTGTCGATCAAGCTCGGTCAAGTCTCAGCAAGTAGGTTGAGCTCCAGGAATCACCCCAGAGTTGAGATCGCCGCGATCGATACAGCGGTTGTCGCTCCAGCAGTTTGGTCCGAGTTGGGACGACCCCGAACTCCGAGTCCGCCGCGGAGCTGGGGGACCGGCTTCACGCGAAAGCTCCGACGCAGCGAGTCGAGGCTGTCATGCAAGTAGGGTGGCACCCAAATACAAATTCATATTGAAAGAAGAAAATATACTTTTTTTACATGTACGTCGAACCATTGTCCATCAGAAAATGGCGGATTCTCGCTGCCTACTAGATCGTTGACGCTCAAGCTCCCCACTGCGGTCTTCCGAAAGGAGGCCGCCGCCTTGACCAGACTAAGATTGAGAGCAAAAATAATGAATATGGGGTACAGGCTATTTTACGGTACAATTTGAAATATTATGATGCATCTTCTCGCACTACTCTGAGCTCGAATGACCTTTTGTTGGACCTGCCCTCGATTGCTTTTCGGCTCGGAGCGATGGGCAGCGCGGCCTTCTCAACGACCCTTGATTCTTCCTGCACCCTGCATCTTGTGCCTTGCGCCTTGCACTTACACAGTTCATACCTCCCTCGATGACGGTCAAACACGGCCACGACTGCCTTGGTGGCGCTTTGGAAGTCGTTCCAGACGCCCTTCTCTCTCGGGAGACCAACCTGAGCAGTGCGCTGGTTTCCCTCGTCGGCAAGATCGATGGCAAGTCGCTTCCTCAGAGCCCCTTCGCAGCCCGTAACTGCTCCGGGACGAATTTCCGAGCAAACCCTAGCTGACCCTTTACGCTGTCCATCACTGTGCTCCACTCAGTCGCCATCATCGACGGCGCTACCGCGTTCGCACGTCAGCGCCATGCCGCGACGGACCGGGCGCAACACAACGAGCCGAAGCGAGGCCGGCTGTTCCTCCATTCTATCATTCGATTCCTCGAGGAGGTCGTTGCAGCGACTGCAAGGCGGATCCAATTGGTCGTGGTATTTGATCATCCCATCCTTCGTCCCGAGCTCAAGCGGAACACCGTGCTCGATCGCCAAGATCGCCAGCAGCCGCAACAGCCTTCCGACAAGTCGACCCCTGTCACCCACCCCGTCCCCTTCATCACGAACGACACCCTCGCCGCGTGCGTTCACGGACAATCGAGCAAAGAATGGGAGGTCGCTTTTTGCCACGGTGACGAGCCAACCCGATTCGCCACCTTTGTTCGCTGGTCCGAGCAAGGCTTGCTCGTCGTCGCGGCCCACGAGGCCGATCCCCTCGTCTCGGCGTCGACCAAGTTTGGCCAGATCTGCGACGTTGCGCTCGAACCCAACCGCGTCGTCCTCGTGAGCGCCGACAGCGACTTTTCATGCTTCTCGGCGCCGACCAAGCCCGCTATCGCGCCGTGCTTTCGGGCAAGGACCGAAACATTAGCTTGGTGGACCTTGCCGTGCTCGACGCTCACCCCGCGGTGTGGAATTCTCGTCAGCGATTCGTCGCGAGCCTCATCTTCGGCTGCGACTATTTCAGGGGCATCACAGGGATCGGGCCTACAGGACTTCGAAATTTGCCTGGGCAGTGGTTGGACGCGGCGACGTGGCAGAGTGGCTGGGATGGCGCCGCGGAGCCGGCGCCGACGGAGAAACGAATTGAGGAGGTCAAGTCCCTTTGCGCCGAGATCGATCCTATCCAAGATCTGCTGCACCACTACAAGGACGAGACGTTCGCAAAAGCGACCGAGGCGTCCATCACCACAGTCGCAAAGGGGACCAGGGTGCGGTTCGAAGGCACCCCACACAGAGATCCTTCAAAAGTCCCCAACACGGCCTACCCGCCGATCCAACGCAACCCTCCCCTCATCCAGCTCCCCGGGGTCTCCTCTGTCAGACCTTTGCCTCCCCTTCCGCGCCTCTCGAGCATCCAAGACCTCAATCTCCGACGCCATCTCGCCAAGGCTCGTCGACTTCAGGCCGAGCAGCCGGCCCGCATGGCGTCTACGCGGAAGCTCGCCGTTCAAGGTACCGTCAAAGCGCCCGATTACCACCTCGTCGAGCCCGAATTCAGGGACAGCCAAGTAGATCGTCAGCACAAATCCAAGAGCGCCGAGCCAAAAAAAAGGCAGAAGGCGACCACCGCCGCCGAAGTACGGGCGCTGTTCTCGAAGCAATCGGACTCGGGCAGCAGCGGCGGCGACGGCGGCGACGGCAAGACACCTGGCGGTACAATCTACCGCATGTCGACGGTGACGGGTACGCTTGAGCAAATGGTGGGGGAACCAACGATGCCAGGCGAGTTGAAGCAAGGATCACTTCGAGTCCGAAGAGCCATGGCCAGGACGACGGTTCAAGAGGTTGGGAGGAGCGCACCGTCGGCAACGCGCGACCGAACAAGCTCCGAGCACGATGAGTGCCTGGATGTCGAGTGTCACTTGGCTTCGGTCAGCGATTCCGGTTCGCGCGACGACAGTATCGTACCGATGCAGATCGATGGATGAGTTGACTCGCGAGACGGAAGGTCGATGCGTCCTGTCGGAAGGGCTTGGGGCGTGTCTCGCTATACTTCGATAATTTCGTATGTGCTTTCTTTGAAGCTTGTGCTCACTGCATTCGCGCCTCAAGTTGGTAGATGGTTTCCAATATGCTGTTCAGTATCAGTGGTGTAGGTTTTTTTTTGGTTTTTTTTTGGTTTTTTTTTCCAGTTACTGATAAAAGGAATGTTCACACGGGTCGTGCGGTACGCGGCTACACTGAACATGTTCCATAGGGTCGCTCCTGAGCCGGAACCGTCTCAGCTCTGGCTGGCGGGATCGCGTGATCGGCTCGAAATTCGAACGTCTCGTCCGAGCGTAGATAGTGTAGATCGAGGTCGATCCATGAATGGAGACCGCGGTCGGGAATTTCTTCTTTATACACTGGCTGCGGTGCTCGCATCTGAACCACCGCGCGGCCGCGATGCGTTTTTTTCTGACGTCATGCCCGAAATCAATTTCGGACAGGAGACATTCCGCCCGCGCTGGACACGCCAGAGCACGCCGTGTCAGTCCGGCCCCACCCATCTCCCGGTTCCGGACCATCAACGGCAACCTCCACCCACCACACTCCAACGGTATGCCCTTCAGCCGTTTCGAAACCCCCGATCGTCCCAGGCCGGCCCTGGATGCATTCCAGCCGGTCCTTCGCCTCCTGGCCGTCTCGAATCGCGAGGTCGAGAGCATTCTCGCCGATGCTCTCGGCCGTTGCTTGGGGTATCTTACCCCCGCGCAGTGGCAGAAACTTGGACTCGACAAGAATCGCTGGCGAACCTTGATCATGGCGATAGTGTACCTCCTGCGCGAGGACGGCGTGGCAGGTAGTGCGGGCCAGGGATCCAGGTGCCGCACGAGGCTCGACGACCCGCTGACGCTGCCCGACAAGGCGTCAGTCGGGCCGCAGAAATACGAAGAGGAGCAAGAACTCTTCCGTCGCGTCTCGAGTGGCAAGGACGTCATCGGGTTCGCGTTCGTGAGTACACGGGCGGTTTCGTTACCCGTGGACGGGTGCCAGACCTGACGCCGCCTGCCCTGCGCACACTCCTTCTCCCTTTCGCTTCGCAGGCCTGGACTAGCGTCATCCGGGCCACGATGGAAACCAAGGAGAAGAGGCCATCGATTCCTCACTTTGTGAATGGTGGGACGACCGGGTCGTCATGATGATTGTCGGTCTATTTGGACGGAAGGATGCGATTCCTTCGGTCCTTCGTTCGTTTGCCTCGGCAGGCTTTGGGTGCTTCGCCGCTAGCGACGACCAAGGCGACTATGAACTCGAGGCGGCGAAGGCTCGATACCGTGACCGCAACATCAAACGCATCGTTGAAGCGATGCTCATGATGCCCCTTCTACATGACCGCACGACCCATTCCGCCGCCACCGACACAAAGTTGGAGGGGAACCTTCGTGTCTACTACGACGAGTTGAAGGAGCACCTTCGCGAGGCTGTAGGCTTTGATGAAGTCTACCAATGCGCCCGAAGACTCGTCGACGAGGGGCTACAGATCATCCGCCAACACCTCGACAAGCTCATTTCTCCGACCGCTCGCCCGCTGCTCACCAATCGACACACCCTCGGCGATCTCGTCGGGGGTCGTCTCAAGTTCTTGCCGACCCATATCCTCCTTCCAGCCCTTCACTCGCTCAAGATCTTGAGTGGTTGCGCTCCGGGTATTGCTCCGGTGAGTGGCCCCCGAGATGTCCGGGTGGAATCGCGACTGCGTCCGAGGTACCACCAGGCGAGCACTCTATGCTGACCGAATCTCGACACCCGTCCCTCGTTCCACAGGATTTCGCCCCTGATTTCATCACGATGTCGCTTCGACGTACGGCGATTATGCTCTGGAAAGGACCAAAAGTCGCGCATGTTCTCGTCCAATGGCTCGATGGAGTCTGGATCCCGTGGGTCGCGCAACGCGTTGAGGCGCAGACGACGGATGAGGAATTCGCCGGCGCAGGCCCACGAGTCTGCAAGATGTTGAAGCGACAGATCGATCCGAAAGGCGTACTGCTGGGCGGAAGCGAAGGAGAAGGGGAAGGACCTTGGTCAATCAAGCCCGAGTGGGAAGCACAATGGTTCGAATTTTGCGAAGCAACCATCCACGGTATCTTCTCCGTCGAGTCTCCGACCCGCCTCGGAGATGCTGGCAGTGGCCACGACTCTGACGGTGATGACTCCGCCAACCCCGGCCCACCGCCCAAGGTCCGCAAGCACTCGGCCACCTCGACCCAAGCCAGCGAGCAAACCCTGTTCAAGCCCAACTCAGGTCCAGTAGCGCGTTACTTGACGGGCAAGGGTCCGTTTGTCGTCCTGCAACTTTTCAACCTCGAGCTGTTTGGTCATTATCGCGTCCCCCACGGCCAATGGCAAACGAATGGCCACGTGGTCAACGTTCTCACGTTCTGCGTCGCGGAAGCGGTCCACGGGCCCCACTCGTCGTCCGAACCAGACGCGGCGAACCCTCCTCAGCAGACAGTCTACGAAACGTTCGACCTCGTGACCGACCACTACGCGAAGTGGTACTCACCAGCGAACGTCGGCCCTGTCTTCCACAAGCTCATTCTCGCTCTGCGTCGTATCCCTCACGTCCCCAAGACCATCGCGAATCCAAACGGGGGGGGGGGACCGAGGAAAAGTCGGTGCGATGGGTGTCGAAGGATGCGGTCAAGGCCTCGCTCAGGCTTCCGGGAGGAATGCCGATGCTGCAGAGGGTCGAGAGCGCAAGGGAAGAGGCACTGCAGGCCATCTTCCGAAAAGCGACTGGGAACGTAGGTCCTACTAAGCAATCCTCCGCTGACCGCGGCCCGCCGCCGGAGGCGCATCGTTCGTTTGTATCTCTGAATTTGCTGACCTCAGGTGGTCACTCACTCCACCGCACTTCACGCCGACGGGCTAGTCGTGGGACGACTACGTCGACCTTCCACCCATTTCGGCCTGCGTCCCCGGGTTCGAGGACTTGGCGAGACAGCTCGAGACCGCCGTCAATCGCTGTCGTCACCGTCGGAATCGACACGGGCACAAAGTGTCTGTTCGCCATATCGACTCGGCTCTACGATCGCAACGGCAACCCGATGGAGGATAGTCAAGTCATGTATGCAACCTCCGTCGACCACGCGCTGCACTCGACCCAAGAGCGTACACACAAGATCGGCGCCGAGCTCGGCGCTGAGCTCAAGTTCGGCTTCAAGCGGCACTCGTCGGATCTCCAGACCAACGCCGCTCTCGCTCCTGCTCCTGCTGCTGCTCCTGCCCCTACGCCCACTCGTACTCCCGCTGCTCCCGCCCTTGCAACTGCCTCCAGCGATGCCGCCGATTCGTCACACGCTGGCTCGTCGAACGATGCGGCATCTTCGACCGAGTGGCTGCACTCTGAGCCAGAACACCAAGAAGCGGTTCACAAATCAAAGCTCCACGCCAAAGCGACTGTGCGGCGCGTCGTCGATCAGGTGATGAGCGCGACGGGTGTGCGCGTTGTCGGTGAGTCCATCGAGTCGACGGGACCCTACGGGACCTTTCAGCGGCCGGCAGTGGCCAATCAATCGAGTCGGAGTCCGGAGCTTTTGCGGAATACCCACCGCTGACCGGCACGGGGGTTCTTCTCCCATTCCTTTTGGCATCAAGAGCGTTCCATCACCGGTACCCGGAATCAAAAAGATCTCGCAAGCTTGCCCTCACCGGAAGTCATGCTCCGAGACGACATACTGTCCGCGGACCCTCGTCTCTTCATTTTCTTCATCGGCGACGGCGGTTCGAGCCGTGGCGTAAACCACGCGACTTACCGTACCAACGTGTTTGTGCGGGCTCTTGACGACGAGATCAAGCGGTTGAAGCGCGTCGGGCTGGAGATGCTTGTATACTACGTCGACGAAGATTTGACCTCATCGCTATGTAGCGATCAAGACTGTCGGGACGAGCACGGCCGCCGCTCGAGGTTAGTCTCCGAAGTTCGGACATGCTCAAACGGGCCCGAGTCGAGTCGATGTTGGCTGCACCCTGACCACCGGTGTGGCTCTCCTTCGTTGCCCCACCCTCGCCAGACTCAACAGGAAGGGCACCGTGGAGGGCAGCGCGAGCCCGCTGCTGCGCGTCTACCAATGCGAGGAGGGCTGCCAACCGCCTGTCCATCGTGATGTCGTCGCATCGAAGAACATCGCAATTGCTGGGCTCCATTGGCTTTTCTTCAACCAACACCCTTTCAAACAGTACCACAAGTGAGGACAGCGCTTGCCATGTCATCATATTCAGTAATGATACCTAGGTTTTGTTCCTTCTCCCGCTGTGCTGGCCGACCCTCTCCCCACGCGGGCAGTTGCCGGCGGCCGGTCGGTCCCCTTGAGTATTTGGGGCCGCCACCCATATGCATGTCCAGGGTGTTGCCGGCGAAGCGGAAAAAATGAAACCAGCAACAAGAAAAAGAAGGAAAGAAAGAAGAAACAAAGGGAGGAAGGGAGCGGCGAGTCGGCTCGACGTACTTGGTCCAAAGGTAACTGAAGGAGGGCAGCAAGTTGGACAGATGTCAGTACGTCAATGCTCGTCATAATCGGATATTCTGTCGCACTCAGGAGGTAGAAGGCGGAATGGAGAGGAGTCCGAGACAGGTAGTCAACGAAAATAGGCTACGTACGTCCGAATGCTGAAATTTGTGTAGAAATCTAGCTTCAATTCGATGATATTTTCCACCAGCCTCATCTATTCTTCACTTCGAGATAGTATGATCTCCGGGTTGAGCACCCGAGAGAGTTTTCGGCATTCCGAGTCTCGGCGGCTCCGACTTGAACCGCGGACGCGCCACTCATGCGTCAAAGTTTGCTAACTGGCGATGAATTTCATCCTTTACCACAGTCAAAGTTCAGATCACATGCCAGAACCATGTTAGGTACGCCTCGCCTCACCGACTTCTATAGCGGGGCAACGGGGGCTCTCAGAGTTAGTCAGCTTCACAACCATGCTCGGCTTCACAACCATGCTCGGCTTCACAACCATGCTCGGCTTCACAACCATGCTCGGCTTCACAACCATGAGATTCGTGTCTCCCTGGTCGTCGGGTCTGAATGTTTGACAAGCAATACCCACAGAAGTACCTGCTTGCAAATCAGATCATCGACAGCGGCAGAGATGAACACGACGATGGGTATTGTAAAGTGGTCTCTGCGGCGATCGCAGAGGTTGTGGCTGACGCGCGAAGGGAATTTGCCGGGCGTGTACGTGAGACTCCCTGCTCGGCCACCTTCGAGTGCATCTGTGCCGAACTCGCCATTGCATGCTTTGCATCTCGCTTACAATCATCTTCTGTCCACCCCAGATTCAAGATATAATATTCCTCAGTAAGGATCCTCTGCTTGTTATGAAGGAGTGGCCGTCAACCGAAGCATGTTTGACGGGCGATCATGTCATCCATTGGTGCCTGGCCGTGAGTTTTAGAGTTTCGGGGATCATGTCGACGAGCGCAGGGACCTGGGGAAGTTTGCTAACACAAGTATACACGCCACAGATACAATTTGCTCTTGACTGGGAAAAGGAAGACAAGGGAACCCGCTCTAAATTCTTCCTTGGGAATGCCTCCTTTCGGACAGCCTCTATTAAGCGCAGCGGTCTCGATTGGCGCCCGATCACTCGGAACACGCAAGAGGACGCAGATGATTACAACATTTTACATTTACATGGAAAACATCTACAACTCCGACCCCACAAGTCCAGCCTTATCGAAGGTTTCGATGCCGATCCCAAGACGGCGCCAGCGTGTGCGGAGCGGAGCAGAGCAGGGAAAGAAAGGAGAGGAGTCAGTACACGGGATCGATCAAATGTATAATGGACCAAGCCAAATGGTCGAGGGGGAAGGAGAGAGCCCAGGAAGAATCGATATCAGATAGGAGCTGTGACGAACAGGCACTCGGGTCAGTTCCCACGAACGCACAGAAAAACGAGTGCCAACTCGCAGAAGGGTGCTTACCGAAAGACTATTTTGATAGGTATTAGAATCAGCATCGTACCCCTTTTTGGGGGGTAACTCAGTGTGAACTATGCATGATTACTCGTTGAGATCATCCTTTCGATTCTTTTGGGGCGGAGAAGGGAGGGACGTGTCGTTTTCCTCTTCTTGCGGAGGAGGAAAACGATAGGCCAAGGAGGGCTAGAGGCAGGGGAGGGAGACGGGAGAGACAAGCACCCGAAAGGTGGGAGAGACGAGCACCAGAGAAGTGGAAGAGAAAATCTACCTTGGGTGGATCTGCGTGAGTCTTACATCGTGCGGAAGGAGCAACCGGAAGGGAATCCAGCGGCGAAGCGAGTTGCGGGAGGGAAAGCGACCGGCGCACACGAGAGGCACATGTCGTTCGAATGCGCATTAGCAACCGAAGTCAACCAACCCTAACCAACCCTAACCAACCCACCACGGATCGGAAAGAGTATTTCGACCTTTTTGAACGAACGTATCAACACGCTCTCGCACTTGCATCGGTGTGTTCCAGGGAACATTCCAGGCCTTGACTACCTTGCTAGCCCATCTGATCGATGAACACCCCATCCACCTCCACCTCCGCCCCCGTTGATCCCAACCGTCCCTCGAAGCTCAGCATCGTCCCCTCCTCCCGCACGACTCTCCAACTTCGTCGACCTACAAAGAAAGAAGCCTCCACTGAAGACCCGCCCCGGACAGATGAAGTCGACACAGAATTCGATGAAGACGACGAGGAAGTCGAACATGAACAGGATATCGATACGTATGGGATTGCGGGGAGGTCAGTTTGGTGTCCGTCTTTCGCAACAAGTGGGGGTTAGCTCACACTCTCTCTCTCACGAATTTTCTTCCGTGACAGGACATGGGAAGCCGCCTACTTAATGAAACGCTACTGCAAACCACCATACGCATCCATCTCCAAACTCGTATTCGAACCCCCCTGCCCTCTATTCGTCCAACCTCCCTCCACCGAAGACTCTTCCTGCCCCCCTCCGTCACAAAGAACGAAGCAGCGAAAACGAACCGTCGTCGAAATCGGTTCTGGAACGGGATACCTCTCCCTCCACCTCCTTCCCTTTTTGAAAGAGTCGGATCGGTTGATCGTCACGGACCTTCCGGAAGTGTGTCCTTTATTACGCACGAACCTAGGTATTTCGGCAACCACCGAGGAAAGGGAAGAACGAAGGAGCGACGGGAAGGGCAAAGGCTCGCATGTTCAGACTACGTTGGGGGATGTCAAAGTGAGACCCTTACCTTGGGGCGATGAAGAGGCTTTCGAGAAGCTCGAGAAAGAATTCGGTTTGTTTTCCTCGGCCGATGACGACTCGAACACAGGTCCAGGTCCGGACTTGATCCTCGCTTCGGACCTCGTCTACTTCCCCTTCCTATACCCCGGTCTATTACGCACCTTAATTTGGTTGACCCAACCACGGAATAAAGGGTCTCGGAAAGATGCGAGTGATACATCGAGGAAGGAACAGGACGCCCCCCAAGTCGTGCTCGGGTACAAGATCCGCAGTTTGCCAAGAGAAGAACCGTTTTGGAAAGCTTTTGGTGAGTTTCAGTTTCGGTGATCGGGCCCGTCGGACTTTCGTCCAGGATCACACACTCAACGGGGGATGAGTTACAGGCATTTGGTTCGATTTCCGACCCGTGTACTACCGACCCATCGCCACCTCAGCCCAAGACCCAAACACCACCTTGCCCTCTCCCGCCGCCGACGAAGATCACTGGCATCGTTTCGGTGAAACCTCCGAAGGCCAAGACCAGCTCTTCATTTTCGTATGCACTCGCAGACCCAAAACTCACACTTGGGATGTACCGAAAGAGGATGAGGCGTTGATGAATGGTCTAGGGTCGGATGATCAGTTCGAGACCTTGTTGTTACTGGGGATGGAGTGCTGAGAATTAAGAGTGTTTCTTCGTACCAGGCTATGCGCTCCCTTGCATAATATCTGATAGATGTTGAAATATATATACGGACTACAACAACTCGAGGACGCGATCCAATACGAAAAAGGAAATGAACGATCAACACAACAGACCGGAAAGCGAGCTTTAGCCCCTTGCCCTTTCCACCACCTCGGCTCCCTCACTCACTCCCACTCTCCGCCTCCCCTTCAAAATGCGGAAAGTACCAAAACGGCCCACACGGTCCAGCAGGCTCATGATTCGCCGTAGACCAAGTCCCTACCACCCCGAACCTACTCTTGGGACCCCCGACCTGAACCCCATTCATCAACCACTGGTCCTGCCCCGAATAACGGATGATGTATTGCCAATGCACTTCGTTGTCCGGGGTCATGGAGACCGTGCCGCGAATGGAACGTTGGGGTTGTTGTTGCATGTGCGGGTGGGAGGTGAGGAAGGTGCCGTTAAAGTGGAGGGGTTCGGATGTCCCGATGAAGGAGAGGGGCGTGTTACCCTGAGATGAGGGAGTCGAGGTAGAAGGTCCAGCTTCAAGAGGCGAGGTCGACGAGCTGCTCGCTTTCGCCTCGACTTCGCCAAGCGTCTCCGACGTAGTTGGCGAAGCCTCCCCCTCGCCATCCTCCTCGTTTTGCTCACTCTCTTCGCTCCCTGAATCCACGCTCTCCTCCTCCGAATCCAACCCAAAGTCCCCATCATCCTCCTCATCATCATCGCTATCCCCCTCCCCTTCCCCCGGCCTAGTACGAACCTCATCGAACCCGGTCCCAACATCCCTCCAATTCCGATCAGGAGGGTACGGCAATTCCCCTTCAGGTAATAGCTTCAACTTGAGCCGCATGATGTCGCCGATGGCTTCGGATTCGCCTTCTAGGGTGCTGCGGTATTCTGGACTGCGATGGAAGCTGTGAGTCAAGGGTGAAAGAGAAGGTATCAGGTCCTCCCCTATCAGCAGTTGGGAATCGGAGCCCTTGGGCGACGACCCACTCACTTGAAGTGTTCAAACGATCTATAATCCAAGAACGCATACGTCCCTCTAAACTCCGTCTCCTCCACCCCTGCCCAATCCCTCACCTTCTGTTCTGAACCATCCCAATTCTTGCCTTCCCCTTCCCCTTCCCCCGCCCTCGGTCCTCGCCTCGTCGTTTCCCACCCCTGAGGAATCTTCGCCTCTTGATGCACCCCATTTGCTTGTGCCTCATTCAAGTTCGCCGTCATGACGATGCTCAACGAGAGCACTTTATTCCAATTGACCCTTCCCGATCGATCGGCCAAGAACGGTCCCCAATGCGAAGCCTTCTTAAAGTTCGTCTCGCGATAAACGACCTCCCTCGCGATCGTACGTCGATCGGGATCCTGGGATAGGATACGCATTAGACTGGGTGTGGCCAAGGCTTCGAGATGATGGAGTAAGGCGTCGACTTGGTTCGCGTTGGGGAACAGGTACGTTTCGGGTTCGGAGACGTGCTGCCTTGTATTGCGCCGACTGGCACTCGGTTTGCAACGAGTCGAAACGGAGGGAAACAACTCTTGGGCATTGAAGTGCTCGTTCAACCATACTTGATTCGCGGAACTTGATTCATCAACCTCGTGGAAGCGCGGTAAAGATGCCTTGCGGGATGGATGTGGTTTTCGTGAGGTAGCGATGTCGAGGATCGCTTGCGTGGCTCGTAGGTCGAGGATCGGATGAGGGGCGTGAAGGATTTGCCGCGCGTAGATGCGTTCTTGTAATGCTTGACGATAGTCGAAATCCCCCGAGGATGAAGATGCGGCGCTTGGAGAAGAAGCTACTGAAGATGATCCCGCTTGCCAAGTTCCTTCCCGGCTTTCAGCGTCGTTCGCCTTGGTCGTCCGAGTCACCTCGCCCAACCCGGCTACGGCTATGGGAGGATCGAAGATAGCGAGGAAGCACGCCTTCCACAACATCGCGCTACCCTCGACATGCTCGTACGCTTCTCTGCACGTCGCTCCGAAATGCACGACGTCAACTGGGTCCGCGAATACGAGACAGTGGTGTAGGAGCTGTGCAAGGGTGGGACGGAGTCGAGGTGGCGGTCGAAGTGGGGAAGCACGATCATTCGATCAACCGAGCGAGAGCGACGTGGGGTGGGTGTCAATACCTGCACCCTCGATTGAATGCACAACGTACATACCTCTGGTGGCAGATCAAGTGGTGATGAAGCCATGCTAACCAAGTCGGATGTCGATGATGGGATCGGGGGTGAAAGACGCAGCAATCAAGCTATCAAGCAAGAGCCCTGTGCGCGCCTGTCGCTGTCACGGACACGCTCCACTTATCTCGATTGTTCATGAAGCGGCACCGCCCCGGGCTCGTCTCCCCCGAGCGCCAACGTAAACCATAGCTCTCACGCACTCGATTTGAGGGCCATCAATTGCGTTTTGTGACTTGAGCACTTGCAAAGTAAGAACGTCCGTGGGTAAAAGATTAACAGAGCCACACACAAAACACGCAAAAGTTGTCCTTGCAATCCTCAATCCTGCCATTCACAAGAGAATCCTACCGGTCTCTCCTCTTTACAAACCCTGCTTGATCCTCAACGAAAAATTCACAACCACCGCCAAGAACAGCACCGCACACAAAGCCGTCGGCCCAAAGTAATCATGGTAGATGACTGCCTCGCGGTTACGGATCTTGGTCACGCGCCAGTAGTAGGTGTAGCCCGTGTATAGCAATGAGAGCAACGCGACGACGGTGAAGGAGGAGGAGGCGGCGAGGGCGATGTCGTCTGTGTGAAGGAATCAAGCGGTTCAGTATCACATAGGGAATGACGGGAAAGAGTGAACACTCCAAAGACTTACCATGAGGATCAGAGAAGGACAAGATCCCAATGCCGATCGCCGAAACAACGACGCTAAACTCGACCCACGACAAAGCTGCAAAGATCAATGGTCCCATAAATCAGCCTCCACCCACTTCACTCGAAACCCAGGATCTTGAAAGCGCTCACTCGTCCTCTCATTCGCGTAAAACACCTTGGGCTCGACCCTGACCGGAATAGCGACCTTCTTCCCCGCCTGCGCGCGGAATGAGCTGACATACTCGACCCTCCCAGGCGTCAACGAAATACCCGAAGGGTTGATCGTCTGTTCCTCCCCGTTGACCCCATTCTCCCTTCCACCACCACTCCCACTGCCCGCACCACCACCTCGAGAAGAACGTTCGTTCAACCCCCTTGATCGTTCGGTCTCGTACTTGGAGTCCAACAACTTGCTCAGATTCGCGGGCGTCAACTTGGGGAAGATTTCATGCTGTTTCCTCGCATTCGCCGAGGTCGAAGCATCCGCAGTAGACAAAGCTTGTCCCACTCCCGAAGCCGCATGCTTGGACGCTTCGTCACGGAATGCTTTGGCTTCCGCCGCAGCTTGGGGAGGGAGGTTCGCCCAACCTGCTTCGTCAGACGTGATCGCCTGATGACGGTTATCGTCCTCGTCGACCTCGTCATCCGACACAGGCTCCGTGTACTGCGCCAACTCGGCTTCATGTGACGCGCCATCCGACGGCGTGTTCGATTGCGAGGTATGCGACGGTGCCGGACGCTGGATCTGCGCCTTCCTCGTCGCCGGTTTACGAATATCCGTCTCCATCTGCGGCAACCAGAACGGCACGAGGTCGACTCGATTCGGCAACAGGGTCGCGCAACCATGGATGAATTTCGAAAATTTGGGCACGGCCTCGACCAAATGAGACGAGACGAGTTCGCGCACCCATTCGGGCGGTTGTTGGCCCATCTCGGTCTGCAACTTGACCTCGAGCACACCGTAAGGGAATAGTTCCTTGTCCTCGTCCGGCAATTGAGGGAAAGGCCAATCGATGCCAATGTCTGTTCGACGCCAATTGTCGCCCGAGCGCGTCACACCATCCCAGTTATCCTCACGAATGAGCGAAAGCTGCGTATCGAACGAGATGCGCACCCTCGCGTCACCAGGCAGCTGGAACGCCGTTCGGTTGTAGAACGTGCGCATGACCGGTCCCAACTTCTTGTGCTTGACTGCGGCCTGCACCTCCCGTGCGAGCTTGAGCATCGAATCAATCTCCTTGTCCGATTTCTTCCCTTTCTTGCGCAAAGCCTCAAACGTCTCGTCCACCGTATACCGCCCAGCGAGGAAATCGTTGAGGTATTCCTCCTTGATCGGGAACCGCGCCTTGACGGACTTCTCTCCCGTCCAGTCCTCGCGATGGGTCTTGCGCTCGACAAAGATCGTCTTAACGTCCATCCCACCGTACCAACGCATGCGGATCGCCTCGGCCCCTTCGGTCTTTTCCAATCGTCCCAGATACAGGTCGAGGTCCTGAGCAAAGTCAAACGCACGCATCAGTCACCAGAAACGGCAGCTGCTGAGCTCGGGCAATGCGCCTACGCACGCCGTTGTCAAAGTAGATCGACGAGATGGCCGCATCCTCTTGCTGGAAAGGCTTATCAGGGTTGAAGACTGCGAATCAAAAATATGACATATCAGCTTTGGTCCCACCGACCGTGGGAGGTCGAAAACGACCCACCCAAAACAGGCAAGTGCTTGAGGATGACGAGCTTGAGTTGGACGTAGTTGTCCTGTGAGGAGTGTCGACCATGTCAGCTTTCTACGCCCCGATTCCCCCGAGCGATTCGTAAGTGCTGGACGAAAACCAACCGGATGAACCCAGTACTGTTGGAACATCGAAGGCACGAACCAGCCAAATCGATATCAGCTTCCACGTTCGTCTAATCAAAGTCCGACTCGTGAACTGACCTTGGTCGTCTGTCGAACAAAAGCGCTTTGTCCACCACCGGCACTCGAGTCACCCATGACAGGGTGTCCTCGCGTCCGGACGAGGTTGTACAACCTCGACAATTGCACGATGATCGAGTCCTGAGCGAGGACATATATACGGTTGGGTCAGCGACTGTTGGCAGAAAACTTCGGCCTAATCGCGGATGGTGACTGACGTAATTCTCCTTGTAAAAGGGCTTGCGATCGAGGAAGCTGCGCATGAATTGCCCTCGGAGTTGGAACCTAGTTCGTTTCTGTTTACCGCAACATCTGCTTGAAGTCAGTACCCGTCTCCGATACGCTAAGCCTGTTTGGTATAAAAGTCATGACAAACATCGTGTTTCCTAGTACCGGACCGAACACTGAGATCAGTACCAGACATAGCATCCCCAATATTTACCTAGATCGACTCACTTTACGATCTTGACGAAACCGGTAAAGTTCAAATGGGTGAAGTGGCCCAAATCATGCACATCCGCAATCACGTTGGCCAAATCCTCCTCCAAATCGACGAAGCGATCCTCCGTCTCATCATCCGTATCATCGTCCGAACCTCCATCGTCACCCAATTCCTCGGGATGTCGACCTGCTTCCGAGGCAGTCGGCGTAGGAGGGGCCGACGAATCGGCATGCGCGATGAGGTGCTTGACCTCTTCTTCGTAGGCCGAGATTTTGCCCGTCAATTCGCTCATCTGGTGAACAAAAGAATCAAACGAAGGACGAGTGTTTTTTTAGCGCTCGGAAAGGTCATACACTGCCTTCTCGCGTAACCTAGCCGATTCTGACCACCTTGCTTTCCTGGAACTTGACAACCTTGTCCAACTCGCCCTCCAAAGCTGAATGAAATCAAGTCAACCCAAAGATCATCAGCGCGCGCACCGAGGCCCCTCCAGGCAACACAAACTCCACAACAAACCTTTAATAAAGTCAGCCTCGTCGGCATCGTCCCACTTGTGCTGCGATTGCCGGTCCTTGATGAAGCGCTTCAAGCCCGAATCTGAAGTGTGAGAGATGATTTGGAGCGAAGAAAATGCCGGCGGAGGAAGGAGAGGTTTTTTCAACGAGGATTCCCGAAGATTCCCAAGGAAAAGGAGGTACCGGAGATTCAAAAAGGATCTCAAGGAGTTAGTTCATGGTTCCGCGAATCCGATCGGAAACCTTCCTCCGCCTTCCCGCCCCCCACTTTTCCCACTTTTTAGCCGAGGAGGCACGTTTCAGGGGGCGTCGGTTTGGAACAGCGGGAAGAGAGAACTTACAATCGATGTAGGAAGATTGCCAATCCTGATCTATAAACACGCACGGAAGGAAGACAAGGTTTCAACAAAAAAAAGGTCAGTACAGAGGAACCTACTCAAAGTTACATCCTTGCGCAAAAGTGCGCGGCGCTTGCATGTCGATCAGCAGCAGATGATATCCACGGCGAGCCAAAACCGGTTCGTTGTCGCCCGTCGTCGAACGAGAGCGCCGTCGATAGTCCCAGCGGAGAGCCTCAGCGGTGGGGAGGATAAACGTACACAGAGCATCCTTGATGACGGATCCGACTGATGGGAGAACAGGACAAGATTAGCTCTCTAGTCGTCGGTGCGGAGGTGGTTTTGATGCGGAACTACTGACACTTCATCGCGCCGGCTGATCAGGCGGATTTGGCTTGGTGGCTGTCAGACGAGGGGCTGAATGGGGTATAGCTTGAATCACCGAAGCTCTAATCGAATCGCAAGCGCAAGGCAGTCTCGCAAAGGTGGATTGGTAGACGGGATAGGGAGCCGGGTCGAACGAAGAGGATGGAGGAGCGACCGTCCGAGGAACGTGAGAACCGCGAGCGGCGGCTTCCATTCGCGCGCTCGGCTCGATCATCATCCCCAAAGAAAAAACATCGCCTGTGAAATCAAGCTCCTTTCATCTCATATCTCCGATTTTTCAGATTAAGGACATCAGTCCCATTCCAGCTAAAAATGCTTCACTGCCCCTCCCCATCAGGGAGCTTCTTCATCTCGAACAGACCTCCGCCGTCAAGTTTATTGCCGAGAGGATCCGGCGAAGCGGACGTTCCGGCTAATCGCGATCACTGATTGGTCCGTTCTCCCCCTCCCCACGTGCACGTGCGACTAGAGCTTGAGCGCCTGAGCCACGGGTCAGGAGAAGCAGGCCTCCTGCCAGTGATCTACAAGACGTTCCTTTCTCCGAGGACACAACCGTTCCTTCACTTTTCATATTAGAATGGTCTTCCTTCCCACCAGATATTACGTAGTTTCTACTCTTGCTCCACATATTACGTCTCCCAGAAATTAGCCACCAATCCACTTCCCCTCCTCAATACCCCTCTCCACACTCCATTACTTCTGCCTCTTGTAAACCTTCTTCAAAAAGGCCCTAAACACCTCCCTCTTCAAACCGTCTCCGCCTTGTTCCGGGATGGTCTCGATCACCGCATTGATGCGCTTGTACGACTCTGCCTCGTATTCATCGAACGCTTGGGCGAGTCCGAGTTGCTTGTAAACTTCCTTGACGCGCGCTTCGGATTCGGACGATTTGACGCCGTAATTTTCCTATGCAAAATATCACGATGGGTCAGCTTTACTCCGGGAGAAAAAGTTTTCTTCATCATCGGAGACGTCATCCCTCCCACTCACATCCAACACTTTCCTCTGCCCTTCATCGGCCTTGGCCAGAGCGGCATTGATCAACCAACTACACTTGTTATCCAAAATGTCCGTCCCGATCTTGCCAATCTGTTCCGGGGTACCATAACAATCGAGGTAATCGTCTTGAACTTGGAAGTATTCCCCCATCGGGAGGAGGATGTCGAGCGCTTTCTTGTACGAGGATTCGGTGGTGACGCCGGACATGTGCATGGCCAAGGCGACGGGGAGGTAGAAGGAGTAGAAAGCGGTTTTGTACACCACGATCAAGTGGTGTCTAGAGCGAGGTGAGGAGCAGTCAGGTTTCCTGGGATACGATTTCCTTCGAACCCTACACTCCGAAAGCAAACTCACTTGTCCAACGAAAATTTACCCAAATCGACCGAATCTTCGGGGGCGGTGATGAGGTCGATCAACTGACCCATCTCGGTCTGGAACGTAGTCTACCATCGATGGAAAGAACCAAACTATCCCCATGATTAGCTCTTTCCCGCGGATCGTAACGCAGGATCAGCACCTGGGCGCCAAACGTACTTCAAGGAACAACTCCAACAGATCGACGTAGTACTTCTCAGACCGGAAGTACTTCTTGAGCAAGTGGTAGATCGCGGCTTCGAGCATGAAGGCGTCGTTGATGGCGATATTGCCTACGCCTTTCTGGAAAGTGGGGAAGATGGATGGAGCGATGGGGGAGATGCGAAATCAGTGATTGATTATAAATCATCTGGGAATGATGTGTTTTGGACGCGAGCTTACAACTCGATACCAACAAGGTTGTCCCCTACGTGTAATGGATTGATCCATCATATCATCCGCGACCAAGAAATACGCTTGGAGCTGTACACACCACATCCCCCCAGACACACGATCAGCATCCCATTCGTTTGTAGTCCGGTGATCCGTTGTGAGCTTGATACAGCACACACCAACTCGATACACCACCCCAGGATCGCGGCTTGCTTGTATTCATGGTCGGTCAAGTCGGAGCCTTTGAGGATTTGGACCGTGTCGACGACGGAGATGCCGCGGTTCAATTTGCCTGGATGGAAGGCCCGTGATTAGTTGGGGTGTACGAGAAGTGTTTGCGAGCTCGTCGGTGGTGAGTCGGCCGTTATAGCATCCCAGCTTGCTTCCATCCCACGCGACGACGATCGACAGCGACGAGGGGAACCCGTCACCTCCCTCTGCGATAACTTACCCCCGGGTGAATTATGATCCAAGTTCTATTCTCGCCCCAAACCATCGCAAACAAAAACGGATCAGCGACCGTCCCGTTGGCGCACCCCCATCGGTCTGCAAACCAACCTGCTTGAACCACTCGGTCGCCTCCTTGGGCATCTTTTGCGCTTCGAGGTAAGCCACCAACTCGTCCCTGATCCCGGGCCAGATGGAGAGGAACTTGTCGCGCGAGGCGGTGGAGGACATGATGGGGAAAGAGTGTGTGGAAGGAGTGTGTAGGGGAGAGTGGGGTACGAGGAAGAGAAAGAGAGAAGGGACACGCGCCGCGCTTCCTCCCATCAGATCGCCCCAGCTGTCCGGGGACACTCAGATGAGAAAGACCGCCACGCTCGGGCCTTCGCGCCTCGTAACCAAACCAACCTTCTTCCCTCCCTCCCCCGATGAGATTTGACCGAGCAATCCAAAATCCTCTCCTTTTTTCCTGTGACCTCTTCTCCCATCTGATCCGCGGGTACCGAGATAGACTATTTCATTTTCAATTACAAAAATGATTCCCCGGAGTGCTGGATGAACCTACTCCTCCTCCGACGCATTGGTAAGTCTACCCAAGTTCGAAACGACTCTTTACTCAGAGAAAAGAAAAGAAAAAAAAGACATCCCAAATACAAAACTGCACTCCCACAAGCTCACGTCAACAGCTTCCTCAGTCCCTCGACCTGACTCGCACTCAAACGAGCCGGGAACTCCACCTGGACCTTGACCAGCAAATCCCCCTTCTTCTTCGGTGCGTTCTTCCTCGAAATCGGCATACCTTCACCAGGGACTTTGATGACCTGACCGGAGGAAAGCGGTTTCCCACCCGACGTAGGACTGGGATAAGGTACATCCACTTTGATCGTTCGCCCGTCCAACGTCGTGATGGAGCTTGTCTTGGCGTCTGCTGACGAAGGGCCCGTGAGAGCGTCGACGAGGGGTACCTTGAGTTCGTAGATGAGGTCGTCACCTTCACGTTTGAAGGTCGGGTGCGGCTTTTCTTCGATCACAAAGACGAGATCTTGGGCAGACGTAGCGGTTTCGTGGCCGGCTTTGGCGAACCGAACTTTGGTACCGGCTTTCCATCCGGGCTTGACGGCGACTGCAGGAAGAAGGGAAGCGATAACGCCATCAGCTTTTCCGTCCCCGATGAGAACCTCGCCTCAGATCCAACAAAGAACCTACTCTCGAGCGTGTTGGCCTCTTCGCCACCCGCACGACGCTTCTTGGTGACCTTGAGCTTCTTGGTCGCGCCCTTGTACAGATCCTCGAGCGAGACAGGCAATTGCTTGACTGTAGGGTCAGGGAAGCGTCAAGGGGTCAGTTTTTCACCCTGTACTGCTGATACTTCCAACCCACGCGCCCGATAACTTACCAACTTCCTGCGGCTTCTCCTCGCGATACTCCTCATCACTCGTATCCATCGGACCGCCGGGCATACCTCCCATCCCCCCCATCCCCCCCATCCCGGCAAACGGATTCCCCCCGGCCCCACCCCTCGCACCTCTCCCACCGCCCATCCCCCCCATACCCCCCATACTCCCAAACAACGAAGCAAAGATATCATTCGGATCCGAAGGTTGGAATCCACCGCCACTGGACCCTCCACCTGGCGCTCCTCCCGACGTAGAGAAGGAGAATCCACCGGATGGGAACCCACCTGGGAACCCACCTCCTGCTCCCGCGAAGGGGTTCCCTCCTGCGCCTCCTGGCGGTGGGCCTCCTCCTCCACCACCACCGCCCATTTTGAGCCCTTCTTCACCGAATTGGTCGTAGATGGCTCTTTTATTCGAGTCCTGTGTTTTTCAAATGAAAATTCATCAGTATCTCGCATGTCCCATCCGAGCTGGCGAAGAAAGCTCAGAGTAAGACTCACCGTCAACACCTCAACGGCCTCGCTAACTTCCTTGAATTTCTTGGATGCCTCCTCCGTATTATCCGGGTTTCGATCGGGGTGATAGAGCATCGCTTTCTTCTTGTACGCAGAGCGAATCTCTGGGAGGAGGAGGGATTAAAATCATGACGAGAGTCAGTTCATCGTTCCCGAACGAGTTGTCAGACGATCCCCCCCCAGAGCTGAGTACCTACGTTGTTCATTCGCATCCTTCTGCAGTCCAAGGATCGCATAGTAGTCCTTTCCTTTAGCCATGCTGATCGGTCCTTGTTTGTATGATCACTTGTTTCGAATGCGAGGGCGTGTGCGCGTGTGTGCGTGTGCGAGTTCAAGCGATAAGCCTGGTGGTGGGACGGGGTGAGTGACGTCGAATGTGGGTGTGTGCTTCGATGGGATTCCTTGACGGTGGGTTCGGTCGAGTTTGAGCTCGAGTGATATGAGGTACTTTGTTCGTGGGTTCGAATGTGCCTACCTTTGAAGCGAAACTGCTTGGATCTTGTGTTGGTGTGTTGGTGTGTAGTCGTGTGTAACGACGTGCGTATATGCGTGTGTTGTAAGTAGGTGGATAGCGGAAGGAAGCCAAGCTGTCCCGAGATGGCCGCTGGCCGCTGGCCGCTGGAGCCGATCCCGATGGAAGCGGATGGAAGCCCCACCCAACCTTCTCGGACCTTCCAGCACACTCTAGCATTTTCGCCATCTCCCGAGCTTTGACCGTCGGACATATCACGGACACGGGGTTTCTTTTGTTGGTTCCAACAAGCTTTGTACGATTTGTCAAAAGAGGCAACAACAATCGAAAAATGAAAAGAGAAGTGATCCAAGCAAAAACGAACAGCAGGACAAACGTCGCCCCCCCGCTCCAACAAACATCATTTTCCAAGTCCTCATCCCCCCCCCCCCCCCCCCTTCCATCCATGCCTCAGAACCCATAACTCCTGAACCCCGATCTATCCTGCCCATGTCCCTGTGCCTGTCCTTCCCCACCTCCACTTCCACCATTATCACCCGCCGCCCTCTCCCCATGTTCGCCCTGCCCTTGATCACCTTCGAACCCCGCATGCGCATGCCCATTCCCAAAAAAGTCATGGTGCGAATGTGCGTGTTGGTGGTGGTGGCCTCCATGATGTTGCTGTTGCTGATCGTGCTGTTGGTGTTGCATCTGTTGATAAGGTTGAGATTGTTGATGATGAGATGGTGGGGGTGGATGATGATCGAAACCATTGGACCGTCTTCCTCCTCCATTAGCTTGCATCGAAGGTAATTGATAATCTCCATGATTCCCAAGTTGTGGTGACGAAGATCCATCTTGATGATGTGCTCCGGTATGAGCATGCAAGAAGGAATCGTCATCGAGCGACGCGTCCACGCCATGCGAACTCTCCTCTCCTACGGTACCCGACCCCCCCGCTGCGACGGCGGCGGCGACGTTTGATTCGGCTAAAGCAGCTTCGGCGGCTTTGACCTTTTTCGACTTCTTCCCCTTCTTGGGTAACGCTTCACCACTCGCCGCAGCTGCTGCGAGTTTCGCTGCTCGTGAGACTTGACGAGCGTATCGAAGACCTGTGAGAAAAGGACAAGGGGGGGTTCGAAAATCAGTAACTTGATCAGTTCCGCCCAGCCGCGACCGACCGGTCCTCAAACCCACCACAAGCATTACAAAGGCTCTTATTCCCACTCGGTCCCTTCCTCCACTCGGGGCTATTCGCCGTCCCACAACTCTCGCACGCCGCAGGACCAGGCTTGTTCGCCACGGGTTCCGTCTTAACCTTCGGCGCCTTTCCCTTCTTCACAGACGTCGATGCGTTCAGAGAGGATGATCCGCCTTCGGTGGAGGTGGAGGTGGAGGTAGAGGTGGATAACTCTGCGCCGCCGTGATTGAGGCCGTTGGGATCTGACGCCGCACCGAGACTGGATTCTTGCGTCGAAGAGCCTTCTTCCGAGATACCCGTGCGAGGCGGCGGTAATGAGCCATCGCCATTGAGATGTGCACTACCCGGGTGACCGATTAGATGCGGGTGTTGCATCATGTGGTGCGGTTGGTGCGACAATAGACTACCACCCGCAGTTCCATACGGATTTCCGAGAGGCGGCAAAGAAGGGCTCGGGTACCCAAGGTACCCATGCGACGTGGCCATGTGCATCATCGGATGTTGTTGTGGCGCCATTGAGTGCTGAGGGTACATCGGGTACACCTGCGCGGGCATATGGGGATGCTGGTGATAAAGCGGGTGGCCGAAAGTGGTAGGGTGCGAGAACGGGTAATGGGGCTGAGGAGGTGCGGGGTAAGGAGCCGACTGGGGCTGCATCGGCGACCGATAGAGATTTTGGACCGGAGGCAGATGCGGGCTCGGGTGATGAACGGGGGACGTCGATGGGTTAAGAAGAGGACCACCCGTCAAGGACCCGAGGATCGCGGCCGAAGAAGCGACAGTCGGTGACAGACCACCATTACGTCGGTCCCCAGGAGGAGAAAGCCTATCGGATGAGGCCTGTGGTACCTCGAGCCGCAGGGAATCATGCGGTGTCGTCCGACCGAGCGGTGCCTCGACGCGAGGTCGCTTGAACAGCGGATACTCCGGGTAATCGAACGAAAAGGGCTTGGGCTGTCCCGGTGTCGAGAACGGCACATCCTCGAGCTCAAACTTATTCGCGGCGTGCGAGACCCTCGGTGACGAAGTCGTAGACTGTGATGAAGAAGCCGGCGATGCCGAAGACACGGCACGTTGCTTCGCCGCCGCCGAGAGATAGATTCCACCCGTGTCGAACACGCAGAACGTGATTGCGCCGTACAGAATGACAACGGACTCGATCGAGACGAGCGATCCGGCCTTGAGCAACGGATGCTTGTCGCGGTATCGGCGCGTGCAGCTCGTTCGACTCTCGTGCGACGGCCTCGGCTTGTTGACGACTTGTTGGCCCAAGGCAGCATACTCGGCAGGGTCGTACTCGTGAGCGGGCGTCGAGGGAGGAGGAAATGTCACGATCGGGTGGCCATCGGTGTTAATAATCTGGAAGACGTGAGGTGGGGGTCCTTCCGACAGTGACTGGTGTCGCGACGAGATATTGTACGAGGTCGCTCGGGCGAGGGCGGCTTCAAGTTCGACGCAGCGTGCTTGATCCAGGTATCCACCGTCCTCGCTACGGGGCCCGCACCAGTTGGACCAATGGCTTCGGCGCGACTCGTCGTTATCGCGTGCCTCGTCCTTGTCAGCTGTGGCATGAAAGAAAGCCAACACGGCCCCACGCAACTCGTCGCCATTGCCGGAGCCGAAGCCGGTCTCCCCACCTCCGATCCAGGAAGTGGTGATATCGATGCTGAGGTATTCACTGTCGTACGCGATAAGCTTGGCTTCTGGGTCCGTCTCCGGTTCGGTCGCTCCAAGCATTTGGCGGATCCGAGGTACTCGAGAATAGCGGCATCTGGTCAAATCTCGGAGAGAGCGAAAGTCAGCACCTCGGGGACAGAGAGACCACGGCCAAAGCTGCGATGAACTGACCTCGTTACACTGCCGAATATACCGGCCTGCTCGATCCCACTGTGACCATCCCTCCCTGGGTTCGGCATCAGATCGGCCCTCAACGCATCCCTCTCGTCGGGGTGAACGTAGTCGAGCATGTTGGTGCCGAGGAAGCTGTCCTTTTGCTCCTTGAGATGGGCATCGAGGATGGGATCGACGGCGATGTAATCAAGCAACGGCGACAAGATGGACCAATAGCAACGCGTTCTCCCCAGGGCGACGGTGTTGGGTTTCGGCGTCGAGCTCGAGTAGGAGTTGCTCGACAAGGGACGGCCGAGCGAGGTCGAAGGCACGGTCGCGGAGGCAGCGGCAATAAGCGAGTTGAACGGGAAGCTTGAAGCCGATGCCGACGCTGCGAGGGAGGGCATCGTCGACGTGCTCGAGCTGGACCCAAAGTCGAACCGAGGATGCGAGTCGGACGAGGCCATGGCTTGTGTGCGTGGCTGCTGCTGCTGCTGCTGCTGCGGCGGCGGCGGCGGCGGCGGCTGTTCCTGGACTCGCGACGAAGGCTGGTTTTGGTGCGCCTAGAACAGGGACTGGTGCCGGTCAGTCGGTCGCTGGTGAGATCAGTCGCTCGCTTGGGCGTGCCGTGGTTGTGGGGCCGATGGCGCAGGGTATACCTCGCTCAAAGCCAGTAGTTGACTGGCTTTGACACCTGTATGGTCAGTCAAGTGTTGGAGCTCGAGCACAACACAAGGATCGTCTCCGTTTTCGCTCCGAGGGCGGCGGCGTTCAGCAGTGACAGCCGCCAGTGACAGCCTCAGGCGGGGGAGGCTCAGGCGACCGGGTCAAAGGCGACCGCAACGAGCGAGCCGTTATATGCACTTCCGAACTTTCAATTCGGCTAGGCCAAAATGTTTTTGGCCAAATTGCTCTGCTTTTGACCGCCCTATTGGGCCGGTTCGGTTCGGAATAGGGGGGCGGGCTAGGATGCCCAAGTGTACTACATTACAAATTCATCCTCAAATCCCCTGCTCGCCCCCGTCTCCCCATACTCCTCATACTCTCCTCTGCTTAGCCCCCCATGTAGAATACCCTTCCGTCACTGACTTGCCTGCCTCGATGAAAGCCTCGGCCACCCCGGAGTCCGCCAGCCGTGTGAGAGGGTCGCACTTATCCGCCTCCAACTCCTGCAACGTCCGAAGCAGCTTTGCGTGTACTCGTCCGGCTTCCTCAGCGAGCCGTCGGTAGAGTTGAATGCGATCTTCGTGCTCGGCAGTGTTGTTGGGTATCGCTTGAAGTGGTGGAGGGAGCGACAATCACGACGGCGGCCGCGAGGGCGAAACTTCAGACACATAAGACGATGCTTGAGATGCGAGAGGAGCATGGTCGCTAGTGCAAAGATCCACGCGCCGGCGAGTGACACGCGCGGCAAGCCACATGTGCTTGCACGGAAACATGTGGCGAACGAAATCCGGACAATCGCAAGTCGAGATCACTCTCGAGTCGGTGGGATTGAGTCCAACGGTGTAGCTTGTCTCGATGAAGGTCGAGTCTTCGTCCTCCTGCTCGTCCTCTCCGAAAGACGTGACGTAGATCTAAAGATTGGCAAAAAGAAGAAGAAAAAGTCGCCGAGGTCGAGTCAGCCAAAGTCTCGACCCCGAGACGCGAGAAAATCCTAAATTCAACTCACATCACCGTCGTCATCCATCTCCGTGACCATATCGTTCGCTCGACTCCACTCAATTGATTGCGCGGTGTTCTGGCGCTGAGTCTCGGCCTTACTCGATCGCCGACGAACAAAGCCGGTGACGATGAGACTAATCTCTTGGCGGTATGCTGGCTCGGCGTCCATTGTGAGGGTGTGGATGAGCTGATCCGTCCGCTGTCGCTGCCCGCGGCCAATGTAACGATACTTCAAGATCTTATGCCACGACTCGATGTAATTATTGGTGGTGATCGCGTGATACGTAACCTGTGAATCATCAGACAGAAGGGTATGAGCCAAGGGAACTATCTCGAGGCCAGCGCGCCGGACCGTAGGGATCGTCGCTTGCCTTCACCCAGGCACGAGACCAGTTTTCCTTCTTCCTCACCCAATAACTAGTGATGTAATCGATCCAAACTTTTTGAGTCGTGCCGAACGCCTGAGTTATTCTTGCGAGCCGTTGCTCAAAGACGATGGGCGACTCCGCCTCTTGAAGAGCAAGAAACGTTCTGAAGAGCTCGGCAGCGAGTGCTTTCTTTCGGGCGGTGAGAGCTGAGGGTTTCTCGCCAGGTTGCTGAGGGCAAGACACCTGAATGAAGATACACAAGAGGACGTGGTCAAAAAGGCAGCACAGATGGACCCACGGCCTGCTTGACTTTCATTGCTCACCTTCTCAACTGATGCCTTGCGGACGGCCTTGAACATGTGCCATGTACACAATTGTATTTGCGGCTGAGTTGATGCATCTGCAAATGCCAGTCGAACAGCAGTAGCTTCGGTGTCGGAGCAGTCCAAGACAAACGTCCCCGGCGCGAACGACGGAACCGAGCTTCGCACCCATCGGAGCCAATCTATGATGGGATATCTGCAGTGTTACAGGTAGGGGATTCACATGAGCACACAAAGCATACATCGGCAGTAGATCACTCCTGAGTGGGTGCTTAACACTACTGACCGAGTTTCATGAGGCGTCAACATCCACGCGACTGGAACACCTTTGCCGGCGCGCGAGTGCTTGACCACGAGCGAGAACAAGTAGACCTTTGCGTGTCAATCGTCCATGGCATAGCAGGTGTTGTGTGTTGAATCCATCATGACGAGACGTCCGCATTGCTGAAGCACTTGTGACTGCCATGTAGAACACAGGAACACCGCCCACGTCGGTCGGCCAGCGTCATCCCGGATATTCTCGCGAAACTCGGCGTGCCAACCGTCGGCGCGCAAGCGCTCGATCCAGGCGATGACACTATCTCGAGCAGCGGCAGCAAGACGCGACTAGAAGAGGATTTGCTGTCGCACCTTGTTGTATACGTCCCGGTATTTGACGCGGAGTATTTCCGGTACGGTCGGTGATGAGCCAAGTTCGCCGATCTACGAAGGAAGAATTAAACAAGTCAGGGCCAGTGGATTGATAAATGCAATAGCTGATGTTTGGAAGCCTACTCACAGTCTCCGCCTCTTCTGCCGATAGTCGCATCATTTTCTTCAGCGTGCTCCATTCAAGACCCTTGGAAAGAGCCTCGGAAAGCCAAAGCTGAGCCGGGGCCGATAGTCGAGACCGAAGGAGGTAGTCGGACGAGTAAGGGTTATGATTTTTGTGGGGCGTCATCTTGATTTGGTACATTGTGGGGTCATCCCGGGCATAAAAAACGGTTATCGCCGCCGTGCAGCCGCATTTGATCGACGACTCTCGAATTCGCTTGCGCATTGATTCTGCTACAGGTCTTGGGCTTCCGGCCCAATTGCAGATGTATTGTTCCAACATCACTCTGCGATGTTGTCCTTTGAGACGAGTGCCGGGATCTGTGTGGAGAGGAGCAGCGGTAGAAGGACAGTCAACAAAACAGTCAGCATGGGCATCGAGAGCAACGCGCTGTTCGCGCTGTTTGACTGTCATGAATGCGAACGCGATGGAAACCTACTTGACGGTTGATTGGAAGGGCCTGCGATCTTGTGGCGTTTCCAATTGATGATCGCACGTTGTCTCGCCAGCCAGTCGGGGAATTCGGCGGCGGGAACCGATGTTGTTTGTATCGATTCGGCGTCAGGCGGCGCAACGAGAGGGCGCGTGGCCTTGTACGACATTGATGTGTCGAAGAGGGGGTTTGACGACATGGTCTTGGAGTGGTGAAGATGGTTTAGGACTTGCAAGTGCATGGAAGGAAGGAAAGAGAGAATCGGATTGAACAGCCTGTTTATTTATGCGCGCGCCCAACATCTACGAGCGCAGGAAATAACAAACATTGCGCTTGGACCGCGCGCGCGTTGGTCACGTGCTGTGGCGACGAACTAAACAGACGCGGCGTCGCGCCTCGGGACAGGGAGGCCGAAACGCGCGGCTGAATCAGGTGGCGGAAATCAATCCAAAACTCGCGCGCGAGGACAATAAAAAGTTGGGGTGTCTGGATAGCCCGCCACCCGCAACGATGGCAATCTTTATGCCACTTTATGCCGGCGCCAAAATCGCCTTTCAGGATGAATAAAATGGCCACTTTGGGGCCGTCTCCCCATCTCCCCATACTCATACCGCTGTTGGCTGGACATGGCGTGGTGCTCGAGTCAACGACCAAAAGCAGTCATTGAGCACCAACATCTACCTCATTACATTTGTCATCATCTGAACCCATTTGATGGGTGCAGTGCCTCCGGCAGCATACCGACGCTTGCACTGCAGGCTGCAGCCCCCACCCCCACTCGGTGCGAAACCGGGCCAGATCGCGGATCGAGTCGCCTTTGATGGCAGACGAATACGGCCTCTGTCGCTCCTGCACAGGGGTGCATACGGGTTCCTGATCACCTCCGGCTCGTTCTAATACCTCTGCATGACATTACACAGCTATGCACGCTCGTGCACGCTCGGACTGAATCAACCCTCCGCACGGAACAGTCGGATCCGATTCCCAGCGCTTGCACCACCGTGCATGACAGTGCAGGACAGTGCACATCCCTGCATTTTAATGATATGAACCATGAGACCCAGACGCACAGTGATGCATGCCCATGAACCAGCATGGTCTACTCGAAAAAAATCAAGTTACCATTTCTGCGGCCGGTGACCGATTTTCTTCTCCAGCAGCCGATTCGCCACTCCTGGTGACCGACTCTGCCACATGTTTGATACCCTACACTAGACCGAGGTGGGTCAATCTCCTATGGAAAATGGTCACGCTCCGATCCGCCTTTCGAACGGGGATCGGCACATGTTTGGGGTAGAGTAAGTGATCGACCTCGATAAGTCTTCCAAGCTTCCCAGCCTCGGCTGACCTACTTCGCACTCTAGGACTTGTGTTTAGATTTGGAAAATGGGATAGGGAGCTGTGGAGCATCAGTTGGAGTGAGGCTGTTCTGCTGGTAAAGCTTACAAGAGGTCGAGGTATGTGAGTTAACGCATGCGACGACCCGTCAGCTCTCGCACTCAGCCGTTCGCACAGGGGGTGGGTGAGTCGACTCGGACTCCACTGCACCTCCACTGCACCTCGATCATCCATCATCAGCATCAACCTCGGAATCGCCATTCATCGTCATTCATCATCATACATCATCATACTGATTGAAGGCATACTTTTCTGTTGTGAATGAGGTTATCTCTCAACCTGTTTGAATACTGGGTGGAGCATGAATACGAGTCCTTGAGCTCGCGCGCGCGCTTGAGGCCCGCTTGCGGCCCGATTAGGCACGAAGTTGGCGAAGTTAGCAGAGGCGTGGGGGAAGTTGGCAGAAAGGCGGGGGAAGTTGGCATTGGCCCACGGGAAGTTAGCAGAAGTCACGTGTCGCCCGCGGCGCGACAATCGCATCGAGCTCTTTCTCAGCCCCCTACCTGTCCTGATCTATGCCCAACGTCCGCACTTCTTCGGCCTTCGAGCCAACACAACGTATTTTGCCACGTCACCGCAAGACTCGCCATCAATTGTTGATCCCATCCGATGCCGTTCAGCAAAGCCGATCAAAACGATTTGGCGTGAACAGCACGCCTGGACGAGACACTGAACTAGCACACTTTACACTTTACGTCGACAAAGAAACGGAGTTGGGCTGTAATCCAATGCTCATCAACCTACATGAGCCATCGATCGAGCAAGACCGCCATTAATCTAGCATCACGAGCGCACCGACGTCAGGCTCCCGAGGTCCGCCGTCCACCGCGTTCCATCGTCGTCAACCGCCTACAACGTCCCAAAGCATTCTTGAAGACGATCAGACCGATAAAGAAGCAAGTAGCAAAACTTGGAATACCCGCTGAGCAATACCTTCAGATAAGCCAAGTTCAGGAGTCGCTGATAAGGATCAGGTCGGAGCCAACGTTGGTCGACCACGATCATTGGACTACGCAAGAAGTGCAGGTCAATGGTAACAGCTCGAATACTAAGGATCGTATCGGTGATATCCGTTGCTAAGCTGACATCCATCGTCACAACTTCTGCCATGAAATAGAGCCGTTAGAGAAAAGGTACCGTGAGTCGTCGCCCGACCATTAGCCCGTTCCCCCTGCCACTCCATCTCGTGTACTGAAGTCGGCGTTTCTGTGTTCCCCGTTCCTAGAGGAGTGACTAGAAAGAAATCCGTTCATGTTCCGATACCCAGTCCGACTCGTTCAACGCATCTAAAGTCACTTTGAGCTACCCTTCGCTTCGACTTTGGTTCTACCGAGCCCACCCGGTCCGTATGGTCGAAGATCCGAACGGACGCCGTCTCTCAAGTGAGTAGAGGAACGGACAAAGTCAGTTTACTACTAAGAAGAATCGAACACACTTTACAAGCATGAGACGGCAAGAGTGTCGGGTCTTGTGCTCCCTCGGCGATTGAGGATTTGGAACTGCGGCGGGACGAAATCGTGACTCGATGCAACCACTAAGATCGGAACACAAGGAGGATACAGATTGGCTCCACGACCTGCCATCCAGCGTGCCATCACTTCGCGCTACCAACAGCCTTTGTATGAAGCTCGCAAGAAGAAGGACTGGCGTGAGTTCATGCTCGGCGGACCATATGACAAGATCTTCTGACCTCGGCTTGATCCTTATCGGCATCGGTATCGATCGGCATCCTTCCCTGCGCTTCTGACATGGGCATCCTCGGTATCTTGATATTTCATCGACCTTCAATTTACGAATTATTCCACCATTCAGGATGTGCTCCAACGGATACCAGCGCAACAAAACGGTCCTCAAGAAGGTGATTCGAGACTCGTTGGTAGCTCGGATTGGCCTCGCCGAACCCGCGATCTCAATCGACCGGTGCCTTACTCTAAGCATTGGAACTCCAACACGGTGAGATGTTTGCACAGTTTTTGTGGAAGCCATTTCTGGTAAAGCAAAGGATATATCTTGTAATCCACGTGTTCAAAGCTTGTTTGTTTCATTGCTCTTTACACTGCTGTCCGAGCTTTGAAAAGGCTTTGAAGTGAGGCGGCTGCGAGCGGGACTGTAAGCGTGTTTCTCAAGCTTAGGCATACCATCTTTGCGTGTACCTGGCGTTGGTGTAAAGATACCGAATTCGGGCAAGTTAACAAGAGAGTACTATGCCCATGTACATCATGTGTTCGACTTTCCTTCTTCCCCCTTCTTCCCCCTTCTTCCCTTCGTTTCTTTATTTCCTTCCTTTTTCTTTCGCTTTTCTTTTCTTTTCTTTTTTCCTTCCCTTCCTTCTCTTTTTTCTTTTTTTCTTTTTTTCTTTTGAGAATGAGAAAAGGACAAAAATGCCCTCGAAAGATAGCGAAAGGACAGAAATGCCCTCGCTTCTTTTCATGAGGACAGAAATGCCCTCGCTTCTTTTCATGAGGACAGAAATGCCCTTCTCAAAAGGACCAAAATGCCCTCGGATTCTCGACTCCTGTAATACTTGATATATCAGCTCATAACCAAGAGGGTAGCTTCTTGTAGTCGTTGTGATCAGCGCCGTATACTCAGAATCCCTAGAGATGCCGTGAGAATTCAGTTATCACGGTCGCAAAGTCAGGGCCCGTCCAAGTCGAAAGCGAGCGATGAGTATACTAGTAGACCGCAGGGAATTCCCATATGAAACAGGCCAGCATGCCTTCAACTTGTAGTAACATTGACACTTTTAACGCCTTATGCTCATATTCAAATGGTCTTATCTATCGCATGTAACTCGATTGTGTCCGGGCCTTTTGCAGAGGCGACAGATCATGTCGCGCTTAGCCCTCTCGCCCGCACCCCGGATCCTGCGCTTGATCGGACGTCCTGTATCCTTGGGGAAATGTGGCGGAATGATAATAGCACCCTCTTCTTCGCCAGCTGAGTGACTATCGTCCACATCATCTGTGACCTCATGACGCTCTCGAGGAAAACGATGCAGCTTCCATTCGGCCCGAGGTGGAACAGGTTGGAGCGGTGTCGCGTAAGTCTGCTCTTGCTGTTGCCGGTGTGTACCAGCGATTGGCAACCATGGACTTCATTGAAGACAGTGATGGTACAAACACTGCCTTCTCCTTTGAAGACGGCAGTGGCAGAGAAGGCGCACGGAGGATCTTGGACAGTCTTAGTCTTGCTCACGACGTGTGTCAGACTTGCGAATGTCGAGCTGAAACTGGTGATCAAGCGCGGATTGATGGCCCGCATCTGTGAGCTCCTTCTTTTCGTAGAGGCTTTCTCCCTCCCTGAAAGAATGTTCCTTTGTCGAAAGTCGGTGGTGACTTCGATGTCGGGGCGAGAATGCGGAAGGTGGCCAATTGAACGTCGATTCGCGAACTCGCGCGCCTCGACGCCTCGACGATCGATGAGGCCCCCTGACTTTGCGACCGTGATAACTGAATTCTCACGGCATCTCTGGGGATTCTGAGTATACGGCGCTGACCACAACGACTACAAGAAGCTACCCTCTTGGTTATGAGCTGATATATCAAGTATTACAGGAGTCGAGAATCCGAGGGCATTTTGGTCCTTTAGAGAAGGGCATTTCTGTCCTCATGAAAAGAAGCGAGGGCATTTCTGTCCTTTCGCTATCCTTCGAGGGCATTTTTGTCCTTTTCTCTTTTCTTTTTCCGCTTCGCCAGCAACTCCCTGGACATATGAGGCGCCTTTGGGGACACGAGAATCGGCGCGACCTAGTTTTTTTGGCAGGCTTAATTTGACCTGCATAGGTGTGGTCCGGCTCCGATCAACAGGATCAGCTCCCCGCGCGTAATGACAACAATCAACCGACCTTGGTATTGCGACCCGTATAAGCGTCCGCCGTACAGCTTTGTAGAACGGACAGCGTGGTCAGCGGGCTCGCCCCACCACCACCTCCTCCGCAAAGGCGAGTGCGCCGGGCTCGAATCGCGCTCAAACCGCTCAAACCCCACTTTTCGATCCGCGATGAGCTCGGCCCGCAGACGGCCGTATGCACCCACTGCAAGGCTTGGCACTGGGAGTGCGAAAGGTCCAAGTCGACCGGACACTTTGGCACGTGCTGCTCGCAGGGCAAGGTGCAGCTGCCTCCCCCTCCCCAGCCCAATCTCGAGTATCGGCAGCTTCTTGAAGACTCGGATAGCGGTCAGTTGCTCCGTCCAACAACATTCGTCTGCACTGTACTCACATGCTGAACTGTGCGACGATATTTCCACGACAATCTTCCCACGCACACAGAAGCCAAAGCGTTCCGCGAGAACGCCCGATCGTACAACAACGTGTTGTCGTTCACTTCGCTCGCTGCTCACTTTGACCAGACTCGAATGGTCACTCTAGGAGCCGCGTGTTTCGCGTGTTTGGTCGCCTTTACCATCGACTCGGCGCCCTGATTCCTGCCGTGAATCAACGCCCAGCCTTTGCTCAAACATGGCTGATCGACCCGGCCGAGGCCCCCGACACTCGACTTGGACCCGATGGCGCAGACAGTCGCATGCAACGATCTACTTTGACCAAGCTCGAGTCCATCCTGCGCACCGGCAATCGCTTTGTGAGGGAGTTCGCATCGGCCAGAGCTCGCAGGTTGGGATACGGCCAAAGAGTGGATCCTGCGCCTCTGCCTCCCGCCAGGCCGGGACCGACGCACCCACAACCTTCCTACGTCAAGCACGGAAATGGCGATGCTTATCTGCGATTCCGACACCAACACGGGAGATCGTGGACCGCAAGACCTTGTTCTCCAGGTACACGGTGATCGATGTCCCGATGGTCGGCCCAAGTACCAAGTTGTTAGCTCGCTCCATCCGTCCGCGATGCCTCTCCGTTACCCACTACTTTTTCCTGCCGGGGAAGATGGCTTCCACCCCAACATTCCTCTTTGCGGGTTCCACCAAGCCCGGCCGCCAATCGCCAGAAACCGAGAGCAGATCGGCAATGGTGTCGAATCGCGCGAGGTACTTGCCGGTCTCGGTCTTGATGACGGAGGCGAAGAGGAGGACGAAGACCGCGACGATGAGGATGAAGACGGCGAGGAAGGGGACGAAGAGGATGGTGATGGCGAACGTAAGCGTCTTCCGCTCTTTCTCATATGTTCCTTTCTGTTGAGACGTAAGCACAGACTCACATAGAATGTTCGAACATCTAGGACGATCATCAAGGAGACGAGGAATATCTTGCATACTACTTGCACGAACGCGGCGACTACTTCTCAATCCCACATGCCACCCAGCGTCTCCTCCTCGATTTTGTCATTGACGGATACTCCCAAGTCGAGATCGATCGACTTAACTATATCCGCTTTCATCAAGAGAACCTGCGCCTCACCACGGCGCAGGGCATCACCGACGCCGTTGCCAACGGTTTGACCCCGGATCAGATTGGACGTTCGGTGATATTGGGGTCGACGTTCAAGAATAGCCCGCAGGAGGTCACGCAGCGTTACCAAGATGCGATGGCGTGTGTCGTCAAATACGGGAAGCCTTCGCTGTTCATCACGGTGACGTGCAACCCCGAATGGCCGGAAATCAAGGCTGCACTGGGGCGGAACGACAAAGCATACGACCGTCCGGATCTCATTGCACGAGTGCTTAAAGCCAAGTCCGGCAACAAGCAACGGCCAGGCTGTTTCGGTGATGAATAGATTTTGTTTCTTTGCTGTACTTCGTATTGTGTTTTCTTAACCTCTGCGCTGAAATCATGTAGACTGTTCAATTATTCTGCTATTTTTTTGAATTTCATCCTCCCGTTAATTTAACGGGTTCCCACTGGTGTGTATAAAATACAATCTGTCGTTCTTGACCGCTAGGCTAAAAGCCAGTCGTAACTAGAACTCGACAGTTCTAGCTACTCAGAGGCTACTTCTAGGGCTGTTCTGTAAGGCATCCCCTTACAGTCGGTGTTACTCCGTCAGAGGTTCAGGGACCCGTCGCCCCCCCCCCCGGGGGGCGACTTAATTGACTATTACGTACAGTAAATACCACATGTCATTATTCCCGTCCGAAACCGCCTGGTCACTTGTCATTCATCTGTGTTATTGTCGCTGGCGCCTTCCTGGGAAGCAGATTCTATGAGCTTAGCGCCCACATGCCATGCGGTGCAGCTTCGATCTCGGTCTCGGCTTGCCGCAACCGATTGGAAGGTCTCAGGACCCCTATCTCCTTTTTCGTGGCCGAACCGGACCGATTCTGGAACCGCCCGTCGTCTTGCGATCGTCCAGAAGGGTCGGTACGAAGTTGGTTCTTCGCGGGAAATTGAAGTGTAGCGTTCATCAAGCTCCAGGGCACGTACTTAGGCGACATGTCTGTCCTCAGATGAAAAAATAGAACAAGCCCAGCCTCTTCCCGTTGCAGACCACTATGGGCGGTGCAGTGTTGCCGAACCGGAAATCACTAGTGACCATACACTAGTTCGACAGCTTTCCGGCTCCTGCAATCGCACCTCATGGCTCTACTGACAGTTTCCGTGACGACTCGATGAGGCGCTGTAGGCTAAAGCCAGACCCCGAACCGCAGTGAAACATCAGACACAGCCCATGGCACCCAGCAGTGCGGACCTACGAGGCCAAATATGACAAAACCAGACCGAACTATGGTTCATGACCGGCAGAAAAGGAAGACTGTAAGGTATGCGCCTTTGATGTGCATGAAATACAATCTGTCGTTCTTGAACGCTAGGCTGAAAGCAAGTCGTAACTAGAACTGTCGAGTTCTAGTTACTCTCTAGTTACTCAGAGGCTACTTATAGGGCTGTTCTGTAAAGCATCCCTTTACAAAGACGGAACCGAGTCACAGAACTCAGGAGCTAGGTCGCAGGAGGCGGCAAATACCCTGAGGAGAGGTCTTCAAAAGAAAGTCCGAGAGGCGAATGCGAATGTCCGTGAATCGAGAGCGAGGGTCTGAGAGCCGAAAGCATAGCATGGGAGAGCAAGAGGGAAAGGGGCAGACACGGGAATGGCGCGCGCGGGGTCTAGAGTCGGCAGTTACGAAATCCAACTCTTGACACCGGTGTCGACTCGGAGGATCGTGGCGCCTCTTGTCCTCTCCCTTCATCCATCAAGGCCCCCCATTTTCAGTCGTTGCTATCCTCCGCATCCAAGCTCATCCCCCAAGAACTTATCCCTACCATGCTGTTCCTGTGGTTGCGTGTGGCCGCGCTCGCTCTCGCCGCGACGGGTGGCCCCGTCTCGGCCTCGCCCCTGAAGGCCCTCGACAACCGCCTGAGCAGCGCGCCCGCCTCTCGCACGGTTCAAATTACCCTTAATTCCACCGTTCACCCTCCCGCCATCCATCTTTTGGTAGTCAAGATATACCACCCAGGTGACACGGTCTTTTTCAGGTGGGACCCGTCGGTATCTCTAGACCACGCCGATCTCTGGATAACTTACTCCGGGCATCGCGCTACGATACCTAGTGAGTTTCTTTCGATGCCTCCCAGAGAAGGTCGAAAGGCGGCTGCGACCCCTGACCCAAGGGGGAATCCAATGTCTGACTTCATGCTATTCGGACTTGATGCGGACTCAATGCTACAGTCACTTCCAGGTTCAACATGCCGCTCACGAGTGGAAGCGGCAGCGTGGTTCTTCCGGACGCCAGCGCCATACCCTGGACGGAGCTCATTGGTTACGACGCAAAAGGTGCAAGTGTCCATGCGTATGTACCTCCAACCTCCTTTTTTAACGAGGTTTGATCAACTGACAGCTTGTCCCGGACAGAGAACTTTACTTCACCTACTCACCGAGTCATTACAGATATGATTACGGCGTAACCGGGCCAGCCTCCCAACCCTTCATCATCCAGAAGTAGAGGAGCGTTCCCTAGCGCCTGTACCCGGGCAGACCACTAGTAAAGGCGTCCCTGTACTACCGTTTTTCCTTCGTCGACGACGAGCAAATCTTCAACTACACACAAGCTGTTCATCATACACCCATATATACATTTTTTGGCTGTTCATCTCAAGGTAGTATATAGTTTCTCCCGTCATGAATGCAATGACGACGACGACGACGACGACGCGGGTGAACTCCCTTCACTTCCTCTGTCGTTTTTTCAATCTTTCCAAAATTATTTGTACCCAAGGACAATCCAAGATCAGCAAGGACATGAGCATAAAGCAGAAATGGCTGCCACGCACCAGGCTGGTCATCCGTTGCCTCCTCCCTTCGCATCAGTCAATTCACATTTGCACTCACGTGCAGTGCAGGACAGAATGACCTCCAACCATGCCTGGTCAGATGTCAGTCGTCTGTGTTATCATCGGTAGCGCCCTCCCCGAAAAGCTCGGGAGGCGGAATTACTACGCTGAGCGCTCCGGCCCGGGAGGCTAGTAGGACGCTGAGTGTAAGGGGATGCCTTACAGAACAGCCCTATAAGTAGCCTCTGAGTAGCTAGAACTGCCGAGTTCTAGTTACGACTTGCTTTTAGTCTAGTGGTCAAGAACGACCGATTGTATTTTATGCACATCAGAGGCGCATACCTTACAAGTCGTAACCCGGCTAACCGAATATTGGACCATTATTAGCCGGTTTCCCCCTTTTGTGTAGTTCAGTCTCGGTCCTCTCTCTCTCTCTTAGAGGAACACATTCATTCGGAACCGATCTGAAACAGCGAACACAGTCAACAATACCATTTCGAATACGACGAAACGATCGGCCCAGTACTCGCGATCCTTCTGTAAGGCCACCGGCCTTACATCTTTTTTTATTGGACTTCAGCAACCCCGAACTCGACACCGAACCATCGCTGGAGGACAAGCCGATCGACAACCTTTACAACCAGCAGTCTCAAGATACTCCGCATAGTACCTCTTGGACTGATCCCCTGAAGAAGGCGGTCTGCCTTGAAAAAGGTATTTGCTCTGGAAACAGACAGGAAACCCCGTTGCTTGCAACGAACCCGCCCTTGCGAGTCAGTTTTTACTCCTGAGTGGAAAGGCACAGACCTCTCTTTTTGAGATCGACCACGTTGCTTCGCTGGACGAAGTAACTGATTTAAGTAGAGGACGTAATTAACCCTCGTATACTTGAAGATACCATGGCCGACAACCGAAGCGAACGTGTGTTTACCACTTCGCTACGAAACCCGAGTATGAGATTAGCTACCTCACTCAACTACCTCGAAAGAGGAGATCCTAGCTGCACCCAAGAAAGACAAGGGTGTGGCACGAAGTGATGATTCACCATCACCAATTGGTGCCCGGGCAGCGATGCCAAGGCTTCCAATGTCGACACGGGCCGATGACCTCGCCCGAGTTTTTCTGGGGCGCTGGCGGTGTCCAGGAAGTGCTAACTTCGCCAACTTCAGGCGCGCGGCGCGCGCGCCTCGGTTTGATTTGGTTCTTTTTGTCCAAACCTACCAGAACCACGTCGCGCGCTTGTCTCTCTTTTTTTGTACATAGTTTCCTCTGAGACTTCTGACGGCCGAGCAGCGGTTTTGAAGTTTACCCCGATCGAGCATGCATGCTGCTTCTAGGCCACGTACTGACGAAGCCGGCGGGGAAAGGGGCTAGGGGCTCGATCTACCACCATGACAATACACCCTGTGATGTGATTTAACACCTTCCTGGAGGCCTCGGAACGAAGAATTTCTCGCTTCGTGTGAGTGTAGAGTGTTCACCATTTCGATCGGGTTTTGGAAGCCTGCAGGGCTGCAAAGAGTGATCGAGGCGAGGCGGCGGGGGAATATGTCGATCGATGCGCGAACACGAGCAACGATGCCGATCGCTCTAGCGAGCAAGAACTGCCCAATCGAGATCGCCGATGTGCAAATCTCGATTTCGAGGACCCCTAATGCAATCGCCCATGTCTCGATACCTTGAGGATGCCCAAGAAGTGGCTTGAACCCGGATATGATATCAACATGAAAGAATGCGTGCTGTACTCTGCTACGGAAAATCTACTACTGAGGTGGGGGGGCCAAGATAAGAGGCTCACTAAAACTGAAAATGCGACGATAGGACGAAACTGAACAAAAGAGAAACTTATGCTAATGCGGGAAAAAGAAGAAAGGGTAATCATCAAGCAGCCAAAGCTTGAGTGATAATGGTTGAAATTAGATTGGCTCGGTCGTGGTCCGAGATAAACCCTTGAGCAACATCTTCGTCCGTTGTTGAGGTCCAGTCATTTCCACCTCCGTCGATCGAGTAACGACCTCGCGCAGCCTTAAAGGTAGGGGCGAGCGAACCGAAGCCGAGACGATTTAGGTGATCGAGCAAGACGGTATCGGAAAAGGTGGAAGCGATAGGCCCTAATGGAATCGAGTTGATTGCGTCGTACAAGAGCGGGTCGGAGCCGAGCCGGGAGAGGTAAGTGTCAAGAGTGCGAGCAAGGGTCTCCGAACTGCTCGTCGAAAAAAGATTGACCCGGAAAATTGAGCAGACAGTCTCGTGACACAAGATGCGTTGAGTGCACTCACAATAAGCTTTCAAGATCCGGATATAGTGTGAGAGTCCGAGCAATGACATGGAACAGGGCGGCTGCCGCCGCATCGGAAGCCGTCACGTCTTCGAGCAACCGCGTGGACAAAGCGAGGCACATCAAGGCCTGAGAAAGATGACAGTAAGGATCAGCAAAAGCGAGCTGATACAAGACCTTTGCATACATGCTCACGGCATTTTGGTTAGGGATCTCTAGCTTTGCTGCGATAGCAGGCATGTTTGAGACTCGAGGCGGTGTGTCGATGCGTGCCGCAGACAGGAGCTCGGGCAGGCGACCTTGGTCGACCAGAGTTGGAAGCAAGGCGATGAAAGGTCCCAGCCAGCGAGACTGTTGCTTTGGCACGTCCTTACCATCCTCGACCAGTGGATGAGAGTGATGAATGATTGACAACAAACAGTACGTCGCGTCCGAAGCCGTCTTGGCGTCCATCGAAAGCCGAGCGAGCAAAGAAGCGAGAGCAAAGCCCAGATCGAGCTCAAAGCTGACGCCGATCTGTGCGGGCATCGATTGGACATCGTGAGCGAGCCACAGCTCGCCCAGCATCTCAAGTGCTCCGGTGTCCATGAACGCCCCGCTGATCTGCAGCTTTTCGATCGCCACCGCCAACAGCGCCACGGCGGGCCGGCTCACGAGCGAGGGTCGGGCGAGGAGTAACGCCATGCCGGTTTCGGTTGTGGCGAGCAAGAACTTGGACTCGGACTGAAGCGTCTTGGATAGACAACGTGTCAGTAAAACCGCAAGCTCAACTCCATCAGGCGAACGAATCGCATTGGACAGGGTAGTAAGGAGCTGGAAGACGACATCATCGTCGAGAGCCGTTGAACCGAGGTACGACAGCGTCGCGACCGCACGACCCTGGAGAGCCGCGTCGTACTGGAAGCAGAGCGTCGAGGTGAGACTCGCCCATCGAGTCCGCCAGGCGTTCTCAGTGTCCGTGCCCGGCGCACCAGCCTCGATGATCTCGCCCAATGCTGTCGCCAATCTTTCGCCGTGGCGCAAGACGTCCCAATCCGCCACAGCGCCCGCCCCTCGTGACCGAAGGCCCATCAGCTCGAGCACCGCCTCGCTTTCAAACGCTTTGCTCAGGTCCGACAGTCGCTTGCGATCAGCTTGTTCGTCGAGGGCTAGGCTCGAGATGGTGTTCTGTATGAGCTGTCGGAGCGTCTGCCGTTGCGAGATCGAGCCTTCGCCGGCCAAACACATGACGATGTGTACGATCTCGGGTAAGAGGATCTGCGTCGAAATCCTCGCCTCGAACGATAGCGACAGGTCGAAGCGCAATGCGACGGCGATCAGAAGGCCTTGCTTGGTCTGGGCCGCGTTCGGTGTGGTAGACGACACAACTGTGGTCACTGCGGCGGCTTTTGCAGCCAAAGCTCGTCGAATTCGCCCCAGGACTCGGCCCCTAAATGAAGGACCTGCAGCCAAGGTGGCAAGCACGTCCCCATACTTCGCCGCAGCAGCTTCGCTAGCACTCAACTCTTCCCGGGGTACAAGATCCAACGCCTGGTCGAGAACGAGATCATGCACCGCTTCAAGCCTCCCCATGGCGGGCCAGAACCGAGCTGTCAGCGCGGCGCCCAGGTGAGGATCCTCGACCGATTTGCGCAGCAGCGTGCGGAAAATGTGCCGTAGCCGAAGGTGGACTTTGGAGATCTGCTCGGTCGGTACGAGTAACGCGCTAGGGAGATGATGTAGCCACGAACGAAGGGCGTAGATCGATCCGATTGCTTGGGTGAGCGAACGCCCTGTCCTCGCAATAACTTCAACCAGTCCTTCGACGACATCAAGGGCGAGTTGCGGAGGCATCACTGCCGACAGGGTTTCGCTCAGGGACGAAAGGTGCACAAGGTCTCCTGAGGGTAGGTAGGAGCCTGAACATAATGGAGGCATCAACTAGTGAATATCATATAAAACGCAAACATTTCACGCCAGTACTCACTCGACAAATCCGACATGCCTTCGAATGCGCCAAGCGCCTTGCCCAGAGCTCGAGCGAGTCTGTATCCGTCCGTTCGAAGTTCTGCATCTGGCGAGGTGCAGGATGCCATAGCCAAAGTTGAGATACAAGCAAGAGGGGAATGATTGCTGCGCATGCTGGAGATGGCTTGAGCTACGAGTAGTGCCTTGGTTGATGGGCCAGTACACCGAGCCCGAAGCTCTTCAAGGATCTCGGCAGCCCCCGATTCGATGAGTAGCGTCCACGACTTGTCCCCGTCCCCATCTCGCATGCGCACCATAATCTCATCGCCGTACCTGTTCGTGCTCATCAATCGCACATCGTCGATCATGTCGAACGGCGCCATCTCGCAGAACACTGAAGTGAGGTCCCACGCGATCGGATGGGGCTTGACGGTGGTGAGATAGGCGACAGTCGAATCGAGTTGGAGCAAGACGGGGACTTCGACCCTCACGGGATGCTTGAGCGTGATGCGATTATAAGTGACTCGGGGCTCCCTTGTGAGCGCCAAAGTCGAAGCTGGAAGGGCCGAAGTAGGAAGAAAGCGGGCCAAATCCTCCAAGTGGTAACATGCCACGACCATTCGTACATCAAATGAGCCCATTTGAGTCTCCACCCGGCGCAGGTAGGCCTGGGCACAAAAGTTAGGCGAGAACAGCACCGCTTGCGAGAGACGTTTGACGATCGGTTCCGGCACGAAGCCGAGAAAGCGCTGCATGTGAGCAGGACTGAGGATGTTATCATTCGAAATCCCCGTCAGGTCGATGAGGATATCCCAATGCTCCGTCTCAAAGGTCGTGAGGCAGTGCAGGGCCCAAAATGTGAGGCCTTCGACATCAACCGTCTCGGCGTCGATCCTCCTGGGACAGTAGACGAAAAGAGCCGCCCTCGGATGAGCCGTCACGGGAGAACGATAGAAGACATCTGACCACTTGTTCGCTTCGTTTCGATTGATCCGGAACGCATTCTGCGCCATGAAGGACGTCAGCGTCTCGTTTGTCCGTTCGCCAGGTCGACACAGGTCCAATTCGGCCTGTTTGACCGGAGCCAAAGCCGCAATGAGGCCCGTCAACGTTTCCCAGAGATCGTTCGCATCGCAGTCGGGGTAGTTGAGTAATTTGGATCCGATCTTGCTGCAATTATCGACGAGGAACGAATGCAAGAACGCCAGATTCGCAGGGCTCAGTCGATCTTGATTGGCCGCATCGAGGGTCTCGATCCGCTGTGCGCTCGGTGGACGCGACATGGACGAGAGGAAGCTGGTCATGGTGAAGATGTTGCGATCCATGAAAGGGTTGATGGCGCGCATCCCGGGCTCTTTGGCTCCGAAGCGGACATTGTTGGCGAGCGCCTGCAAGATCTTGCTAACCGATACCAAGCCCTTGCGGACCTCCCGTGCGTCGGTGCCAGCGGCCTGGTCGACGAGGTCGAGGTCGATCATTTCGGGTGACACAATGGCGGGGTTGATGAGACGTAGGAAGATGAAGCCTCCAATGGCGGTAAAGACGGATTCGGGGAAGCGCGCTCCGACGGCCTCGGCGATGAGCGCGCAAATTTCTCGAATCGTGTCCGGCGCTGCGTCGGCCGATTGGGCGATGCGGACGAGGAAGGCCTCGGTGACTTGGATCAAGTTGCGCGAAGCGACATCATCGTCGCTGGAGTCTCGATGAGGGTCGAAATCCTGTGATATGGCCCGCACAAAAGTCAGCTTCGCAACTCTCGGTGCGTCGCATTCTGCAGCGCACTCACCAAGTTGAACTCGGGCGGCTTCGAGCAAATCGCTAGCAGCAATTCGCGAAGCGTCTCCCGAAGATAACGATACCCCTGGACCTTGGAATAGATCGTCAAGAGCCTCGAAGCGAACGTATTACCTCGGAACAAGGTCGACTCGTGATCGGTCGCTGAGACCTCTGCGGCGATGACGGCACGTAGGAAGCGGACTGTCGCAGACGGAGTCGACATGATTCGCAGCAAGACCTCGATAAGATCGTCGTACTTGGCAGGTGGGCACACTTCGCACAACGCCAGAGCCAAAGAGGAAGGATTATATCGGATGAGCTGGGAGATCTGACGGTAGGCACTATCTGTCGATGAAGCACCATGATCGATGTCAAACTTGACACCCTGGGCTAATAAGAGTGTGAGCACCTCAATATAGATGTGTCGGAGCGGGTCTTGCAATTTCGAGCACGTCATTTCGGAGATCCTTCTAGTTGCCATCGCCATCTCCTGATTCGACGCCAGGAGCGTAGCAAATCCCTCCATCAGCGCCGCTTTGGTCCGGTTGAGGTCGCCCGCGACCCTAGGCTCGGTTTCGACGCCGGCCATACCGGTCAACACTCGGGTGAAGTGGTCGAAGTACCGGTTGAACGCGGCTCGATCGGGTGTACCATCGTGGGCTTGTAGCTTGAGTCCCTTGAGGAGGACCGAGAAAGCGCGCTGGCCCGCTCTATCGTCGGTGACGGAGATCCAGCGATAGAGGTACTCCACAAGCCTGATCCGCTTTGGTGCCGAGACCTCGTCGAGCTCACCCGACTTGGCATGCACGTTCTCGCAGAGCGTCGACAGCTTGCTCTGTAGGCGTAGCCGCTCGTCCTGGATGGATAAAGTGCTGATGAATTCGGCGAAAACGACGAGGACCTCGACCATTGGCGCATACACGTCCCGATGAAGGCCACTTGAATCGACTCGAGTAACGAGAGCTTGCAAAATGACGAGCGACTGAGTGATGAAGAGCATGTTCGAAAAGACACCGTCTTCCAAGTCGGAGTCGGGCTGATCCGTCGTCGACAATCGCTGTGCCGACTTTTTGAGCTGGATCACGAAGCCCGCCAATCGTCGCACGTCTAGGTTGCTCGCGAGCAGCTCTGTTGCATGAGTTCGGACGATAGGATCGTCGACAACAGATTGTTCCACTAGGTCGTAAACGATCGCGTTGGCCTGTCTTGCTCGTCCGTTGCGTCGAGCCATTCGAGAGTCAACGAGGCCCGTGCTACCTTCGTCAGATCCGGCCATGCGCGTACACACCCAACTCATGACCAGCAGCAACCCCGTCAACGACGACCAGTGGTTCAGTTCGAGGGACGCGGCCATATTTGATGACCCTTCGTAGGAAGTAGGTGATGTGTGGTGGGAATGGAAGATATGGCTCGCGGCAAGGTCGCTTGCTCTTCGAGTCAGCTCGTCCCATGCGATGAGGAGACCCATTGACGCCTCGTCCAGATCCTGAATGTAGAGCTTGAGGTGCCGCAACGTGTCGGACTTGGACGACAGGTCCCTCGCCTGTCCGAGCGGCTTGACGACCGAGCGAGAAGGGACGGCTGCGCCATGAACAAGCAGGACCTGGCGCGCACATTCGAGCGCGAGTTCGCTGGTCTCATCCGAGGGCGACAGAGCCGAGACGAGCAGACTCGCCTCGAGCGCATTCCAAAATGCCTCCGACCACTTCCAAGTACCGCCCACCTTCTTCGAAAGGGGCTGCTTGATGATCTCGAGCATGACGCGCAGCAATAGACAATGACACATTGTCGCGTCATCGGCTTCCAAGATACGATGCGCGATGATATTGCCTAGTTCAGACCAGTCGACAGTATCGTCCTCTGTTCTGGTTCGCTGCCCGAACGATTCAAAACACGCCAGAATCACCCCGAACGCAAGTCGATCGATCGTTTCGTCTAACAGATCGCGTGCGAGTTCTGCGACCGCGACGAGCGTGATTTCTGCATCGGCGACCAAGAGATGGGGCGCTTTACTCCACAGAGCCAGCATCGAGCGAATCAACATTGGTGAAGCGTCCTCTGCCACGGTCGAAGGGTCAGTGTAGATCGCTCCCGCGCTGCCTTGTCGTGCTCGTCGGATCGGCCTGGGGAGTCGAGTCGCGTAAGAGAACAGGGTGCACAGCGATTTCGAAATCGTCGACCACGACTCGGTCGAACCGGGATCGCTGAACAGGATCAGCAAAGCGTTGACGGTGCCGAGTTGGTGAGCGAGCGCCGAGTCAGGTTCCATGAGACGACTGAACAATTTGACGAGGTCGCCCTCATCCATTACTTGGACTTTGACGATAGCCACGAGGCACCTCGTCAAAGTAGCTCTCTGGATCGGGGACTCGCTGACGGCCTGCATCAAGCTGGTCATGAGTACCTTGGCACAGTCACTCGCAAGGGCCGCAATCGAGCTCGATGGCTCGACGATCTGATGCGATGCCATCAATAGATCAACACACGCATTCTGGGCATACTCGCTGCTCCCTCCTGTCGAATTCGATAATGCGGCCTTGATGGCGTCGAGGAACTGCTTCTTCTTGCTGTATCCGCCCGAAGGCTTGTCCGTTGCCGCAGCGTCCTCGTCACTTGTCAGCTGTTGCACGATGTCGGGACAGCAGAGCAAGAGCATCATCATCGTTGGCCACGAGCTGGTAGGTGTCGGGCTCATCCGTCGTGTTAGGTTCTGGCTTGTCGGCGTCGAAGCTGATGCTGATAGCGCAGCGCTCGAAGATGTGTCGGGGACGAGAATTGCCGATTGGGCCCAAAGCAGATCGAAGAGCATATCGCAACCACCTTCGAGTCTTCGACCGAGCTGGACCATCGCACGGTATTCTTCGGGGCGAGAAGTGATCCAGGACCACACCGAGGACCGCAGAGCGAGGACTATAACGAGCTGAGCAGGCTTGCGCAGGTGAAGAAAGGCATTGAAGACGTCTGCGAGCGATGGAGTGAGACGTCAGTTTCGGCGTGACATTCAAAGACAAAAAAAACTCAACTACGGGCTCACCTTGAAAGATAGCCGACAGGCGACTTCGGCTCATGCAACAACTTTCCAATATCCTCAGATCATGAGCCTCGAACTCCATCGCGGTCCCGTTCGACGAAGGCAGCTCATTAGGAGTTGCGCCGGGACCAGAGTGACTCGCCAGTCTTTGCCGGAGAAGATTCTGTATCAGAGGCCAGTTCGAAGCCGACAGAAAGTACACCACCAGAGCGGAGTAATGGTGGATGTCGGAGCGCAGGTCCTCGCGCGTTTCAGAGGACGAGAAGGGCGAGTCGATCAAGTCCGCGACCTGGGATGACGACGTCGAGTCGAGGGATCGAAAGACACGAGAGACGAGAGACGAAGTACACGAAGGCGACGCCGAGAACATTGAGATCGAGGAGGGGACATACGCTCCCGTGGGAACGACGGCGTTCAGCAGGGACCGAGCCAGGGTTTCATCGAGGGCTGGAGGATCGAGCACCGGTTCGGTGCTTGTTGAAGACCTTTGAACATGCGACCACCAATGAGCGAGAAGACAGCTTGTCGTGACCCTCAATAGCTCGCAATGCGACCTCAGCACATTGAGCGATGAGAGCAACGGAGCCGAGGCCGCCGACGACATATTTCGTGCCTACGAGTCAAACCAAACTTTTGATCAGCTTAGAAAAAGGCTTCTTTGATGAGCCCAACTTACGCCATCGCCTCTCTCACTCCCTGCTGGTCGTTCAAGCTCCCTTACTAGTCCTGTCAGAACCTCTTGAATGGCACCTGGACTCTTGCACACACCCTCCAGTCCTTTCGTTGCCTCCCGGGTGACCCTTTCTCCGACGCTCGGATATCCCGACCCGGTCGGATGTCGACTGGTCGAATGTGATGGGAGCTGTGTCAGGAGAGCAGCAGGTCGAGTCAGACGGCTATTCCTTGGTGAAAAACTCTTTCTTCGGCAGGGGCTCTCCAAGATCTACGCCCCTATCCAGGCACTCTCCCGGACTTGTCGCGGAGCCGGCGCGGACCGGTGAGGGAGCACTGACCCCATCTCGGTCGAAGCTGGGAGCACGAGTACGGCCATCCCGTCCACCCCAATCACAGGCACTGACCTGACTTGTGATGTGCTGAATAAGCTTCTTGATAATCCTCGTCCTTGGTGACTCTTTCGGTCCAGTCGCGTACGGTGCTACGGGAGCAGTGGAAGTCGAGGTTGAGCGACGCGAGCTGAACTGGTGGGGAGGCCCATTCGCCGAGGTGTTTGTGGTCATCGTGGTTGTGGTCGTCACCAACACCGCAGCACCTCCTACATTGCCCGTATGATCAGGTGTAGGTGAAGGCGAAAGTCGATAATGACTCGAAGTACGCTCGGGATAGTCCAATGAGTTGTTAGGCTTCGAGTCCCTGGGGTCATGGTGCGATGAACTGCCAGTCGTGCACGTCGTCGTCGTCGTCGTCGCCGGTGGTGGTGGTGGTGGTGGGACGGACGCGATCGGAGCTCGACCACGCCTCAACAACCGCAGCTCGACCATGTTACCGGCGCACTGCCTTCAACGAGAGGAATGCATCAGCTTCCACTTGTGGCATTAAAGTTCCACAACGCACCACGAGCACGCACGCACGCACCTCGAGTAGCCTGCAGAGCTGAAAGAGTGGAGAGCCACGAGACCTCTAAGACCCGAGACCGAGACGAGGGCCAAAAACATGAGCAGGCGCTAGGGAGAGTTGAACTAGTCGCGTCCTGCCGCGTCAGGCTTCAATTAGCCCGCGGCGATCTCACGTTTAGCCTTTTTCCCCTTTTTTTTTAGCTGGCCGGCGCTTCTCGGCTCCAAGGGCGGCTGCGCGTAAAACAGCCAAACAATCTGATATTTGACACTTCTACCTTGTCGTGTGCAGGTGTGAAATGGGTATTTGCAAAAGATGATATGACCGCACACTGCCTCCTCCTAAAATTAATAAAGAACCTTCCAATCCATAAGCACTCTCGCCGCACTACCACCGGTCAAAAACTGAGACCATCAATGATCTTCTCGACGAGCGCGCGGATATCGTCGGCCCTCTTGGACGAGACATCCAACACCTGCGGGAAAAAAATGCCGTACCATGTCAAGTCTTCTCTTCACGGGCGTTCCAAAGAAGGGAGCATCTTTGACCCACTTCTTGATGACTAGCCACGACTTGCTCGATGATCTCGAGACCACCATTCGGGTTCTCGACGCCGGATGCCGACGATGATGCTTCGGCCTCGACTTCGGCTTCGGCGGATCGGTAGGCGTCGTTGACAACGATGTTGGTGACCAGGGAAAGAACGAGCACTCGGACACCTGCGTGTCGAGCCGCAATGACTTCGGGGATTGTACTTCGGCAACAAAGGGTAGATGCGTTAGTCGTGGTGCTCGGGGCAAGTGCTGGCACGGCCAAGGTTGTCAGCTCACGACATGCCGACGACGTCTGCTCCAGCCGCTCTCAAGAACCTCTGCTCGGCTCGCGTTTCATAAGTCGGCCCGGCGACCTGCCCAGTGAAACGACCTCGTCAGTCTTTGAAAAGCGCAGAACGCTAGATCTTCTCCGACGCACCCAAGCATAAATGCCCTCCTTGAGTGTCCCCTTCTTGAACCCCAAAGTCTTGGCCGCTCTGAACGCCGTCTTGCGTAATTCAAAGTCGTAAGCGTCCGACATAGGCGGGAAGCGTGGACCCAACGCATCTCGATTACGACCTGTGGAGACATGCTCAAACCCAACACGCTCGCGTCAGTACAAGGAGGAGGAGAGTGTTGCACTCAGTAAGACCCACCGATCAAGGGGTTCATCGAAGTCTGAGCGTTGACGACAGAAGAAACTCGTCAGTCGTCTGATTCCAGGCGGCACGAAGAAGAAACATCTGGAGCACATACAAGGGATGGCAGAGAAATATGATCTTGCAATGCAATTATAGTCCCCACTTCCATCTGCGGGTCCAGTCCGCCGGCGGCGTTGGTGATGATGGCCACTTGGATGCCGAGCAGCTTCATAATCTTCATCGGGTACTGGAAGAAGCGCAGACGGCCAGATGAGCCAATGTGTCTCGAAAGGGACGTATTTGGGACTCGAGCGGACTAACGACGACCTGCTCGAGCATGAAGCCTTCGTACGCATGAAAGCTAAGGACCGGCGGTGAAATGGAGAATTGGCTCCGCACAAGATGATTCAACTCGGGAGTCACAGGCCACTGATACCGAAACAAAGGAGACGCAACTCACCGCCCCAATTGGCATACGACCGGTACCCTGTTGTTTCCTAGATATCCAAATGCGAGCGAAGACTGATGACCACGAACTACGAATCCAGGGCAATGAATGACGACACGTCGTCAGTGCTATATCGCCGCCATGTGGGGAAGCACTACTCGTCGGTCTCTTCCCTCCAAGATCACACTACGCTCTGGCGATCACAGTGCCAGTCAAACTCACCGGTACTTTCCCCAAATCCATGAATATCGGCATAGTCCACCTCAACCCTATCCTGCAGCAACTCCGCCAAGCCTTGCAAGCCCGAGCCACACACGATCCCAACCTGAGGCGTACGTAATTCCTTAGGCAGACGCGATCGTATATCAATCAAGGCCTGGGTGTATTCGACGGTCAGATGGTCTAGTTCGACGGCATGGTTTGGGGATGGAACTGGGTCGGCGAGACGGGGGAGGGCATTGAGGTCCGCTGGTTGCGGTGGAGACGAGGGTGGTTTGGGGGACATGCTATCCCGGGGGGGGGGGGGGTATACACGAGCTTGCGCTGTGTTTATGAGCCGGTGTGGGATTTAAGATCAGATCCAGCGAATGGGGAGGACGGATGTCAATCTTGTCGATAAGGATCGGCAGACTCTGGCGCGCTTGACGCCCACAGGCGCACTGCGTACCACGTAGATTCGAGGCCAGCCGCCGAGCGTGTGCCTGAGGTCGCGCCGTTGATAAAATCGAACCGAGCCTTTCTGCAAGCAAGACGATCGGGTTATTTCCATTCGCCCCAGGGGTTCACCCTTGACAGCATATACCTACAGCACCGGATTAGAGTGCCGTCTTATGCAGCTTGGGAACAACGTGTGGCTTTGCATTTTTCCCGGAATTCTTTCCGGGAAGGGGTGTGGGGAGGTCCGATCACTATTGCACATTGAAATCAAGGCACACGATAATTGGTCTATGACATCACCCGCTGCCGGGCGCGCGTCCCGAGTCCTGCCTTGGTTTGGCTGGCAATTTTGCGACATTTCACTGTGTTGGGCCGCTCATCTTGGTACCATTACGTCGTACCTCACCTATCCAGCCACCCAGCCACCCAGCACCCAGCACTGCTGTTCACGACCAGATTATCACCCACGGTCGTGTAGCCTTGCTTCTCTTATTTCGGCCCCTTTGAACGACGAGGACGAACGACAACGAGTGACGCTGTGCCTCTCTGGCCCTGGGCCCACAGTCGCGATGAGCACGGCGCAGAGCATCCGACCCGCGGCGATTTCGGGCGACGTCGTCTTTATCCACGACGAGCGGCGCACGACCAACAAGTCGTGCTTCCTGTGCCGCGAACGCCGCGTGAGGTGCGACCGTACATGGCCGGCATGCAAGAGATGCTCGAAGCGGCGAGAGGACTGTCACTATGGGCCTGGCGTATCCGTGTAAGTCCCGGTTTCGTGCACCGGAATTATGCACGTTTAGATCAGCGCGCGCGCGCCTGCAGCGGCGGAGCTAGTTCGTCCTGCAGCTTGGGAACTGATCCGATCGCCTTGTATATGCGCATACAGTGAGACCAAGACCGATCCTGGTGAATCTGTACGCGTTGCAGAACTCGAGGCTAAACTAGGTACGTACCTCCCACTGCTCGTTACGATCTCCCCGTCCCTCAACGAATGGGGAATCGCCCCACGCGCCCGAATCACGACGCCCATGTCCGAGCCGAGTGGGAAGTGTGTTTCGATCCGAATCGCGAGCCTCGTGGGCCAATCGGTCTTCTGCGCACGTGGAGGTGGACGTGCCTTTTTGCGGAAGTGCAGTTTTGAACGACAGATGCGTCAGCAGATCGTGTATCTTTCACGATGTGAAACCGAGCCTGCTTTGCTCGTTCCTGGCCCGGTGGGCAATTCGACACGGAAAAAAAAACGGCCAGCTGACATCAAATTCCTCGCTCTCGCCTCTTTCCCCTTCGCTCTCGGCGATCAATCGTCGATTTCGGTTCAACCCTTCTGTAAAACCAACTCGCCCTCGCTCAGCTGCTGTACAAGCCCAGCTATATGCAACGCAAAAGGGACCCAGCTCATACACAGGTCCAGGTCACCTGCAAGGCACACCGTCATCGGTCAGCTCCTTGAATAATGGCCCAGGAGGCCAACACCATTCGGGCGGAAGCTTCAGCGGAAGCGTGAGCGGGAGTGGAAGCGGCGTCGGTAGCTATTCGGGCAACGCACCCTCGAGTTCAAGCGGGAGATCTGGATCCGACACTGGAGCTGCCTACGCCAACCCGAATCAACCCATTTCCATGGGCCATCCGGAGGAGCTCCCGTCGACGATCCTCCAAACGATCCTTCCGCAGGCGTCGACGCAAGATAAGGAGGTCCTGATGAGCTTTCTGTTTGGGCAAAATAAGTTGGGCACGGCGAGCCTCGACTCGAGGTTGGCGGCCCCTCAGCTTGCGCAGAGCTTGACATTACACCTTTTAGACGGTGAGCATGCTCTTCTTGCCAACTGGCAGTCCACGGCGAGGTATCGCCAGTGTAGCGGCGAATCGAAGTCGAACTAGTAGGCTGACCTAAGCGAATCTTGCCTCCTCGTAGCAAGCCAATACTGTTGCTGTTCCAAGCTTTCGTCATTCAGGGCCTTGACGGACAAATTGCCATACCTCAAAGCAAACCTTTCTTCCCTTTCGCCGGTGAACCAGGCTGCCGTCGCCATCCTCTGCGCGATCGGCGCCAGAGGGTCCCCGCATTCTGTGAGTTAGCAGCGCAGGTGGAAGCTGGAGTTGACTCGACGGATCTGGGCTGACCTTGACTGAACGTCCCAGGCCCTCCTTGGCATTGACATCCCGGGTCTGGCGAATGGGACAGCACCGCCATCGGTTTACCTGACCGTTGGTGCGAGACGAGAAAACGCTTGCCGCGCGCTGGCCGATCGAGCGATTGACCTGTGTTGGTATGGCCGTTTGATTAAGGAGGGCAGCAGGGAGAATCTTGAGGTGCTGGTCGGCTTGAGTGCGCTTTTGATTTGTAAGTGACCGTCTACACTGGTTCTGGGACTTAGATGACCGTATGAGCTCACCCACCCGTCTTCGCTGAATATCTATCTCAGTGGACGAGGTGCAACCACGCAAGAGCCGCTTCATTCTGCGCAATGCCACCGGCATGTTCGAAGACCTTCAACGAAGCGACGACCTCGATCAGCGGGAAACGCTTGACATGCGGCAGACTCTCGCCTCAGCCCTCTTCGTAAGTGTGCTTTGCCCGGGACCGATCAGGTGAATTTTGGGCCTGACGCCGACATTGTTCGCCTCCTTCCTCTGCAAAAGCGCGACGACGCCGTGCATGCTGCGCAGCTCAATCAGCCACCGCTGATCAGTTCGTTTGAGCTCGAAGAGTATTTCACGTGCACGGACCAGCGGATACCCGAATTTGGCGGCCCGCAACTATCGGCAATCCTTGAACAACAATTGCGTACGCCCGATGGAGAGCCGCTGTCGCTCGAAGCATTGGAGAGGGCAGTCAACACGGTCTCAGTCTGGGTCTGCTTCTGTCAGCGGACGTTTGCTCGTATCACGACTGGTCGGTGGTGTCTGTCTATTATCTCAGCCTTTCATCTTGTTGCAAGCACTGTTTGAGCTCGACTGACGCGCTCTCATTCTCCTTGATTGCACAGTCCGCCGACCTAGGGCACCCTCAGCTTTGGGAGATCTTGCGACGCTGTGGCGACAGATCGACACCGTCCACTCCTCGGTGCAACGCCTGCAACAATTCATCGTCGCCTTAACCGAGCCCCCGCCCGGCTCAGAGGGAGATCCCTATGTGCTGGACCACTACGTCCTTCTCGCCGTGCGGGCCGACACGAGGCTGATTGACCTCGTTAACCTCATGCATAAGTTCCTGATGCGTCCCGATCTGCTGGATGGATGGGGTGGACCGCCTGGGGCAAACCCTGTCGAGATCATCCAACGCATGCGCATCGAGTCGGTAATGCGGGTGCGCAAGGTGCTCAAGTTGTCTGCGTGAGTGTTTGCAGCAAATTATTGCAGTATGAGACCGAGTTGCCTTAGTCCCGCTGACCCATCCCGGCTTCCATCTTGATCAGGTTCTACGCACAACTCTACCTCCAGAGCAAGGACAAACACGTCGTCCACCATCTCTTCATACAGCTCGAATTGCTGCCTTCCTGGACGTTCCTCGCATTGCAACGAGTCGGCTCACCCGGTGGACCGACCTCGGAAGAGTTCGAAGTGACGCCAGAGGAGCTCGAGTGGTTCGCGATGGGTCTCCAACTGGCCGTCTACTACACCCCGCGCGCGGCGGTCCGCCTCCACGAGCTCACGACGGGCCAACATCGCAAGTCGTCAGCTGTTTCCAGCTCGGCCACACCTGCATTATACCACTCGCCTAACTCGGAGCTTGTGTCACCCGTCGTTTTGTACGCGAACGCCTCGAACAACAATGCGCAATATGCTTCCAACTTGCAAAACAGCGGCGCCGCGCTGCGGTCGTTTCCTCCGATTTATATCCTACCGCAAGCGGATGAGGAACCGTTGCAACTGCAGTTCAGTCTCGACGACTTGCAGCATTTCGACATTGCACCTCCACCAGATTTGCTCCATCTTGAGCAGCAGCAGTACATTCAGCAGCCTCAGCAGCAACAACAACAGCAGCAGCAGCAGCAGCACCAGCGTCGAGACTCGCAACAAGAACCCCAGAGAATGCAGACATCGAAACCGAGTCCCTCCCCCTACTTTGGCAACGCCGCCACGATGGCCTCTGCCCAATCTGGAGCGCCATTCACCTCCCAGGGGCCTCAGCAAACGTCCCAGCAGCAGTTCATGCCTGGAGCGGGACCGCACCACGCGCAGCAGCACGGTTTTGCGTACGAACCGTTCCCCTCGCCAGCTTCGGGCTACCCGCCGACGACGTCCTCGCAGTACCCGGGCCATCCTTCGTACCAGATCGCGAACGCCCACGCGGGCGCAAGCAACGGTGACGGAAGCTCAAATCCGAGCGGGATGCGTGTAAACTTACCTCCGTCGCCTTTCGTCTTTGACGCATATGGCTACCCCAAAAAGTCGCCTGGGCTGGCGGCCGACACCCCTATCGCCGGCAGCCCCGGTGCGCAGAACGCATTCAAAGGGCAGAGTTGGATGAACGTCGCGTTCACAAGGCATTTTGGGGAGTTGGAGATGCCGAGTCGCACCGGCAATGGCGGGAACGGACGGAATGGCGGCGGGAGCGGGAGCGGGCCCAGCCAGGGGTAAAGCATGCTGAGTCGGTCTACGACCAACAGGACGGGCCTCCTCAGACCTTAAGTGGAAATTGTCAGGCCTGAGATAGAAGAACCCCTTGCTACCCATATTATATTTCGCCTTTATCTTTCTAGTGTTGTAGGAAAATACATCGTAGTAGAACGCCCTTTCGCAGTGGAACCCTGTACTCCATCTCTTGCGCTGAATCATCATTGTCAACCGATTTGCATGTTCCAGCCCAGCTAGTCGGATGCAGAGTCTTAAATGGGTAGACGCATATGCACAATAAGATAAAATATGGACCTCTATGTACGCAAACGAGTGTGCGGTCTCCCCCAGGACAAATGCACCAATAATGGACGGATCAAAGCGCGGTGCCTCACGCTCGCGTTTCTGCATCTGGGTTCGCCACCACCATCCTCAGTTTCTGATGACCGGGGGACGAGTCTCGATTGTCAGACTCGCCGTCCGACTCGATCGGCGGTGCCCATGAGGTGGGCCGTCGCCCTCCCATAACCGGCTGGCTGAGATGATCGTTCGGCGTCGATCCGAACCATTGCGAGGGATTGGGCTTGTGGGGCGATTGATCACCGAGTTCACCGACGCCGGTCGAGTGGCTCGAGTCCGAGGGTTGCCACGTTTTCCCGGTGACGAGTCCAGATACGGGTGGCAGATTTGAATTCGAAACATGGGCTTCGGCCGTCTCTAAACGACCACGCTCCCCGAGCGACAACGTCATAGGCCGATAGTCACTGAATGGGCGTGCACTCGACCAACGGTCCTCCTGAGGCCCCCCCGGTTCCATCGGAGCGAACGGGCTGTACCCAGCCGCTGCATCGTTGGCCACCGTTGCCTCAAGATGTTCGGCAACTGTCGGGCCTGAAAACTCGGCACGTCGCTCCCAATCAGAACCAAGGTCGTTGGCGGGCCATTCCCTGCGTTGCTCCCACGTGTCACTCGGCATCTGGACCATCGGAGGCTGCGAATCGTAGTAGCTCAAGCTGTGGTTCGCCGGCGTCGTTGCTGCAAAGAATGTGCGAGCGGTGACGTTCATCCCCGCATCGGGCTGATGTCCATCCCAGTCGATCCCAACTGCGTTCTTCCTGTCATTGAGACGTTGTGCTCTCCGCATGAAGAAGAATCCACCCGCGAGCAGCAGAATCACCAAGCCCTGGGGAAAAAGAGTAGGTCAGCTTCGAAAGACACCACCAGTTCAGGGATCGAATCGGCAGTCTAAAACCTACCCCAAACGTAGCACCGACAATGGCTCCGACATGAGAATGCTTCTTCGTCGAGTTGATAGATGCCCCGCCTGTCGACGAATTAGACTTCCCACCGTTCGAAGAGTTGCCTCCAGTACTGGTGGGGACTGCGGACGTATTGGTGGGGGCTGCGGACACATCCCCCAAACCATTAGCATATAGGAAATTGATCCTCGAAGCTATAGCTCGGATTTGCTATACAAATGTCACTCACCTATTGTATGTGAATTAGGCGGCGGGGACGGATTTGATGTATTCGGAGGTGGAATCACGGGCTGATGTGTGCCAGTCCCATTCTTTGTCGTCCCGCTGTTTGTCTGTGTCCCGTTGTTGTTCGTCGTCCCATTGTTGAGTGTATTATTGTTGCCGCTGTTAATGTTAGTGTTGTGCGTTGCGTTTGGCAAGTTGCTCGGTGGTGGTGGCGGCGGCGGTGGTGGCGGCGGTGGTGGCGGCGGTGGTGGCGGCGGTGGTGGCGGCGGTGGTGGCGGCGGTGGTGGCGGCGGTGGTGGCGGCGGCAGGATTGGCGGTGGTGGCGGCGGCAGGATTGGCGGCGGCAAGATTGGCGGGCTTGGTGTGCCACTTCCGCCGCCCAAGTAAACCGCGTACGGTGTGCCAAATCTCTCTGAACAGAATGCATCGAGGTTGTTCCAGGAGGTCACTTGGTCAGAGGAGCTGCAGTCTATTGAGCGGAGCGTCCGGTCGAACCTTGGACGTCAGCATCATCAATCGGCCCGAGGCACACGCCGAAGCCGGGTGTCATTGCGACACGCGATGGAGCTACCCACTCCTTTGAACACAGGCCGGGAGGGTGAGGGTTGCATTGACACACATGCAATGATGACTTGCGAGCGGGCACTGCGAGTGAAGTCAAGGGCCATCCATGGTGATCAGTCAGCAGTCAGCAGCAGAGGTGAACACCACTCTGAGCTAGTGGTGACGACGTCGCCTTCTTGAGTGGTGGAAGCCCAACCGCGGTTGACACGAATTAACCCACTGTGGTGTTCAACCGGACGCAACTAATCCCACATGTTGGAAGTACTGCATCACTGGCTGCAAGCTGAATGATGGACCCGAACAGCTGCAAGAGAAGTGCACCAACTGATCCTCGCTTCTTGAGGAGCATCGCGCCGGTACTGGTACTCGTCGACTCCTTCCGCGGTACCGAAGGTGCGAGACGAGGTGATGTGCGTCTGGGAAGGAGGTGCTGCGAAGTTGGATCGGTTGACTTTCGAAAGCCCGAGCTCGGTCATGCTCAAGCAGTGTGAGCCCATCCCGCCTGAAGCTGAACCCCACGGTCTCAATTCCACCAGCCACTCAGGAGCTAGGTTTCGCGCAGGCTCTCCTATTTGCGCTTCGGTGCTCGAAGCCACTTCGCCCGGTAAAAGAGACTTATAAAAGCGGTCAGTATATCGAGAGGAACCAAAGAAGGTTCTTGTCGCTCGCGTTTCCGCTGCGATCACGGATATGGGCCGGTGGCGCCTGAATGTGGCCACTTTCATCCGGCGACAAGCGCGGACGAACGGTGCGATTTATCAGGCGCGCAAACCCGACCATTCTGAGTGATATCGCGGCGTGGACGATCCCAGTGAGACACTTTCACCTTCTAGTAGCCACATATTAAGAATCTCTCCGAAATCTCCAAACGAAGTACGTGCAATACTAGGAGGTTTTGCTGCGATGCACTATCATGCGGCCTTGTGACTGCTTCCATGCTCGATCGCTGCGGAGCTTCGGCTTGCGGTGTAAATCCACCGGGGGCTTTCAAAGCTGAGTTCTGTCAAAGCTCCGACGAAGCATGATTCTGAAATCAGTGTAAGCGCGGGGATTTCGCGGTCTTGTTCTTTCACGTACTGACGCGGTATTGTGCGCGGGCAACTTGAGACGAAGATAGCGACGGGCAAGCTTTATCGATGCAGATGAAATCCGTGAGCACCGTACCCCTAGGCTGGTATCTCATCGGCTTCAAAAACCTCGAGGAGACTATTCGAGCGCCTTCCTCAGCATTTGCTGGGCGACTCCTGCGATGACGAACCGCCGCGCCGCCGGCCGTCCGCCGACGCGGTCCCTGCACGTCCCTCGGATGTCGGCTTCGAGTGCTCGCGCCGTCGTTCTCGGACTCGCCCTCTCGATTACTCTCCGCTTCGTCCCTCGTCACGATCACGATCACGAACCCCGCTCGCCTATTCTTTCACCTCGTCACCAACCGCTGCATCAGTTATCCCCAACGAGACAAGCTAGGACCCCTGGTGTGAGCAATTCCAATGTCCGCGTCGGCAGGCTCGGCACCGTCCTCCAACTCGACGACTGTCAATCCGTTCGAAAACGCATACAATGTCATCCTCATCAAGTTCTGGCCTCGGCCTTCGCCTGGGTTCAATGTTCGTTTGATCATACAGATGGGTCTGTGTGGTTACGTCTTTGTTGCAACAGTCCTGTTCCTGGTCGTGTACACGGTCGTTATACGACGCCAGGACAAGAAATTGTGGATGTTCCGCTTCGTTCAAACCCGATACGGCCGCTACATCGTTCCGAGTGAGCCTCCGAATAGACTGACCTGTCATGAACGGAATGAACTGTCTTAGTGTAGGTTGCTCATCGGAATCTTGTTGCTCCTTGTGCACAGATATGTGTAAGTCTGGATTCTCGAAAAAGATCGCCGGATTGGAGATCGTCCGTGCCCCCGGCGTGCCCCTAGCACTAGTGTCGGCTTCGGGACACCACCCGCTCACCTAACCGCAATCACCTCATCACTTGTGACACAGATATTGTCTCGGTACTACCCTCATTACCCGCCGCTGGTTTGATAGCCGGCTTGCTCGTCGATAATCGCCGGATCTTCGTGTTCCGCCATGGCCAACACGGCGCGATGTTATGGAAGTGAGTGGATGCGCCAGCTTGTGGCCCCTATCCTGGATCTCACGATCTCCTCAGAGCCTCTGAGGGGACGTCGAAGATGGCAGAGTGCTTCTTTGCGATCATAGGAGAGGGTTGTGTGGTACTGACACATCGTAAATACTACGGGCAGAACCCTGATCTGGATTGTCGTATACGCGCAAGGGTGGTTTGTCGTCTTCAGTGGCGTCACAGCCGCGCTCTTGATCTCGAACGAGGACAAACCCTTCTACCTCAGGCCGGCGTTCATCAATTCGGTCTACATCGTCAGTCCCTTTGTGGTTATTCTAGGAATAGCGGTGAGTGTGAAAGGACCGCGTCCAGGCGTGGGCACGCCGGTGGTTCAAATTCTGATGATACTGTCTCTCGCGTACCATAGATCCCTTCCATCCTCTGTTCCAACAGCTGGAACTACATGATGACCCGAGTCGACCAGACGCTTCTCACACTCCGCGCTGCTTCAATCCAATACGCCAAAAATGGGTTGTCCAATGTAGTCGCGATTGACACGACGGATCAGTTGGAAGACGAGATCGTCGCCAGGGCTGAGGGCTTCTTCGCGCAGTACCTTCTCATGCTCTGTATTTGGAGTGCGGCGACAATAAACCTGGTCTTTGTGAGTGTTCGGGTGAAGAAGCGGTCGGATGTCAAAACCTTCGCTCAATTTTCAGTGGTTCATCGTCCCTCGTCTCCAGGTGAGCCTCGTGAGTTGGTCCCTCGTCTTCAAGCTCCGACGCCAACGAAGGGTCGGACAGACCTTCGCCGCACCTCGAGTACCGGCGACGGAGCAAGCCGCAGTAGTATCGGCCGCTCAAGCCAAGGGTAGCGGCAATGGGTCCGCTGCGTCGTCAACAACCCAATCACCTCTTCCCCGCACCTTCACCACCCCGAACGACCAAAGCACGCGCCATACGAACCACCAAAATCAAACGATCCACAAATCCTCTTCACCCCCTACCACGTCCCATGCAGCAAGTCAAAGCGCCTTGACCAAGCTCATCCGTGATCTCTTCGTCTCCTCGCTTGGAGTAACCACTTTCGCGTCCATCTTTGTCGGCGACACGGTCATGCTTGCCGTGCGACACCGCGAGGTTTTTGCGAATTGGACCCGAGCGGAAGTCGGGATGACGTTGACGACGTGGTCTTACCTTCTGGGGACAAGCATGTGCACGACTGCGATTTTGATCAATGAGATCTTGTTTTGGAGGGCGTTGCGTAATACTGGAACAGGTTGGGGTGGAGGAGGGGATACATCGTTCGGCTCAGGGTCCAATAGTGGACCTTATGGCCATGGACGACCCCTTCGTCGAGGTGGGCCCCTCCGCGGGAGTGGCTTTGGTGGCGGAGGAGGTGAAGATGGAGCAGGGATCGAGAACGGGATCACGGTCGAGATGACCAAACAGGTCCACGTAGAATTGCCCTGCCATTACCCTCCTTCGAACGCTTCTTCGAACCCACCGAGGCCATGGACGCCTTTGGAGACGGAGGTACGCAAGCATCAGCCTCGCCAACACCCACTCGATCGCCTTGAAGCCGCCGACTTGGAGTATGATGATCGCAAGTGCAACTGGAGCGCAAGATGAGCAATAGAAATCCGGTGCCCCAACTCGATCACTGCCGGAAGCTAATGACGACGATCGAGTTTCGTACCATCGCTAGAGTGTCGATCCTTCAGTTTGCGCGTCGTGGATTCGGTACTTCGTGTCCGGGCTCTCCAGTCGTGTTGTGTCGTGTCGTGGAATGCAGCGCCGGGACATATTATTACCTTGGAAATGTAATTTATCTTTCCAAAACACCGCGTAGCGAATAGAATCGCGAGGTCAACACGAAGACTTTGAGCGACGATCTTGTCCGCCACTCGAACCCTCCCTCTCACGTGGGTGAGGTTTTCAAAACCGTCAAGACCGAATGGGATTGAGGGTCCCCTGTCCATAGTCAAAGGAGTCCGGCTTTTGGAACATTGCAGTTCGGTCCAGAAGAGGTATGTTTCTTCTGGTTCATCGGGCTTCGAATCCACGAGCGGGTCCGCGCCCAGGTAGAATGTGGATCCTATCGAACTGACCAGACGGGCGAGGTCATGCCACTGTTTCTTCTTACCCACATAGTTGATGACCTTCATAAAACCATTTGGACCGCTCGACGTTGGACCTCCAGTTTGCGGCTGGGCTTGGGCTGACAGGAGGCCGACGCTGAGCGATCATCTCATCTGCCCCTCGAGTCCTCCCACTCATCATCCCAACTTGGCCTCGGGCCATCTTCTCCTCGCCTCCACCTCCGTCATCCCCAGTGATCCATAATAAATCACCGTCCTGACCTTGCATCCACTGGTACCTTCCTCTGGTGTGCCATCCTCGTTTGGTACCATCCTGCTGAAATCGAAGGCTTTCTTCGTACCGGTACGGATGAAGAAAGTGTTGAGCGTCGGCAAGCGGGTGAAGGTCTCGTGGCATGCGACGCGGATCGCGCCGGGATTTGGTAGGAGGAGATTACTTTAGGACATGAACGAAGGGTTGGCCGTGCAGGAAATGGTTAGTAGGGAGGTCACGTCTGTAACGAGAAGGACTCGAAAAGCGGAGAAAAGGTGAGAGGTGAAACGTACTGTGTCAACGATCGTAGCGCCTTGAACTCTGCAAAGGAGGCCAACCAGAGCGTATGATCCGCATGGCAAGTCATCGCCGACGATGTATGAGAAGCAGTCCCATCGTACGCATCGATGAACACGTCCCCCGCTCCGACCGAGTAGATCAAGCGCTCGAGATTGGGGAGCACATGTCCCAGGATTTGGAGCAGCGTTCTGGCATCGAGAATATACTCTCTCGAAGAAGAGGAGGTTGAGAGGATCGCAAGATCGACGAGGGCGGAATAGGTCGGCGAAGAGAGAGCAAGGAAGAGATGCGAGAGGGTGGGTATCCAGGTATGAACTGTCAGACAGGCGAAGCCGTGGGGAAAGGGGTCCATGACCAATTTTCGAAGAGAGGACGTTGGGCGTGGGGTTTGCGACGCAAAGGACTGTGCACGCATTAGATCCAATGTTAGCCTGTCTGATCAGAGAATGAGCAAGGAATGGATGGGAATCGGATGGCTACTTTGATCGCTTTGGTAATGATGACCCACGCCTCGCGCGGGATATTCTTGAGCGACAAAGAGCACAGGTTCGCGAAGAGTGCCGGATGAAAAAAGGAGTCGTCGATGTCATGGACGTATTCCAACGACAAGTGCATCAGAGTCAAAGGAAGGACGCCATCCTCGACGCCATCGATACTGTAGCTCTTAATCGACAAGTGGGTGAGATTGCGGAACTGGTCGAGACCGAGTGGGATCGAAGGGCCCAAGATCAAAGTCAAAGCGTTGAGGCTCTCGGACCGCTGCAATTCAGTCCAGAAGTGATAGATCTCCGAGTCATACCAATTGTCGAGCAGCAGATCGTCGTTGTCCGTGCGACTTTCGCAATTTGTTTTCTGAGGTTCCCCCGAGACACGAATCAGCTCGAGATTTACGCTTCTGGACTAACATTACGGATCCGGTGATCCGATTCGGTCGTGTGGGGGCGGGGACGGGCGACGGGGACAAGGGTAACGAAATGAAGGACGGCCAAAACTAGACTGACCATGATGACGTGCTTCAACGCGGTCGCCGTCTTGACCAGACGAGCTAGATCAAGCCACTGTCGGGACAGCTTGAAATAGTCGACAACTTGGATCGAACGAATCCACGCGGAAGGCTCGACGTCGGACTGCCAGTACGTCGCGTCATTCCGACCGGGTGTTCCGAGTTGGGTGCTCTCCCCAACAGGAGTGAAGGCAGTCAAAAGCTGCTCGATTCGTGCTCTTCGTTGTTCGCCGACGCTTTCCACTAAATTGTTCTCGTCATCGACGTCGATCGCGTACGCAGGGGGACCCCTGAATACGAGCGCCGTGTAAAGGAAGCGTGCGGACAGTGCCCTGAACGATCGCGTTACGAGGCTCGTGTGGAGGAGGTCTTCGCGATGGAGCAAAGAGAGAATCATGGAGATGAGTTCGGGTGCGAGCATGTCGTGCATTGGAGGCATCGTCGTCGGTACTCTGTCGCACGACGGACTTGAGCCAGCCTTAATCGAACTCATTCAGGCAGACCACTGCAGTGAATCGTAATTCAGCTTGAGTCACGGTGATCCATTGTACACCCGAGCCTCTGTGGTGTCCCTTGGAACTTGGGTTCAAACACTTTTGTTGAACCAAAAAATTGTGTGTTGCAGGTGCAACCATCCATTGGCGAAAAAGGAGATCCATGACCGGGAAGCTCCGAGCTGCTCCGAGTCGGGATCGGACTCGGGTTCTCCGCGGCTTCGGCCGTCCGTTTCTGTCCGCTTCGTCATCGCACCAGCACCACTGCCGTCGATCAAAAAAACCCGCCCAGGATGTCCTTCCGATCCGCAGCGACCTCCTTGAGGCCCTTGATCCCTACACGGACCCCTATACTCTCTCACCCCTCCGCCTTCACCCCCCGGTCCACCCTGACAAAGCCTACAACGGTCTTACGTCATGCTTCGTCAGCCGCTTCGACGTCCTCCTCGCATGCCTCATCGTCGTCCTCTTCGATGAGCGGTGTCAAGGCCGGTTCATTGGCTTTGGTCGGCTTGGTCGCTTGGTCCAGTGTGTTCTTCTACGTTGGACAGCAGGGGAAGAAGACCGATCATGGCGTCAAGCATGAGGTCGAGGTCAAGGTCAAGCAGGTCAAGAAGGACGTCCAGGACAAGGCCAAGCAAGTAGGAGCCAAGGCATCCGAGGTCAAGGACAAGGTCGGGGAAAAGGTTGATCATGTCAAGGAGAAGGTTGAGGCAAAGGTCGATGAGGCCAAGCAAGGTGATTTTGAGCGGTTGATGCTCGACAAGGTCGCCTCGAGGTCGAATCGAGATTCGATCCCGACTACAGTGGACCCCTAGGGTGGTTTCAATGGACGTAGAACTATCATGCGGTCTCGCAAGATATCTATGTCCCGGTCATACTACGAGGACACAAGCTAATCACCCCTTGTATTCTTTTCCCCGCGCTCCCTCATCCAGCCCTCCCCACAAGCACCGACCCTGCTTCCGATCGACCGGACCCAGACGACCCTTCCTCCCCGCAATCCGCCGCCTACGACCCCGAAACCGGTGAAATCAACTGGGACTGCCCCTGCCTGGGCGGCATGGCCGATGGACCCTGTGGGCCCGAGTTCAAGCTCGCGTTCAGTTGTTTCGTCTATTCCGAGGTCGAACCCAAGGGCGTCGATTGCGTCGAAAAGTTCAGGGGTATGCAGGAGTGCTTTAGACAACATCCGGATATTTATGGGACTGGTGAGTTGTTTCGAGGGACGAATGAAGGCGTTTGTCAGTCGCGGTCGGTTCGAAAGGGAACTGATCTCTCATTTGGGGCGTTCGCCGATGTGCACACTTTTCAGATGATGTAGTCGATGAGGATGACGATACATTTGAATTGGTCTCGGCCGCTCAAGAGGCTCTCGATCTCCCGGAGGATGAAGGTGTAAAACTCTAAGCGTGAAGGAGAGGATGAAATGGAGGATGGACGAAGCGGCGACGGAGCCGAAGAGTAGAGCCTAACTTTTGTAGCTACTTCGAGGAATGCATGTCCCACTTCAACTTAGATCAGAGACGTCTTCAGTCTTGCACGTTGTAATAGCCCTTCTCTAGGATTTTCCTCGGCTCAACTATCACGGAAAAGAGGATTGAGCGGTAGTGGCCGAGGGCCGCAGGAGGCGAGGTGATTGCAGGTGGCATCGTATGGGAGATTACTTGGAAAACCATGCACTACAAAGGCCAATCGAAGCGAGCATTTTACTTACCTATGTACATCCCCCTATGCCGCGAGTGCACAGAAACGCAGTGTTCGCATCCAAGTTCGCCCTTGAACCTGCGCACATGAATGCCACCGCAATGAAGCGTGTCAGTTATGACATTCCTCGGCAACCATATCATGTGAATCGCGTATCTCATCTCGCATCAGGCCGTCTTCAGCGGGTGAACACGCCATCGTAGAAAAGGAAGACCCCTCAGAAAAAATTGTTTGAAGAAGTTGTGTCTCGTCAACGAAAGAGTGACGCCCATCCCGCGAAGGATGGAGGCCCTTTTCTTAGTTTGTTGAGCTTGTTGTTTTGTCATCATGGGGGGGGGGGGGGCGCGACACGATGGATGGTCCAAGGTAGGAAAGAGAAAGAGGGCGGCTCTGGTGGGTAGGGCAAAGAGAAGGACTCACCATCAGAACGCCGTCAGAAACCTCGTATGGCCTGGGGCGCCGCGTCGGTGGAGAGACGGACGAGCCACGAACGAGGATGGGAGGAAAAAGTCAGGGCTGCGAACACGACGAAGGCGGAGTTGGGGAGCCGCATGCCGCACCCTCAGTCGGTGACGGGGAGAACGGGACTCGTGGTTCCGACAGTAGCTGATTATGATGGTAGAACAATGATGCGAAAGAGAATCGGACGGGCGGAAGGCGTCGGCATGACGAAGTGGTGGGGCATGGTGAAAGGGACAAAAGCGGGAAGGCACGAAACTCTGAAAAGTGCAAGTTGCTTGGACCCACGCTCGACTTAACGTGTGCAGGAGGCCCCAAGAGAGATTGTAACACGTATTATATTCCGTATCTATCCTTCTACGCGTCATCATGAGAGACTAACCAATAAATGGAGAGACTAACCAATAAATGAAACTTATACTCAAACACAATCTCACTCGCTGACTCGAACCCGCTGAGAGACACACCCCAAAAGCCAGAAGAAGCCAAGAAAACGCACAACACATGTATATACTACTTAGATTTATAACAACGCTTCATGCAACCCCGCCTTAGACGACCTGAGCGACGTTGACGGTTGCATACTCCTCGGATTTGGAATCGTCCTTCTCGCTATAGCTGCCATCCCTCATACCGCCAAGACCCAATTCGGCGGCCTCACGACCAACGGTCACGGTGTTGGCTTCGTCGTCGGTGATCTCGGGCAAAGGGAACGCCTTGCACAAGAGGACGTAGACGAGCCCAGAAACACCGCAGCCGACGAAAAAGGACAGCTCGTAGATGTGGCGAGCGGCGGGCGCCGCGGGTTTGCCAACGGCACCGATGAAGCCTGAGTAGGAAGCAAGGGAGGCCAGAGATCAGTATTTTAGGACGATGACCGCACACTTGTGGAAATGAATAACATACCAGGTAAGTTGGGGGCGATACCGGCGATGTAAGCCGCGTAAGCGCGCAAGTTGAAGCCATGGTAGTACTCATACACGCCGTAGCGGACGTAGAGATCATCGACCTTGAGCTTGCGGCCGGCGACAATGTAGTAGTGCGAAAGCATGACACCACAGATCGACGAGAGGAAGACCGAGTACGCCGACAGGTACGACGTGAACAGGTTCGAGCTCTCCATCAACTTCCACGGGCACATGCATAGACTGGACGAGGACGAGGAAGGTTGCATGGGTCAGCTCGAGAACGGGAAGCCGGGGGAGAAGTAGTCCCGAGGTGATTGAAGCACTAACCCGACAATGGCAGCGACGTAACCACCCCGTCGGATGTTGATGAAACGAGGCGCAAGAGAAGTCAAATCGCAACCGGCGGAGAGCGAGTTGGCAGCAAGGTTGGTACCGATCTGAGCGATGATGAAACCAATGACGATGAAAGCGACACCTGCGCGAGTACCATGCGAGCTTCCCGGTTCCTCGAGGAAGCGCGTGAGAATGTCGAGAGGGCTCCAGACGAATTCGCCAAAGATGACGGCTGAGCACAAGGTGTTCGGGAGGGGGCGTCAGCGGTGTGCGTCGAAGCCACAGCAACGCCCACGTGAAGCTAGACTCACTGGTCGACGAAGCGATCAGGATACCGAAAAGGGAAACCATCGAGAAGCACACGGGCAGTGCGATGAGCTGAGGGACGATGACGGCCTTGGGCGTGTTTGCACGCGAAGCAAAATCAACGGCCTGTGCAGATGCGTGGTATGGATCAAGTCAGCACCTGATCGGGGAAGATACCTCCCGCCTAAGAAATAAGGAACGAAGAATACCTACGTTGGTGATGAGCGTCGCCATGTTGCTGATGCAAGACATGGTCGAGGCGACAAAGAGCCAGCCAAAGTTGGAGCCGTGAATCGTTGTGGGGGCTTTGAGCGCGTCACCAGCACCTCCTGCACGAGCGATGCACCATCCAAACAGGCCCAACCCGGCGATGGGGGCGACGATAGCCTTGAGGGTGAAGAAGTGACGGATAGTGTGCATTGGCCACCACATGGGGACGAGCGAGAGGAGCCAGAACAAGAAGAAGCCGAGCCATCGACCGACGTCGGTCGAGGACAGGGGGGTGTTGGAGAGGTTACGGGTCGAGGGCCAGATCGCGCAGAGGAGGGCGTACATGCATTCGCCACCGATCCAAGCTTGGACACCCCACCAGATGCAGGCCATGCCGGCGCGGTTAAACACTGGCCAGAGAGCGCCGAGTGTACCGAAGCTGGCCCGGATGTACGCCGGGAAGATGATATGATACTTGGCACCGGCGTAGGCGTTGAGGACCAAGAAGCCGGCGGCGACCGAGTAACCCACCCAAACGGTTAACCAAGCCGCCCACCAACTCATGCCGGATCCGACGATGGAAGACGCGATCATGAACGAGTTGAGATTGAATCTGCGTGAACGATCGAAAGGGGGAGCGGGAAGCGGACGGAGATTTTCGTAAAGCGGGGGTATTTTTCCAAAAAATGTCAGCCTCGGGTTACGCTTGCCGACGGGAGGCAGGATTGCACGTCGACTTACGAATCGGCGAGCCAGAAAGTGATGTAGTTCCTATTGATGATAGCGAAGGATGGGATGGACCACGGCGTCAGCCGTTTCCCGCCACGATCGAGCGTGATCGGTAACCGAAAGGAAAAAGCTCTACATCGTAGGCCCTTACCCGGCGGTCACGGGACTCGGCGCGTGGCAACGACACCGAGCGCCCATGCCGAACTCGAGGAAAGACCGTCACGCGGTAGGTCACGCGGTAGGTCACGACGTACCAGTTCTTCCACAAGCGTTGCGAAGGGGGGACAGGAAGGAGATCATCGTTGCTGTACCACGAGTCACCACCCTCGTGTCCTTCAGGTCGCGAGACTTCGAGTCGTTGGAGTAATCGCATGCTGGACAGTGAGGACCGGGTTTCGGCAGCGTTCAACGTTCAGGCGAGTGCGGTAGAATGCAACAAAAAGGGAAGGGGCGGAGATGTGTCGCACGGGTAGTAGGGGATCAATCCCAGAGAGATGGTTTGGGTTGGGTCTGAGGATAGAGAACGCGATAGATGTGATACGGAAGAGGGAGAGAGGGGCGATAGAATGATTTGCTAGCGTTGCTTGTCGAATCCGGGGAAGAGACCGAGGGTCGCGCGGCGAAAGCGGAGCGAAGCTCGCTCGGCGCTCGCGGCGACCGCGGCACACGGGCGCCGGAGTCCGATTGATGCGTGCAATCTTGGATCAGGAACCGCTAGCGGGTTGCGATAAGACGGCCTATCAACTCGTTGGCTGCGCACGTCCCAGTGCTCGAGCAAGGCAATGCGGGGGTGTAAGAGCTGCTTCAGAAAGTGCCCAGAGTCCAGCCCCCATAGCAAAAAACGGGGGTATTTCGGGTATGGCTTTGGGAGTGCGCGCTCTGCCAAGACGATCCCGGCGCCATCCCAGCACCATCCCGGCGCTCGGCGCTCAATTCTAGGACGATCCCGGCACGCGCTCGCCCTCTTGGGACCATCCCAGGATCGGGAAGGAATTTCAGGACGGTCTCAGAATCGAAAGTCGGACGCTGGAATGATCTCGGGACGGTCCCGGCGGCGCTAGGTTGCCAGTCCGGGTATGGTTCTGGAACTCTGGTGTAATCGCCCATGGTACTGGGAGTAGGAGGTAATTCCGGGATGGTGCTGACAGTGTACCAGGATACATAGGCTTCCGGCTGGTCAGAGGCATGATGTAGGGCTTTTACAGCATGTGCAGAAATTCTACCCCTTGGGTCCAAAGGACGGCTCGGTATGCATGCGCAGTACAGATGAAAGATATGGATTGCAATTGCCGTGAATTACGACGGCCGCAGTTGAGGCGGGGTTGGGTCCAGCATGAGCAGGGGCGAGCCGAGAAAGGGGGGGAAAGGCCGAGACACGACAAGACAGCCGACGAGAGTCGGTCTTAACAGTCCTTGCCTCTGCTCCACTCACGCGCTCGCTCACCCAGTCGCAAGAGGGTCCCCAGTCATCATCGGCGAGGCGACGTCCGCTGACCCTTACTCACCGGTTAGCCTCGACTCATGATGGAGGACTATTCTTGCCTTCGTACTCTATTGCCCATGGGCATGTTTGGTACGGGCGATTTGATGGTGCGACCGACGGGCGACGTTCATGGTCGACCTGACTCGACTTGACCTCGCCTGCATGCTGCTACTAACCTCACTTGGTTATATACCACTCGTCAAACCCACCGGCACGGGTTGAACAACCGAGACATCAGGTGAGTAGCAAACCACAAGGTCCTTACGGGCTCCCCGACCCACCGTCCAGAGCGTCGTCACCCTTGTTGAGCACGGTTCTCCTGCAGTGTCTCAACGGGCGGGACTTCTCCTGTCTACGCACTCTCGCCCGTTGCCATTCCACTCTTAACTGTACAGTGTGTGATATGCTTCACTCTCTACTTATCGAATCTTTGATCCATGACCGCAATACTTTGCCTAGCTGACTTGCTGTCTGGTGGGCTTTACGTTCCTTCCCCAGATGGGCTGACTGGCTAGCCCCTGTGCCGATTCAGGTTAGTCTCTCCCTCTCGTCCCACACCGACCTCGTTTGAAGCTCTTCTTCCCTCTTTTTGTCGCTTCGAGCTTTGCTGATGTCCATGCTGAGGTCTGACAATTCTCCATCTCTGTCGTAGTTAGATTCGTTTGGACACCATACTAGTAGTGAGCCTCCTACGCCTTTTCCAGGCTGTTGACGGCCTCAGGCGATGCACTGACCATCACCCAGTTATGTACAGAACACCAATCATACAAATGCATTTCATAGCCCAACGTGAGTCACCGCCCGTTCATCTTTGAGTCGCTCGGTCGCTTTTCGGCATCAGGGTCTTGGACTTAGGGGCTCAGCTGACTCGCTCGCGGTCCACTAACAATGTCCCCGACAGCTTACCATGGCAGTAGGTCTGGGTCAATCGCGCTCACTCTCTTGGCTACTTGCTAGGGTTTATAGTCTCGAACATAGAGTAGGCCGTTGACACGCTCTATTGGCCCCCGACGGAATGAAGCGTTGGCCGTCATCGGGCGGAGCCACGAAGTCCGGTAGGTGCCTTGTATACGCGTCTAGAGCAGTTTGAACGTAGCAGATACCATATTACGTTTTTTGTTTAGCCTTGTACTGTATTACATGTGAAAACCGCACCCGATTACAGCGAGAGAACGACCGCAAAAGTGATTACAAATGAATCAAGCATTACGAGTATACATAAGTAAAAACTAAATTGTTTACTAATCGATCCCACAACTATCCTGGCACCATCTCGGGATCATCCCGGGACCCAGGGACTATCCCGGCGGCGTCCCAGCACCGTGCCCAGACCGCCGTCAATTCCCGGACCATCCCAGGATCGGCGCGGGTCCCGGGATGGTCCCCGGACGGTCCCAGCATTGGTGCGCCTGTCGCGGGGACGGTCCCGGGACGGTCCCGGGATGGTCGCAGAGTTAAGGCGCCCAACTCTGGTAGTGCGCCGTGATCGTCCACGGTCATCCCAGGATGGCAACCATCCCTCGGCCATCCCACGGCCGTCCCGGCCCCGTCCCAAAGCCATCCTCAAAATATCCACCTTTTTTGTTATGCCAGCGATTCTCGGCACTGATTCTGTCCGTTGTCACCGTGGCAGCTCGCGCCAAAATCGTGCCACTCGCAGGTTGTCGCCGCCCCGCCGGACTCCGCTGTCGCCGCTCGTGATTCTATCCATCGGCAATAAGTCATTTGTGATCGAGAACTCTGGTCGCGATCCTTACGCCTCGCAGATTCACTCACTAAAGTCAGATATCCCCGCAAATTGCGCGACTGATTGAGCACCGGATGGAACACCAAAACCCCAAAAGGTTCGCCACCACTTATTCCAGAACAGGTGCTCTCCGAACGACTGGTGAAAATTAAAAAAGCCTACAGTCACACCGCCTCGCACAACAGCTAATGTGCTCGGCAGGCTTGTTTCAACTATGTATCCAAAATGCCTCAATACCCCGAACTGTTCAACTCCAGGTCCCCAATCTCCAACAATCAAGAAAAGGCATGTAACTCTGAAACCCAGCCGACATTGCTAGAACTGTGCCACTGAGTGAATGTGGGCTAATAGCGGCATCGAGATTAGACACCCCTGTCGCACCAGGCTTCCTCGGTTTCGTCTGACTTTGCTGTCGTATCGCTCAACTTATGTTGCACGGGAGTATTCTAAGCAGCAGGATCCAAACTTTATTGCATTACTACTTCACAGGAGCAATCTTACGTTGGTTGCGCTATGCTATGACATTCGTTCGGAGCGAGTAGCTGGCCGGCCACGCTGCGCGTTGGGCGTTCACTGATGCTCATCTTTATCTAGAGCTGAAAACCGTTGTAAAACTAACCAAGATGCCTAGCCAGTACACCAAAACTGAAATCGTCCATGAGATGCATTCCCCAGATTCTCTTTCAAAACGCATTCCACAACTTCAATATTTGGCGTTCAGCGGGATCGGTCGAAGAGCTTTGCATCGCGCCACTGCACTAGCCACAGTGGTCTGCAACGGATAGAGGCTGCCGGCTGCCGGCTGCCCCCTACGGGAAATCCGCGCAACCGCAGTTGACCGCGGTTGGACCGCACTCGACTGCAGTTGACCGCGGTTGGTGGAACAGACGTCGCCCGTCCAGCCATTCGAAAGTAACCGCAGTTCAACTTCAGGCCTAAAAAGTGGGTTACGGAGGCGCCATTTGACCGCAGTTGCAACCGCAGTCGCAACCGCACTAACCGCAGTTGTAGTAGATCAAGTGATTGCGGTTACGAACTTTTGTGACCGCGGTTGTAATAATGTAGTAGCCTATACTATCCCTTTCTTCACTCTCCTTTGCATGTACAGTGAAGATATAGTAAAGTGGCACTGCCAATGCCATTGCATTATATCAAGCATACGACTCGAACCAAGAGACGAACCTTGAGCCTGAGGCCTGATGAGGCACTCGGCCTCAACTCGTGAAATCGCTAAGTCGGATCGGCTCGAAGACTCGGGCCCAGCAACGCCGACTCACCTTCCACCCTCGAATCTTGCCACTAAACCTGTCAATGACACACAAGGCTGATGATGAGTGTCGTGCTATATTCAGTGGATCACCTCAGACTCAGTCTGGTGGCTGACTCACTCGACTGATCAAACTCGAAGAGTCGATTGGACGCACGCCTGCTGCGACGGATCAGAATCCAGCCCGTTCATAGTGTAGGAGCGAACTGGAGACGTACCCTATAGTTCAAGATCAGGTCCTGAAATATGCCTGTACACATCTTAAACATCTTCTCGTCGAGCTTGGATAACCGACTGACTGCTCACCTCGAAGCTCCCGTCCACAGCATCGAATCGGAGGCGAAGCAGTGGGCCTGTGGCACTGTTCTCGATGTGAAGGCAAGCACATTGGCATCAGCGAGCGGACGATAGAGCAAAGGTTGCTCACACTTCTCTCGAAGTCAAAGAACGGCCACCTGTGGGCTTCCTGAACAGAGACAAGTGCAGTTGACTCGGACCGCCGAGCAAGGCTAGGTCCTAGTGCAGAACAATTGATTGATGTGTTTAGTACACGAACTAAGGATACCAGATGGCGAGATAACCTGGGGAGCATTACAGAGTCGGTGGAACAAGCTGCTGATCAGTGCGTCAGCGTGATCGGTGCGACGTACTGTCGAGCGAGGCCGGGTCGGACACGTGACACGTGACACCAAAAGCACGGGCCATGTTGAGTGACCGGGTAGCATCGAGATTGTAAGTCATCTAAACTCAGTCACTGACTTGGTGCCGATCAAGTCAGTGAGTCGAATGCTGCAAGTTGGCGATGCCAAGGGCGCTTCAGTTGAGTCGGCGGTGACCATGATGTCGGCATGCGTGGAGCAGGAGGGAGAGAGGCGGCGCGCGCTTCGTGCGCGCTTCAAGCAGTGAAAGTCGATTTGAAATTGGAAATCTAATCGGCAAAAATCTGGTTAGTTTGCCTGACTTTTGCAAGCAGGTTGGACGTATGAGGAGCAGCGCAGTGAACGAACGAAGATGCCGAGTAAAAGGATTGGGAACTTTCATGATGTATTACACTAAACTATGAGGAGCAGCGCAGTGAGCAAACAAAGATGCCGAATAGAAAAGGATTAGGAACGTTAAGGAAAGAGAGAGAGAGAGAACTGCGCCAGTCGCAGCTCGGATATTCTAAGTCCAAGTTCAAAGAGGTCCGAGCGCGCCCAAGTTCCCGTCCGCCAATCTCCGCATGCTGGAGTTGAGAGCGCTCCTGCAATCTAGTGTACACGATGGCAGGACGAATAGGGACATCAGGCCAGCGGAATATATTTCGACTCACACTCTCTTTCTTCAGATGTGTGGTGACAACATGTATAGACTAATAAATCATGTCCAACCGGACGAAAAAAGTGCAACTTTCCATAGCAAAGCCACGTCGACTTGGGCTGCTGACGGGCAAACATGCTGAACGGCGTTCATGAGAAAGGAACACGGCGTGGGATAGAAAGCTACATCTGACATGTTGACACACAACACTTCGGTCAGAAGGTTGACGCTCATTCGGCTTTGAAGAAAGGATCAGTCTGCTTTGCCGATGAAGGCCTTGCAGGCATCGATTTGAGCCGCCAGCTCCTACGCAAGGACCGATTGACCACAAGCATGCTGGTTAGTTTCCTGGTTGGAAGAGATGAAGCTGTAACAGCGGAATAGGGGCGACTGACGGGGAATAGTTCTTTCGCCGCCGCCTTGCGATTCTTCGCGGTGGGCGTTTGAGGGGGGTCAAAGGAGGCCGCAATGCCCTTCACCGTGGCTAAGTCCAAACGCGAAAGCTCTTGCACGGCTAGATCGAGTACAGGCTCGATGTACGGTCAGTTCTCTTGAGGTGCCAATGTGATCCCGGCAACGATTTACTTACTGTAATGTGTGACCGAACTGGCCGCCTCCTTGCCTCCCTTTCGCGCCGGGCGGCGAGTGACCCTCGACACGCTCATTGGCATTCTCGCAATGATCGGTTCACGACGGGTTTGATGCTCGGACTACAACACATTTTGCTTATTAGCGTACCGCGGGAGCGAACGAGGACACCGTGTCTTGAAGTGGAGCTTACATTGGATGCGATCACAACGTGCTGCGCCGCCAAGATCGATTCGAGTCCCGCTTCCGAGTGGGAAGAAGGTGACCCTATTTCAGAACCAGTGTGGTTCGGAGATTCGCAATCGACCACTTGAGACGTGGTGGCGTCCAACCCCATGATGCTTGGCGCGTTGTCGTGGTTGCGAGTCATGGTGCCATCACCTACAACCTCGAGGCTTTTGGCGCTCGCAGAATCACTCGCAGTGACGTTGTCGTTCGAGCCTTTGCGACGTTTGGTGGCGCGGGTGGAGGAAGTTTTCGCTACATTCGCAATTTTGGTTGCAAGAAGTTGCTTGACGACGAGCGAAGTAGGCGGCCACATCTGCAGAGCCGGGTACCTCGATTCGATGATATCAACAGCTAATTGGACCCTGTTATTGTTCTGCGAGCCGAACGCAATGCCGGCCTTAAAGATACTGGAGGTTGCGAGTTCGGCGATGGTAGTAGTTACGGCGGACCATGTGAGCGTGACGGCTCCGTTGCTGCGCTGCTCAATTTTGGCCATGGCCACGTGGGCCGCCTCGATCTTGACCTCACGCAGCGCCGTCGTATTGATGTTGACCTCGGGGTCGTCCTTGCCGTCGTCCAGCTTCATCAAGTGCAGGTGGTCCTTGATGGCTTCCTGTCGTACATACCCTTGCAGCTCGTTTTGGAGCTTGAGGCAGGTGGGGTCGGTGGAGAGGTGCTCGGCGTGGTTGTCGTTGTTTGAAAGCTGCGTCGTGTCGAGCACACGCTTGCGACGACTAGCTCCCGACATCAATGACTTGATATCTGCAATTCAAAAGGTGGTTTCGACGAGGTTCAAAAAACGATTCAGTGAGTGTTGCAAGAGGTTTGTGAGGGGTTTGCGAGATGAGAGTCCACCGTAGCACTGGCCTAGCAGCAGAAGGTCTAAAGCGGTCCGTGCTAGCTCCGGCCGACACAGGTTCAATCTTGGGGACGAGCTAGTACACTTACCATGTTCTACCTTGACGCGATCGCGGTTTTCTAAATACTCATTCCTTCCTCTGATGTGTCATTCGTATATGGTCATATGGGTTGTCCTGTCCTTCATCTGATTATTGTTCCTATTATGGTACTTGGGATTGAGCCTAGCGGCGTGTCATTCACTCCTTAGTCGCTCAATCTCCCTACTTTACTAGTCTCTAATCTCTCTCCTTATTAGCTTTACGCTTCACTTTCTACCCTTCCGCGAGTCTGTCCCTTAGTCTCTGGCCACTCTGTTCTCGTCCCTGTTCATTGGACTGAGTCGTGGTCATCATCAGTTACCACTCGAGAACATTTCTGCGACATGATGCCCTCGTTTGCGGTCTCGAGCGCAGCAACTCGTGCTTGAAGAACGTCACGCAGGCAAGATCGCGCTCGGACTCGAGTTGCTGTAGTACCAAGGCTCGCTCGGCTTGCTCAGCACGACCACGCCAGTCGATGGTCTCGGAGTTGCTGGACGACATTGGTGGAAGTGATTTGAGAATGCTGTTCACGCGTGACCTGACGCAGAGGTGCGAACGAGGCGGCGTGGCGAGTTGCGTGGCGGAGCGAGAGGAGAGGGGCGAATTCGGAAGCGAACGTCGAACGCCCCCTAGCTGGTGTGGCGGAGATTTAGTCGAGCCGCGACAACGCTGCCGAACTCGCCGCGCAACCCCACGCCGCCATCCTTCGTCGAGCGAGCTGCCAAAGTCCATCGCATAGATGGTTCTTGGTGTAGTCGTTTGCATTCGACCCCAGAGAGTTATCGACGTGACATTGCCTCCGTGGAAGACTGCGACCTCTTCGGTCAAGTCGACGATATTTTGCGAAGGGCGTTGCGCCGTTTTCTTGAGCGTGTGCAGCTTGTAGCCCGGCAGCTGGGCATGCAAGGCATGATTCCTCGGCAAAGTGTCCCGGAGATCGTCCATTGTAGGTATGTCGTACTTGAGTCGGAGGATCATCATCGTGTTCCGCATCTCCGCTGAATTCATGCCAGACTCGACGGGTTTTGACTTGCTTCTCATCCCCCCTTTGATGTAACCCATCATCGTCTCCGTTCCGCAAGCCGAGTACTCCCGAAGCGGCCCCATTCTCTTCATAACATCGGGAACGTGCATAAGACGATGGTTCGTGGCGGGGAACAGATGAAGGAACTCGGGATCTCGATCATAGAGAAGCTTCTCGCGCAGTAGCAGCGTCTGTTCGATGAGAACATAGAGGTAGGTGTCCGTGATGGGAACCTCGCCCTTTTCATCGAGCTCGTACAGACGAAGTTGTTCGAGCCGGTCGACGTCCGGTAGGCGATCGAAAAAGTCAACGGAGTCGTCGATGAAGACATCGGTCTTCATCGCCGCAAACATTCGGATGGTGAGCGCCTTCAGTCGCTCAAACTCGGGTTCCTTGAATTGCTGGTACGAAAGCGGTCCCAGGTCACGCAAGATGACAGTTCCCGTTCGATTGCTTTCCATTTTTTCCTTTTCTCAGCTAAAGGCCTGACAATCACACCCTCCACTCTCGCGAGGTACGGCCGAGACAACAGCTGCGCACGAGTCATGCGAGCGATCGCGTCGGAGGACAACGTCATGGAGTGCCTGCGTGCCTTCGAGTCCAAGTCGCCGACGAGGATATTGATGAAAGTGCTGCCACTGTTGATACCAATCAGATGCATATAATCCAATGGTAGGAACGTGGAGTAAGCATCCTTGAACAGGTCAAGCGCCTCGATCGGAGCTTCGCCTGATATCCCCGTACGACGCCGCAGCGATTCGAGCTTGGTCGGGTGTCGTTTCATTGCTTCAACCACCCGACGGTAGTGCTTGTAGTTGCGCTCGTTATCCAGTCGAACGTCCCGTCCACCAGGGGTTTGGAATGTCGTGGCGGTGTCGACAAGCCCAGCCCACTCGGGATGGTCGAGCACCGATACGATCACTCCCTCGTCGTTTTCGAACGCTTTCGCATGAGGAACACAGAACGGCAGATAGCCTTTGGTGTTTCCAGGTGCGTAATGAGGTATGCTGATGATCGAGCAGATCAAGCACGAAGCGAGGCCTCTTGCTCCCACAAGGTTTCCAAGGGCTGCTTGCTCCAGCGTGTCGGCTATGCAAGCCACGATCCTGTCTCTGCAAAGCACGTGCCTGTCCCGAGCGGCTGAAAAGGATGTACGCTCCCCTTCGAAGATGTGAAGCTGTTGACAGAATGTTTAGAGGAATGACTGCTCGTCTTTGGGTTTCTGAGGGCCGTTCACGGAGATGACAAAGTGCGATGATAGCTTCCAACGAAGTTCGGGGGGCAGGGTCATGGGTATCACCCCAGAGATGTGGGCGTTGACCTTGCGATTGGCGTTGGAGTGCGCGAGCACTTCGGCTCCATCAGAGAAGGTTGCAAGAGGGGTGTCATCCGGCTTGAGATCGCCGTTTGCGTAAAGCGTCCGTGCGTGTAAGCCGTCAACCCATCACCTCACGACCGGGTAGGAGCCCGAGCCACCTGACGCCTTGTGCAAGTCGACGACCTCGTCGTTCGGCTTGGCATTGGCGAGGGTAGGGCCGATTACTGGGTGTGCACGAAGCGCTTGAACAAAAGGGGCGGGGTCATAAAAACGCTGCGTTGACCGTTCAATCTTCTCGCCATTCTTCCCCAGCGTGAAACGTTTCTCGCGGCACCCGGGCGTTGGACATTCCTTAAGATCTTCGAGCCGTTTGGCGCCATAGGACACGCAACCTTTGGGGCACTTCCCGACCTCCACAGTTCTGAAGCCGGTGAGATGTCGTATCGTTCGGACCATTTTGTACTCGGACATGTCGCTGAGGTCGGCGTTGTGGAAGGTGTAGGTGCGCAGCAATGTGAGGAGGTCAGTCCAAGCGTCTCTCGAAAGCGAATGGTCCCGCTTGAACATGTAGAGTCGTAGCTTTGCAAGGTCATAGGGTGGAAGCGTTCGACCTTGAAGTCCTGTATGAGGTAGTTACTGCATCAGCCCTCGTGTTCGTGTCAAATATGACCACTTGAAGCACAGCAAGAGATGAGCCTCAAGCGCGGCAATCTCATCTTCAGTGGGCTCGGGCTGTTCTCCCTCCCCTTGAACATCCTCTTCCTCTCTCTCGCCTCTCAGAACGTTCTAATCGCTTTGCGCTCCACCCGCATGGGAGTCCGTATTGCTGGTATCTCTGTCACTATCATGTTCCTCCTGCGCTTCCGAGCCCAATTCGAGTTCCAAATGGTCGAGCTCCTTCGGACCGCGCATCTCCTCTTCGTCTACGACCATCTCTTCTCCCTCTTCATCTGCGGCTTCATTGAGGTTTCCTTGGAGATCGTCTTCGTCGCCGTTTTCGTCCGCCTCTCCGCCTCATTCTCGATTCATATCATCGGCGTTATCGTCATCGACCGCCATGGGGATCGCGTGACCGACTGCTGCCGGCCAAAGACGTCCCCGAAGGTCAGAATGGAGATTGGCCAAGATGAGTGAAGTCGTTGACGGACCTGGTGTAGCCCCCTTTCGCTTCCAGCATTTGGCTAGTTCTTTCGCGCCTGCGCCTGGCCGTTGCTGTTTAACGTCCTTTTTGAGATGCGTTGCCCAGGTTCTTTTTGTAAGCCAGGCTCCAGACTTAGACCGGCACGCTGAGCAGACGTAGTACCTCCATTCATTGTAGTGTGCTTTGTCATGCTCGGGCAGTTCGACAAGACCGCTCAACGGACGTGTGTCTGCGAGCTTCTTCTGGATGCGGTTGATTTGTGATTGCTCGGTCTGCTGTCTCCACTGCGCAACTAGGTCTGGTTCGACTCTGCTGTGAGACATGACAAAACCAGTGTGTGACTGACGCCTTGGAAGTGGGGATATGGCCTCACAACCGTAGGGAGAGAAAGAGGGGGCGGAAAGGCACCCAGTAGCCGCAGCTGGAGGCGCCCGTCACGCCAGTGATGTTCCGGCGCCTTGAGGGTGCAGGTGCATCGGCAGTCACGTTGCTCGGATCCGGTAACGAGATGCGAAACACGCAAGGCACCGTCAACTGCAAGACGGCTAGATTTGTGCGAGTGAGTACCACCAAATCAACTCATCACATCTGATGTCAGCGGAGAGATTCTTAACAGCGAATCTGGGATCCACAGATGTCAATGGAGGCCGACAATTCACAGCGCGCCGGCGAAGTCGTGTGTTTTGTTGAGCTAGGTATAACGACGCTGAAGGAGAAGCGATTGCTTTCGTTGGTCGATGTCCTCCCAGTTGCCATGGACATCCGGGGGTTGTACGAGAGATTCGATGTGGATGGTCCTCGCACCCTCAGCCTGATCGGCGTCGAGCGTCTCCGCCAACTCGTGTCCATCATCCCGAATACGATGCGGTCGCCTCCCACCGCGGCCGAGCTTGCGCAAGGCGCAGTGCCAGCTGTAACAGCTCCCGACACATATGCGGTATCTGTGTTTCCACATTCAACTGCGACCCCTCTGCGCCGAGTCGACGCCTGGCACTGACACGAGGCAGAGCGCTCTCCATTCGGTCGTTCGGTTGAAGATACAGGGGCGCGGTTTTTCCAGTTGCTCATTAGCTTCAATCCTTTAGAAACCTTGTCCAATTCCAAGACCACCACATCTTCGAATCTGGAGATGTTACACATTCTTAGGTTGATGTATGTAATTAGAGCACCACTCGAGACTATATCACGAGTTGTTTGCTGCACTAGATAAGGTCTCAAAGTCAGGCTGTTCTCCTTAGTCTACGAGCACCAACTGAGAATTGCAGGGCGTAATGGAGCATGCCCAAGTTGGCGACCTCGTGCAGTTGCAACCGCAGTTGGTAATTCGCGCAACCGCGGGCTTGGCCGGGAGGATCGGGAGGATCAGGGCGAAGAGGTGGTATAGCAGCAGGGCTGGCGTTGTTGGTGTTGTTGTTGTTGTTCATAGATGATCCAATCGTTTTTTGTTTTTCTGATTCAGGTGAGACTCCTTTCGGTGGAATGAATCAAAAATCAAGTCACTCCGAAGAGGGAGAGGGGAAGGAGAAATATTTGGACTAAGAGCGCTGGCGTGCATCAACAACGGCAATTTTAAGTAAAAGGCGTAGGATTGATTCTGTGGTCGATACACCGCTCAGGTTAGCAACCGGGTTGGTGGCCACTGGCCATTGAGAATTAATGATCGGCGCGCTTAGCCGGGGTCCTCCTATCCGGGGGAGCAATGTTTTAACCGATCGGCGCTGAAATCGGGCTCCCCTATTGCGCTCTTAGGCAGGGTCCTCCTATCCGGGGTAGCATTGTTCGCACCAATCGGCGCTGAAATCGGGCTCTCCTATGGAACTTCAACAGCCACGCGCGTGCGGGGTATTTCCGCCATTTCGTCCAATAAAATCTCAGAATAGCATCATTTTCGAGGCTGGGACCCCCCATCCCCATTTTTCGAAACCTTCAGCTCTAACGAGCTTCAGGGATAGACAATACCAATCTTCCTATACCAATGTTCCCAAGACCCGAATTCGGAACCGAAATGCGATATAGCTGTTGTACTCAATACCGCCTGCTGACGAGATGGAGGATACAACCAAGTATGCATAGGTAAGACAGCTGCTGTATTGACCTTGTGCCCCCCCTCCCTCCTAATTTTCTACTTCTCTTCACTCACTACTTACTACCCCTTTTTTTCATTAATAGAATTCAACAACAGTACAATTATAAAATTACCTAAAAACCTTGGAAAAGTCGGAGAGAATGCAGTTGAGCACACTGGCTAGGCCAGCTTCGGAGCTTCGGATCTCGAAGATGGGAGTTTCCTTTTGCCGAATCATATTGGGCCCTACTGGGTCTTAAGGGTATTAATGGTATTGGGACCAAAAAGCTGACTGGTCACTTGCTGTGAAGTGTATTAGATAACAAAAAAATGTGGCTCACGGCTCGCTCCCGCACTTTGACCTTGGCCGAAGCACATCGACGCGTCGACGCACACTGGGTGACTAAATGCTCCTCAAATTGAGTCGGACCAGGTTGCTGATTGGTCCCTCTTCTTGTTCCTGTTCCTGTTCTTGTTCTTCTGCAATGATCGATTGGGAGCGATCTTAAACCTTGTCCAATTACGACCTCATCGGTGTCTCTCCCGCCTCGCATATTAACCAATGATCATCTTGTGATTATTCCGCATCTCGATAGTTGACACAAAGCATACAAGGGGACCACACCGGTGACATTTCCGGTGAGACGTCTCAGAATTTGGGTGTGTAGCTCTTCATTCTCTCATCACCTGATTGTGTCCTATTCTCTGAAGTGCGACTTGACTTCTGACAAATCGCACTTTTCACAATGCATGCATGACCAGGGACTTCTCGCTTGACCCTCAGCTACGCACCCAACGCAGTATCGGACAGTGCAGTAGAAGGCTGTGGGCAAATTGATGGGAAGTGCAATACAGAGGGCGACTGGTAAACCTCAGGTTCTATCTGCCATGTGGAAATCCGAGTATTCAAGACGATTTCGATCGCAATGTTGACCACCGGTGGATTTTCCCCGCGCCGGGTACCCTGACTCAAAAACCTAGTCACTTTCAGTGCCACTACAGTACGATCTGGTGATGACCCTCGTTCTTACAATAAATTTCAAGCAAACAAAACCGAGGAGACCGATTGAGATACCACTAGAACTGTCATCTGCACAGGCTGCGTTGGTCGACCGTAGAAATAGTCGGAGGCCAGCAATAGCTCGCAGGCCACTCGTGCACTCTGATGCGAGGAGGAATGGTAGAGTACGAAGAACAACATCGTGATCCTGACTCAGTGATGTTCGTTCAGGTGTATACACCCCACTTATCTTTCCATAGCTAACTCTGAGCTTCTGCCTTTTCGATGTAACAGTAGTACATGTACCGGTGAGAGCACGCAACGGATCGGGTCACACGGCAGAGAGCACATGAAAGGCGCAGGTGTGATTGGCATCAAAGTCACCTGTTTCTCAGCACCGGGACAGATATCATTGGTGTATTGTCAAACTCATTCCTCGTTATCAAACTAGAAGGAGTTCAATCATACACGAACATCCTGTCAGGAGTATTGAGTGCGTCGTCATGTATCTGAAATGTCGAGAGTCCAATATCGACGCAAATGTACAACTGTCTTAGTGGCTGCGTGGCTTAAAGTGGCCAAGACAACACCATTGAAAAGCACCGAAAAACATATCGAGTATGGGACCAGTTTAGCCTTAGTTCGAGTACACATTATAATGTGGGGGTAAATGGAGTCTGATAATTAGCAATGTGATCTCTGCTGAGATCTCAGGAAGTATCAACAAAGACCCGGCACGGACTTCGGGCATCTGACTGGCCTGACTGCGCACGCTATAAACACCAAACGCAATGGCGGAAATTCGAAAGCGCACTCACTAAGCGCAGCCAAGAAGAATGCCCGCTTATCTTATCCCCAGCAGCAGAGCGCTTTCCTTCTGGATCTCTAGCTGACCTGTTAGACCTCCCGCTGTCGGCACTACTGCTAGGCAGTAACCTTTTCAAGCGGGCTAGAGCGCATTTAAGCGGTAGCCAACCCCTGTCAGCCTTGGTTGCCTCTCGGTCGTATGGTTGCTACTTTCCATTCCCTGCACTTCCGAGGGAAGGGCAATATTGTATGACTTGAAGAGACACTAGTCAATGAAAAGGCAAAAGCACGCGAGAGCTTGCATCATCTGTTTGGATTGAGGCTTTTGGAACAAGAGCCTTCGATTCCAGACAGCCATTAAAAATTTCCCAAGTTTCGTCATCACTGCGATCATCTTCCGCATTGAACTCCCACTCCTCAAGCACAAATGCACCGTTGTCTGTGGCGTCGATAGAGTAATGACTCAAATCGTCGCTCGAATGATCACTCATGTCAAAGTCAACTCCTTCGTTCGTGTTGTCGTCCGTCTCATCAATCGTGTCACCAGGGCTGCGGGCAAACGAAGTCAAATCCGGCAGGCCATCCGCTGTCGTTTGCTCAGTGTCGTCGGTACACCAAAGCCGAAGCGCCACGCACCCCTCCATCGGTTGTTCGCCCGTGTCATGGGTGCACTGCCACAGGTAGCAATCAAGGCTCGGGATCGATGGCTCCGATGGAGGAGGGCTCCGAGTCGGTCGACGTGTCGGACGCGGCCTCGTTGGGTTGCCGTGAATACTGTGGTACTCGGGATCCGGTCGCATCCGCTATTTTAATTTCTCGAGGCTAATAGAAGTCGTAGCGGCAGTAAGTTCTGGACTTTAGCGTCTCGACGACGAGTCATTCCCGGCGGCCACAAGAGGAGGGAGGCTAAAGCCGGCTTACGGGAGGGAGAGGAAGAGGATGTGATTTCGAACGGGCCTTCACTTTTCGCCGCAAAGACTCGGAAAATGACGAGCATTGGTGGGATCAGTAAGGCAGCATTTGGAAGGAAGGCCCAGCCCGATGTGCGGAGGAAGCGGTGAAGGGGAATGAACAGAGAGCAGCGGTTTGAACTGCCGAGACGTTTGAGGGGAGTTTTCTTCTTGTTTTCAGGAAGACTTCCTAGATCCAATACATATTTTTCTTGTCTCTCACTTTTTGCGTGTTTCAAGTCTCGTTTGGCATCGTCTCCAGTCTCCGACCTCAGCGTTTCGTTCTGGAACTCGGTCTCGCTTCTCGATTCTACCCCAACTGCGGTCTCTTGTGTCTCTCGCCTTGGTGTCTTAAAAGCTCTTAGTCATACCTCGGCCTTTTATTATCATATCAGCTTTGATCGCGATAGCATAATGCCAGCAGCGTAGCCGGAGGATTTTACAGACGCCTCGCTCTTCGGGGACAAGACTGGCTCCTTTTCTCGTTCTCGCACGGGCCATGACCTCATCTTTTTCTTTTTCTTTTTCTTCTTCGCCCTCTCCTCTGTTCCCGTGGTCGCCCCGCTCTCGATGATCGCCTTCTACTTCCTCCCCCTCGTGAATTTCTTACGGTTGGTCTTGGTGTCTTTTTCCTTGTCTTTCCCTACTAGGGACGCTGGATTTGCTTGTGGTAGTGGCGATGTGTGTCGCAGGGAGCCCATGCTTGAAGCGATGCCGATGAGTGCAAGGCGGTGGGGGAGGGTTGAAGCTTGAAGGTGGGGGTGCCAGTGCCATGTGCTGAGGCAAAGGGCCGATTAGCGTAGGCGAGTTAGCAAGTGCACTACTTAGCCGCTATTCTGCCTCCGGGCGCGAGCCGTGGGGTGGGGGGGGGGGGGGGGGGGGGGGGATGGTATACCATGCCTGTACCAACGTTCTGGGCCAAATTTCAAAAAAGCTGCCTTAACGCTTTGCGCGCGACCTAGTTTTTTTGGCAGGCTTAATTTGACCTGCATAGGTGTGGTCCGGCTCCGATCAACAGGATCAGCTCCCCGCGCGTAATGACAACAATCAACCGACCTTGGTATTGCGACCCGTATAAGCGTCCGCCGTACAGCTTTGTAGAACGGACAGCGTGGTCAGCGGGCTCGCCCCACCACCACCTCCTCCGCAAAGGCGAGTGCGCCGGGCTCGAATCGCGCTCAAACCGCTCAAACCCCACTTTTCGATCCGCGATGAGCTCGGCCCGCAGACGGCCGTATGCACCCACTGCAAGGCTTGGCACTGGGAGTGCGAAAGGTCCAAGTCGACCGGACACTTTGGCACGTGCTGCTCGCAGGGCAAGGTGCAGCTGCCTCCCCCTCCCCAGCCCAATCTCGAGTATCGGCAGCTTCTTGAAGACTCGGATAGCGGTCAGTTGCTCCGTCCAACAACATTCGTCTGCACTGTACTCACATGCTGAACTGTGCGACGATATTTCCACGACAATCTTCCCACGCACACAGAAGCCAAAGCGTTCCGCGAGAACGCCCGATCGTACAACAACGTGTTGTCGTTCACTTCGCTCGCTGCTCACTTTGACCAGACTCGAATGGTCACTCTAGGAGCCGCGTGTTTCGCGTGTTTGGTCGCCTTTACCATCGACTCGGCGCCCTGATTCCTGCCGTGAATCAACGCCCAGCCTTTGCTCAAACATGGCTGATCGACCCGGCCGAGGCCCCCGACACTCGACTTGGACCCGATGGCGCAGACAGTCGCATGCAACGATCTACTTTGACCAAGCTCGAGTCCATCCTGCGCACCGGCAATCGCTTTGTGAGGGAGTTCGCATCGGCCAGAGCTCGCAGGTTGGGATACGGCCAAAGAGTGGATCCTGCGCCTCTGCCTCCCGCCAGGCCGGGACCGACGCACCCACAACCTTCCTACGTCAAGCACGGAAATGGCGATGCTTATCTGCGATTCCGACACCAACACGGGAGATCGTGGACCGCAAGACCTTGTTCTCCAGGTACACGGTGATCGATGTCCCGATGGTCGGCCCAAGTACCAAGTTGTTAGCTCGCTCCATCCGTCCGCGATGCCTCTCCGTTACCCACTACTTTTTCCTGCCGGGGAAGATGGCTTCCACCCCAACATTCCTCTTTGCGGGTTCCACCAAGCCCGGCCGCCAATCGCCAGAAACCGAGAGCAGATCGGCAATGGTGTCGAATCGCGCGAGGTACTTGCCGGTCTCGGTCTTGATGACGGAGGCGAAGAGGAGGACGAAGACCGCGACGATGAGGATGAAGACGGCGAGGAAGGGGACGAAGAGGATGGTGATGGCGAACGTAAGCGTCTTCCGCTCTTTCTCATATGTTCCTTTCTGTTGAGACGTAAGCACAGACTCACATAGAATGTTCGAACATCTAGGACGATCATCAAGGAGACGAGGAATATCTTGCATACTACTTGCACGAACGCGGCGACTACTTCTCAATCCCACATGCCACCCAGCGTCTCCTCCTCGATTTTGTCATTGACGGATACTCCCAAGTCGAGATCGATCGACTTAACTATATCCGCTTTCATCAAGAGAACCTGCGCCTCACCACGGCGCAGGGCATCACCGACGCCGTTGCCAACGGTTTGACCCCGGATCAGATTGGACGTTCGGTGATATTGGGGTCGACGTTCAAGAATAGCCCGCAGGAGGTCACGCAGCGTTACCAAGATGCGATGGCGTGTGTCGTCAAATACGGGAAGCCTTCGCTGTTCATCACGGTGACGTGCAACCCCGAATGGCCGGAAATCAAGGCTGCACTGGGGCGGAACGACAAAGCATACGACCGTCCGGATCTCATTGCACGAGTGCTTAAAGCCAAGTCCGGCAACAAGCAACGGCCAGGCTGTTTCGGTGATGAATAGATTTTGTTTCTTTGCTGTACTTCGTATTGTGTTTTCTTAACCTCTGCGCTGAAATCATGTAGACTGTTCAATTATTCTGCTATTTTTTTGAATTTCATCCTCCCGTTAATTTAACGGGTTCCCACTGGTGTGTATAAAATACAATCTGTCGTTCTTGACCGCTAGGCTAAAAGCCAGTCGTAACTAGAACTCGACAGTTCTAGCTACTCAGAGGCTACTTCTAGGGCTGTTCTGTAAGGCATCCCCTTACAGTCGGTGTTACTCCGTCAGAGGTTCAGGGACCCGTCGCCCCCCCCCCGGGGGGCGACTTAATTGACTATTACGTACAGTAAATACCACATGTCATTATTCCCGTCCGAAACCGCCTGGTCACTTGTCATTCATCTGTGTTATTGTCGCTGGCGCCTTCCTGGGAAGCAGATTCTATGAGCTTAGCGCCCACATGCCATGCGGTGCAGCTTCGATCTCGGTCTCGGCTTGCCGCAACCGATTGGAAGGTCTCAGGACCCCTATCTCCTTTTTCGTGGCCGAACCGGACCGATTCTGGAACCGCCCGTCGTCTTGCGATCGTCCAGAAGGGTCGGTACGAAGTTGGTTCTTCGCGGGAAATTGAAGTGTAGCGTTCATCAAGCTCCAGGGCACGTACTTAGGCGACATGTCTGTCCTCAGATGAAAAAATAGAACAAGCCCAGCCTCTTCCCGTTGCAGACCACTATGGGCGGTGCAGTGTTGCCGAACCGGAAATCACTAGTGACCATACACTAGTTCGACAGCTTTCCGGCTCCTGCAATCGCACCTCATGGCTCTACTGACAGTTTCCGTGACGACTCGATGAGGCGCTGTAGGCTAAAGCCAGACCCCGAACCGCAGTGAAACATCAGACACAGCCCATGGCACCCAGCAGTGCGGACCTACGAGGCCAAATATGACAAAACCAGACCGAACTATGGTTCATGACCGGCAGAAAAGGAAGACTGTAAGGTATGCGCCTTTGATGTGCATGAAATACAATCTGTCGTTCTTGAACGCTAGGCTGAAAGCAAGTCGTAACTAGAACTGTCGAGTTCTAGTTACTCTCTAGTTACTCAGAGGCTACTTATAGGGCTGTTCTGTAAAGCATCCCTTTACAAAGACGGAACCGAGTCACAGAACTCAGGAGCTAGGTCGCAGGAGGCGGCAAATACCCTGAGGAGAGGTCTTCAAAAGAAAGTCCGAGAGGCGAATGCGAATGTCCGTGAATCGAGAGCGAGGGTCTGAGAGCCGAAAGCATAGCATGGGAGAGCAAGAGGGAAAGGGGCAGACACGGGAATGGCGCGCGCGGGGTCTAGAGTCGGCAGTTACGAAATCCAACTCTTGACACCGGTGTCGACTCGGAGGATCGTGGCGCCTCTTGTCCTCTCCCTTCATCCATCAAGGCCCCCCATTTTCAGTCGTTGCTATCCTCCGCATCCAAGCTCATCCCCCAAGAACTTATCCCTACCATGCTGTTCCTGTGGTTGCGTGTGGCCGCGCTCGCTCTCGCCGCGACGGGTGGCCCCGTCTCGGCCTCGCCCCTGAAGGCCCTCGACAACCGCCTGAGCAGCGCGCCCGCCTCTCGCACGGTTCAAGTCAACCCTAATTCCACCGGTCCCGCCTCTAAACTCACGCCGATCCCGCTCCCTCCCACCATCAGTCTCCCTTCGAAAAGCAAGACGTACTACCCGGGCGACACGGTCCGTTTCAAGTGGGACCTAGCTGCACTGGCTGTACCTATACCATACGCCGATCTCTGGATAACTTACTCCGGGCATCGCGCTACGATACCTAGTGAGTTTCTTTCGATGCCTCCCAGAGAAGGTCGAAAGGCGGCTGCGACCCCTGACCCAACGGGGAATCCAATGTCTGACTTCATGCTATTCGGACTTGATGCGGACTCAATGCTACAGTCCTTGTCACGCGCAACATGCTGCTCCTGCCTGACCAAGGCAGCATGGTTCTTCCGGACGCCAGCGCCATACCCTGGACGGAGCTCATTGGTTACGACGGAAAAGGTGCAAGTGTCTATGCGTATGTACCTCCAACCTCCTTTTTTAACGAGGTTTGATCAACTGACAGCTTGTCCCCCACAGATTCCTTTACTTCGTCTACTCACCGAGCGACTACAGACATGATTCAGGCGTAGCGGGGGTAAAATCCGATCCCTTCACCATCCAAGACAGGTAGAAGTAGAGGAGCGCCTGTACCCGGGCAGACCACCAAAGGCGTCCCTGTACTACCGTTTTTCCTTCGTCGACAAGCAAATCTTCAACTCCACATTACAACACGCTGTTCATCATACACACAGACTTTTTTTTGCTGTTCATCTCAAGGTAGTACATAGTTTCTCCCGTCAGGAAGGCAATGACGACGACGACGACGCGGGTGGATGAAAGGCACGAGATCGCTCTCGAGCCTCACTGGTTCCGAGTCCAAACAGAAAGGATCAAACGGTGTATTCGCAGGCGAAGAAAGACTACTGAAAGGACTAAGGTCAAGAGACGCGGCGGCGCCGCGCGCGAGGGCAAGCGTGAGGCCGCAGAGGTTGGCTCGAGGTCGTCGTGAGGCGTAAGCGGAGCGGCGCCTTACAGTGGACTCCCTTCACTTCCTCTGTCGTTTTTTCAATATTTGCCCGTACCCCAAGGACACCCCAAGATCAGCAAGAATGTATGAGCATAACGCAGAAATGGCTGCCACGCACCTGGTCATCCGTTGCCTTCTCCCTTCGCATCGGTCGATTCGCATTTGCGCTCACGTGCAGTGCAGGACATAATGACCTCCAACCATGCCTGGTCAGATGTCAGTCGTCTGTGTTATCATCGGTGGCGCCCTCCCCGAAAAGCTCGGGAGGCGAAATTACTCCGCTCGAGAAATGCTTAATTGACTAGAAATAAGGTTCACCATTATGTGAAGTCTGTGAACACCGGGCTGAGCCAATAGTTTTTCGGTATTTGAAATGAGTTCGCCGAGGTAGCCCCTTGAAATAGAGGCCCAGAAACACGGTGCATAAGAGAAGCTCACCATGTCTCATGGAGTGATACGACGATAACATTTAACTTGATTGCTATTTTGCTCAGAATTAAGAGTACAATGCAGATACGAGAGACGTTCTCAACCAACATTCACAAGTATTAAAACACCTGCTCATTCTATCGCTCCAATCAAGATGAACCATTGTCATAGAGCTCACGTTCATTTCGCCATCTCATCCTCTCCCATCCCTAATATCACCCACCCCACCTTCTCCTACTTTTCGTGGCCCTCTCTTATCCTGTTCCAACTGATCCCGTTCGTCGTTGTCGACGTCGTCGCCACCATTTTTTGAATTCTCGAGTGCGACGCGTCGGAAGACGAAATTGGGATCGAATACTTTTATTACAAGGAAGAACTAGTTATCACACCTCTGATCGTCGCGACACAACCTCCTCCTGCAAACAAAGAAACAAAGAAACAAAAAACATTCGATAAATTCAGTAACCGTCCTCCGATTCCTTGGAGAACTTCTTCAACGATTGGGGGCAAAGCCTTCCCAAAAATAAAATACATCCGAGCTGGGAGGTGAAAGGACTCACCTACTGTCGCAGTGGGTCCTACATTTGACGGGGCACGTCTGTGGTTGGTTACACAAACCATAGCAGTGTTGTATCCTGATGGAAAAGGGAAAACTAATTAGACAGTGGCATCGCGAGAGTTGTCGATGCAAGCGGTCGGGTTGGCTGCCGAACGACCAGCGAGGTCGGGTACGTGCAGTCACTACCATTACTCACGCATTATCGCAAGCGTCACACCCAGAGACATTAGCGGCCAAACAATTATTCCCATCACAGTTGCCGCTGGGGCAATTCTCTGGTGTACAAGTGGGGTTGCCGTCCGAATCGGCCCCTCGAACGACGGTGATCGCGAGGGCGAAAGCGATGAAGGAGAGGTACATTGCTCTCATCTCGAGCTGAAGTTGCAGTTGAAAGGTTGCGGAACCGAATGCGGAGTGATGAACAGGAGAGAGAGAGAGAGAGAGGGGGGCAGAGAGCGAAATTGACGGCGTGGAGTAGGCAACTGGTCCACTATAAACTACCGTTTGGAGCCGTTGGCGTTCGGGCCCGTTGCGGTGGGGGACGTCTAATGCGGGATTTCAGCCGAGTGAAATTAGCCGATAGGGGACGCCATTTCAAACTCAAAAACGAGTCGCACATCTGAGGGGTCGATGGCGACTATTCATCTTTAATTCAGCGTTCCTGCATTGCCCTGCAGCGCTGAGGTGGCTTGCGCGAGGGGCAGCGGACTGATGTGCACGTGGCATTCGTAGTGGATGTGAAAGAGAAGTTAGTCGAAGTGTTCAAGGTACCCTGAAACATGATCAGCATGAAACCCTGACTACTTGCCCAATGGTCAGCGATGATTCGCTCCTGTTCGGGCGATCGCAAGCTAATGATTCTGAGTCAAGTTCGGTGCCGCAATAGGAGACAGGGGGGGGGGGGCATTCACTTGAAGCCGGCTCAGCAGCGGAGCGAAGTCGAAGCTGAACCCCATCAATTCTCGCCTTCAAATCCGGTACCTATTATGGTTCCCGTACCTATCACGATTCTTAATTTTAGTCACAGTGTAAAACGCCGTCTCAGGCCGCCTAAACTTTGGATCCCCCCACCTGCCATCAGTGGCGTCTTTCGCCTGACCTTTACGCCTCGTGATAATACCAGCGCTCCCCTCAACTTTTCACACTGCTACAACACCGCACGAGGCAAAAACGATACCCATAACGCGGGAATGCAAACTACGAGATGCAAAACAAATAAAGGTAAAAATATATAAGACGAAGCGCGCATCGAACCGTCACTCCAATTTTCAAGCAGCGATGATCCTAACCCCCCCAAAGGCCTCCCACCCCGCCTTACTCCGCTCCGTAAAACATCCTACGAAACACCTCGAAAGTGATTCGACGCCGGTCCTTATAACCAACGCATCGACCAATTCGGGACTGAAATTACCCTGCACGAGTAGGAGGTCGATCGTGATCGAGGGGAAGGATTCGTCGAGAATTTTATAATTCGCTTCGAGTTCGGAGGGGATCAAGTGGATTGATAGGTAACAGTAGACGAGTTTGACGTGGGAAGTTTCTTCGTTCGAGCGAATGTAGGAAAGCATGTCGAAGAGTTTATTGACCTGTGGACAGAAACGACGATAGGGACCGAGGTTAGTCATGTTCTCTGGACGGAGAGTCACGGTTGGTTGAAAGCGCTCACCTCATCCGTCGAAACAAATAGCAATACCGGTCCGGTCCTCAACCTCTTCATCCACCCCACGACGCTCCTATCCCACCCCCACGTCTTCATCCACCCCGTCTGGTCCACAACCCACCAAACGACCTTCATCCCCCGACTCCTCTTACTCAACACGACCAAACCCAAAATCAACACCGTCGCATAAGCGAAGAAGATTGAGTTTGTCCCAGGAGCGATATAGAAATTACCTCCTACGAAAGTGAGGGTTAGAGAAAGGGCCAGAAGGTTAAGCCATAGGGATGCCCGGGGTGTTCGAGGGAGGTAAGGCCGATGATAGGAGGCGAGGAGGGACGCAACCGGGTAGAGAGCCATTATGGATAGGAACACGATGGCGAATATTCCGGATAAGATGGGGAGACTGGCACCTGTTGAGGCGTAGACGACGAGACAACCGAGGCAGAAGAGGGTCAAGGCGACCCAGGGTGCTCCAGTTCGAGGAAGCCGGTGGAGGAGGAAGCGGGGCAAAAGACCGTCTTCTGCGATGCGGCAGAGCAAGGCATCGGCTGATACGATGCCGCTCAAAACCGTTGCGCCCAAGATGAGGACCGCGTCGACGGAGATCCAGAGGCTGAGCCAGCGACCGCATGCACGCGAAGCAACGGACTTGAGCACGCTGTCGACGCCGAGAATGTCGTTGAGGGGGAGGACGGCCAAGGTGATGAGCATCAAGGGGGCGTTGATCCACACCGCGATGACTTGGAGCGAGGTCAACACTGTCGGGTAGCACCCTTTGCGGACCGAGGATATGTAGTCCGGCGCAGTTTCGAAGCTGTGCGCCAATTGGGATCCCGAGAATGGTCAGTCTCGACGTCGAAGAAACGATTCCCAGATGGTCGCTTACCCAGTCACACCGAGGAACGCGACACAGACACCAAGGAATATTTGCTTCACCACCTGACCTGCACCAACAGCTTGATGTTCGAGCCAATTCGATCGCAAGACCTCGTTCCCTTCCTTGGCCCAATGCACGATCCCGAACAAGGCCAACATGGCCAGCGTCAAGAGCTGTGATGCGCCGTTCATCAGTGAGGGCTGTGCTTTTTGACTCGCGGGGAAGGAAAACCGACGCACATGGAATATCAGAATCGCGGTCGTCACCTCTGCTGATCCCTTGACTCCACTCAAAGCGATCAAAGTGACCGCAATAATGAGGATCACCGTCATCCAAGGCACGTTCCATTCGACTGGAATATACGCCGCTCCCGTCGCGGCTCCAACGACGGCGGTGCATACGTCGTCGAGGAGGGTCAAGGCACAGGCTACGATGGCGAAGGTTTTCGTTGTGGACGAGTTGAGCATGTAGATGTAGTTGGACCCGTCGATGGGGAACGCGGAAGCGAGTTCGATCATGATGGGGCGCCAGACGGACAAGAGCAACGTCGCGATCAGAAGAGAGATCGGGGAACTGAGGGGAGCCCCAACTGATCTCAACAAAGGGGCGGGAGGTGACATGTCCCATGCGGCACTTACTATATACTCGCCACCCCTACCAGCGTAGGAAAAGCATACAACGGACTGCCCGCCACCGCGACCCCAGCAACCCCACTCGCCGACCACTTGCCCAAACTGCTCTCGCCATCCCGATCCATCTGAGCCCTCCTCTGCTTGCGAGCTCGTTCGGTCTCGTCGTTCGTGATTTCGAGGAATTCGACTTGACCCCATCCGACGAAATCGAATTCGCGACTCACCTTGGGAGCATGCTCGGTTGCTTCGCCTTGGGGATGTGCGAGGTCGGGATCGCCTGGGTGGTTCGAGGATGGATCACCAACCGCAGGTTGGCGCAAGTATCGAGGCGGCAACTTGAGTTCCCCCTTTCCTGTTCTGGCTCGCTGTCGTCGTACTATGGTCTCGTACTGCGAGTGCATGTACGATGGCGTCCTGCCGTGACCACCACCTCGAGGGACGGGACTCGATCGTTGAGCAACGAGCTCAATGTCGTCGTCATGGGTTGAAGAGGAGGGGACACGGGGGAGGTCGAGGGGGGACGGGGCGTCGACGGGGTCGAGTTCGGGCATTAGGACTTGGTCGTCATCTAGCTTAGGATCGGGGGAGGATTTGATCTTGGCTTTGGCCATCGTGGTCGTGGGACGGGTCTAGAGAAGCTTGTGAAAAGGTAGAGACGGAGATGTGTGGGAGGCGTGTAATCCGGGTTTGCTGAGTTCGCGTTCCTTCCACACGATGCGATGGCGAGTCGTTTGGAGGGTAGGGTGTTCGGATGGGGTGGTTGTGTTGGCTGTCGTGCAGCCAAATCACCTACTCCTAGCCAGTCAGACGAAGAGACGCGACAAAGGCACAAGGGAGAGGTGGTGGCGCTACTTCGACGAGTTCGCCCTGTACCAGAAGAGCCCAAATCGTCCACCTCTTTGATGTGGCCGGAACCCTCGAACGACGACGACGACGACGACGACGACGACGACGACGATGATCGCCGACGACTCGACGACGAGTGACGAGTGGTCGCTGTGCGAGAGGGGTAACTCGTCCCGTCTTGCGCGCACCCCACCGCACCCCACCGCACCCCACCGCTTTAAGTTATGCGATTTGGTCATGTTTCTTCCTGCGTTCCCAACTCACCAGATTTGATCAAGCTCGAGTCTTGATCAGGAACAAACTCTTTGGACAAAAATCACCGCCTTTCTGATTTCACCGCTGCTGCGTAACTGAACCGCCCTTTGCGGTGAGCGCATGCAGTGGATGACCAATCGCCTCGAGCTTTGAGGCGCCGGCCTCCACTTGCTGGATCGACTCTTGTCATCTTTCGCCCCGCGCCTGTCCCACGCCCTGCCTCACGCTCCCCTTTGGATCGCCACCAGCCACCAGCTACCAGCTCGGGTGCGACACTCTTTGCCCTCCTCCCTCCTGCCTCCTGCCTCCTGCCTCCTCCCTCCCCGCACACCCGCCTCCCCACCCGGCAACCCAACGATGCTCACCACCACCACACCCTGGTGGTCGCCCGTCTGTTCAGGCGCGCCCTTCTCCGCGGACGACTGGGATCTGTCCCCCTGCGTCGAGTCGGAACTGAGCATCCTCCCCGTGCTCGTGCTCGTCCTGATCGGAGGCATTGCCTTCCCTCGTCTGGGGAGACTTTATCGAGCAGGGGAGAGGTACGAGCGAGGTGGAAAGCCCGCATATGCTCTCAAGCAGGTGGGTGCTTGGTCGTGGTTCTTTCTGTATGGCTCGTCCGACGGGGTCGCGCTCCGCTAACTTTGGATCTGTCCTCCGTCATTTCAAATCGGCGCTCGGCTCGACCTCGATCGCGCATGGATGCGCTCGCACTCCCACCCCGCGCGCCGGCCGCGCTCGTGCAACAGCTCCTAGCCACCGTCCTGATCGGTGTCCAAGTCGCCTACATCATCGTGCTCGCACTGCACCACACCCATGACCGTACTCGCAAGGTCAAGATCGCGTTCGGCGGCGTCAGCCTACTCGCCCACGTCAGTTCTCATCTGCGCCGATCGCAGAGCAAGGCTGACCATGCCGACTAGTGACCCTTTTTCCGTACTCAGAGCTTTGCGCTCGTCTTGGCCAAGGTCTCGCATCCTCTACTACCGCATTCGTCGACGCCGATCCTCTGCTTCACCCTCACCTCGTTGGTCTTGCAACTCGTCGTCCTCCGCACGACCTTGCTGCTCGATGGTCAACCGTCGCACTATCACTCCTCAACCAAGTTGGCGCTCTTTGTCCTCTCGATCCTTAAAATCGTCTTTCTCGCAGCATGGTTCGGCGTCGAGCTCTTGGGTCCAAACGGATGGGAAGGCATGACCTGGCGCGACTTTGTCCCCTTTGCCGGATCGAGCCAAGGGCGAATTCGTCTGGCCGAACAAGGTGACCAAGAGACGACTCGCGAGGCGCACGAGACGAATGATGGGGAGAGGGAGTGGAAGCAGACTGAATGCCCGAGATTGAGGGCCAATATCTTTCAAAGGTTGACGTTCTCTTGGATGACGCCCATGATGAAGGCCGGCTATCTCACATTTTTGACCGAGGAGGACTTGTGGGCTTTGCCTGTGAGTATGTATGGCCAGCGGCGATTTCGGAGAGGGGCATTGAGCTGACCCGGCTCTTTTCGCTCATCACTAAAAGCCCGACGACACGGCCGAAGCTCTGGGCCGCAAGCTTGAAACGGCATGGAAGAAGCGCTGCAAGACCGCCTCGGAAAAAACAGCAGCCGCCAAATCCCACAACGACAAGAGCAAGCCCGTCAAGCCCTCGCTCGCCGGTGCCTTGATCGCCTCGTACGGTGGACCCTTTTTCTCCGCTGCGCTCTTCAAGTTGCTCCAAGACACGCTTTCCTTCACCCAGCCTCAACTCTTGCGTCGCTTGTTGCGCTTCGTCGAGACCTACAAGACCGATACGCCTGAACCCGCGTTCCATGGTTACATCATCGCGTTGGGCATGTTCGTCTGTGCCGTTGCCCAAACGAGCTTGTTGCACTGCTACTTTGCTCGTGTATTCGAAACGGGCATGCGCGTTCGAGCAGGCTTGGTCTCCCTCATTTACAAAAAGTCGTTGGTGCTTTCGAATGATGAGAGGGGTGGGAGGTCGACGGGTGATATTGTCAATTTGATGAGTACAGATGCGACGAGGCTGCAGGACTTTACGACGTATGGTCAGATCGCTTGGAGTGGGATTTACCAAATGACGCTTGCGTTCATCAGCTTGTACCAACTCTTGGGTGAGTCCATGCGGGATGCAAAGACGAGGGCTGAGTCAAGGCAGGCAATGCTCACTTTGGTGACATGTCTGACTCACAGGATTTACCATGCTCGTCGGTGTCGCCGTGATGGTCCTCAGCATGCCCTTGACCGCCTCAATCGCGAGGTACCAAACCAAGTTGCAGCGCCAGCAGATGAAAAACAAGGACAAGCGCACGTCCATCATGTCCGAGATCCTCAATAACATCAGATCGATCAAGCTGTATGCGTGGGAGGACTCTTTTGCGGCCAAGTTGTTTGATGTGCGCAATAATCGCGAGTTGGTGCAGTTGCGCAAGATGGTGAGCATTTCAAGACCGAGCAAGTGTAAATTAAGAACTACAAGAGCTGACCACGCTTCGGATGTCTGGCAGGGATACCTCTCTTCGGCTTCGACCTGCCTCTGGTCCTTCACACCCTTCCTCGTCGCCTTTTCATCGTTCTCGCTTTTCTCGACCATCTCGGGCCAGCCCTTGACGGCCGAGATTGTCTTTCCCGCCATCACGCTCTTCTCCCTGCTCGGTTTCCCCCTCGCGGTCCTCCCCGTCGTCTTCTCCTCCATGGTCGAGGCCTACGTCTCGGTCGGTCGATTGCGCGACTTTTTGACCGGCAAAGAACTTCAAGACGGTGCGATCAAGATCGAGAACCTGTCGCGCTCGCGTACGTTTCAAAACGGTGACGAACTCGTCTCGGTCGTTCGGGGGGAATTCGCGTGGAACTCCAAGTCGTCGACCGAATCGATCTTGTCCGACATCAACCTCAGCGTCAAGAAGGGCGAGTTGCTCGCCGTCGTAGGTCGTGTCGGATCGGGCAAGTCCTCGCTCTTGTCCGCGATCCTGGGTGAGATGACCAAGATCGATGGATCCGTCACCGTGCGCGGAACGGTCGCTTACTGCGCTCAACAACCTTGGATCATGGGTGGTTCGGTTCGTAGCAACATCGTCTTTGGCCACAAGTTCGAACAAGACTTTTACGACGTCGTTATCGCCGCTTGTGCGCTCAAGGAGGATCTGGCGATCCTGCCTCAAGGTGACGAGACCGAGGTCGGGGAGAAGGGGATCTCGTTATCGGGTGGTCAAAAGGCGCGAGTGGCGCTCGCTCGTGCCGTCTACGCCCGTGCGGACGTTTACCTCCTCGACGACCCTCTCTCCGCCGTCGATGCCCACGTCGCCAAACATCTCTTTGACAAGGTGCTCGGTCCTACCGGTTTGTTATCCCAGAAAGCTCGTTTGTTGTGCACGAACGCGATTCCATTCTGCCAAGAAGCCGACGAACTCGTCTTTTTGCGTCGTGGGATCATTCTCGAACGAGGGACGTACGCCTCGGCGATTCAAGGTGATACGGAACTGTCGAGGCTCTTGATCGATTTCGGCAAACAGAACCAAGATGATGAGGAAGGGGAAGGATCGGGAAGCGAGGATACGGCCGTCGAAGAACCCAAGAAGCACGAATTGACGGAACTTTCGACCGAGTTGAAACGCAAGGCCACGGAGGCTCTTAGTCATCGTGCGGAACCTGTTCCGGTGTTGGAACAGAAACGCGAGACGTTGCGCTTGTTGAAGCGCTCTACCAGGCCCAAGGAGAAGAGGGAACAGGGCGCGGTCAAGGTCAGCGTTTACAAGGAATACATCAAGGCCAATGGGTACCTCGGAGTAGGCTTGTACATGTCCACGATCGTGCTTCAACAGATTCTACAGATCGGGACCAACGTCTGGCTCAAGAACTGGGCCCAACATAATTCCGAAACGGGCGAGAACGGTAACTTGACCTGGTACCTCGGCATCTACGCCGTCTTTGGCGTCAGCGCCAGTTTGGCATATCTGTTGAACGGGTTGTTGTTGTACTCGTTCTGCGTCGTAAGGGCCGCCAAGCTGATGCATGATCGTATGTTCAATGCGGTGATGAGGTCGCCGATGTTGTTCTTTGAGACGACGCCGTTGGGCACGATCTTGAATAGGTTTTCGCGAGGTGAGCACTTGCGGAAGGGCGCTGGCATACGCTGGAGCCGACTGACAGGATTTTGGACGATGTTGCTACTGTAGATGTCTACGTCGTCGACGAGGTCCTCGCGCGTGTCTTTGGTGGCTTCTTCCGCACGGCCGCGAGTGTGATCGGCATGGTCGCCGTCATCTCGACCGCCGCCCCGGCGTTCCTCTTCATCCTCGTTCCGATCGGTTTCATCTACAAGCGCGTACAGACGTATTACCTCGCCACCTCGCGCGAGTTGAAACGTCTCGACGCGACGACCAAGTCCCCGATCTTTGCTTCCTTCCAAGAGACCTTGGGCGGCGTCGCGACCATTCGTGCCTACCGTCAATCGGCGCGCTTCATCGCCGAGAACGAGGCGCGCGTCGATCGAAACCAGGAGGCCTACTTCCCTTCAATTAACTGTAACCGCTGGCTCGCTGTACGCCTCGAGTTCTTGGGTTCCAACATCATCTTCTTCACCGCTCTGTTGTGCGTCGTCGCGCTCGTTCGTAATCGCAACGTGGACGCAGGGTTGATTGGAATCGCGTTGTCGTACGCTCTGTCGACGACCCAAACGCTCAACTGGATCGTTCGTTCCGCGACCGAGGTCGAGACGAACATCGTCTCGGTCGAGCGCGTGCAAGAGTACATCGAACTCAAGCCCGAAGCCCCTCTGTACATCAAAAACACCGAACCCGACGCCTCGTGGCCCCAATCAGGTTCATTGACGTACGACCACATCGCCGCTCGGTACCGCGAGAACCTCGATCTCGTCCTTCGTGACGTCTCGTTCGAGATCAAGGGCGGTGAGAAAGTTGGCGTGTGCGGTCGAACGGGTTCGGGCAAGTCGACGTTGACGATGGTTTTATACCGCGTCATCGAGGCCGAACAAGGTGTCGTCTCCATCGACGGTGTGGACGTTTCCAAAATCGGCTTACATTGCCTCCGTTCGAGGATGAGCATCATCCCTCAGGACTCGCAATGCTTCGAAGGCAACTTGAGGGAGAACCTTGACCCCGCGGGTAAAAGCAGTGATAGTCAACTATGGGCGGCGTTGGAACAATGCCGATTGAAGGAACACGTCGAATCGATGGAGGGTAAACTCGAAGCGCACATCGACGAGGGGGGAAGTAACCTTTCTTCTGGACAGAGGCAATTGTTATGCCTCGGTCGTGCTTTATTACGCAAGAGCAAGATCCTCGTTTTGGATGAAGCGACTGCCGCCGTCGATCCTGAATCCGATCAAGAGATTCAATCCGTCATTCGACGTGAATTCGCCGATTGCACCATCTTCGTCATCGCTCATCGTCTCAATACCATCTTGGATTGTAACAAGATCATTTGTATGGACACCGGTAGGGTCGCAGAGTTCGATACGCCCGCGAATCTGTTGGCGGATTCGAGCTCGATGTTTTATTCGTTGGCGAATGAGGCGGGGGTGATTAAAGGGAGTAGGAGCGGGAGTGCGACGCCTAGGTCCGGGACGAGGACGCCGGTGAGGAAGGATTAGAGCGGAGATTAAAAGGCGGAGTGTGAGAAGGATGGTGTGGGGGGAGTGCATGAGCAGTGCGGGTCATTTTACTGACTCCGTTAGAATCAGCCTGAGGCTTTCGAATGCAATCGAATCGCAAAACGTGTAGAATTTTGTATTACAGCTCACGTGCCACTTCGAACTCTTTAAGATGGGTCTGTTCGGACAAAGATGTCTCCTAACGGCGCTCTTTGGTCTCGGATGAAGCGGATTAATAAGCCGCCGACTACGCCTTGCGCGGCCTTGCGGCTAGGTGACCTAAGGAGGTTTTACTCCCTCCCGACTTTGGACATCAAGAAATGCATCCCTACATCATATCATGTTCAGGGTTTCCGTAAAGTTCCAAACGTAGTTCGCAATGTTGTTCTAGCTCGTGAGTACCATGAACTGTCTTTAGAGGCAGCTATTGAATATCCAAAACCGTCGACTTAAAGCCCGGCCGACATAGGCCGACATCAGCTAAGAACCTCGATCGACCTCAAGGAGAGAGCGCGCTACGGGACCGCTTCGTCTCTGATTCGCCACGAGTCTCGAGAGGAGTTAGTGTGCTCGATCCTTTCTTCACCTCATCCCCTTGTTCCATCGGGCGATCTGGGGGTCAGGGGAGCCACCTAGTGACAGGAGAGCGAGACGAGGATCAGCTTGTGGTCAGGGTCGTGATGAGTTCGGCCGCGGGCGGTGGACCACCCCTATTCACTCACTCAGCAAGCAGCAGTAGCATCGATCGTCCCGAGGCGAGTACTTCGTCCTCCGCTCTATCAAACCAGCATGGGAAGAAGCGTCCTAGGGCAAGTACGTCCAAGACGCCGCAAGAACCGACTCCTCGGCATCCACATCACCAACAGCAGCAGCAGCAACAGCAACGCGCGGGTTCGGGCGGGCACGATGAGGATGAAATGATGGCTGATGGAGGCGAGGAAGAGGAGAATAGACGCAAGAGGAGACTGGCACTTTCTTGTGAGTTTGATGTGGGGCATGCGCTATTCTAGCTTCTATTTTCGTTGACGGGGTGTCCGTGCGGTGGGCAGGCTCCGAGTGCCAGCGCCGAAAGATCAAATGTGTGAGTCTGATCTCCGAGACGTAATAAGGAATTTCACTGACTCGTTTTCCTCTTTCGCTCTCAGGACCGAAAACAACCTTGTTCGGCGTGCATCCGACGCAAAGTCGCGCACAACTGCAACTGGGACGACGACCCGGACTCGTCGGGACAATTCGCGCTCAACTCGGACGTGCGACACATTCATCGTCGTTTGGCTCATTTGGAATATTTGGTCCAAGGGTTTCACCCTGAAGCTGTGCTGTTACCGAATTTGAATGATCCTACGAGTGCGAGTGCGATGATCCCGGGGGCTGCGATGGATTCACAAGGGACTCGGAGAGCGGCGACCACAAATCCTTTGACCTCGGAACCGAATTCACCCCGAACCTCGAGACGCCCGTCGCAAGCCATACGCGAATCGGATGTGCAACACCGATCCCAGCAAACCGCACGCCAAAGCGAAGATCAAGAAACTCGTCAGGATCCTCATTCCGATACCGAGGATGCGGTCGCCGATCTCGAATCCGTCGCATTTGGCGCCCGAGTCCCCGTCCTGCAAGCCGTCAACGCCGCCGCAGAAATGAACGCCAGTCGACCCGTCCAATCCCGCGTCGGGATCGAACTGACACGCGCTCTAACAAGCATCATCGCGGAACCTTTGTCGTACGACCAGGATGGGCGTCCTAGGAGCGCGGTGAGGTTGGGTTTGGATCTAGCGGTGCCGACGAAGCAGTTGCCCGATGCGAGAAGTGAAGCGATGGCGCAGATCTTTGCGGTCTTGCCCGGGAAGGAAATCGCGAGGTTCTTGATTGACAAATACTTTGATGAGGTATGTTACTTTTTCATCCTCCGTCAGTACTGGTGCTGATGTATTCTGTTGCATCGCTCAGATGGAGTGGGATTTTCGCATTCTCGACCCCGTCGCTTTCCCCATCGAGCACGAACGCTACGTCGAGATGATCGCGGAGGGGAGGGAAGACTCGATCGACCCACTCTGGGTCGCGGTCTTTTGTATGGCAAGTCTACTGGGCTTTCTAGCCTGTCGTAAAGCCCGCCAAAGCTAAGTCGGAATCTTCGGACTGCTTACCGCAGGTTCTCGCATTGTCTTTGGAAGGGTTTTGGTCTCGCTCGAATGGCAAAAAGGATCTCTCGCTCTTTCATGGTCTGACCGAACGGGAATTGCAAGACCTACCTTCCGTCTTTCACGATGCGTCTTTACGGGCTCTACAGCTCGGTGAATGGGGCGGCACACCAAGGATCCGCACGATCCAGACCATCATCCTCTTTGGGCAGTACATCCAGCTCTCGTCGCAATCGGGTCAGCAAGGCCGGTTTCTTGGTTGGGCCGCAAGTGGGATTAGGATCGCCCAACGCATGGGACTACATCGGCTCGGGTCCAATCCTCGCACAATGCCACCCGACGATCCTGCCCTTCCCCCTGGTGTCAACTCGCTCAAGCGCGAGACAGCCGTTCGAGTGTTCAATTACCTCGTCCTCATCGATTCGTTCCTCAGCGATTCGGCCGTCTTCAGATGCTACATCCTTCATCCGTCACAGTACAACACGTGTCGACCTCTAAACCTGAACTTTGACGATTTGTCAAGAACCGAATGGAGGACCATCACCCCTCCCCCGAATCACGTCTACACCGATGCGAGCTTTGAGATCGCGCAATGCGAGTTGGGGGCTCAAGTCCGTCGAGCGCTGGACGAGTTGGTCCTTTCGGGGAAACCTTTCTCGTACTCGGCCGTCATGGAGCAGGATGCTCTGTTCCGTGGTGTGCTTGAGGGACTGCCAGACGTGTTGTCGACAGCGAACCCTCCCGTCGAGTCGGTGCGGATCCGGTATCAGAGGTCGCTGTTGCACGAAGACGTCTACGCCCGACTGGTTCGCCTGCATCGACCGTTCCTCTTGCGTGGGTACGTCCCGACCTCGCCTTACCGCTACTCAACGAGTTCGTGCGTCGACGCATCAAGATCCATCATCCGATCCAACTATGACCTCCTGAGCATCACAGGCTCCTTGTGGTGGATGTTCACCTCTTCGATGCGCGCCACGATCGTGTGCTTCATGGATCTCTTTCATGCGATCGATACCGATCGACCCGAAGTTGAGATCAAGGAGAAACGAGCGGTGTTGATGCAAGCTTCCTACATCTTTTCGACTCAGGTTCATTCGCCTGCGCTTCAGGCGGTCGTGGAACAAGGTCGGCGGATCCTGAATGGCCTTTTCGCAGCGGAGGAGAATCGACGAACGACATTGGCGGCGCATACACTCGCAGGAGGTGGAGTCACTCCTGCCCAGGAAACCTTTGCGCAGGTGTTGAAGAGGGTCTCTACCGAAATTTCGAGGGAGGAAAGGGCAATGTTTGCAGCTGCGTCGAACCAACTCCCTCCTTCACCTTTCCCACCTCCTTCCGGTTCGTCTTCAGCGACCTCGCCGCCGTTCGTCAAGCATCAATTGGCGTACGGAACGCCTGCTGCAGGTCCGGGGACGTTCGAGTATTGGAGCTCGATGAATCCCGTTAACTCCAACTTCCCCAACAATCAACAACAAGGAGGCAACTCCGCCTCCCCTTCATTGAGCAGCTACGCCCCCACACCGACGACTTTCCCCCTCGTCGGAGGACCGGTGGGTACGAGTTCAGCGACGGCGATCAATGGGCAAGATTTTGCGAGCTTTTTCGAGACGTTGGCGAGTGAGGATTGGGCCAATGCTGCAGGTTTGAATGGGAGTGATGGCGGCCAGGAGAGTGGGCTTTTGGGCCAGATGGCAGCAACTTGGTGAGCGGATGGGTGGGTGAGGCATTTTTGCATTCCATCCAGGATGGGTTGGGAAGGGGGAGTTTTGAGTTTTGTGATTGTTTGAATTACCTGTTTCATGTTGTTGGGAATACAAGAGACGTGGATTTTTGTGTAAACGTCGGTTTAGTGTTTTAGTAAGCAATGATTATAGAATGATGACCCGTTCGCTCAAATGGGCAAAGGGCGAAACCGCTCCGGATCCTCGAGCTGAGCCGACGGGGAGCGGCTTCCGTAGCACCCCTGCGATAAGATAACCTTGTCGAGTAGGGGCAAACTCACCTTCAAGCTATCGTTTCCTGACTTTTGCAACTCACCCTTGGACGGTCCATATTAAAGGTGAACTAGAAAACCTGCGTGGCGGCGTCGGCCGGAATTCGGGATCGTCCCGAATCAAAAGTAGACGAGTGGGTGACCTACGGCGCTCTGGAAAGCGGGCCTTTCCGGCGGGCGAGCGTAAAGTTACCTAAAATAAGGGGCACGAACCGGGTCCCCGAAGGGTTACCAACCGCCTTGCGGAGAGCGTAAAAGGTTGGGAATTTGTCATGAACTCTTTTCCCCCGGCTGTCGGATGGCGCGCGCGCACCGAAGAAAGCCGGTGGATGGATCGGAAGCTCGCCGAGGGGCCTTGTGGTGCCCGAGAAGGGTTGGTGAAAGTTGGTGAAGCTCGAAGGTTGAAGCTGATTGTCGAGTGTGAGGCCTGCCACTCGTTTCGTTCCTCCGCTCTGTACTTAATCTCATCTCAACCCTAGCACTCGACTTCCATTATGCCTGCTCATATCACCGTCCACTGGTGGGTCTGAACTATCCAGTCTGCTCGCAGAACGCTGTCTTTACGCGACTGACATGTGATTGACGTCATGAACGCCTCCTCCCTCCTCCCTGCCCCTCATTTCGTTCCATCTCGTCGGCGTGGGGTTTAGGCTCGAGAACTCGCGCGGGCAACGGATTCTGTGGTTGTTGGAGGAGGTCAGTCAACGCACATCTCGTTCTAGGTCGCGGTTCTGAGTGAGAATGAACTGAAAAGGAGACCTGTGTGTTCAGCTCGGCCTCGAGTACACGGTAAAGGAGTACAAGCGGGATGCCAAGACGTTGCTTGCTGGTGCGGACCTTCGCAAGGTCCATCCTCTTGGAAAGGTAAGTCGTCTTTCTTATACGTTGTGCCCAAATGGGATCGCATCGAACGAATACCTCATTTCCCAACCTCCCCACCCCTGCCACTCCTCATCAGTCGCCCGTCGTTGAAATCCAAGAAGACGGTCACGGCACTTTGACCCTCGCCGAATCAGGAGCGATCGTCGAATACCTCATCGAAAGATTCGGCAACGGCAAGTTCGGTTATGCACCTGGATCAGACGCACTGAAGAGGAGCCAGTACTTGTATTGGTTGCATTGGGCCGAGGTGAGTGGGCTGAGTTTTTGGAGCTTAGGATGGCGTGTGGCCGAGACAGTGTAAAGCGATGGGATAAGGATTGGAAAGGAGTGCTGACTTTCTCATGCTTCATGTGTATGTCATCTCTAGGGCTCAGCGATGCTTCCCCTCATGCTCACGATGTGAGTAGTGCCGCCCGCGCCTCTCTCAGAGAAGCCTGCTCGCTTCCCGATCTTCGACACTGATCGTCCCCTCCTCATGTTTCTCATAGCGTCTGCGCCCAAATGCCCAAACAAGCACCCTGGATTGCGAAACCGATCGTCTCGATCGTCGCGTCGCAGTTGATGGCGATCATGGTCAACCCTCGCCTCAAGGAAAACTTTGGCTTTGTCGAATCGCACCTCGCCGACAAGCAGTTCTTTGTCGGGGATTCGTTGACCGGTTCGGACAGTACGTCAATCTTTCTAGCAACCGTTGGGAGGCGTATACGCTGATCGGAAAACCCCTTTCGATTTCGTAACTCGCAGTCATGATGATCTTCCCCTGCGAAGGTCTCGCCGCGTCGCCGTTGTGGGATTCCCACCCCAACATCAAGAAGTGGTTCGAAGCGATGGAGGCCCGACCCGCTTACAAGAGGGCTCTAGAACGAGGTGCGGCTAATAACCTTGCCGCTTTCACTAAGTAGAGAGTTAGGTGGGAGAGAAGCAGCGGCGTTGCTTTGAGTGCAGTGGGGAGATCTCGATTCTCGGTAATTGTTTTAGGGGAGGCTCGAGTTTGTCGATCGTAATTTTACACATTTCAGAGTGACTAAATTATATGGAATGCAAAGGAGGGGGGGCAATCTCCTTTCAACTTTGACAAGCCCTGGGATCTTCATCGACGAGGTGGTGCGTACGAGTTGAGTCAGGATAGGAGGACAACGGGGTGGTGTTTCACTCTGGATTACCTCACCCCAAGCTCGATTGCTTTGCAAATTCGCACCTACGTGAACGCGAGCCCCAGGGATTGTATTTTTTGGCTACCCCGCGTTTTGTTATGGTGGTCGATCTAGCGTTTGTTAGAATCGACGAAGACTAGCTGGAATTTAGGACGTAAAGTTTGTAACTTCTAAATCAGGCCGGAATGCCGATCGTGGAACTCCGACGCACGGCAAGTCTACCATGTCTGTAGTTGATGCTTGTCTTCTTGGCATGAAGACCGAAAGTAACGCATCATACTGTGCGAGCTTCAGCGGACGATATAGGCGAGGTGTTGAGCGTGGACCGAAACTGGGGCTCGGAGCGGAGTGAGTGCGCCGAGCCGATCGAACGTCGATGAAAGACAGGGGGGAGCAATGTTCTGTCCGCAAGTGTCCAAACCGCTCACTGATCAAAACGCGCTCTCGCGTCACGGCCGCCGCGCCCGCGCCTGCCCCCGCCCTACGACGCCTAGCGCGGCGGCGCGCGGTGGGTCGCGGTGGGTCGCCTCTCGGCTGGCCTAATCGAGCGCGACTTTAGAAGCTCGAAGCCCGCCTTCGCACCCTGGCCGATTGACTCTTCAATCACCCACCACCCCAGACCGAGACCCAACACCTCGTGGCTCCTGTCTCTTGTCTCCTGTCTCCTTCACCCAGCTCGGCTTTGCGTTCTTGTCTTTCTTGGACTGCGCGCCCTTGTTCACCTTGGGTCCCTGCCGCGTTTTAACTCGCGCCAACGCCCAACCTCGGGACGCGTTGCCCCCGGTTCTCTCTCCTCACCGCGCGCCGTTAGCAGCTGAGGCCGCCGCCGCCGCCGCCGCCGCCTCTACTCCATGACGACGATGGCGACTACCGCGACCACGACCACGACCTTTACACCGTTCAAGACGAGCTCATCCGACTCCAACTTGAGCGCGTCTGAAGCGTCTCCCACCAGCAGTTCGGTCCAACAACATTCGCACCAACAGCAGCAGCAACAGCAACAGCCGCCTCAACCGCCAGCTTCACAGGCCCAGCACCAGCAGCAGCTTCAGCAGGGCGCCGATACGTTCAGCTCGCACCACGCGTCTTCAGCCGCCTCGACCTCGTCCGCGTCCACCTCGACCACGACCACGACCACGACCACAACCACTGCACACACTACGGCGACGAAATCGGCGAAATCGACACCTCGTTCATCGACGGCTTCGAACCGGAACCGTACGCCGTCGTCCATCTCGTCCGGGTCATCCTCATCGGCGATGAAGAGAAGCGAATCCGCCATGTCCTCGGCGTCGACGTCGGGCAAGGAAGAGCGCAAGAGGAAGGACGCGATCGACAAGGTCTTGCAGCGCGCAGAGATTGCGAGGGTGAGTGCAATACGTCTGCTTCATATGTTCAAGTGAAAGAGCGAATACGGATCCTGGACCGGGGCTTGAGTCATCGGTGTTGGCCCCGCTACGGTGCGCTCTCTGGCGGAACCCAGGTCGTCGAAGGGGGGGGGGAGACGATCATCACGGCGCGTTGCAACGCGTGCCGCCCTTGTCGACGCATTGCACTTGTACAGCGCGGTATGCATGACGACGTTCTATAGGATCTTCGGGACTGACCCAATGAATTGCTTTACCTTTGGCGGGCGTGCCCCTAGATCACTCGGCATTTCAAGACCCGACTGGCTCTGGCCGCGTTCAAGGCTCAACGAGGATGGCAGGACGCGACGCTGGACCAGATCGAACCCCACCTCGAGCAGGAGGCGCAACGGCATAAGCAGCAACAGCAGTTACAGCAACAGCAGGCCCAGCAGAACCAGCAACAGCAGCAGCAGCAGCAGCAGCAGCAGCAGCAACAACATATGATGGCGCAGCAGCAGTTTCTCGCTCAACAGGAAGCCGCGGCCGCCCAGCAGCAACTCCAGTACCATCGATCTCAGCCTCCACAGGGCGGCGCCGCGTTCCAGGCGCAAAAGCCGCCAGCACATTATGCCGATGGGAATGGGATGGAGTATGCCCAGCCGTATCAACAGCACATGTCGATGCAGCAGCCACCGCAACAGGCGTGGGGCCGACCGGGCCCTTTCGACAACGCCGGAATGGGACCGCCTTCGTTCGCCGGTCATAAGCGAGCGCGCAGCATCAACATATACGACCAACCACAACAATTGATGGCCTACCCTGCGAACTTGGGCGCGTACAGCTCGCCGCAACCCATGGCTTCGGCCTCGGCCTTGCAGCCGCCCGTGCAGATCGGCGCCAATGGAGGACCGGCGATGTTCTGCGACGCGAGTCGACCGACGAAGCGACGCGTTCTCGGACAGGAACACAGTGGAGGTCGACCCTCTTTGCACCACTCTTCGTCGTCGTCGTCGTCGGCTGGATCGGTAACGGCCCTGGGGGCGATCACCGAGCTTCGAAGTCCTCGATCCCGGCATTCGGCGACGCGATCTTCGCTCTCGCGAGGGAACGGCTCAGCCAGCAAGGTCGGGCGCCCCGTTTCGTCTTCGGACCCCAACTTTTCGACTTTTGTTGATGCAGCTTCGGTGCTGACGGGGTTGTCGAGGGGCCTATCCGATCAGAGCGATAACAGCGACGAGGGCATGCAAGGCGGCGCCGCAGGCGGTCCTTCTTCTTCCTCGCAGTCGAATCCGTTCGGTTCGTCGATCCCACGACCACGGACACCTACTTCTGCGAACGACAAGGGCAAAGGGGTCGCGATGCATCACATGTCGGGAGTGAACGGTTCGGCACCCCCGACGACGGGAGGCGAGTCGAGTGCCGAAGGAGCGGCCGAGTTGATGCTCTACCTCGCACATTCGCCCTCGCCCGTCCAATCACGCTCCAGCCACGTCGTCAACAACATCGGTGGGGAAGGGATGATGAAAGGGCGGCGGTTGTTCTCGGGCAGTGGGGAAGATCATCCGGCTTCGTCAGCGGCCTTCGGTAACGGAGCGGGGATGAACGGAGCCGGGGGTGGTCCGAACGGGATTGGTTTGGGCTCGTACGACGAGGCGTTGCATCCCGCCAAGGCATCCCACGTCGTCAGTGCGCCTCCACCGGGTTCACCATCTTCCTCGATGCTCGGACCCGGTGCCTTCGGCGGAGCGATCCCTTCGACCCCAGGGCGGGAACGTCAAATTTCATCGAGTTGGGACGCGTACATCAACGTCTCGCCCTCACCCCAACGTGCGTCGATCGCGAGATCTTCGGAACACTCGTATGCGTCGAACGGACCGCCTCCGACGTTCTTATTGCCGAATGGGACGCCACCCGGTTCGAACGCGCCGACCTCGACGGCGAGCACGACTGCTGGAGGCGGGGGAGCTGGGGCAGCGGCAAGCTGGCGAGGGTGAAGGGTCTTGTATATGCTGGTTTCGTGTTCGTTTGATGCATAAAAGTTTGTCGCTTTTTGTTGTCTTGTACCTTTTAGATTTAATCAACTGAGCTTGGGCGTTGGCGTTGCATAAAGGAGTAAGTGTGGGGAATGGTGACAATGACGGGTTCGGGGTGAAAATTGAAAAGTATTGCAAGAGGCATGTACCATTGCACACGAGAGTCAGCTACCTGAACGAAGAATGAGCGGGGATGGGTCCTCACGATCGCCCTTTACCCTGACTCAGAGTTAGCTCGGACCTCCTTTGTTGCTCCTAAATATCGAATGTACTTCGACAAGGCCTAGGTATCCTTCAAAGCAAAGTATGAGCCACACAGGGCGTATGACTCTTCCTTCGATGAAAACCGGAAATAAAAGTGTGATCACCGCGGTCGGACGATCCCTTCGTGGCGTGACCGACTGATTGGCGCAAACCGCACTCAAAAAAGGCACCCCTCTCTCGAGTCTCCACGGCCTTTCGAGGAGCCACGCGGGCGCGGATGGGGGGCGTGTTTTAGGTCGAGGCGGTGCTGCCCATATCATTCGATTCACACTTTTGCCTACGGTTCTCAGGAACACTTTGAGCACCTCGGCGTCTTTCCCCCTCCCCAGCTTTCTAGCTCTGCTCTCTCACACGCTCTCGTGTCGATTCGCTCGCCCGCCCCGGCGACGCCCTCTCGCCTCTCACAACGATCTACGTCGATTCGACATGCGACGTGGAGCCGACAGCCGTCCCTACCGCCCAACGCCACGATCTCCTTGGAGGAGCCTGACCCTGGCATGTTGTGTGATCCTACTCCACCTCGTCTCTGCATCCGACTCGCCCTCGTCATCATCGGTCAATGACACCACACTTTCGCCACCACGTGGTGCGTTTGGCAATGCGCACGCCAGCTTGTCTTCGTCGCCCGCGTTGCTGAAACTGAGACGGGCGGCAGGAGTGCACGGCGGCGCGATCGTTTCCCCATCGGCACCACTAGCTGCAGCTGCCTCGCCTCCACCTCTAGCAACCTCACGTCTCGCTCGCAATGCCGAATCGCATCGTTCGACTGGTCCGAAACCTAGACAGCTTGGAGAGGTTTTGGGCAAGTTGTTGAACCAGACGGTTTCGGGCGGCGGCGATAGTTCGGGCGACCAGTCTGGTAGCCAATCGAAGAAGGACGACGAAAGCAGTGGTGGAAGTGTAACGGGTGGCACTGGTGGCACAAATCAGACTGGCGGCGCTGGAGGTAGTGCGTCTGGATTCGATGAAGAAAATCCTCCCGCTCAAGGTACGCCACAGGGCGGCATTGTCAGTGGCAGTGGTGGTGATGCTACCCAGCCGCCGGGCGGCACCGTCGGAGGGGGCGCCCCACCGCAGGGCGGTACACCACCTGTCAATCAGACTACCGGCAGTAGTCCAGGTTCCACTCCAGGTTCCGCTCCAGGTTCCGCTCCAGGTTCCGCTCCAGGTTCCGCTCCAGGTGGCGGTTCAATTGGTGTTCCAGGCTCCGGTTCCGGCACCAACATCTCGACCCCAACCCCAATCCCACCAGCAACAGCCCCCACCAACGCGACCCAAAACCCACCAGCAACAGCCCCCGGCAGCTCGACCCCAATTCCACCCACAACAGCCCCCACTAATTCGACCCAAATCCCCGGCGGCGGTTCGTCTCAGAGTGGCGGTCAACAAGGCGGTGGTCAGCCCGGAGGCGATGCATGTGAGTCCGTGCACGCTGCTTTCTTTTGCTTGCTACGCATCCTGGCATTTTCAACCTCTCGACGCTCGGTGCGGGTTCGCGCGGAGAGCCGCGGTCGATCAAAGATCGGCCATGCGTCGCGCCACGCGCACGTGTATGGAGCTTGCATCATCGCCAAAAGCTTCCTGCATGTCTGGGACCCGGCCAGCTCAGCCTCGTTCGTGACGGTACTCGGAATCGGCCCTGTCGGTGTTCTGGAAGCGCTGTTGGACGTGCTCTGGGCGCTAGACGGCTGGCGTTTACCCGAGACTCTGGTGCCCTCATCAGCCTCCTGTCTCACATTGTGTGAGCGCCGTCGACACTACCTCGTGATTGCCCGTTTACCCGTGCTCGGCCCTATACAACTTCGGCTACTGCTTCATCTCAATTCATTTATCAGATGCTCTGCATGGGGAAGTTGGGGTTCCTGATTGGGTCGTCATGCTGGCGGGCGATGCAGACGGTCGGCGCTGATTAGGGGCTCACATGTCTCGCGCTTGCGAAGCCGGGAAGCCACGAGATTCTGTCCTACTCAAGCGTTCTTGGATTAAATTTCCTTGTTGAACGCTTTTTTCTGACATAATGTTTTCTTTTCCAACTCGGCGCCGATTTCTGTACAGCTCGCAACGCCACTCAGAACCCGACCAAACCCCCGAAGCAGCAGCAGCCGGGCAGCGCTGGTACTGGTGGTGATCCGTCCAAACAACCAGGTAAGCGACTCGTCTTGTCTATATCTTTCTCCCACTCTACCGAGGCACATCATCGCGTGTCCTCTCGGCTGATGTCCCGTCGTGTTGTGTGCCTCGATCGCGGCGCCGTGATTCATTTCCGTCTCCATCTCCGGCTTCCGTTCCCACCCGCATGTTATCCACGAAAACTCACCAGGCCATTCTCCCCAACCTCATAATAACCCTACTGACAATTCAACTCAACCTGACCTACCTTGGTACGCACCGGATCCCAACTTGATCCCCCCGCCTGGTTCTACAGTTGGCACCCCGTTGCCTAGTGGAAACACATCGACGAATGCCGGGGGAACGGGCAACGCTACAAACGGCGCTCCGGGTGCGGGGGGTACATCACTCAATACAAACAGTGGCGGTGGATCTGGCTCGGGCTCCAACACGTGGGCTATCGTCGGCGGTGTCGTCGGGGTGAGTCGATCCGTTGCTGGTCAACCAAACATCACGAAGGGTTCACATTGACTCTCCATTCGCGTCTTCGTTCGTCGTCCCTACCTGAAGGGCATTGTCCTACTCGCCTCCGCCATTTTCATCGTTTATCGCCTCACGCAACGACGATTCTCTTCGCTCGAGGACGAAGGCGCTGAAATTCGCTGGCCTGAACTCAACCCCGACGGCCAAGAGGTCTCGGCCAGCACCTCGACGCTCTACCCGCTCGGTACAACAAGGACCGGTGGTGCAGGAATCGAGATGGAGAGTGACAAGTCCGAATGGGGGGATGAGATGGACTACGCAACGCACGAACGGAACGCATTGAACTCGATCCCGGGACGAGAGGCGTACCTCGCGAGGGGACCAACTTTGCATGCTCGACAGATGAGCTACGGTGCGCTGGCGATGCAGTCGAGATCCGAAGTCGGTATGAGCCCCGATGGGTACTTTGATTCCTCGTCCGAAGGGTTGCGAAGGAATCCGTCCAGCCAAGGATCGTACCCTCTTTCGCCCCCGAACATGATGGCCTATGGTGGTGGCGGCGGCGTCCCTCCTCCCCCCGTGCCCGGAATGCCACCCCATCAATACGGCGGCGCTATCTACCCGGGTCCTGGACAACCCCTCCCCGGCAGTCATTCTCCTCCTCTTCCTGGCGGCCCCGGCCATATGCCTCCTTTCCCGTTTACTTCTTCTCACCCTTCCCTCGAAGGCAGTGCCAAGCCGTACTCCAAGGAACAAGCCACTGCTTCCCAACACCGCGCCCAAAAACCGAGCTCTGACTCGATCGACAACTACTACCCCGAGTTCGAGCCGAGGGCCGACACGCCGCAGCATTTTGCGGTCACGAACCCGGATCGAGCGTCGAGTGAGGTCGGGGCCGGGAACATGGACCCGCAGCAATTGCGTCATCAGCTTTCGATCAAGGCTGTAGCGTGATCGCCCGGCGGGTGACAGATGGGATCGCAACTCCTTTCCTGCCCTCGCTCGACCCCGGAACGTCGCCCCTCTGGCTCGAGAGACCCCATTCCTTCATTCCCTTCTCGTTTCGATCTCTCCACCTCTCTATTCCCCATATCATGGCAAGCAAAAATTAGTCTCATCAACGCATATCGCATATTGCACCACACCTCCTATCGTTCGTTTTCGTTTTCGTCCCGTGGTTTTCTTTGAGCTTTTTCTCGTCTTCTGCAAGATACACCCCGCATAGTTCTCGGTAAATAAACATCTCTGCTTCGTTTCTTATGTAATTGATAGTCACTCCCTTAACCCTCTTGAGACTCGCCGGAAGAACTTTAATAAAAAAATAGGATGCCAGCCAGAGCTTCAGTTGAGCTTGGACCACACCGAGATCCGCAGTCGAATACTCGCGTTGAGCCGAATGAGCATTCAAAAGGCTTTCACAAATCAGTCGAAGTTCCAGCCATTCTAGCAGCCCTATATTCTTGTTTCCCCTTTGTGAGCAAGTCCAAGAAAAATAGTGTGCGGCTGAGGATGAGACTGGAGTAGTATTGGAAAGGTGTCGAGGCACTGAACACTAGGTGAATTGCAGCGGCCTGCTAGAGTGCCGAGGTATCCAAAATACAACAAAGATGAGACTAGTGTGCGAAGTCTTAAAACCCCGAAATAAGTCACACAGAACTCAGTGTACTACACAAGAAAGCGGTTTTTTTTAGTATTCCCCTCGGTCGGATCGATCCGATGACGGTTTAGTGCCGGACGCGGAACTGGCAGTGCTGTTCCTTCAAGGTGAGATTGATGTGACTGTATCGGAAGAGGCGATGTTGATGACGTCAAAGTACGTGTAAACGGGGGAGACGTTGCCATTGCCTCAATCTCGGTCGGCCAGGCCCGATGAGGTTACTCGTGTCGCCGAATGGAACTTGACCAAGGGTAGCGAGAAGCTTACCCGGGCCCAGACACCGAGTGCTTGGACCAGAGGGATGAGACAGTCAGGGGTGTTGGAAAGCAAAGGGTCGCGGGTGATCGAAATTCCGTCGGCCGACAAGAGGCCTTTGACCCAGGTCCCACGGAAGGCGATGGAAACGAAGTTTCGTGCAGTTAGCTCGCGCGCGCCTGGAACCTCTCTTGACTTCCGCCAGGTCACTGACCCGAGGGGTCTAGGTGAATGTGTTTCTCTTGTTTGTGTAGTATCGCCAGGTCATTGACCCGAGGGTCTAGACGTGCATTACTATCGGTTCATCCTGTCTATCGTTCTGGAGCACGGCTGCACGCGGTGCTTCCCCACTTTTTTTTGGACAGGATCAAACGATAGTAATGCACGTCTAGCACCTCGGGTCAGTGACCTGGCATTAATACGGATACAAGAGAAAGTGAAAGGCCAGCCCCTTCACAACTGGACTACACAGCCGAAACGGCTACCAATTGGATTTGAAACCCCGACCTTACTAGACGATGTTGACTCGGACGGCGTCCACAGCGCGTTGAACATCCCATCGTTGGCAAAAACGGGCTACCAGCTTCAAGAAGGCTCAAATCCCTTTTACAAGCTACCCACAGCCTGGACTGGGTGCCAAATCCGCGCCCCCCTCCGATCGCCTCCAATCAATCTCAGACCGAATCAGAGCGGTTCAGAGGGAATCCAGACCGTTCTGGTGGAACTCAGGGGCTCTCAGCCTGTTGGAGAGAAGTTTCAACAGAATCGAGAACTTGATGAGAGTTTTTGATGTCATGCTGTGTTGCCTACGAGATGCTGGTTCAGGCGGGTCATCGGACCCCATCAGTCTAAGCTCTTCTCCAACAGACTTTGGGCGGCTGAGAGGATCTGACAAGTTCCCACACGTTAATGGCTACGCTGCAGCAGAGTGCACCTGTCAATGAAAGTGAGGGATGGAAAGCCGCGAGGGTACGTAGGACGAAATCCTTAAAACTATCCTTAAAACTATCTACTATCTACTAAAGACGTAACGGGAGACAAAGAACGTCAAAGAACGTCAAAGAACGAAAGACAAACCAAAAGACAAACCAACAGACAAACCATGTGGCGTGACGTCATAATAGTTTCGCTACTGCAACAGCTCTCGGTCCAGCGTGTCCCCTGAGCCAGCTAGCGCTGTTTCAGAAAGGGTCGGCCGGCCACAGGCCGTTTCGCCCACATTCGCCGAGGTTCCATTTTCAATCAAAGCAGCGTGGCACATGACCCTCTGCTTCCCGAAGCAGACTGAAACGACCTGTCTTGCGTGTCTACCACATCGTAGCGTAGTTCCTTCAATCATCCAGTTCCTGCCACTGCCGAAATCTATGCCAGACCTCGGGTAGTGTCGGCAAGTGCGCCAATTCCGCCGTTAGGGGCCCCGCCAGCGTGTCACGGCTTGCCGACACTGGGCTTCACTCCACGACGTTCCGCGGCCTTCCGCGACATTCTATGAGCCCGGTTTAAACTGAGGCGCAGGCTTCTCCATCTTTCTCCCTCCTGCTCTTCACACCTTACCCATCGCACCTCATCCCATCGCTCGCGACATCCGAAGCGGTCGTCGTGGAAGCTCTGCAACGAATACGGGACAAGTTTTCTCAAGAAATGGCTGCCGCATGCAGCATAGCTACGGATTCGAGTAAGTAACTTCATGAACTGTGCTCTTGGTGTGGGATTGTTCAGGAGCTAATGGAAAACTACCAAGCAGCAATTCCCTTTAACAGGTCCTCTTTGAATGTCAACCCTCGAGTTGTTTCTTCACCGTCAGCTGGTGACACTGCATGCGTGAGTCATCGCTTGACATCGCTGTGCAGTCTTAGATATGACGGAAAAACTGATACGAAAAACAGACATGGGACGTCAGTGACACAGCGGAAGGATTGACTTCGTACGGTTGAGATTCCGGGTCCTTGGGACACTAAATGTGAGTCTTCACTGCCATTGCTACAGATGGACAACAGCAAGAATACTAATAGTTGTAACGAATCGCGCAAGAAAAACAGGTTCCTTGAATTGCGGCTCACCATCCCGTGGCAGTCGCGCTGGCAGGTGTGTGCCAATCTTTCAAAAGCAAAACGCAGGGCAGCATGACTGACCGTTTGGACTGTAACATCACAGGGGACAAGTTTTCTCAAGATGCCTTCCCGTTATTTCCAAGTCATCGCCTACACAAATCGTCGATTTTGTTGATGCTCCGGGAGGGACAGGCAAAACGTTCTTGGAAAAAACGATCCTTGCTCGGATACGGTCAGAGGGAACATACGCTCTTGCCGTTGCATCATCGGGTATTGCTGCACTGCTACTGCCAAAAGGCAGAACGGCACATTCACGGTTCAAAATCCCGATCATCATCTTCGACGACTTTACGTGCAACGTTCCGAAACAGGGACAGCTCGCCGAGCTTTTTCGGATGTGCGACTTGATCGTCCGGGACGAGGCACCGATGCAGCACCGTCGATGTTTCCAGCTGGTGGACAGGATGTTGCAAGATGTGCGATCGTCAACGGCTCGGTTTGGTGGACTGCCCGTCGTGTTGGCAGGTGTGTGCCAATCTTTCAACAGCAAAACGCAGGGCAGCATGACTAACTGACCGGTTGGACTGTAACATCACAGGGGACGCATGCCGCATAGCTACGAATCCAAGTAAGTAACTTCATGAACTGTGCTCTTGGTGTGGGATTGTTCAGAAGCTAATGGAAAACTACCAAGCAGAAATTCCCTTCAACGCGTCCTCTTTGAATGTCAACCCTCGAGATGTTCCTTCACCGTCAGCTGGTGATACTGCATGTGTGAGTCATCCCTTGACATGGCTGTGCAGTCTTAGATATGACGGAAAAATTGATACGAAAAACAGACATTGGACGTCAGTGATACAGCGGAAGGATTGACTTCGTACGGTAGAGAATCCGGGTCATTGGAACACTAAATGTGAGTCTTCACTGCCATTGCTACAGATGGACAACAGCAAGAATACTGATAGTTGTAAAAAACGAATCACGCAAAAAAACAGGTTCCGTGAATTGCGGCACACCATCCCGTGGCAGATCCTCAACGGCTCGGTTCGGTGGAGTGACCGTCGTGTCGGCAGGTGTGTGCCAATCTTTCAACAGCACAGCGCAGGGCAGCATGAACAACTGACTGGTTGGACTGTAACATCACAGGGGACAAGTTTTCTCAAGATGCCTTCCCGTTATTCCCAAGTCATCGCCTGCACAAATCGTCGACGCTTGCATCATGGAAGGCTGACTTCTGGGGGGAAGTTGAGGTGCTGTATCTCTCTGTAAGTAGTAGCCCTTGCCTGACTTTCTAAACCCTATACTAACAGCGGCACGGTGCGAGCGCAGACAAACATGCGTCTTCTGGCCGCTGCAGACCGCATGACCGAAACGGAACGGGCAAAGGCACAGGCAGGTGTGTGCCAATCTTTCAAAAGCAAAACGCAGGGCAGCATGACTAACTGACCGGTTGGACTGTAACATCACAGGCGATTCCGAAGCAATGCCTTCCCGTTATTCCCAATTCATCGCCTGCACAAATCGTCGACGCTTGCATCATGAATGCTGACTTCTGGGGGGAAGTTGAGGTGCTGCATCTCTCTGTAAGTAGTACTCCTTCCTTGACTTCAGGCCCTATACTAACCGCGGCACGGTGCAAGCGCAGACAAACATGCGGACATCGAACGGGTGGGCCGACCCGAACTGTGCTCGAGACAAATCGGCCTCGAGCTCGCGACACCCGAAGGGGTCATCGTGGAAGCTCTGCAACGAATACGGGACAAGTTTTCTCAAGAAATGGCTGCAGCATGCAGCATAGCTACGGATTCGAGTAAGTAACTTCATGAACTGTGCTCTTGGTGTGTTGTTGAGGAGCTAATGTAAAACTACCAAGCAGCAATTCCCTTCAACACGTCTTCTTTTCGAGTTGTTTTCCTTCACCATCAGCTGGTGACCAAAACTGATACGAAAAACCGACATTGGACGTCAGTGACACAGCGGAAGGATTGACTTCGTACGGTGGAGAATCCAGGTCATTGGGACACTAAATGTGAGTCTTCACTGCCATTGCTACAGATGGACAACAGCAAGAATACTGATAGTTGTAACGAATCGCGCAAGAAAACAGGCTCTGGTTCCGTGAATTGCGGCTCACCATCCCTCGGTTCGGTGGAGTGACCTTCGTGTTGGTGTCGCGCTCCCACGTGAGCTTCTCCTGCCGGCGACCACGAGGAACAGATCCGGGTTAATCAGACACGTTTATCCCGTCCCCGCGCTCGAACTGGACAATGCGTCAATAGGCGAAAAAGTCGAATACTTCCGAGATCGAGCAATTCTGGCGCCCAAAAATTCGCAGGTGGATCAGATCAACGACATGGTGCTCGACCTGCTGCAAGACGAATCACTGTTCCCGATCGAGTACCTTCAGAGTCTCAACAGGTAAGAGTGTGTCTGGAGACGCCCGTCTTTTCTCACGGCCAGTCGTATGTCGCGTTGTCCCGAGCAACGAATGTGGAGGGTGTCAGAGTTTTGTTTCATCAGACTGAGAACGGAGAAGCGGATAATGTTGAAATTAAGAGTTACCTCAAAGCTCCGAGCACATCATCGGGCTCCCAGAGAACAAAAAAAGAGTTCAGTGATGAAATGAAGGCTCTGTACATTTGATCGTCGTCGCGCGCTTCTCTCCCGACTTCAACCACTACGCTTCCGTTACTCAACAGTACCGCAGCTGTTGCAGCAAAGTACATCACATTGCAGCGGGTCAACGCTTACGGTGGGAGGTGGCGCGCGGAGCGCGCCGCCGAACCTAGTATAATAAAAAACGTCGTCGAGACAAAGAACGTCAAAGAACGTCAGAGAACGGGAGACAAACCACGTAGACAAACCACGTGGCGTGACGTCATAGCCAGCTCTCGGTCCAGTGCCCCCAGCTAGCTAGCGCTGTTTCCGTTTCGCCTACGTTCGCCGAGGTTCCATTTCCTACGGTGGGAGGTGGCGCGCGGAGCGCGCCGCCGCACCTAATCGGAAAAAAACAACCTATGAACACGAGCGTCTCCGCTCCCGGCAGCGCTAGTTACGGTGGAAAAGGCCCTCCCGGAGTGCCATAAAGTTCCAGGCCATCCGACACACTTCAGTGCGCCGGAATCGCCTCTTGCAATGATCTGGTATGTGGTCCATGTACGAGTTCATTGGGTCGACCTTCTCTTCACCAGTCTTAGGATCCGTGCACTTCACGGGCAGAGGGCAATTGCTGTGAAGGCGGCGCGCCATCTCTGATTGCGGATCGAGCAGGTCGCCGTCCTTGCAACGTCGGTGGGCGAGCTTGGGTTCCGTGTTGTGAAAATCGAAATCGAGTCCAAGCCACTTTGCTGCTGCGGTGATGAACTCTGTACCATCCGCACTGTGCCTCATGGCGTCTCGCGTGATCGTTATGCCGTCTTGACGCATGTTCTTCGTTGACAAGTGGCACTTGAGTGGGTCATTTGCATGCGCTGTAGAGAAGGGAGTAGGAGCACCAAAGTCAGATAACTCCAACAGGCATGCAGACCGGTCGTGTCACCACTGCTCAAATTACATGAGATGTTTCGGCAGGGCTTATCAGTGGTGACTCGCGATCCACGAGATACCAATTCAATGCACTGCAATTTCCCATGTGTCGATTGAGCCTCACTGAAGTTTCTACGGCACTGTCGACTGTTGGACAAGGTTTGCCGCCATAGTCGTATGAGGGGCGGTACTTGGTGTACACCCCGGTGTCGATGAACCGGAATGGGGCCCCGCTGTCTTGGAACACCTTTTTGAGTTTGCGCAATTGGTCCTCAAACAACCTCACGTTATCCAAGGGGGGGTCGGCCACTGGAGACAAAAAGTGTGGGGTGAGACATGGATGAGGCGGGTTCGCTCTTCCACATAAAGCTTACGGGGATCCCTATAATTCTTAGAAATGTCATGGGCGTAGACTGGAATCAGACCATGGTCGCTTGAGTTCGACGTATGCCACTCTGGCGGTTTGCGATTGTCTCGCGCTTTCAGAGTCGCCGCCGCAGCTGGCGCTTCTCTACATTGCTCCCGTAAAACACGATCAGCATCTTCCGCAGCAGAGTGCAGGCTGTCAAACTTTGACCTACTGCCCGGCCATAACTTGCGTGCGGATTCCCCGACCGTCCTTGTGCTCCAACGTGGCGAAAGCGTCGAGAGGAGTCGCGACCACCCCCTGAGTCATGATCGTCACGACCCCGGCGAAGGCGAGAAGGGCGCGCATCGTGGTTTGAAGCATTGTGCTGTTAGAACACTTTGTAGGGAAAAGAAAGGGCGTATAAGGTATCGGTGGAAGTATGGGGAGTGAACAGCTGTGGTAGGCAGCGCAGGAGGAGGAGGAGGGCAGAAAGATTGCGAACCACGGAGAGCACGTACAGGCCGACGCCAGCGCGCAGGTCTCACACTTGTGCCACGCACAAATTCGGCATCGTCCGTCATTCCTCAGCCTGAGGGGGTCTCTAACACTTTTCCTTGTCGAGTCAAGCGAGAACGAGCCGGTGAAGAGGAGCCGCCAGGCTATCTCCTTTCTTTGGGGGCCCAGCAGGTGATCGGCGACTTAGTTCAGTGCCCAGCGTTATTAGTATGTACACTAGGTTCGGCGGCGCGCTCCGCGCGCCTCCTCACCACCGTGACCGTCACCAATGACTCGGTGACCCGCTGTAACGTACCGTACTTTCGTTGCAGCCGGCAGAGTCGCGTGGGACGACAAACGAACTACAGTCTTCATTTCATGCGAGCTGCGGGATGGCGAGCCTCTGCTGACTGTCGCAGGTTCACTATGGAGTTTTGTTATAAATCTTCATTCTATTAAGCCAAAAACCCTTCTAAAAAGTATGTTTTCTGTTACATTATCTGCTTCCCCATCCTCAGTAGGGTGAAGCAAAACTTTCACACCGTCCACACTCGTTGCCCGGGACAACGCGACGTACAGTTGGCCGTGAGAAAAAACGGGTGTTTCCAGACACACTCCTACCTGCGCAAGTGACTGCCCCTGCGACTTGTTGATGGTCATAGCCATTGCCAGCCGAATAGGAAACTGGGTCCGGTGCAGAGTGAACGGAAGACCAGCTGATGATCCTGTTTTCAGTGTGATGCGCGGCAATAAGACGGGCTGCCCAGCATGATCTCCTGTGAGGATGATTGCCTCGAGGACGCGGGTGTGTAACCGCGTTAACAATAGTCTTGTGCCGTTGCACAGCCCCGCAGCCGGATCCAAGTTCCGGAGGAGCATAACGGGACATCCTACTTTGAATTTTGCAGCATGCAACGGCATCCCTGCGATGTTGAGACTCTGAAGGTACTCGATCGAGAACAGTGACTCGTCTTCGTCTTCGACCGAATCCGCGCTGTAGAACGTTTGAGCGTCGCCCGGTAGCAGGTCGAGCACCATATCGTTGATCTGATCCACTTCTGAGTTTTTGGGCGCCAGAATTGCTCGATTGCTGAAGTAGGCAACTTTTTCGTCTGTTGACATGTTGTCCAGCTCGAGCACGGGAACGGGGTAAACATGTCTGATCAACCCGGATCTGTTTCTCGAGGCAGCCGGTAGGAGAAGATCGGATGGGAGCGCGATGGTGTCCTCTGTCTTGTTCGCCGAGCCGTCTCCGACCCCTAAGAGCCAATCTGCAAAGCCCTGTGCCTTTGTCCGTTCCGTTTCGGTCATGCGATCTGCAGCGGCCAGAAGACGCATGTTTGTCTGAGCTCGCACCGCAGGCTGTCAGTATAGGGTTTCAAAGGCAGGTAAGGAGTCTCCACTTACAGAGAGACGCAGTACTTCGACTTCTCCCCAGAAGTCAGCATTCATGATGCAAGCGTCGACAATCTGTGCAGGCGATGCCTTGGGAATAACGGGAAGGCATTGCTTCGGATCCCCTGTGAGGTTACAGCAGAGCCGGTCAGTTCTGCCCTGCGCTGTCTTTAGAGAGAATGGAACACACCTGCCAACACGACGGTCACTCCACCGAATCGAGCCGTTGAGGATCGCACATCTTGCAACATCCTGTCCACCAGCTGGAAACATCGACGGTGCTGCATCGGTGCTTCGTCCCAGACGATCAAGTCGCACATCCGAAAAAGCTCGGCGAGCTGTCCTTGTTTCGGAACGTTGCACGTAGAGTCGTCGAAGATGTCGATCGGGATCTTGAACCGTGAATGTGCCGTTCTTCCTTTTGGCAGTAGCAGTGCAGCAATACCCGATGATGCAACGGCAAGAGCGTATTTTCCCTCGGACCGAATCCGAGCAAGGATCGTTTTTTCCAAGAACGTTTTGCCTGTCCCTCCTGGAGCATCGATGAAGAAGACCTTTCCGCGGTTGTTCAGGATTGAGTCAAGAACGGTTTCAACAACAATGCGTTGTTCGGTGTTGCACGACTCAATGTTCTTTCTCCAGAGCGCATCCATCTCGTGAAGTTCCGCTGGTGTCGCTGATTCCTCCAGAATAAGACGGTTTGTTGCAGCTTCGTCATCGAACTGGATTGTTGGCAACGGCAGACCGTGGTCTGCTAATGAGGAATCGAGCCGTTGGAAAATATTGTTGAGCTGAAGCAGCCCCCAGTTAGCGACATGCTCGGGCGTGATCATCATCTGTTGCCTTTGGCTTCGGAGGTGGTACTCGACGTCCTGGGTGAGGTTGTCATAGTGCTTCGTCCACAACTGCGCCGCGTTTGTCACTCCATCATCGGCCGTTAACAGCATGGCAAACAGGTGCCGCAGCTCGTGCCCAGTGCGGAAGATCGCCGCTTCGGTCAGACATCTGTCGGCTTCAGCGTCGTTGCGTAGGAGTCCCCGTTCGACACAGGCTTCCCGGAAGGTTCGAAACTCAACACCGTTGAACGTCCTCAGATGCGCAAACGTTGTCGGTGAAGGAACCTTGAGAAGAAGCAGTCTCAGGTAGTACCGCTCGCCGCCTTCAGGACCACAAAAAAAGATTCTTCCGATTGTCCGGTTGTCCCTTTTCCGTGACACCCAAGCTCGATCTTCGCTGTTCCACCTGAATCGGGTCGGCACGTCGGCGTAGAGCAATCCTTGCGCGTTGAGATCAGGAGGTGTCTTGGCGCAAAGTTTCAGGAAGGCGGTTAACGTTGTCTCCGGTGGGGCTGATAGATCTGGAGCTCCCTTATCGGGGTCGAACCGAACTTCCTGCTCATTTGGGAGGTGCAGCGCGAGTCTGGCCACTGCGGGATCCCGATCGTGCATCTCGAATCGAAATATTCGGTGAATGGCTTCCGGAGCGCAAACATATCGAGCGTCAAGGAAGTCGTTGATTTCGTCTCGAGCTCCGGGTTCGTCGATCGTGAACGAAGTTCGGTCGTGTCCCTTGTAAACATATTTGTAGAGATATTTGACTGCTGCAACCCCGCTCGCAATTTCGACGTTGACATGACAATTGTACTTGGAAGCAAGCCACGGATTTGTAGGAACAACGTTTGCATCCGTATAAACTTCTTCTTGCGCTGTGCCCGGGAATTTGACATATTGGTGTATTCCGCGACGCCGGTAGTGAGGATATCCACCGTCTTCGCTGGTCGTCCGCGGTTGGAGTCGTTTAGGAAACCTTTTGGTACACTTCCCATGGTCGTCGTGGCACGCATGTTTGCCAGGACGATCACACCGCCGGTGGAGCATGCAGTTTGTGATAGTCTCAAACAACGCAGGGAACTTTTCGAGGTCCGGTATTTCCGCAGTAACGATCTTGTCGTAGTCGTCAATTGTCTTTGGCTTGTCTTCTGGGTCCATGATTAAAAGGATGTGGGCGTGAGGCAGCCCGCGCTTTTGAAATTCGACGACATAAACATATGCGATGACCTGTGCAAAGAATTGAGGCTTGTGAGCATTCTATCAGCTCTGTTTCGACTGAGTCCCAGATTGACATACCTTCCCAAAGACTCCTGGTGCATGGCCACGGCCTAATACATCCGCAAGGAGGGCTTTCAATTTCCCGTGAAAGACCCGTGCTACTATGTTGGGACGGTCGGATGCGGCTTGCCCGGGAAGCAACGCGTTGACGATTTCCGACCAGGCAGGATTGCATGTCATCGTGATGAATATGTCCGGAGCACCGAAAACACGAACGATGGCCATAGCATCTTGGTAAAGTTGGACCATTTAGCGTGGCGATCCGGTGTGTGACGACGGTAGAATTACTCTCTTGCCAATCTGCGCGGGATCGAGTCCTTCAGCCAGACTTGCTTGAAGGGACGAATACTCTTCGGCTCTGAGCTTTTTTTGATTTGTTCTCATCCACCGAAGCCGATCCTGTTCAGTTAGTGCCCAGGCGTCGGCAACAAATTTCTGGAACAACCGGCCTCCAAGGAACAATGTCGGGTAGCTGATATTGTTGGGACGGATATGGAAGTAGTACGCGTTGAATTGGTTTTGCGTTACACGTTTCGAGCCGCTCGGCCCGGTTTGTGGGTTATTGTGGGCGTTGGTGTTATCCATTGTGTGTTGCAAGACGCCGTCTTCGTCCCGCACCCGTCGAGCTGCCTCCGTTGCGGAAGTATTTTGGCTGAGGGGGATTCTGTCGTAGTACCAGTCTTCGCCGTATGGTAACAGTAGCGGATATGTCAGGCCATGAGCGCAGGGTGCCCATCGTAAATGAATTTAATCCCGTGGCTGTTGTCGTTTGGCGGGTGACGTAATCGGACGACAATCTCTCTTTTCGAAGACCGGTATTCTGTGTCGTCCCCGGGTAGAATGACGGCAACCTCGTCTTGAGTTGGTAAGTTGTAGATTCTCGGATCTCGATTGCGCGGCGCAAGTAACCGCAGCTGGTACATATGTGATGCATCACAGTCCATGAACTCCTGTGCTGTCAAGAACAGTTTGACGCGCCTGTTGTGATGTTGCAGCATACCGTCGAGTAGTGGAACAATTTGTTGATATGCCGTGTCCAGACGTCGTACTTCTTCAGACGGTCCATTGAATCTGCGTCGCGCTTCAATGCGTTCCGTCGGAGCCAGGAATAGAATCTGCGCAAAGACTGGGTTGCTTGCTGGGGATGGTGCCAGAGTGCCGATACAATGAAATACGTTCCCGCTCAGGTAGAAAGATGGTGGCCCGGAACCGCTGATGATGCCATGACCTTTGCTTGTCCCGAATGATGCCATAGCAAAGCTTTCATTGAATGCCAGAATGCGTTCCCGAAAGATCTTCTCAACTGTTTCACGGATATTCAGCAAGGCTGTTAGTCCGCTGTACTTGATTTAGCAGGTTGAAGGAATGGACGTGTACCAACCTGGACCATCGCCAGTCAAAAGCGCGAGCAGCTCGGGGGGCGGTTTTTCGATTCCGGGTAGCCGAACTTTGCCGTCCGCGCAACAGGTTTTGAATGGTGTGACCTCGCCTGGGGTCGATGATCTTTCGAACTCCCAGTGTAAAGCCGAACAGATTGGACACTGCAATGTCATTGAGCCGAGATCGTGTCGGGCAAAAGGCCCTTCCGGCAGCGGCAGCAGAGCAGTCGGGGGGGGGGGGTCCGGTTCGATCGCACTCTTTCGCGTTGGCGTCGTTGGCGCTGCTCCGCGGATCGGCGATCGACGGCAGTAGTGGTCGAAGTTGCAGTTGCGTCTGTACCTGACCCCGCGACGTGAGATAGGTCTGGAACTGGTTCATAACGTGGGCGAACGGATCTCAAGCCTGGAGGTGAAGGACTGCGGGCGCGTCGCAGTTGCCCGGCTGCCGATGCAGATTCAATTGACTCGACGATCCAATTTGCGCGACGTCGTCTTCTTCGATTCGCCGCTGCTGCCTCTCGCGGGCCGGGTTGTGCGGAGGAGGGACGCGAGCAGCCTCACGGGCGGCGCGCTCAGCTCGCTCACGTTGCCGACGTCTCTGCTGCCCCTCTGCTCTCCGTGAAGGTTGTTGTAGAGGAGACGATGACATTTCGGCAGTGGCAGGAACTGGATGATTGAAGGAACTACGCTACGATGTGGTAGACACGCAAAACAGGATGTCTCAGTCTGCTTCGGGAAGCAGAGGATCATGTGCCAGGTTGCTTTGATGGGAAATGGAACCTCGGCGAACGTAGACGAAACGACCTGTGGCTGGCCGACCCTTTCTGAAACAGCGCTAGCTGGCTCAGGGGACACGCTGGACCGAGAGCTGTTGCAGTAGCGAAACTATTATGACGTCACGCCACATGGTTTGTCTGTTGGTTTGTCTTTTGGTTTGTCTTTCGTTCTTTGACGTTCTTTGTCTCCCGTTACGTCTTTAGTAGATAGAAGATCTTTAGTAGATAGAAGATAGAAGATAGATAGTAGATTAGTAGATAGTAGATTACGTCTTTAGTAGATAGTAGATAGTAGATAGTAGATAGTAGATAGTAGATAGTAGATAGTAGATAGTAGATAGTAGATAGTAGATAGTAGATAGTAGATAGTAGATAGTAGATAGTAGATAGTAGATGGCACAGTAATCTACAGTAACACAACGGGGCCTGCAGTCGTTTTCAGTACCTTACCATAAAGGTACCTCCCCTGGTTCTGGTTCGTGCGAGTGGGGAACGTTGCGATCCATGTGGCACTTACTGCACTGCCCGTTGCAAGCCTCTGAGCTCTGAGCGAACCGCCGAGCTCAGCGGCCGCGACACATGTCCGCACATGTGCGGACACTTGATTATAGGTCAATACATGACGATATCGTATCTTTTCGATGTCGTAGGACAAATATATAAATATTCCTAGGTTGAACCTGCAAGAAGAACATGATACGATATGTGCTGCAAGACTTATGATGATTTCAAATTCTCATGTGCGGACCGCAGCCTCATGTGCGGACATGTGTCGGTCAAGTGTCCGCACAGGGCGGTCTGCGGTCCGCACTTGGCCCAGCAAAGTGCGGACCCATCTGGCCAAGTGCGGACCCATCCGGCCGCACTCCGAGTCCGCCTGAGAATCTCGAGCAGTTCAAAGAAGAGACATACTTGCTACTCTGTTGACTTCATGTTGTATAGGGACTTTGCTAACTAGACTTTTAGAGTTGAAGTGGATCATGAAAATGTCTCTAAAGTTGTATCATTAGCAGGAGCGCCCACTACAAAGCTGGCCCAGAAGATCACAACGCTGCGAATTTTGAGACAGACCTATCACGCTTAGTGGTTTTTAGCATTGCTACATCAAAGGTTCTCTAACTCACCGATTTGAAGCCCTCGAACAAGACGGAAGCGTCTTGCATCTTCCAGACCCCTTTTCCCTCATCAAAGGACCCGTCCAGAGGCATTGTCGACACTTTGGATGGAAGGTCGGCGAGAGCCTCGGAGTCGTAGTATAGGCCCCACAGCTCGTGCCATTGCTGGTCCAGCAGCGCATTGAACGAAGGTAGCAAGTCATATGATTCATGTTCTAGCTCGTAGAACAACATAGTCACCAATCCGTTGGTGGTCCTGTTGCCGGTTGGATAAGCGAGATGACCGCGCATTGCGTCGAAGTGGTAGCGAGCCGCCTCTTCCCCGTAACCGACGATTGCATCCGTAGCGAAATGCTCACCGCTGAGAATGTGGCGCACCTCTGAACGAAGAGACCAGACGAGCTCCATCTGGCCCGAGACAGCCAAGCGAAGCTCACGCGGGGGTTGCTCGTGGCGAGGATACTGGTTGTTGATGTTGAATACAAGCACACGAGGAAGCGAGGTGATCGAAACGATCTGCGTGTAAGAGCGTCCGATGCAATCGCTCTTGTGATAACCGCGCACAGTGTTTTGTTTCTCTACGTCCGCCATTGCTGGTTGCCCAACAAGTGAGCCAAATACCTCCGACAGAGTTGGCTCGCTAAGGTTTAGGCTCAATAGTAGGACGGGCCAGTCGACGATGAAGTATCGTCTTGGCAAGATCTCAATTTGTACGCACTGACAAGCCGAGCAATAACCGGCTCGCTGAAAGTGGGTTCCGATCTGAACTCGGGCCGACGAGGTTGGCAAGTGATCCCGCGGTATTGATATTGGTATGTGGTCGACCGTAAAGGTGTAAAGCGACACGAGCCAGCTCTGCGGACGACAAGAGCGATCAGCCCAATGTGGATTTATGGTAAGCAAAAGAATCTTGATCGACTGACCGATGGGTTGCTGTATTCCCCTCGCTTGAGTGGAGTTGTATAATCACTCTTACGTTCCTTTGATAAGACGATCACCAAGCTGATAATCCGCTCGCGCAGCTCGAAGTACGGCATCCTTTACGGGTTTCGAATCATAGTCGTAGGCTAGCTGCGTGTATTCGCGAATGAGGCTCCAGATCTCGAGGGCCAGTGTCCGACCTTGAAGTGCGAATGTCTCCTCCATTTCCAGCTTGGCACACATGGAGGGGTTGGTGATAAAGAGGCAGTCCATGTGCATTAGCCACTCTTTCAGCCCGGTGGCGACCGAGAGCAAGCCAACCAAGGCCGAATCAAGCCAGCAGGAATGGTTGTGCCATGGACCTTGGACAATGCCAGTCCGTTTGCTGCATTGCTGCTCGGATCGAAGCCAAAAGTCTTCGTGGAGTGTGGCAATCGTGCTGCTTTGGAGTTCGAGGGGCGTCGAGCTCGACACTGCCTTCGACGGAGATAATCCCAAGCTTGCTTGAGATGTGGATAAGGACTTGGAGTCGGCAGCTTTGGGTGGCGCGAATGCCGAATTTGGTACAGGCTGGACATGTGCCACCGCTAATTCTGACTCCGGCTTCCCTAAGGCGGCGATCATCCGTTTCCGAGGTACACGGTAGTTCTTGCCAGACGATTGGGGCTTTTCCAATAGCGCAAGAACTGTGAGGCAAGAGAGATACCGCTTTGAGTCGGGTAGGTTTTACCCCGCAGATCCGCGCTTGAGCAGTCAAATACATACATCTCGACCTCTCTTCCGTTTACTCGTTGAGCGCCCTCACTGAAAGAGGAGTCGGTCGTATTGATCGCGCCGCGCCGCTCGATGGGCGACCCGAAGATTTGGCACGCGATTTGGAAATGGAAGCTTCCTTCGGTTTTGTGGAGCGGTCAGCCGGGCGCCTCGTCGTGCTGCACGATTCGACATGATCGGATGAGCTCCGCTGCCTTGCTTGCGTCAATTGAAGAGCAAATAAATCGTCGTCCGAATCGTCTTCATCGGATAGCGCTTGAGAAGTCATGATAGGTCCATTTTTGGAAACCGCTTTGGCCGGCCTTGACTGCGCACCGCGCAGTTTACTTTTGCTTCGCGGATCGACGGGTTGCTGCCGTGAGCGAGCTGAATCTATCGTGGTCAAATCGTCGATCTCAATCGGTGAGACTGGCATGGGCCGCGATAACGAGCTGGGCGGCGCGTTTGATGACTTGGCAACGCCTGTCTCGGGATAACGAGCAGGAGAAGCGAACGCAACTGACGCTTCTGGCATGTTGGCGTCACTGATATAAGACGAAGGCACTTCTCTGCGTTCCTTGATCTCTTTCATATGAGCGCGGGTGTTGCCTCGCTCGTGATAGGTCGAGCTCTTGACGTAGCCATCTGCAAGGACGGGATGAGAATAAAGTCAGACTCAATGGTGAAGAATGTTCTGATGCAGGCGCGCCGCACTGACCAGCTGCATGCATATCAATGTTGTCGGTCAGATTCGCGAACTCCAGAAGCCGCATCACTCCTTCCACCGGGCCATATCGTTCGTTGCCGCACGAATGTATCAGAAGCCAGTGCGACGATTCTACCGCATTCGTAGTGGTTGCCACACCGTTGTTTGCCGTTCCACTCAAATTCTTGAAGACCACACTTCGGATCGCCGGTCTTGTCCACCACTTGATCCAGCTTTCGGCCACGGGGAACTTGTCGATGATGAACTTGGCGAGAGTGTCAATTGCTGCATGAGACTTTGCTGCGCGCATTGAATGGACCAGTGAGGCAAAGTGGCTGCGCTCGTCCGATTCGGCGAAATGTTTGAGTCCAAATCTTCGGACTTGCTCAATGAAGTGAAAAGCGCAACCCTTAGCCACCTTCTCACCGATCTTGATAGCCTCCGCCGTCCACTGCTTTTTCTGGGGGTCGGTCACATTGAGTAGACCCACGTCTGCGATTTTGCGTCTTACGTACCACTCTACTACGGCTTCACGGAGACCAAGTAGTTGCGCAGCTGAATAGTCGACAACAAAGGCGACACCATTGACGATCTCGTCTACAGTGCACTTGCTATCGTTCAGGATCTTGAACAGTTTCAAAAAATGCTGGCGGTAGAAACTTGCTCGCTCATAGTTGCCGATGGAGTACAAGACGGGGAGCCAACGACGAACGCTGGGCGAGTAGCAGACTGTGGCCAGTAGTACGTATTTGTCCCGGAAGAAGGTGTTATGAGCGTCGGTAGGCCACCCTATATTGCCATCAGCAGCTTGTTCGGCGATCGAGTCGATGAGTCGTTCTCGCATCAAAGGGGTCTGGATGCCAATCGACATGTCGGAGCTTGCTTTAGCGTCCGGGTCACTGCTTCTTCCTGAAATCGTTGAAACAGCCTTCCGTCTCTTCCTCTCAGGCTCGGTCTTGGCCTGCTTCCGTGGATCGGGGTCGCGGTCGGATGCGAGGAACGGATCCTCGAAACCACTGTCGTACTTGGTGTACACCACCAGCTGATGATTGACATCTGCAATCACGCGCACGACTGAGTGAAGATCATCCTGTAGGGCGCCACGCTTGCTTTGACCCACTCTTGGCGCGTGCCTGGCAATCGTCCGAGTATTGTCGTATAGTGGACAGATCTCGGAAGCGGACGGCCGGTGTCGTGGGTCGTCTGGGAAAGCAGTCATCTGGCCCATGCGTAGCTCTGCCGCAGATGCTTGGGGCGCGGCAGAGCGCAGACGTTGCAGTTGTTCCACCTATTCCGATGACGGACGAGAGACAGGCGGATGAGGATGGTTATGGAATCCCGAATGCAAAATGAAGACCTCGCCCGGGCGATCCTTGCGTTGCGCTTGAATAATGGTTGCCGAACAAAGTATGTGCTTCATCGGCCCGCTGCAAGCTGAAATCGGACAGAGCGGGATCTGCGATGATGTGCGCTCTACGTTCGGAGCAATCGCTTTGCGCGAGGTGAGTTTGTTGGGCGCTTCCTGTGTAGTGTCGAGCGCTTCGGCCTCCTCCCCGCGATTTGCCCTCCTTGGTACTGATATCTTTGTCGGAGGTCGACGCTTGCCACAACAGGATCGGTCGCAACAGAGAAACACACCCAAGCAGTATCTCTTGCTGTACTTGACATACTCAACGTTCAGTTCCCGACGAGGGCCTTGCCAGACACCACCAGAGTCGCTTCGATTGCCCGATGCTGAGAAAGACCACAGATACGACAAGCCACCATTCGACATTGGAACGGCAACGACGTCGTCCCAAGTTCCGTTGGGTCTCCATGAATCGAGAACGACCTCTCTGGGGTATTCATCGAGCATGAGGTCGGTCATCTTCATTCGTCCTTCGTTGTACTTCGGTAATTCCGGGTAGTCTCCATCTTCCGGGTCATTCGGATATTGTAGGTCGTTCGGATGGGTGTGCGATGACCGGGAGTAGCGGTGGCCATCACTTGAGGTGCGGAACTCGGCTAGTTGACGATTCTGCCGTCGCACCTCGTCGTCGGCCTCCGCTTCGACTATGGCAAAGAAGCTCGATGCTGATGCCGCCTCGCCAAGATGCAGTGTGTTTTCAGGAGTCCTGACCAGAGTGACTGTAGGCGGGGGTGTTCCAGTCCTGCCCTCATCTTGTAGAGGTGCCGCTTGCGAGCGAGCGGGGATGGAAGTGCAATGCAGAAATTGATGACGATCTTTAGGGTGCTGGTAGATCTGAGGTGACGATTAGGCGGTAGCAAGTTCAGTAAGCGAGTTGATTCTGCAAGCGTTGTTCGATGCGGAAGGGAAACAAAGACATACCCTCATTGACAGTATAGCTTCTGCTGGTAGCGTGCCGAGGTCGAGAGCGGAGCTGGTCGACTCAAGAACTTGGTCCGAGAAATCGGCCCTGGCAGCGAACGACGCGAGCTTGACGTATCGAGAGGAGATGAAGATCTGGCTGGGAGCAAACGAGACATCGGTCTGATCGACGATGGAGTAATCAAAGCAGGAGTCGTCTGAAGATTTGCATTGGAAGAAGTTCGTCAGCGATCTGCAGGCAAGTCATTAGGTGAATCACTCTATGATTGTCCTGCATACCTTGGAGAGCAATTCCGAGCTCGTCAGCAACCTCGTCGAGCACATGCTGAAGGTAAACGAAACGACAGGCTCCTGCTGCGAAGTTGATGGGGACAGAGGGCGTCATTCGCACCGCCACGCCAGCAACTAAGTGGCCGGAGGGAGATCGTGCTTCGACGGTCGAAACTGAGCAAGTGGAGCCCGCCACACCGTGATATCAGCGATTTCAACCCTAATGTACAGACATTCGCTTGGAAAGTTGAAGACGTACCATTAATTCTTAGAGCAATCGATTCAGGAAAATCACGAGTGGTACTGAGGGATGCCGAAGTCGACGCGCCTTCTTGCGGAAAAGCTGCCGATTGAGGCAATGACGACATCGTCCCCTGCGGCCGCGGTGCACCCAGATCGGTGTTGGAAGTGATACCTTTGAATCTCAACGTCTGATTGAGCGTGTTCGTTGTTGAAAACAAAAGAGGAGATGTAGAGGTGCAAAACGGGAACGCGTCGTTGAGGATCGGACTGGAAATAGCAACCGCATCGTCGTAATGATCGTGGCCACCGTCTTGGCCGACTTCGCTCTTGCTCACACTACGGCTTAGATCGAAACTGATACTTTGTGCCAGGTGGTTCTGTCCCTGCATTGCGAAGGTAGAGGATGAAGGTGGGGCCGGCACCGCGCCGGTCGACATCGCCGCGAGGTGGTCGCCAGCCTCAGCAGCACAGGTGTTGTCATGATCCGCAGCTAGCCGACCCGCGAGCGGCTCGTCAAGTTCGATGGAGGCTTCTGATATGGGTGTCAAGATCGGGTGATGCTCGAAGCTCGGTTGCTTGCGTGCTGGGTTAAGGCACGAGATCGCTCTCGAGCCTCACTGGTTCCGAGTCCAAACAGAAAGGATCAAACGGTGTATTCGCAGGCGAAGAAAGACTACTGAAAGGACTAAGGTCAAGAGATGCGGCGGCGCCGCGCGCGAGGGCAAGCGTGAGGCCGCAGAGGTTGGCTCGAGGTCGTCGTGAGGCGTAAGCGGAGCGGCGCCTTACACTCTTGTGGCCAAAGATCGCCCTCGCGTGAAAGCGAGTCCTCAAGTGAACCCAGTTTCACATGGCCCCTTTGACTGTATCTGCAACTAGACCTGGAAGGAAGTGGGTATTGGGTCACTGTACCTGGAAGTGAAAGGTGGACAGGTAATTTTGGGAAGTGCGAACATCGAAAGCACAAGATCGAGTCGATATATATGTCCGCACTTATGACTCCTGCTTATATCTCATTTGCTTCCAACCCAATCTTCATCACCTCTTGATACGTTAAAGTCACAACGTTCGCTGCAAGGTCTAATTTTCGCGCCAAATTCATGAAAGTAGAACAGCTCCGCTCTCAACCTCGACACGCTGCCTGCCGAAGCACTGCTGTCAATGAGGGTCTGTCCTTTTTTCCGCATCAACCCACGCTCGCGAAGCGGACTCCGTTGCTGAAAATGCTGCCGTCTAATTGCCACCTCGAAGCTCAGATAAGGATGCTGAGAAAGAAAACAAATAATTGAGGATTAGAGCCGGGTGTGTCGTCCTCTCGAGGCCGACACCACTCGCGGCACGCGGAGGATCGCCATGCAGTTAGTTTTTCAGGGGTGTTCAGGGGTGTTCAGGGAGTCGTGCGTGGTTTCCCACTGGCAGAGATTGGACGGAGTGGTAGCCTCAGGCGGTCGCTTGCGACGAGAGGCTAAATGCCAAAGAAATGGTACACCGGGAACAAGACGCCACACTGCACAGATTATCCCGCATCCGTTTTTCCTAGATTTCCTACGCCAACGGCGTTCGAGCACCGCGTTCGAGGCGCGAGGCGCGAGTGTGGCGCGTCGACCAGGTCGAGCAAGCGGGCGTCGCTGACTCTCAGCAAGCGAGAAAACCACCCGGGCCCTTCAATCGACATGGTGCGCACTCCGAGCAAATCGCCAAAAACACTCCATGGCTACTCCATGGCTTAAGAAGAAGAATTCATGCAGGCGAGATCGTTGCCCGGAATGAAAAGTAGCTACAGGGCATCGGCCGTGACCCGCGCCGAGTAGCGTCTGCACTGCCTGACGGAAGCGAGACGATAGATGCCAGATGCCCGAAGCGCGAAGGCCGCGCCCGCAGCTTCACCGCAGTGTCATGGGTCAGATCGCATTCGCTTGCAACCGAAGGAACAACGCCATGCAGCATCGGTCTCGTAGCATGTGGAGCGAACGACCGATCGACAATGTTTCTGTGCGATTGCGGTTTGACGACATCTCGCTGGGCGACAGTCTCCAAGCAGCTGCGAGCTTGATGAAGGCGAATTCGACGAAACTGAAGGAGATTGGCTCGAACAAGTACTTCCATGTGACCGTTGACAACATTGACGTCACACATCACGTCAAATATCAGCAGTTGGATCGACGAACCGAGCTGCTTCATGATGAAACTTTTGGTTACGCCCACATTTAGAACGGAGATATTGCGGGCGCTTACAACCTTCGAGCCTACTCTGCACATCAAGCGTCTTTACCGCGAGTCAAATTCCAGCATCTCCTCCCAACTCCCCAATCCGACTCGTCTTCTACAACCGGGATCAAAGCGCAGATATATCGAGCGCTTGCTCGACTGGTCCCTCATCTTGGCCTCAGTCTTCGCGATCCTTGATGCACACCACCCCCTGTCCTCGTCATAGACGGGCAACTTGACGCGCTCTCGAAAGGACTCCTTAGAGATCAATTTTGCCCAATCTGCATTGTTGATATGCTTTTCAGGAGACTTGACACGCAGCAAACAGGAAGGAAAATCAAGACATGTGCACTTCACTCAAACTGGAGGTCAACCGGCATATACGATCAGAATGAAGGAGATCTTGTGATTGGGGTCGTCCAACTGCCTGTACAGCTCGCCGTCTCTACAGGTCTCCTCAGATACGACAACCGCGTTCTTTCCCTTTCGATTGAGATTGGCAGCCTGGAAGAAGCATGTAAATGCGGATTCAGCACGGATGTCGGTCCAGCAAGCCCAGTCGGCAAGAAAACTCAGCTGAGAATTGCTCAGTGCATTCAGTGGGCTGACAACAATGGTGACGGCCCGGCGTCCATAAGTGAGATACATTGCTTCGAAAATAACACTTTTGCTTAAACCTGTTGGCGCTGTGACGAACACAGCGTCATATCGATCCCGGTTCCCAAATTGCTCGAGTTTGAAAGTACAGCAATGGCCTCGATCTGCACAGGTCGGGGGGTAGGTCCTCGTCAAGACTTTCGCCCAGAATAACTTTGACCTTCCTGCGTAATTGGCTGGAATTTCGTCGGTCCTCGTGAGTCAAGCGTGGCCTCCAATGACCGAGAACGGGTCGGCAGGCAGGAAGGTCGGTTGTCGGATTGATTGAATGATTCGGTGCTGGGGTCGTAGGACTGGCCCTTGAAGCTGATCGCAAGGGAGATGCCCTGAACTCAATTGATGGATGTCGACGGGGCGGTCCCCTAACCGGCCTGGGTGTTTGTACCGACATGGCTCATCATGAGAGGAGGTGCGATGTTGAGTGGAGGAGAGAGAGGATCATGCGTGAGGCGCGGCCGGGCTTAAGTGACGCGCCCTGGATCTATGCAGCCTTCGTTTTGTTTTGTTTTGTTTATCTACGCAAAATCAATGTTTCTTGAAAAGGGGGCTTAGACTTAATGTAAAGTCAAAGTCACTGGATGACGCGGACTGGACTACGACTGGTCCGTGCGCCAACCTGCGTCTCGTTCGGAAGCAGTTGATTCAAGCTGTTGTAGCGAGATGCTCAAGCGTTCCTAGACTTCAAGTATCGGTGAAGCCTCATCAATAATGATCAAGTGAAGACGTATCCATCCAGTTTTCAGATAGCACCAATATATGCCATGCTACAGCAAGGGGGCACTTTTTAGGGCCAAAATTGTGGAGGGCAACTCAGCGAAGCGCGCGGATAACTCACAAGCGCGCGTCGAGCTTGGTGCTCCGTCAGCCGCGCGCGATGCTTACTTGGGGCTGACATGTACGGGCCGCCGTTTGGGCAACAAATGGATCTGCGCGCGCGGGGCCTCCGCGCGCTGAGAAATGTGGATATGCGCGCGCCGCCGAACGCTTCTGCGCGCCCGCGCCTCGTCTAGCCCGGCCCATAGACATGCTGCCTCATGCTGATGACTCCACATTGGCCTCCACTTTGTCTTGCCGAGCCCCGTTCTGGTTCGGGACTCGGTTTCATGCTTCCCCGCCCTTGTTTCCCTTTTGTCTTCTTCATCCCGGTCACTCTCCCCAAAGAACCTGTCCTCTCACCCTCGACTTTTACTCCACCAACACTACAAGATGTTCTCCTCCCTGTCCCACCGTCGCGCCAGTTCAAGTTCGAGCCGCTCCTCCGAGTCATGGTCCGAAGACTCGTCGGCGCAATGGTCCTCGTCCGCGACTTCAGAGGTCTTTGATTTCCTCGAGCCCATTTCATCGCGAGCACCTCAAGAGTTGGCCTTCCTCGATTCGACGTCGCACGTCACCAAGGAATGCAACAGCGCCTATATCGCCAGTCTCTGGGTACGTTCAAGGCAGAACTCGGCCTGCGCGCTTGCGCGTGCGCGGTGCCTCGGCTCGGCAGGACGACGGCGTTACGACGGCGCGAATGGAGCACCGAGCTAAACCCTTTTCCTTGCCTCCTCCGCACAGTCATCGAACAAGATCCCACATTGCCCGAAGCATGGCATCCAACACAACCCCTGCCTGAGCCTTCCCGAACGTGATTCGCGATCATTCGAAACTATCTTCTCGTCGTTCAAGTCCGCTACCAGTCGGTCCGGCAGCGCCTCGTCCTCAGCATCGGCTTCGGCGAGCCGGAGGACACCCAGTAGGAGGGGGTCGGCTTCTTCTTCGATCAAGGTCAGTTCGAACAATTTCACAATAACCACAATTCGTATCTTGGTGCTGATTATCTGCATCCTTTTTCCTACCCTTCAGTGCTACGTCCGAAGAGCCGTTTCGCACCTCTGATCGACTCGGACCTCGGAGACGAGCGCGCGCGCGCAAGGGCATCGGCCAGCTCGTCACCTGCCCGCGTCCCCCGTAGAACTTCGCTCGGGCGCGAGTCCAAGGTCTCCCCGCCTCAGGCATATACATATCGGCAAAGTCTGTTAAAAGTGTTCAATTATAAGTAGTAGTCTATAACTCTGTACGGAGTAGTGTCTTTCTCCCCTCCTGGCTCTTCGCTGTGTCAATCATTTTTTCTCCGTATGATCCGGTAGTAGTACTAGTAGCAGTAGTGGGTGTATCCCTAGTAATCTTAATAAAGATCAAATAATAGTATCATGACCTCCCCTCTTCATCCCTCAAGAACATTGCTGCCATTCAGTGATCACAAAGATAATGAAGGCAATCGTCGAGTCGAGCTCCGCCGGGCGTGTGGGGCGGCGCCTTCCAGCGGAAGTTTGGCCTTCGACGCATCAGTCAACTCAACGCGAAAGCAGAGTCGACCCCAGACCCCAAGCAGCCATGACCGACTCAACACGCAGTCGAACACCATCCCGACTAGCCCGAATGGGATCCTCAGACTCATCTTGCTTGTCAGCACGGGGTCCTAGTGCTCCCAGTACACCGCTTCGTACACCTTTGACGAGTTCGACGAGGGGAGCCGGAGCAATCAAGTCTGGAGCGGGCGCGTCGGCCAGTCCGCAAGGTGAGCTTGGGAAAGGGGATGGTGTGTAGCGTTGGAACTGACTTTGATCGTCTTGGGGTTTTGCAGTGAAAGCGGCACTAGCGGCGATGAGGAACAAGCAACGCAGTAGCGCCGGCAGTGGTCAGATAGCTTCGAGTACGAGCGCGTTGCCCACGAATTCGGACTCGAAAGCCATCGCTTCCAGTTCGAGCTTGGCGTCATCTTCTTCGTCCCTGATGACGGGTGCGGAACAGTACGACGCGTACTCTACACCACCCCGGAGAGCAGTGCAGAGTGGGAACGATTCTGAAGAGGACGATGCCGTTCAAGAGTTTCGGTTCGGGCAGAGGACGATCGCGGTCCGAGCCGAACAACGGCAAACAGCGCAGGACAGGGAGGAAGACGTTGAAGAAGAGGAAGAGGTTGTTCTTGATTGGGGTACGAGAGCCAAGTCGACTAGAGATGTCGTCGAGGGAGCAAAGACGACAGGTGAGGTCTCCTTCAAGATTCCGCCGCCCTCGAGGGGGGACCTTGTCTGACCAACATGTATCCCGCAGGTGTGCTCGTCCTTGCCTCGCGAGAGCTCGAGTCCATACCTCTCCTGGTGTACGAAGCGCTCATGTCCAAAGCATCGGTCTATCACCCGACCCGTCAACGTACTCGCGCGAGCGGATCGAAAGGCAAAGATCCTGCCCCCATTATCGATTTCGGTACCTCCTACGATGATCGAAAGACGGCTTGGTACGAGCAGCGGGAACTTCGTAGTCTGTCGGTTGCGAATAATGAGATCAAGGAGATACAAGAGATGATCGCGGGATTTGAGGAATTAGAGACCCTCGATGTAGGTTCTTGGGCTCGAGGGTTTGGCGATCTTGGACGGCTGAGCTGACCCCAGGGTCTTGGAACAGCTCCACAACAACTACCTCGCCTCTTTACCGACCTCACTGGCGCAATTGAACCTCACCTCGCTGAACCTCTCCGCGAACAAGCTCACAACCTTCCCGATCCAACTCCTCGCCTTGCACTCGCTTACCTCCCTCAACCTCGCATCGAACCAGCTTACCCACCTCTGGCCCGTAGACTGGCGCCTTCATCTCTCCGATACGCTCCACCCACCATCCCTTTCGCCAACAGCGACGCCTGAATCATCACCTGAACAAAGCGGAGGTGATGCCCTGGGCTTCTGGTCCACTCCTGCACCCAGCTCCAAATCCAAAACCACAACAGACCCTTCTCCGTCGAGCACGGATACCCCATCCAAAGCCCCTCTCACTCGCCTCACCGAGCTAATCCTTTCCGACAACCCTTTCTCACCCGACGTCTTCCAAAATCCCGGATGGAGTTTCCCTTCTAAATTGAAGGGACTTCATCTCGCCGATTCAGGATTGGTCGAAACCTCCTTCCCCGCGCTCGTGTTCGGTAAGCTGGCGCATCTACAAGAGCTTAATTTGGCGGGGGTCAATATCCTCTCTTCGCCATTTGATCTCGAGGACGTAGTGGATGAAGAAAGGGAACTCTTTCCTTCTTTGACACGCTTGGATCTCTCACGCAACTCGATCGATTCGCTTCTTCATCTCGAAGCGTTCTTCGTTCGACATGTTAAACGACCGATCGAGTATGTAGGCTTGGAGAAGAGTATCATGAACTTGGTTAAGGCCAGGGGAGGACCTAATGGGGATGTGGAAGGGAGGGAGGAGGTCAGAATTGTGCTGCACGATAATCCGATGAGGGAGGAACAGGTTAGGAGGAGGGCGTTGTTTGGTCGACCAGCTGCGTCGGAAGGAATTGAGGAGCGGGTAAAGGTTGAGCTGGCGAGTGCGGCACCGACGAAAAGTGCGGTGAAGCGGAGAGTGATCAAAGAACAATGGGAGATTGACGCGGAGAATGGGCTGCTGACGGAGGGTGGGAAAAGGAGAGCGAGGATCGAGGCGATGAGGAGGGCTAAAGAGGAGGAGGAAATGAGGAAAGAAGTGGAGAGGAGAGGAGAGAAGGTGGAGGTGGATGAGACGAGAACGATTTTGGGAGCTTTGTTGGGACTCAAGGTGGAGGACGGAGATGAGAAGGGGCAGAAGGCGGCGGAGGAGAGGGGGCAGGTTCAGGAAGAAGAGGCACCGCCACCCGAATATTCACCTACGCCTACGCCTGTGGCGCCAATATTGACGCCCGAAGCACCAGGTGCGACGGCACCCGCCGAAGCGAGCAAGGACGACCCTGCTATCCAACTAGTCAGCTTAGCGCACAAGGTGATATCGTCGACGATCGATCTGTCGTCCAAGTCGCTCGAAACGCTGCCGACCCCTTTGGGCTCCCCACCTTCGCATCTCTCTTCGCCTTCGTCGCTCGTCCTCTCCCGGAATCAGTTCAGGTCTTTGTCGACATCGGCGCTCTCGGCATGGACTTGGGCAAACACCCTCAGGTCACTCGACCTCTCGTATAACCGCTTGACGGTCTTCACGCCGGACAGCCCTCTCCCCAATTTGACCTTGTTGAACCTCTCCAACAACCAGCTCACGGAACTCGATCCAAACCTCGCTTCGTCGACCTCTAACCTGACTTCACTCGATCTCGCCCGGAATCGACTTACATCAGACTCCAGTCTCTCGCCCTTCTTTAGACTCACCCCTTCCACTCCATCAACACTCACCACCCTCAACCTCTCCGGCAACTCCCTTTCCTCCCTCCCTGCCCTCCTCGAACTCGCCACGACCATCAGAGGCCCGTCCTCGCTCGACCAAGGCCGATCCAAACACAACCTCTCCCTCCGTTCGCTCGACCTAAGGGACAACGATCTCCTCAAGCTCGAGACGAAATTGGGGTGGTTACCGCTGGGATTGGAGATGTGGTTGAGTGGGAATCGGTTTAGGGTGCCAAGGAGGGAGGTGTATGATTCTGCTCAGGGGGCGAAAGATATCGTAGGGTGGTTGAGGGAGAGGATTGTGGAGGAATGAATATGGTTTGGTGTTCGGTCTTGGTGACCTCCACTGGGTGTACTTTGCGTCGTTCCCGAGTTTTGAGGATAAGCTGGGTTTTGTGAATTCATTATCATCGACACGATAGGCAAAACAAAGTCGTTTATGACGCAGAGAGGAAGGAGGGGATCAAGCCTGTTTAGTAAAGAACGATCCAATCCCTTTCTGTTGAGCAGGTTTGCTCGTCCCCGCCTTTGCACCACCCGTCGTACTCGAACCCGCACCAAACTTCTTCGCCGGAGCCGCCGCCTTCTTCGGTGCGGGCGCGGTTTCCTTCTTCTTCGTCTCCACCGCCGCCGCAGGAGCCTTGGTCTTGGTGTCTCCCTTCAAAGCCATCTCCTCCGCCTCTCTCAAAGCCTCTTCATCCCAAAGATCGTCCTCCTCCTCGTCCGAAGCCAATTCCTCATCCGCGAACAACCCATTCTGCTTCTTCTTCGGTGAAGCTTTCCTCTTACTCGGAACGACTTTAGGAGCCACTGGAGGAGGAGGAGTCGGTTCTCTACGCGCAAAAAGACCTCCAGGTTGTCCAATCTTGCGCACCGTCGAAGCGGCAGGTTTCTTAGTCGATCTCGAGGATGGGATGTCGGAATTCGAGGTGGAAGTTTTGGTTGATTCGAGTTTGTTTCCCAACAAGGTGGTGGACTTGGTAGAAGTCGAAGCCTTGTTCGTGAATGACTTCTTCCCCGTTTGAGAAGAAGACTTTTTACGTTCTCCGTTGGGATGTACGATCTCGCCGTACCCTCCTAAAGGGATGGGCTTCCATTTCGCTCGGTGCGCGTCGGTGGAGAGCAAGGGGAGGGTATGGAGGGAGAGGTCTGAGGTTGAAGCGAGGGGGTTCGAGTGGAGGGCATAAACGTGTAATTGGGGCGGGGTGAGGAAACGGTTTTGGGCGGCTGGGATGTAAAATACAGGAGAGGGAAGTAATCAGTGGGGGGTGGATGGCTAGGGGACGACTCGGTGAGGGAAAGACTCACCTTCCAGTTCGGCTTGAGGGACGAGCAAGATGATCGACGTGGGCGCGGTCGATCCCGTCTGTGAAGCATGCTGCGAGTCCAAATCCATCGCGTGGTCGTCTTCATCTTCCTTGGATTGGATCGCGACTTGGCCGCAGAGGCAGTAGGTCGCGGTGATGCCACGAGCTTGGGTGGACGGGTCTTCAAGGAAGGCTGCTAGCAGGCTGTGCGAGTGGGAGCATGAGATGAGTTCACCAGTTCGAGCGTGGTCTGAAAGCAAAATAAAAAGGAGAACCTACACCTTGGCATCCTGGATAGTGATGCCTAATTCACGCGACGCAACCCTGTACGACAACTGCATTCAGAGCGACCACGACGCGCGAGGTCAATCGACGCGTCGAAGAATCGCACTCAGCTGAGAGAACGCAACGTACAGGCTGTTGGTCGATGGCGATCCGCTTGGTCAGGTGACGGAACGCGACTTTTTGGTCCATCTCCATCTTGGTAGGCGAGTTGAGGTGCTCCCACAACGGAGCGAGTTGGTGCGACGCGTCGAGTTCGGAGGCGCGCTTGAGCTGGGACCTCCTCCAGCGGGCAACGTGCTTGAAGCGCCGAGCAGTCAGTCTACTCAGGGGCCGCATAGCGACGAGCTAGCGATTTTCGATCATAAAATTTACCCCATTCTATAATTGACATTACATATTGCAAAGAATTGGATCTGACTCGATCATCTCTCGCTCTCTCTGAGCCAGGGTGGCCCGCGAGCTCAAGTAGCGAGGCCCGTTCGACGTCATCGTGTGAGTGGGGCGCGCCCCCGCGCGGGACCATCGTCGGTAGCCTCGGCACTTGGAGCTTGGAGAGCCAAGTGATCGCTCGCTGAGCGCTGATCTATTGGTCGTCGCAGACTCGTCATCATTATTCATTATTGAGTCGTGAGTACGTTCGCTTTGAATTTTGCCACTGAAGGCTTTGGTTGTCCTCCTTGCCCTTTGCCTTCGAATTGTTCTCCTTCGCCACTTCACAAGATCCACGCCTGCTTCGTCTTCCCCGGACTCCAACCCGTCGCTGATTTCCGCCGGCTGAACTCGGCCTCCGACCCTTGTCACACGACCGCCGCCCGAGCGACCACAGATTCAATGCCGAACGGTCCTTACCGAATCATAAACAGGATTTTGTAACAGATACGCTAGTTCGCTCCCACCAACCGGGTACGTACCTTTTGTCCGAGTTGTTCACTGGCGTATGAGCTGGTGTTCACTCGGGGAAAAGCCTCGGCCTAGACGAGCTTCGGCCTTGGTTACGTCAGCTGACTTTTGCCCTTTGCGCCCGCTCGCCCTCCCTCGGCCTTCTCGTTCCCAGCCATAGGCTCTTCCAGATCGGCTCTTGCGCACCTCGGTCTGAACCTTAGACGCCCAACCCTCTCTGTTTGAATTTTCTCCTCTCGAGATCACCTCCCAGCACAATCGACCTTAACGCACCTCCAAGCATAAACGCACCTCCAAGCATAAACGCACCTTCAAGCATAAACGCCCCGGCACAATCCCCAGGATGGGAACCACCTTGGAGTTTTCCCTTCCGCCGATCTCGGCCTTCGCCTTCGTCCCCTTCATCTACCTCCAAGCCGTACTCCTCCAACCTTCCATCCCGAACCGTATCTCACGCATCTTACGGATCCTCCTATGCATCCCCGCCATCTACCTCGCCGCTGTCGGTCCGTTCAGACATCGGATCGAACCGGTGAGGTATGCGATTGGCGCCAACTTTCGCGCGAGCATTTTTCATCCCGCCTTCATCCTCAAGGCATTGGAGTGAGTCAGTAGCGTGCTGTCCCTTTGATCACGTATGGATGCTGATCTTTGCGCATCCGCGATGCATCAGATGGGGCTTTGCTCGGGATCGCTCGACATTCGCCTGGGTCGGCTTTGAGAACGAGGACTCGGTCTCGGGCTTCGACGCATCGGACTCGCACTCCGAGGATGAGAAGGCTCGACCGAGACGCAGGCGGATACAGAATGGAGCCAAGTCGTCCGCCCTAGCTGGATCCAAATCGCTACCAACACTCAACATTCGAGGGCAAAGAAAGATGTCGGAGCAGTTTCCGACACCTCCCGACTCGCCGACCAATTCGGAGGCATCTGATGTCGCCGAAGCGAGCCCCATCGTCCCCCTCGACCTCGGCATTTATGGTCCCACCGCAGACTCCAAGTCATCATGGACTGGGGATAAGACGCCCGTGATTCAAGTCCTACGAGATGCGCTCCATCTCTGTACGTCCATGCGAGGCTACGGCTACGCTTTCGCTCCCCCCAAACGTTCGATGGCGAGTCGACCGCGGACCCCACCACCGTCGGCCCACGGCCCCTTTGCTCGACGAGCCTTGTGGCATCTGTTCCGCTCCCACCTCATCTCAACGATATGCCAAATCCTCCTCATCCACCGCGACGACGCGATCCCCTATTGGCTCCGAACCTACCTCTCGATCCCGATCGCCCACGCCAAACCCATAGCGCATTTCTTGGCCTACCTCTCCGTCGGTTTCTCCCTCCACGCCCAAATGCTCATCGGCTTCGAAGGTGCCTCCCTCATATTCCTCGCACTGCATTACCTACCCCGACCCTTCCAGGTCGAATTCGATTCAAGAGAATGGGCACCTTTGTTCGATCGCCCGTTCGAAATGAGTTCGGTCACCGAATTCTGGGGTAAACAATGGCATGCGCTGTTTCGAAAACCGTTCACGAGCGTAGGGTACGAACCCGTCGTCGCGGTGGTGAATGCGGTAGCGGGGAAGAAGATGGGTAAAAGTGTTGGAAGGACTTTGGGAGCGGTTTTGGTGTTTGGTCTTTCGGCTTGGATGCACGATTTCGGCCTTTGGTCGGCGAGGTACGGCTTGTCACCTTCTCCGATTCGAAAGTTGTCGTTCCTACAACGACATGGAGCGAATTTATTCTTCCTCCTTCAAGCGCTCTGCATCATCTTCGAACAAATCTATTCACGAACTACGAAAAGGAAAGTTGCAGGTTCGTGGGGTAGAGTTTGGAGTTTATTCGTCATCGTCGTTTTGGGAAGTCTTTTGGCGGGGAGGAGTTGGATCGCTTTGGGTTTGGTCGACGGTTTACCGAGTTTGGACAGGTGGGGTTGGCAGAGGTGGTTGGTGCCGACGGTATGTTTGGCGCCGCCACCTTTGTGGGTCAAGTGAGTGGAATGGGAGCAGATTCGGGAGGGAAGTACGATGTATTGGTTCGCTTGTTGTATTTTGTAGCAGTCTCGTGCGAGTGAGGAGCGTGGCTTAGGGGGGCGAAGAAAATTTGGTAGGGTTTGAATCTTCTTAGCACGCTTTTTTAATAATATACGAACCGTGTACCCATCGTAAGTCGTCGAATGTAATGATTTTGAACAAGAATCGTTACAACACGTTTTCTACAAGGCCCATCACCTCCTCCTAAGCCCAAGACATCCTCACTATTTCCCCTCGGAACCCGTCAGCTCGACTTGGGTCTTCCCCATCTCCTCCTCCTCCTTATGCCTTAACCACCACCCGATATCCCACCCTTCAAAAACCTGCTCCAACTCTTTCCTCGCGCTTGCCTCACTATCCGAACCTAAGAAAGCGCCCGATTAGAAAGAAAAAAAAACACGTTTCAGCAAACACTTTAATGGCTAACCCGTCTCTCATAGATCCCGTTTTTTGAGACATACCATGGAACCCATTTCTTGTATCGCTAATTCCGTACTTGGCTCTCAAACCCGAACTCAAACCCAAACCAATCTCACTCTGAAGGTCTTGTACTGCCGTCCATTGAGCTTTATATACGTGCGTAGGACCGATCAATTGACGCCAAGTTTGGATGGAGGACGGTCCGTAGAGGGCTAGAGTGAGGAGAGGGGAGGAAGTGGCGTGTTGGACCTTTTTGGAGGAGGGGAGTGGAGCGGATGAGGGGGATCAGGTTCGTGGGGTGGTAAAATGATGGGGAAGAGGGGGAAAGGTGCGTACTAGGCGGGGGAAGTAGAATCGGCCTGATGGGAGTGGGGTGGGAAGCCAGGCGATGAGTAAGAGTTTTTTTTCCCCCGTCGGTCGGGCTCGGCAGGCGGACGCGGGTTAGGGGAGGGGAAGACGTACCTGCGTGTTCGCTATAGAACTGATCTCGGGTCCAGGTGCGAGGATTGCGAGGGAGGGAAGCAGGGCGACATCAGTCGAGGTTTCTAAGATCGTTGGACCTGGGAAGGTTCGTTACCTTTTCGGCATCTTGGGTTTTCCAGAACATGCGTTTTTGGCGAACGATCTGAAAGAGAGAGAGAATGAAGAGATCAGATGGGGGTGATCTTTCAGTCTTGCTCTGTGGTTGAGGATGATCCGGGGGTCCGTAGTTCCATCCGTCTATCCGATCCGAGAGACGAGTTGCGAACGACTCGATTCGTTGACGCTTCGGAGCACCAGAGAGAGGGCTCGCTTGCACGCACTTCGAGTCCACTTTGTTTGATCAACTGCAGGATCTCTGTAGTGAGTACCATACATTGGATCAGCTGATGTCCCAAGGCGAGTATCGACCCCACCTTTGAGGGGTTCCTCGTTCTTCCCAAGTGGGGGAATGAAGCCTAGCCAACTTGGCGGAAGAACGTACCTTTCACTTGGGCCTGTGAGCTACATACGGAAGGCTTGATGATCCCTAGAGTGAGTTGAAAGGGTCCAGCTGCTGGGATGGGCGACATCGAGTGGTGAGGTGTGTACAGAGGTGTGTGGGAGGCAGCTACTTGCGACGAGTCGGGCAGCGCCGGTCGGTGAGGCAACCACCAGCGCCGACCGTGGCGCGAACGACAGGAACGCGACTCGATCGCCGGTAGCAACTTTTACTTTTCGGGACGACGACGAAGGCATCGATAATGTAGAAGGAAAATGTGGCTACTTTGTTTCAACGCCGAAGGATTTCGGGAAATTTTTCCGGGGGTTGGTCTATTCCAAGCAAGCGCAGAGTATTAATCACCGTACCGTAACTTGCCATTGAAGCATGCGCGCTGGGCCGTTACCGCGCCTTTTTGGTGGGCTCTCGTCTGCCCTCGTCGCCGCAGCGCGCACCAGCTCGCACCAGCGCGCACCCGGCTCGAACGCTCCGTCTCGTCTCGCGTCACTGATCCGAATTCCGCCGGCGATCAAGTCCGCGGCGGGTCCCTTGCGCACTTCATCACCCATCCGCAAGTAAGGCCACTCGCCTTTTTCCGAGGTTCTCAAAGCAGTCACTTGTCTCACCAGTTTCTTTCACGCAAAAACTTTTTCTATCGCTTGAACTCGACCGAAAAGCCAGAAACGGCCGGTCCGTGATGGGCGCAGCGCGGCGTGTGAAAATCGTTACGGAAGCAGGCAACCTTTTCCATCTAAACGAGCCCACCCTGTATAAAAGAAAAAGAAAGCTCTTTTCACCTGCCGAAGAAAGGGAAAACACCCCAACACCCCCAATCGAAAAATACAGCCACTGGTCGCCTCGCCCCATCTTGACCCCGCGCCACAAAACCTGTTGTGGGAAATTAGTGGGGTCGGCGGTCCAGAGGGACTTATGGTCTTAGCAGTGGCGCGGAGCGCGCGGGTGTTGTGCGGGGTCCGGTAGAGGCGGCAGAGGCGGCTGGTTGTTTACATGAGATTGCGTCTTTTGGCCTAGCTGTTTTTCTCTCTTCTCCACCACGCACTCGATATCACATCTCGCCCATTCGCTCTGTTACAGTCGATTGACCTTTAGCGATCCACTATCTCACATTAGGTCATCCATCGACGCCACGTAACTAGAGACGCTCCTACAATAACATCCCCAGAATCCTGAGCAGCTGCAGTGGTAGCTCGTTGGGCTCATAACCTGTTATTGTAGGAGCGTCTCTAGTTACGTGGCGTCGATGGATGACCTAATGTGAGATAGTGGATCGCTAAAGGTCAATCGACTGTAACAGAGCGAATGGGCGAGATGTGATATCGAGTGCGTGGTGGAGAAGAGAGAAAAACAGCTAGGCCAAAAGACGCAATCTCATGTAAACAACCAGCCGCCTCTGCCGCCTCTACCGGACCCCGCACAACACCCGCGCGCCCCGCGCCACTGCTAAGACCATAAGTCCCTCTGGACCGCCGACCCCACTAATTTCCCACAACACTCCCACTGGTCAAAGCTCCAAGGGACACCATTCCCATACCCTCACGATGAAGTTCGAACAAGTTGCGAGCAAGCGGCTTTGTAAGAAGACCCGCAGTCATCGCTCCTGTCTTGCAATACTTGATTCGAATATCGCCAGCCGTAACTCGTTCACGGATGTAAAAGTGATGCACACTGTAGTGCTTCGTCCTTCCGTGATGAGCCGGGTTGAGAGCGATCGCGATCATCGCTTGGTTGTCCTCCCAGATCAGTGTAGCCTTAGGTTGTTCAAGCTCGAGATCCGCCGCCAATCGCCGAAGCCACATGGCCTCCTTTGCTGCCGCGGAAGCCGCCAAAATCTCAGCCTCCGTAGTCGAAGTCGCAACCATCGACTGTTGTTTGCTTTGCCAAGAGATCGCAGCACCTGCCATAATCGAGACGAACGCTCCAATCGACTTCCCAGTCGACATGTCGTCTCCCCACGAGGCATCGGAGTAAAGCTCGAATACCGTAGATCCTCCGTGGTTGAACTTCAGTCCCCAGTCAACAGTACCTTGCAAGTAGCGGATGATACGCTTCACCGCGATCCAGTCGGCGTGGGTAGGAGCCGAAACCTTGGAAGCTGCCGCACGAACCGAAGTGACGATATCGGGTCGAGCTCGATGCGCAGCATACTGCAACGCTCCCACTGCTGACTGGTACAGAGCTACGTCGTCGAAAGGATCCGTAAAATGTTCGACGTCCGACCTTGGCTCCATGGGGACTTTCACAGGGTGCTTGGATACTGAACCTCATCCATACATGGCAACGAGATCCCTGATGTACTTGGACTGATGCACGAAAATGTAATCTGACGTACGCTCGAATTCGAGACCCAAGAAGAGCTTCACTGGACCGAGGCGCTTGAGCTTGTAGACTTTGTTAAACGCTTCGATCTCCGAGTCCAGGAATTCTCGGTCGTTCGAAGCAACCATGCCATCGTCCACGTACAGCGTGATGTAGATAAACTTCTCATCTACTCGCTTGACGTAAAGGCAGGAGTCAGCATCAGATCTCTTGTAGCCGCGCTCGACCATCAGGGAGTTCACAGCTGCGTTCCATTCTTGAGGAGCTTGCTTCGTGCTGTACATCGACTTGACAAGGCGGAGGGCTTGGCCGGTTTGAGGGCGATCCCAACCCTTGGGATACTTCATGTAGACCATCTCCGTCATCGTTCCATTCAGAAACGCAGAGTCGAAGTCGAACTGCTCGAGAAACAGTCCCTGGGCGGCGGCAGTGGCAACAAGGCTGAGGATGGTCGATGGGCGTGCAACAGGGGCGAACGTTTCGTTGTAGTCAATGCCAGGACGTTGGGCAAACCCTTGCGCAACCAGTCGGGCCTTGTAACGAATCACCCCCCCTTGAGCATTCTCCTTTCTGGTAAAGACCCACTTCGACCCGAGAGCTCGAGCACCACTTGGAAGATCCGAATCAGTTAGGACTTGATAGCGAGCCATGGCATCGAGCTCAGCTTTGATAGCTGCGATCCATTTGTCTGCTTCGGGGCTGGCCATTGCTTCTTCGTAGTTGCTGGGTACTGGAGGAAGAGAGACCGACATTGCAGAGCCATACATGACTTGTTGCTCCGCGTCCCGACGTTGACTACGAGTACGGTGTGGAATCTCGTTGTTAGCGTCGATCTCCTCATATCTTCCAGGGTTCCTTCCCTTAACGGCGGGATCTCCATACTCTCATCGAGGACGGTTCTGACGGGCAGGTGGCATCTGCTCACCGTCTACCTGATCCTGAAGTTCGTCAACGACTATATTGTCGTTATCGACAGGACCCTTCTCTTCATCTGGCCCCACAGGCAGAGTTGTGACCTCCGGTACACCAACCTGCTCTGATTTGTGCTCCAAGACTGAGATGTCGCGCGTCACAATGACTTTGTGGTCCGAGTCGGGATCAACGAGCACACGATAGTTATACTCGCTGTCGTATCCGATGAATATCCCCTTGACTGAAGTCGATTCAAGTTTGGATCGCTTTGACTTCGGAACTTGCGCGTACACGGTTGATCCAAATGGACGGAAGTGCGAGACCTTGGGTTTCTTGCCATAGAATACTTCATAGGCGGTCTTACCCTCCAACTTGGCGTGTAGAATTCGGTTGGCAACAAATGTCGCGTACGCCAATGCATATGACCAATATTTCCATGACAGCTTGGAGGCTGCAAGGACCGCACGAACGATCGCCATCAACGAGCCATTGAACCGTTCGACCGTTCCATTCTGTTGCGGTGTGTATGGTGCAGAGGTCTCATGGAGAATTCCTTGACTTTGGAAATCCGCGCCAATGAGCTTGTTGGTGAATTCGTTGCCATTGTCCGTACGAACGCGCTTGATTTTGCGACCAGTCATTTTTTCAACACCTTGTCGAAATGCGATCCATACGCGAGTGACTTCTTCGGCTGACTTCGTCTTCAACGGAAACGTCCACTTCGCAGTCGAGTACTGGTCTACAATAGCCAGGTATGCCTTTCGACCTTGAAAATCAACTTGATCTTCTGCAACGAATCCGATGTCCATGAATACGCGTTATAGAACATCGGTGACTTGGGTAGCCAACTCTGTGAACTTCGTTGCGCGAGACTTGGAACAGATGCAGGACTCACAGTCGTGGACCTTCTCATCGGTGAGAACTAATCCATCAACTGCGCCTGACTTGACGAGCTCCATGATTGAGCTCACGGGCACATGACCGTAGCGACGATGCCATTCCATCAAAGACGCTCCCACTGTCGCACGGGTTGCGACATGAGCTTGATCCTCGACAATGCGCATAAAGTCGAGCGTATAACCGGTACCGCTGAGCGTCTTCGCCACGATGGCTCCTTGATAGGTGATCGTCATGACGTCCTTGTCATCTTCCCATCCGCACTTGGCTCCCGATTTGTATAGAGCTCGAGTCGAGATGAGGTTCACGGGCGCACCCGGGAGATGATACACGTTCGCAAGTGAGAGCGATGTCCCACTCTTCAACTTGAAACGTACCATCCCATACGTGTCGCAGTGTACTACCTGTCCGCTCGCTGTCTGAACCTCCAGGTTTCCACTTTGACGATTGGAGAGCAAACTGGCGTCTCCAACATAGTGCTGGCTAGCACCTGTGTCCAGTATCCAGATCTCACCCTGGTTAACCTGCGACACCCTATTCGCGACATTGTCTTGAAGCGAATGGCTCTCATCGAGAGACTTGACCGTCAACGCAAATTTAGCCAACTCGTTCGAATTCGCAGATTCCTTCGAGTCCTGCTTCTTCCTTTTGTTGCGGTTGCGCGTACGGCCGCGGTTCTTCTTGGCGTCGTACTTGGGACATTCAGGGTCCATCGCGAAATGACCCTTCCCATTGCATCCCCTACAGACACAGTTCGGGTCACGACTTGCTTGCGTGCTTTGAACGGCTAATGCTCCCGCGTTCTTTAAGAGTTTGTCGAACTTGCCCGACAACTTCCGTTCCGTGTACTCGTCTGTAAGGCGATTGATGACATGATCGACCGATCGATTTTCACCGAGGCGAATTGCTTGCTTCAGCATCTCGTACGACGGGGGTAATGCTTGGAGGATGTACGCGATCATCGCCTCGTCCCCAAACTTCTGACCGAGATCGTCGAGTTGATCCGCCTTGTCGATCATGCTCTTCAAGAACTCGCCCATATTCTCGTCTTCGTCGTACTTCGCATTCGAGAGTTCCATCAACAACGTTCGAATCTTGAAAGGCTTGGCATTCCCTTCATGATGCTGGCGAAGCTTGTCCCAGATATCCTTGGCGGAGAGCGTCTTGCTCTTGACCATCTTGAGATTCGCATCGTCGATACATTGAATGATCAGGGCACGGGCGCTTCTGTCCTTCTTCTGCAAGTTCACGACCACTTGGGTGTCGGTGACCGAGGCATCGAGACCGTGCATGGTCCTCCACTCAGCCAGGCTGACGTCGGAGGGCCGCACATGCCCATGCTCGAGGACGCTCGCGTAGCCCTTGCTCTCGAGGTACGCCTCGACTCGAATCGACCACAGCTCGTAATTATCCTTGCCGAGCTTGGCTATCTTGATCTCCCGAGAATCCTGAGCAATGGTCTCTGATGGACTCATAACCTGTTATTGTAGGAGCGTCTCTAGTTACGTGGCGTCGATGGATCACCTAATGTGAGATAGTGGATCGCTAAAGGTCAATCGACTGTAACAGAGACGCTCCTACAATAACAAAACCTTGGCCGACGCGCGCTCCAAAGGGGTCTCATTTCACGATCCCTTGCCGGCCTTGTCGCCACGAGGGGGCGATGGGCAAAGCCCCCACCCTTCATGGTCATGGCGATGACCTGAGTATTTCATATCGCGAAGCTACAGTGATCAAGCTGAAGCTCGCTCAAGTGGCCCCGAGATTCTCTGGCTCGGGTTCTACTACAAAGACGTTCCCGTTCCATGTCCTGGCAGCTTGAACCGCCGTTGCTGCGCTCGACGATGACTTACTCTTTGACCTTCATTGCCGTTTGTGGTACTTGCTCAAGAGGACGAGAGGACTATTAGGGGATGCCATAAATAAAGGGTGGGAACCAGAGTCAGTACAAGATGGGAGCCGACTCGGCGTGACCCCGTGGCATGAGGGTCGGACTGGTCTATGACGAATGCTTCGAGTCGAGTCATCACGGTCGGTGCCAGTGGGCGGGCCATCTTTCAGGGTAATGTGAGAATTTTTTGGGTATTAAAAAGCCACGTTTGATTATGTCGACGTGGTATATAGTATCTGTGTTGGAATGGGTTGGTGCAACAGAAGACGATCTCGTCTGTGAGCACAGGGGGAGCCAACTGGGTTGAGGCGGTGATCGCGAGTGAGAGCGAGGCCAGGGATTCTTGGGCTCAGTATTCATTAGAAAGTGTCCAATTGGGTATTGCTTAGACATTGGTAGGCTCCGCGCGCAGAAGCGGCTTAGTTTCTCCCCATCCGCTTCTCAATGTGCTTTCGCTGATCAGGGAGTCGATTTCCTCAACGTCTCTAAGAACACTACATGGTAGCGTCTGGCGGCAACGAGACGACTGAGTCACTCAACGCGACACAGCCACCTCCTGAGACACCCGAACATATCAGCGAAGCAAAGCACGACGAGAACAACAGCGGAGTTGATCTTTCCGAGATGGCAACGGAAACTCAATTTATGGCAGCTACCGAGCTCCAGAATCTCAAAGAAGTCGGTCCTCTACGCCACGAGAACTCAGCGGAATGGTTCCGCCGTGCGAGGCGCCTTTTTGACACGACGGGCACTAGTCTACACATCGACTTCGAGATCACTAAACCTGCCAAATAAGGGGAGAAGGAAACCGAGGATGCATTCTACACGAGAGCTTAACGTTGGACCAAGGTTAACAGCCAGGGTCTTCTAGTCATCGAGACGTGCGTCACAAAGGACACGTGGGTCAGCATCGGGGGCAACACGCATTCCTCCTTCCGCCAAGTCTGGGACGCGCTCAAGAAGAGATTTGACCGGCCAGCTCCGGGCTTTACTCTGGAAATCCTTTTCTCTGAGTTCTGCACGTTCGACTACAAGCCCGGCGAGGATCTCAACGATTATCTCGACGAGCTTCTCGACAAGCGCCGCGAAATCGAACGCATGAAGGTGTCCAACTTCCGCGCAGAAATGGGGGAGGATAAGTGGAACGCCTATAACAAGGCACTCCCTTCGGAAGCCATAGAAACCACCCTGGCGATCGACAAATTCGTATGGAAGGCGATCATTCTTGCTAGGATTCCCAGAGATATCGCCGAGCGCGTCCGACACCTCGACGACAACGAGTCGCTCATCGATGCCGCTCGCGATCTCTGGAAGGAACGCCTGGATCGCGAGAAAAAGAACGCAAGCACCGTCAAGCCCGAACAGCCCCAAACGTTTTCGATCACACCGGGATGCGTGCCGGGATGTCGTTGCCCATCGTGCCAGTCCGACCTTTACTCAAAAGTCCTCGCAGCGCAAGCAGTGCAACCACTGGCAGCCAAGCAAAGGGGGCTTCGGATTACCAGAACCACGAGAAATGGACCACGCTTGGCGGCCGCATTGTGAACAACAAGTTCGTCTGCGGTTACAATCAATGCTGGAACTGCTGGGGAGCTGGTCACCTGAAGCAAGCCTGTCCGCACCTCGCGACCATCGATCGTGATTTGTTGAGGGATCGCACGCTGAGGTCATTGGGTATCACGATTGGCTCGCGCAACCAAGCTGCCCTGTTTGTCGAGTTTGAGGGCCCGGGCATGCCCACTTCCGTGTTCGGGCATGGTCATTTCGTAACCGCCTATGGCGCCTCCAACAATCCCGAGGACGAGCGCATCAACAACACCGAGCTCATTTACGACACGGGGGCGACGTGCTCTATCTCACCTCATCGGCGTCATTTTTCTTCCTACGTCCCTGCGCTGTCGAAAGCGTACGTCAAGGACGCTGGGGGACATCTCCATCTCATCGCTGGGAGCGGTACACTCTCGCCGCAATTCGTCCTTGACAGCGGCTCGATCAAAATTTTCGACATCTACAATGTGCTCCACGTTCCAACCATGGTCGCCGCGCTCATCTCGGGCCCCAAGCTTTACAATTGGGGACTTCATTCCTCCTGCGATGGCAAGGTGTTTCGCCTCATCCTCGACGGCCAGACGGTCGCGATCTGCGATGTCGGAGATTGCATGGTGTTCAGGGCACGTCGCATATCTCCCAACGTCACCGACTCGGCCTACGCGCTGATGTCCCATCCGTCATCCGCAGATCTCTTCACCTGGCACGAACGCGTGGGACATGTCGGCGCTGCTGCTCTGAAGAAGATGGAGAAGGAGGGACTGGCTCGGGGATTGAGGATCTTGTCGGGAGGTAGATCGGTAGATTCCTGCGAAGCTTGCGGTCTCGGTCGAGGCGCACACCCATCCGTCCCGAAGATTGCCACTACCCGAGAGGCTGTGCCGTTGCGAAAGCTTTTCACCGACGTTTGGGGACCGGTCAAATACCCTTCCTTGGCCGGACACACGTACCTCCTTTCGATCATCGATGACGCTTCCCGTTTCCACTGGATCTTCCCCCTCAAACACAAGAGCGAAGTCACTCAACACATCATGATTTCATCGAGCGTGTTGAGCGCGAGCGGGACCTGCCAGTGGTGAAGATCCAGAGCGATGGGGGCGGAGAGTACGTAAACGGAGCGTTGAAGACACATTTGGCTGCGAAGGGCATCGACCACATCGTCACGGTCCCTTACGAGCACCATCAGCAAGGTATTGTTGAACGATACTGGCGGACCCTTTTCGAAGGCGTGCGATTGTGCCTTGCCCATTCGAACTTGCCAACCTCCTACTGGTGTGACGCTGCCTAAGCATTCGCCTACATCTCGAACTGGCGTTCGTCGAGAGCGAATGCCGGGGGAAAGTCGCCGTACGAGCTCTACCACGGTCGGATCCCTGATGTTCACCGTTTTCGGGTTTGGGGATGCAACACCACCGTCAACTTGCCCTCGCATGCTTGGCAATCGAAAGTATCTCCTCCAGGCGTGTTGTGCACGTTCGTCGGCTACAGTCCACTCGGATGGCTTTTCATTCGACACGATAATGGCCGTTTGATTCAGTCTTCCGACGCGCGTTTCTACGAGCGAAGTTTCGGGCGCAAGGTTGTTGCACCCACCCCTCCCATCGCAATCAACATTTTTGAAGACCTCGAGCATCCGGACGACGAACCCGCTGTCGCTGTGCCAGTTCCGGAGGAAGAATTGGACGAAGCTCACGATGATGACCCCGACCGGGATATGAGCATGTTATGCCCACGGGGGAGCGCACTGCGGAACTAGCCAACCGCTGGGGTGCGATCTCGGGCACTCGTCGACGACTGATTGTGGACGATGGAAATTTCGTTAAACTCGCCGATCTTCTCGACGATGACTGCCACCGGTTACCTCTCGTGGGTCACATTGACCTCTCCCGGTGTGACGGGGGCTGGACACCTCTTGCGGACGTTGTCGGCGATCTTGACACCAAACACATTGTCGGAGACTGCTACGAGCTTTGGACTGGCAACCCGGACGAGCCCACTTTCCGCGAAGCGATGAATGGTCCGGATAGGGAGCAATGGTGTGTTGCGTATGCACGTGAGCTATCGAACCATGAGGGCATGGGCACCTGGGACAAGGAGGAGTCTCAGCCACCAGTCGGACGAAGGGCAATCCCAACCAAGGTGGTCCTCCTGAAGAAGCGCAACGATTGAGGGGAGGTACTCACTTTCAAAGCCCGACTTGTCGCTCGAGGCAATCTTCAAAAGCCGGGAGACTACGGAACCACGTACGCTCCTACCGCCCACATCGCTTCGGTACGCATTTTGAACGTTCTGGCGCATGTCCATTGCTGGCGACGCCGACAATTCGATGTCAACAACGCGTATCTCAATGCCAATGTCTCGGAACAGGTTTGGATCCAGCTGCCGGACAAGACAGTCCATCGCCTTCGTCGCTCGATTTACGGTCTGAAGCAAGCCGGTCACGATTGGAATCAGACACTTCACGATGAATTGACGAAGAGTCACGGTTTCGAATGCATCGAGGAAGATTGTGGGATGTATCGTCGTGTTCGCGAGGTTGGGGGCAAGTCTCTCACTCTTTTGCTGGCGATGGCATCATCACGGGTGACGATGACATTGAGGAGTTCCTTCTCGCTTTCGGTGCACGTTTCAAGCTTCGGGAAGGTGAGGTCAACATGTTCCTTGGCATGAAAATTACGGTCGACGAGACGCGGGGGGAGCTTCGCATGGATCAGCGTCACCTTGCGGAGTCCATTCTTGCAACTCGAGGATTCACGGATTGCAAGCCTGCATCGACACCGTGGTTGGACAGCTACTCGCCGTCTGGTCATGTCATGGACACCTCGTTCCCATATCGTAGCGTCGTCGGGGAGCTTCTCTGGCTCGCTGGGTGCACTCGTCCCGACTTGTCGTTCACGGTGGCTCATCTCGCTCGTTTCATGTCCGATCCTCAAGCCGAACACATCGCTCGCGCCAAGCATGTACTCCGCTACCTCAAGGGCACGGTGTCTCTCGGCCTCGTCTACCATCGGGACCTTGGAACCGAGATTGTGCCGTACTCCGATGCCAATCACGCTGGCGACAAATCGTCCCGGGTTTCCGTCTCGGGTCATGTTGTCCAGATGGCGGGCTGCGCAATCACTTGGTCGGCCCGACGGCAGACTGGCATGGCTCATTCGTCCATCGAAGCCGAATATGTCGCCCTTTCGTCAACGTGCAGAGAAGTCATGTGGCTGCGCTCGCTGTTATTCGCACTTGGATTCCCATGCGTTGGTCCGACCATCATCCGAGCGGATTCCACGGGTGCCATCGCGCTCTCAAAGCATCCAACTTCGCACACAACGACGAAACACATCTCGATTGCATATCACCTTTCCAGACGGTTGCAAGACGATGGCCATGTCGACATTTGCTGGGTTGAGACGAATCTCATGGTTGCGGACATCATGACCAAGGGTCTGGGCAAGGCCAAGCACGAGCATTTCGTCGAACACCTTGGGCTCACAGCCGTAGCTCGTCAGGGGAGGTGTTGGAATGGGTTGGTGCAACAGAAGACGATCTCGTCTGTGAGCACAGGGGGAGCCAACTGGGTTGAGGCGGTGATCGCAAGTGAGAGCGAGGCCAGGGATTCTTGGGCTCAGTATTCATTAGAAAGTGTCCAATTGGGTATTGCTTAGACATTGGTAGGCTCCGCGCGCAGAAGCGGCTTAGTTTCTCCCCATCCGCTTCTCAATGTGCTTTCGCTGATCAGGGAGTCGATTTCCTCAATGTCTCTAAGGTGTGCTACTTTGTAATAGATCCGCTTCTCAATGTGCTTTCGCTGATCAGGGAGTCGATTTCCTCAACGTCTCTAAGAACACTACAATCTGATTGGTCGGGGATCGCGGTTCTCTCGCGATCTGAGGGTGCGGTTCTGAGCTCTCCCTCTCTCTCTCTACTTCTCCACCGTACTCTTGTATAAATACTGGAATCCACAGTCCTTGTACGTAAACGTCATATTTTTCACCTCGACTCGAAAGAAGTAGTGCCTCGCGGTCGCACATCCCAACCTTCCTTCTCATCCCAAGTCAAAATCCTGGTCGATCGCTCTCTCTCTCTCCATCTCCCCGATTCCGGCTCCCCCTGTTCTCGGCTTCCTGGCCTCGCTCGCTCTCCTCTTCGCCGTACTCTCCTGTCTAGAGCTCCAATCTCGTGGGCGTATTCTAGTATTCGATCTCCCCTGGGCTCCCACATTTACTAAGATCGAAAGCTTTACATCGATGAGGATGAAAGATCGATCGATGGGCTTCGAGGGTGGATGAGAGTCCGCCGATCGCCCAGCCACCTCTTCAAGCTCGATCGACAAGATTTTCGAGTGAAGGAGGAAAGATTGGGACGGTCGTAGGGATATCTTGCGACAACAGGGTAAATCTATGGATGGGTGTTTGAGGCATGCTTCTGGTTCATCAATAAGTACTGTATAGGTATGATCGGTTGGGGATCACATGTATCTTGCCATCCGGGGCAGCCAGTTAATGTGGTCCAGCGCCCGATAAGGGTCGCCTCTTTTTGTAGACTAGCTGGAATTCAAATTCTCATTCTCTGGGTGCAGGCAAGGCAGTGCATGAGAAGAGTCGACCATGACTCATCGAGTGATGACAACGATAACATCCAACGTGATCGCTGTCTCGCCGGAAGTTACGAGTAAAGTGCAGACACGAGAGGCGTTCTCCCCCAAGCAATCTCAAGTGTTGAAGAATCTGCACATTCCATCGATCCAACCAATTTGAACAAACACCAAAGACCAAACAAGCTCACGCCCACCTCGCCACCTTACGCCATCTCACCTCATCCTATCTCTACTACCACTCAGCACACCTTCTCCTACTCCTCCCCGCCCCTCGCCCTCTCTTCTTCTGTTCCAACCATTGTCGTTCGTCGTCGTCGCCGCCGCCGCCACCCTGTGAATCCTCGACTGCGCCGCGTGGGAAGGCAAAATCGGGATCGAATACCTTGAGCTGGGGAAGGACTATTTGTGACAATGTTTCCGACATAAATCTTGCCTGCACGCCGTATGTCCGATGGATTCAGTAGTCGACCTCGGTTCGTTGGGGAACTGCCTCAACGGATGGGGCAACGCCTTCGAAAATCGAGCTGGGAAGGGCTCACGTCTTGCTGCATGCGCGGACACAAGCCTCGTCGCACATTTCCCCAGATACTGGACAGCAAGCAGAGCAAGCTCCGATTCTGATGAGGGAACACTAATCAGACAGTGGCAATGTAAAAGTTGTCGATGCAAGTAGCCCCCGAGGTTGGGCCTGGTGGCCGACCGGACCACCGGCGGCCCCGGGCACGTGCAGTCACTGCAGTCACTTACGCTGGCCCGCAGTGTGAACAATCAACCTGGACGCACTTTCCGGAGGAACCACACTTGGAACCCTCACCGCAACTGGGGTGACATTTGGGGGGGGGGGAGTTGGCACCAGGGGCCCCTCGAACGATGGTGATTGCTAGCGCGAGGCCGAACAGGGAGAGGAGTGATGCTCTCATGTCGAGTTCAAGTTGGGGTGAAGAGTTGAGGAGGGGAGTGATGAATAGGAAGGAGGGAGAGGGAGGATGAACCGATCGGGTTGAAGTACTGCGCCGGGCATAAACCACCATACTACCACCGTTCGGCCTGGTTTTGTCATGTTCGGCATCTTAGCGGGTCTTTTGTCCAGCACTGGGCGCCATGGGCGGTGTCTGATGTTTCAGTGCGCATCGGGGGAAGGATTAGTCTAGTGATAGCGCCTCATCGAGTCATCGGGGGAACTGTGAGTAGAAGGGTGCGGTGCAATTGCAGAATCCGAACCTGATAAGCTAGTGTGTGGTCACTAGTGATTTCCGGTTGGGCATCGCTGCACCGCCTAAAATCATCCGCCACGGCAGAGGTCGGCCCGGCTGGGCTGCTTCGTTTTGTCTGAGGTAAGAGATGTCGTCTGAAGTGTTCGCGGTAGGTGGGTATCCTGGAGCATGAAGGATCTCACAATTGGGACATCCAATCTCTTTCAAGACCGATAAGGCCCGCCCCGCGTTGGCGATCGTCAGAGGGCGGTCCTGAGTTAAGTTCGGTTTTGCAAGAGGAGATAGGGGGGGGGGGGGCGGGGCTTAACCCATTAGACCGAAGCGGGCTTAGCCGGAGACCGAAGTTGAACCTGCACCGCATGGCGTGTGAACGCTTACCTCATCCGCCGTCTAATGTCATTATCACATGCCCGTCTTCCCGTTTGAATTTGTGGGATCACATGTCAAACATTTGTGTTTCCGTCAGTGGCCCTTTGCCTCGGGAACGTCGACCCGAGGCGCAACTCTTCAACGCCCAGGAAATGCGTATACACTTATTGCTCCACCGTTACGTTGATATATGCGGAAGATAAAACACTCGCTGAAGAAATTTTTATGGGAGTGAGGTGCGATATACTTTGTAGATACAAGCATAAGTCTCAGCTGATATCTGGGAGGCTGCGCCTCCGAGCGGAAGCAGCCGAAAGCGCTGCAAGGGCAGCTGAAAGCGCTGCAAGGGAAGAAGTGGCCATGTCTTCTTGAACGATGCCATCGAACATCACTGCCGATCGATGAATATATCCCCTTGAAACCTCAGACTACCTCGGGCCGCCCAACTGATGCGACACACGTTCTCCCCCGGCCCAGCCTTTCTAAAAAGGTAAAAGTCTGCTCATTTTATCGATCGGTTCGACCAACGTGCATAATGCCGAAAGCCAAGAAGAACACAGCTCCACTCCTCTACTCCCTCCCGTCCTCAATGTCGCGTATGTACAACTCCTCGTCACTCCTCGGTACTACCTCTCCTGTTCCAATTGCCTTTGCCGCCGTGAGTCCAAGGGTTCTCATAGGATCAGATCACCGGAGGATCCAAGCCTTCGCGCCCGACGAGGAAATCTACGCGCAAAATTCCAGGTCTTCCGTGACAGCCGGTCTTGACCCTTTCCGGGTATACGCGAAGCAGGCTCGAATCTTCCATGATGATCTGGCTCAATATGGTCATAATCCGGTGATGTACTGGAAGGCCCAGCAAGGCATCCCGTCACAAGCGGCACTAGCGGAAATGGCGATCGACTTCTTGACGATCCCACCCACCGCTTGCGATGCGGAGCGAGCTTTCTCCGCGGGACGCCGCACCATCAATCACTTGCAACATGCGACCTCACCGGAAACTCTGAACGCGAAGATGTGTCTCGGAAGCTGGGCCGACGCCAGAGATCCGCTTCATGGCTCAACGGAGGCCACAATCAGAAGGGCAACAGAAGTTCTACAGGGTATGTACCACTATCCGACATGACCTTTGTTACACAAATCTAAACTGACTATAAAATCATGTTCGCATTTTGTAGATGTCATGCGAGACCCACCTACACCGGCGAGGGCAACGCGCGCGATCGGAGCTCATAAAAAAAGGCGAATCAGTGAGGTGATCATTTCGGATGATGATGATGATAATGAGTCCGACAAGGATGAGGAAGATGGTTATGATGGGCACAACACAAGTGGTGGTAGTAGTGAGAGTGATGCGCTCAACACCGATAGCGACAACTAGTGAGATGTAGTCATCTGTTGCCATATAAGGCAGTTCAATGTCTCAGATCAAATTGATCCTTCTGGATAGGATCAAGAAAGGATCGATCAACGCGGATTGGGAAAAAAAAAAAGATCGGATCTGATCCGATCCTCCGGTGATCTGATCCTATGGGAACCCTTGGCTGTGAGGGGTTTGACCTCAAGATACGCAACGGAGAAGGACTTGCGCTCGGATATGGTGAGTCTCATACTCAGCGCCTGGCTTGTTGCATTTCGGACCCCATCACTGCACTCGAGAAGAATTTTTCATCACACCGGCGTCTATATGCACCACAGTGCGCCATATTTACACAAAGCCGTCACCAGCAATGCCTCAGTGCAGTGTTTCTTGAAAAGGGGGTTAGACTTATGTAAAGTCAAAGCCATTAGATCTATGCAGCCCTCACATTCACAGAACCATTGATACATGAGCCCCAACGACCCTTCTTATTCCATAGTTTTGAAGAATAGGCACAATCGAGAAGAGAGAGGAGAAGAGAGAGAGAGAGAGAGAGCCGAGCCGACAGGCGGTCGGGCCGGTCCGAGCGGCAGTACCGGGTCGTCGGAGCGATTTTTCATGTTTCTGGCTGTTGGAGAGCGATTTTTGGGCAATTTCATAACATTGAATTTCTCATGTTCTCAAAACTCTTCCAATATACGACTCAAAAATAGGTACAAATCGACCTTTCAGACACCTTATCCCGATGTACAAACCGGCCTAAAATCGCTGTTTTTTCGAGACGCACCGGGTCCTACTGTCGCCGCCCGTTGGCGCGCTCAGGGCGCGGTGGCTCAGACCGTCGCTCACTCTTTGCCTCTGCCACGGTTCATCGTCTCCCCAGATTCCATCCTGGATCCGAGCTGACCATGTCGGACCTCAACCCACGTAAGTTTTCACACTACAGGCTGTGCGTCGTCATCGGGTGTCGCGTCCCTTCGCCCTCGCCCCCTCGCTTGCTCCCCCCTGTCGCATCCCCGGACCTTGGCCTCGGCTGGGCGGCCGGCGATCCGCCACGATCGTCTTTCGTCCTCCTCGTCGTTCAACGCATAGCAATCGACTACGGCGGTCAGCCGGTCAGCGAGGACGACATTTAACGTCACCTCTGAGTGTGCCACTCTGAAGGACTCGTCAGCTGGCCGCTCCCCTCGCTTCTGCGGGTCGTTCTGGCGCCGGACGGGCTGTGGTTTTGTGGTGGTCCGGTGACGTTGGTCGTCGTCGGCGTTGGCGGTGGGCCTGGGCGCGGGGGCCAAGGCTGGGGTGGGCTCTGCGGACGGGCAGCGTCGACGGATGCTCGGCTCGGATGTCCTCTGTCGCACATTGGGGTGCCGTGGAGTGCGCTTCCACCATCGCCCGACTGGTCATCTCTTGGAACGTCATTCCTAGCCTGGATCACATCCGGCGTGTCGAATAAGCCGCCAGCTGACCACCCTCGCTCTCCGGTCCCACTCCGCCTTGCTGCTCCACTCCGATCCCACAGCCACCATCCCACTCAAGACCCCCAATTCACCCTCCCCCGTCCTCCCACCTACCCCACAAGATGTCAAGCGTAGGCTCAGCGTCCTAGCCCCACGCGTCGACACGAGCGCCACCACCGCCGCTTCCGGCTCCACTTCCTCGGCCGGACAGTCCCGATTCGCGTCTGCTTCTCCCTCGATGCCGACTTCTCCGGGCGCCAACTTGGACGTTTCGGTAGGGTCGAAAAAGGTGAGCGGCTTTGCCGAAGTACCACCGAAGAGAGGTCAGCACCTAACGCTGCGCTTGGACACAAAATTCATTCTCACAGGCCCAAGCTTCGTCTTCGGCACTTTCGTCCTCGGGCATGTCTTCCACTTCCGAGGACGAAGCTGATACGTCTTCTTCAGCTATCGTCCAAGCTCGCAATAATCAGAACAACGCACAAGTGCCCCTCTCCGCCATCTCCGAAGCCGACTCGGGTACCGACTCTGACGCCTCCTCCGACGCAGCAGGCGAACGTACCCATCGTCGTGCTCGAGGATTAGGTGTTCCAGCGGATCAAGTGACCAAAGCGATGGAGAGGTTGAGGATCAGTCGGGAGAGTAGTCGGTTGGCGGAGAGTGTGGCGCTCAAGGGGGGTTATCTGATGAAGAAGGGGGAGAGGAGGAAGGCTTGGAAGAGGAGGTGGTTTGTCTTGCGCGGTGGGCGGTTGGCGATGTACAAGAATGAAAAAGTGCGCGGCTCACTTTTTCGGATCCTGTAGAAGGCGTTGCTGACGGTGTCGGAGATGACCGCACAGGAATATCGCTTGCTTCGGTTGATCCCTCTCGCCGACATCCACACCTGTTCACCGATCGAACTCAAGAAACATGCCCACACCTTCGGCATCGTCACCCCGAAACGCACCTACTACGTCAAAGCCGATTCGGAACAAGAGGTGCGCGAATGGTGCCAGGCCGTCCAACAAGCCAAGAGGGATCTTACCGCTTCGACGACGGTGACTTCGCTTCCCGACGGCGGGTCCGGAGATATCACACCCTTGGGGAAAGGGGCTCGTAGTCCAGGGGTGGGGAGACTGGTGCCGAATCTGTCGACTTCGACCACGGCCGCCGAGCAAGGGGGAAGTTTTCTCTCGTCGCCGGAGTTGCAACCGATGCGCAACTTCCCTCCGTCGCCTATCGCGGTGGGGGGTCCGATCAACGGTAACGAAGCTGGTTCGGGTCTGTCGTCGTCTTACACCTCTACCTCTTCCGGAGGTGATGGCGGAGGAGCAGCAGGTCTCGGCATCCCCGGCGCATCAGGCTCGACCAACCGAAGTGGCTCGACCGCGCCTCCCAACTCATTCGCGCCTGGTGCGGAAGGTGCCTTGGGTCTTCGAGGCGCAGATGGCCACACGCTCGAACTCGACGCCGTCGATGCCGGACTCGCTCGGCAAGGTTCGCAACAACGGTCGAGTAGTATCGTCAGTGATCGGAGTACGGGCAGGGACTCGTACCTCGGTGTGAACGTCGCTGGGGTTTCGGCAACGGAAGGAGGAGGGTGGGATTACTTTGGTGGTGGGAGCGGGGCGCTATCGAGAACTTCAATGTCGTTGAATCCACCTCTCAGTCCTGGAGGAGGTGGTGGAGTGTCAAGCTCAGAGGACGAAGACGGGTTCGACACCTACGATGCTTCGTGGATTGGTACTTCAACTGCTCCACCCGCTTCCCCCGGTCCGGCAGGGAGAACCTCTCGTCAACTCACCTTTGCCGAACAAGCTCCCACAACACCTCTACGTTCCCCCGTCGCTCTTACTACGAACCCCCCTTCAACCCCCGGTACAGGCTTTACTGACCCCAACAAGATCATCCTTTCCGGCTATTTGATGAAACAAGGCAAACGCAAAACATGGCGTAAACGATGGTTCGTGTTGATGTCGACGCGGTTGATGTATTCGAGGTCGCATATGGAGGGGAAGATTCATCGGCAGATTCCGTTGAGTAAGATTTTGGACGCGATCGAATTCGAAGGCACGAAAACGGGTGGGGGTGGGGTGATGGGTTCGATTCCGGGAACGCCCTTGTTGGGTAATGGAGGACCTTTAAGTACGGGAGGGGGAAGTGGTGGTTCAGCGGGGTTGAATACGATGCCGGGGAGTGAGGGTCGCGCAGGTGGATCAGGGTCGACGTTCGATCATTGTTTCAAGATCATCACTCCGAAAAGAACGTTCTTGGTCTGTGCTCCGTCGGAAGAGGATGAGATCAAGTGGTTGGCTGCGTTGCAGTGTTTGGTGCAGAGGAAGAACGGAGCAAATGGTGCGGTCGTCGGTGGGGTGGCGACGATGACGAGTGGGGGTTCGGGAGCTGGAGCAGGGGCAGGGGCGCCGATCGCGCAAACTACGTCGACGTCGAGTGCGTCATTGTTCGCTCAAGCACCGCCCGTCACGAGACGACCTTCGGCGTTGGGGATTGTGAGGAGGAGGAGCGTCACGGATGCGGCGAAGGAGGCGGTCGATGAGGTCGAGAGGAGGTATCATCCCACGAGTCAGGCTGCGAAGACGTAGATGGGATGGGGATGAGAGCCGTTTCGGCGAGGTAGGGAATGTAAATGCGAGTGGGTTTTGTCTACTTTTCAAACACGCCGGTTCGGCCACCTCGAACGAGAGAGAGAGAGAGAGAGAATCTTCCCACCCCGAAGAAAAACTCGCCATTCCATGTTGCGAATCGTACCCAAGACATCTACTTGATCTTCGGCCTCTTTACCCCTCCCCCACCAGAACCTATCTCATGCACCTCCACTTCGACGCTGTCGAATTCGAGACCGTTGTCATGAACTGAGGGACGGCGCGGGTGAGGTTTGGTGCTTGAAGCTGGGGTTGTTGCGGCGGGTGGTGCGGGCCCGGTTGTGGGTGGTGTAGGTTCGGAAGGCTCGGAAGGCTCGGAGGGTAAGCGACGTTTCCTTTCGTTCTTGGTGTTTTCCGGTAATGTTGTTGAGGTGGGCTGGGTGAAGGAGATGGGTGCTCCGACGGCGGTGTCGGTAGTGGATGTGGTCGTTGTGGAGGTGAGTAAACTCGGGTTGCTAAAGACACCTTTGTACGTTTGACGCATAGCGACTGCGGCAGTACAGAAGAAAGATGCATCAGGTCTGGAAGAAACCGGCTCCGAAAACAAAGCTGTGTAGCACGCACGGCCTTTGAGAATTACGCGTTGAGGATGACTCGAGATCGCCTCCTTTGCCGAAGTCGGATCCAAACCGATCAACGAGCATCTGCGCTCACAACTCAACTGACATCAGTCAATCCCCAACCTTCTCATCCCCAAGCTCATCCGCAACTCGACTCACAAATTAATCATATCCTTGACTCCTCTCATCTCCCCCTTCCCCTTCGCCCAACTACTCAACACTACCCCTCCCCCACCCATCGCGCGCACAATTTCTCTCGCTCCAGAGATCCAATTCCTTCTCCTCGTACTACTCGCATGATTCGATGCGCCCGCTTCGTCAGCACATGTAATACCACGATAGACAATCTCAATTTTCATTCCCGAGCGTTGGAGGGTATGGATCAGCCCTCGTTTTAGCGGGAAGGGTAGGCGGGGGGATAGGGAGGGATCGAGGGTGATCAAGCTGGGGGCGTAGGGGGAGGAGGCGGAGAGGGAGAGGGATACGTGACTGAAAGAGGTGAGGGTCGTGGGTTGGATTGAGAGGAGGGTTGTCGAGTGGGGAAGGAGGGAGGATGTGGATTGGCTCTGTAGGGCAGTATGGTATAGCAAAAGTAGACGATCAAAGATGATAGGAAAAGATTGTTGGAATCAACAACGATCCCGAAATGATCAACAAAAGATGAGAACGGCTGGACTAGGAGTCGAACCTGAGTCGCGTCCATTAATTGGAAAGGAAAAGCTTTGACCTGCTAGGCTATCCGGCCCCTGATATCAGTGCAAGGTCTACTAACACCTTCAACAAAGATAAGGGAGAAGCATATAGGAGACCGAGAGGCGAGAGAGACGGAAAGAGCCTAGAGGGGTAGAACCGAGAGAGAGGGAGGGCCGAGAAACGAGACCGAGACGCTGAGACTGGAGACTGGAGACTGGAGAACGATGCCAAACGAGACTTGAGACACGCAGGAAGTGAGAACCAGGTAAGATGATGCTGTGTCGAATCCAAGAAGTGGTTTACCTGAAAACAAGAAGCAACTCTCCCAAAACGTCCCGGCCGGTCAAACCGCTGCCCTCCCTTCCCGGGAAAGCGCAGCCCAAGGTGCGTCTCTGTCATAGTCAGGGTCCTATAACAGCTAAAGGCTCAGTTCGTGATCAAGTTAAATCTTGATTACTGTTCCCTTTTGGTGGCCTATGTGGCTAGAGCCCTAGACTAAATTAAATAACTGAGATAAAGTAGGCTGACTCTGACAGTCTCGAAAAAACCCGTTCTTGGGCCGATTTGTACACCGTCTATCCCTATCCAAGGGGCGTAAGTATCCCGGTGTAAGATCAAGTTATCCATTCAAACTGAGAAAGGTACTTTCCATCAAAATTTCCCCCCTGTAGCATGTTACAAGGCATAAAAGAGCCCCAAAAGTACAAATCTCCGAGAGGCACGTTGGGCTGAGCTTTCCCGGGTCCTCCCTTCGGTCCCCTTCACCGTCGCACATCCGCCGCACATCCGGCCCGGCCTTCCGTCCAAATCCTGCCTTATTGGTCCCATCATTGCTCGTCATTTTCCGAGTCCTTGGCGGCGCAAAAGTGGAGGCCCGTTCAAAATCGCTTCCTCTTCCGCCCGTGAGCCGTCTAGCCTCCTTCCTCTCGTGAGCCGCCGGAAGTGACTCGTCGTCAAGGCGCCTGGGTCCGGACCTTGCTGCCACTACGACTGCTATTAGCCTCGATATTTTGAAATGACGGATGCGACGGGATCCCGAGTACCACAGCAGAGAAGGGGAGGGTCAGAGTGTTCGTTCTTTGGAAGACCGAGGAGCGGGGCACTTGCCAGGCCGAATTGTCCACGATGGGAAACGCTCTCAACTTGCTCGTCGCCGCAGTCTCGGATACGGCTTCGGTTGAATGGGTCTCGCCGCCCCCCCTATCTTCTATTGCAAGACCAAACGGCTTGGCTCGGAACCGCGTTCCGACGATCGCCAGGAAGGGGCGGATCATTGCTGACTCTGGGCAGGTATTCAGGTTTCCATGGTGATCATGCTCCAAGGTACCTTGAACACTTCGACCAACTTCTCTCTCACATCCAACGAAAGCCACAAACTTCCGCTGACCCTGGGGCAACCACCTCGGAGTTGCAGGGCAATGCAGGAATGCCGAACCGGAGATAGATGACTAGTGGCTATGCACCACTTTGATGCGGAGGTTCCCGCTCGTACGATTGCACCGCACAGTTGCGCCGCTGAAATGGTCTCCCCTGTCAGGCGGTTTCACTAGGCTGAAATCTCGAATCAAGCCCGGTGCGGATAAAAAGTCTCCCGCAACGAGGCCGAACGTGACCAAAACCCACCTAGACCCACCCAACGGTGATTCATGACCGGCCCAATACCTGTTTCACGCCCACGGCTCTCTCTCTCTCTCTCTTTCTCTCTCTCGCCTTCCTATTCCACTCCGCTCCTCAAACCTTCACTTGAACTTCAGCTCGAGATGAAAGCATCGCTCCTCTCCCTCCTCGGCCTCGCGCTCGCGATCAGCGTCGTTCAAGGACGACGCGGCCGCGCCTTGGGGGACTGTTCTACTGGACACATACGTTGCCCCCCTGGTCAAACATGCCTTCATGGGCATTGCGTTTCGCTTGGTGTGCCATCCGATCAGTGTATCGCTTGCATCATGGAGTAAGTGACGGAACTCTGACCGGGGCCGCCGGTGGTCCGGTCAGCGACCACTGCAGGCCCAACCTCGGCGACTACTTGCATCGACACCTTTCACGATGCCACTGTCTGATTAGTGTTCTTTTTTCCAATCAGTTCCACAGACTGCTACAATAAGTGTAAGGGCGGACCGCTCGGCGAGACATGCCGGACCGGCTGTGACAGCGTGTACGTTAGCCTCTAGCCACTCCCAGCTGGATTTCCGAAGGCGTTGCCCCATCCGCTGAGGCAGTTCCCCAACGAACCGAGGTCGGCTACTGAATCCATCGGACCTACGGCGTGCAGGGAAGCAGCCTGTCAAAAGAAGAACAAATGTTACCAATAGTCCTCCCAGTTCCAAGGTAGCCGATCGCGAGTTTGCCTTCCCACGCGGCGCAGTCGAAGATTCACACGGTGGCGACGACGAACGACAACGGTTGGAACAGGAGGCAAGGCGGGGAGGAGTAGGAGCAGGAGTGCTGAGTGGTATTAGGAGTCGGTTGAGGTGAGATGGCGAGAGAGATGGGGAGGTGGACGCGCGCTTGTTTGGTCTTTGGTGTTTGTTCATATTGGTTCGATCGATGAAATATGCACATTCTTCATTACTTGGGAATGCTTGGGGGAGAACGTCTCGTGTCTGAACTTTAGCTCGGACTTTCCGGCGCGACAGTGATCACGTTGGATGTTGTCGCTGTCATCACTCGATGAGCCATGGTCGACTCTTTCCATGCACCGCCTTGCCTGCACCCAGAGAGGCTGCCCCGGATGGCAAGATAAATGTGATCCTCAACAGATCATACCCATACAGTACTTATTTTGATGAACCAGAAGCATTCTTCAAACACCTATCCATAGATTTACCCTGTTGTTGCAAGATGTCCCTACGACCGTCCCGATCTTTCCTCCTTGACTCAAAAATTCTGTCGACCGAGCTTGAAAAAGTTGCTGTGCGATCCGCGGACTTTCATTCCACCCTCGAAGCCCATCGATCCATCTTCATTGATGTAAAGCTTTCGATCTTAGTAGATGTGGGAGCCCAGTGGAGATCGAATACTAGATTACGCCCACGAGATCGGAGCTTTAGACACAAACGAAAAACATGGCGTAAACGATGGTTCGTGTTGATGTCGACGCGGTTGATGTATTCGAGGTCGCATATGGAGGGGAAGATTCATCGGCAGATTCCGTTGAGTAAGATTTTGGACGCGATCGAATTCGAAGGCACGAAAACGGGTGGGGGTGGGGTGATGGGTTCGATTCCGGGAACGCCCTTGTTGGGTAATGGAGGACCTTTAAGTACGGGAGGGGGAAGTGGTGGTTCAGCGGGGTTGAATACGATGCCGGGGAGTGAGGGTCGCGCAGGTGGATCAGGGTCGACGTTCGATCATTGTTTCAAGATCATCACTCCGAAAAGAACGTTCTTGGTCTGTGCTCCGTCGGAAGAGGATGAGATCAAGTGGTTGGCTGCGTTGCAGTGTTTGGTGCAGAGGAAGAACGGAGCAAATGGTGCGGTCGTCGGTGGGGTGGCGACGATGACGAGTGGGGGTTCGGGAGCTGGAGCAGGGGCAGGGGCGCCGATCGCGCAAACTACGTCGACGTCGAGTGCGTCATTGTTCGCTCAAGCACCGCCCGTCACGAGACGACCTTCGGCGTTGGGGATTGTGAGGAGGAGGAGCGTCACGGATGCGGCGAAGGAGGCGGTCGATGAGGTCGAGAGGAGGTATCATCCCACGAGTCAGGCTGCGAAGACGTAGATGGGATGGGGATGAGAGCCGTTTCGGCGAGGTAGGGAATGTAAATGCGAGTGGGTTTTGTCTACTTTTCAAACACGCCGGTTCGGCCACCTCGAACGAGAGAGAGAGAGAGAGAGAGAGAATCTTCCCACCCCGAAGAAAAACTCGCCATTCCATGTTGCGAATCGTACCCAAGACATCTACTTGATCTTCGGCCTCTTTACCCCTCCCCCACCAGAACCTATCTCATGCACCTCCACTTCGACGCTGTCGAATTCGAGACCGTTGTCATGAACTGAGGGACGGCGCGGGTGAGGTTTGGTGCTTGAAGCTGGGGTTGTTGCGGCGGGTGGTGCGGGCCCGGTTGTGGGTGGTGTAGGTTCGGAAGGCTCGGAAGGCTCGGAGGGTAAGCGACGTTTCCTTTCGTTCTTGGTGTTTTCCGGTAATGTTGTTGAGGTGGGCTGGGTGAAGGAGATGGGTGCTCCGACGGCGGTGTCGGTAGTGGATGTGGTCGTTGTGGAGGTGAGTAAACTCGGGTTGCTAAAGACACCTTTGTACGTTTGACGCATAGCGACTGCGGCAGTACAGAAGAAAGATGCATCAGGTCTGGAAGAAACCGGCTCCGAAAACAAAGCTGTGTAGCACGCACGGCCTTTGAGAATTACGCGTTGAGGATGACTCGAGATCGCCTCCTTTGCCGAAGTCGGATCCAAACCGATCAACGAGCATCTGCGCTCACAACTCAACTGACATCAGTCAATCCCCAACCTTCTCATCCCCAAGCTCATCCGCAACTCGACTCACAAATTAATCATATCCTTGACTCCTCTCATCTCCCCCTTCCCCTTCGCCCAACTACTCAACACTACCCCTCCCCCACCCATCGCGCGCACAATTTCTCTCGCTCCAGAGATCCAATTCCTTCTCCTCGTACTACTCGCATGATTCGATGCGCCCGCTTCGTCAGCACATGTAATACCACGATAGACAATCTCAATTTTCATTCCCGAGCGTTGGAGGGTATGGATCAGCCCTCGTTTTAGCGGGAAGGGTAGGCGGGGGGATAGGGAGGGATCGAGGGTGATCAAGCTGGGGGCGTAGGGGGAGGAGGCGGAGAGGGAGAGGGATACGTGACTGAAAGAGGTGAGGGTCGTGGGTTGGATTGAGAGGAGGGTTGTCGAGTGGGGAAGGAGCGAGGATGTGGATTGGCTCTGTAGGGAAAGGAGAAGGAGGGTCAGAGTTTTCGGTCTTTGGAGGACCGAGGAGGGGGGCACTTGCCAGGCCGAATTGTCCGCGATGGGAAACGCTCTTGACTTGCTCGTCGCCGTAGTCTCGGATATGGATACGCCATAGCTGGAGGATCTGGTCTTCTATCAAAGCTGTCGAAGAGGAGGAGGTCTGGGCTGTTCGGGGGTCCAGGTCGGGGTAAAGTGGGGTGGGGAAGGAGAGCAAAGAGGGGTCTGTGGTCGTTGGGATGGATATGACGAGGCATATGGTGGAGTAACCGACTGTGGGAGGGATAACTTGAGGTTCTAAGTGACCATGAGCGGGGTGTAGAGCTCGACAGCGCAGTCAACGCACGCGTCGCGGCCAGCTCGACCTTGTCCCTCATGTCCTTTGCTTCCGCACTCGTCCATGATCGCACAAGATCGTATCTAGTCCTTTCCGACGTTGATAATGCACCTGGTCCCTTCGTTGGCTGGCTGGCTTTGGCCTTGCCCTTGGCTTTAGCTGAGGACGAGGTGGAGGCGGAGGCGGAGGCGGAGGTGGTGCCTTGTTCGATCACGCCGCTGGGTCCGAGGTGGAGAGGGACCAGGATCGAGTCGATGTAGCCGTGCATACCGGATGGGGATCTGGAACGAGCTCCCGGGAATGGGGTGGAGGGAGGACGAGGAGATAAAGTGGAGCGCGATCAGTCTCATGCCCCGCGCTTCGCTTCGCAATGCGCCGTCAAGAGTCCGCGGCGGTCCGAGCTCAGCAGGCGCACTTTGGCCGAAGCATCGCCTGAGACCTGAGTATATTGATGCCGGCGTCCGCAACGACTCTGCCGACACAATGCTATCAGGACCACTAATGTAGAAGTATCAGCTGGCCAAGATCTTCGATCGACATAGCGCCATACAACTATTCGCTGAAAGGCGGACGCGGTGACGGCGTCACGGCGGCAAAGGCAATCGGAACAGGAGAGGTAGTACCGAGGAGTGACGAGTTGTACATACGCGACATTGAGGACGGGAGGGAGTAGAGGAGTGGAGCTGTGTTCTTCTTGGCTTTCGGCATTATGCACGTTGGTCGAACCGATCGATAAAATGAGCAGACTTGTACCTTTTTAGAAAGGCTGGGCCGGGGGAGAACGTGTGTCGCATCAGTTGGGCGGCCCGAGGTAGTCTGAGGTTTCAAGGGGATATATTCATCGATCGGCAGTGATGTTCGATGGCATCGTTCAAGAAGACATGGCCACTTCTTCCCTTGCAGCGCTTTCGGCTGCTTCCGCTCGGAGGCGCACCCTCCCAGATATCAGCTGAGACTTATGCTTGTATCTACAAAGTATATCGCACCTCACTCCCATAAAATTTTCTTCAGCGAGTGTTGTATCTTCCGCATATATCAACGTAACGGTGGAGCAATAAGTGTATACGCATTTCCTGGGCGTTGAAGAGTTGCGCCTCGGGTCGACGTTCCCGAGGCAAAGGGCCACTGACGGAAACACAAATGTTTGACATGTGATCCCACAAATTCAAACGGGAAGACGGGCATGTGATAATGACATTAGACGGCGGATGAGGTAAGCGTTCACACGCCATGCGGTGCAGGTTCAACTTCGGTCTCCGGCTAAGCCCGCTTCGGTCTAATGGGTTAAGCCCCGCCCCCCCCCCTATCTCCTCTTGCAAAACCGAACTTAACTCAGGACCGCCCTCTGACGATCGCCAACGCGGGGCGGGCCTTATCGGTCTTGAAAGAGATTGGATGTCCCAATTGTGAGATCCTTCATGCTCCAGGATACCCACCTACCGCGAACACTTCAGACGACATCTCTTACCTCAGACAAAACGAAGAAGCCCACAGCAGCAAAATGGCCACGCGCGCGAACCCGCTTAAGGATTCGCCCGAGATTACGCGCGCTTAACAGCGCTTAACGGTGCATAAGATGTGCATAAGGACGCATACGCGCGCGGCTGAATTGGGCGAACCTCATAATCCGCGCATAGCCAGCGCTGCGATGACTCGCCCTGCTTAAGGATCGCTTAACGCGCGCTTAACGTTTGACCTCGCTTACACTTCGCATACGTAACTGCGAAGCCTGTACTTGCACACGAGCGGGCGGATTGCTTTCTTGACCCCAACAAGTTTCTGTGCTAAAATCCCATCAAAAGGCGCTTCACTTGATTTTATTCAATGAGGCTAAGGAGCATATATTCAGGAAGTAGTTGGTCCATATAACACCGTAATTTCTACAAAAATAACTTTCCAGCAAAATCTATGAGTCCGCCACTGGAGGCCGTCGAGCAGGCCGCAATGTGCCCTGCAATGCTTCACGTAATAGGTTTATGGTGAAATGACGCCCAAGGTGACGAAAAACATGTTGATCCTGGGCGAGATTCACCACAAACTCTCCATTCCATTGATCCATCACATTCCGAAAATCCAGGTCGGGTGCCAATTCCGCATGGCCTAACAACGGCTGAACAAATGCGGGGCGCAATACGTCCTGAACACGGAAGATTTGTTGCACACACTGCCCATCACTTTTCAATCGCTTTTTCAGCACCGGCTGTAGGATTGCCAGATTTTGTTCACTGTTTGGGCACTGCAAAGGCGGGGATTAGGACAGATTCGTAATGGTGTTCGAACTTAGCGACCATGATCACCGCACGGTAGTAGTACTCACCCACTCAAATTCATCTCCAATGCAAAGCTCGTGGCAAGTGCCACCTATGTCCAAGGTAAAAATACCTCTCAAGCGGAAGATCGTGAAACGGACGACGAAGTGCCAGGCTCTGTCCTTGAAAGTCGCATGGTTGTGGTATTTGCCGATTGGACCGTAGTTCAAGTTGTGCACAAAGACACAGTCAAAGCGAGTACAGTATCCATCCTGATTGCCGTGCTTGTAACGAAAGGTTGCTCGTATGACGTGTTTGATGATATCTGAGCGTACATGAGACAAATCAGTATGCTGAGGAGACCAGTGCAGCGTTCTCCTAGTACCAGCTCACCTGCGTCATCCCTCGTCTGTTCCGGTGTGTTCTGATATATGCGGTTGGAGACTTTGAAGCTGTGATACCACTTTGCTTTCTCATCGTCCAAGGATTCGACCTCTTCACTTGAGTGTCCAAATTCGAGGAGGTAGCATGTTGTCTACAAGGCCAGGTGCCACATACGTCAGTTTGACGCCTGTTGAACACTCAAAGAAGAGAAGTGGACAGTGGACCGCACTTATTTGCGAGCTGAAGAAGGCGAGGCTGTTGGAGAGAGACCTGGAGTTCGTTCATCGTGATCATGCATCGATTGTTGCCGGCTGAATGGGATGGCAGATGGGTTCAAAGTCAGCCAAGGGCTAGGCAAGACTTGCAGTTACAGGCCGGAAACTCACAAGGTCGCGCAGAAAGGTGGAACTCATGTGGAACTGGATCAGGTATGGGTAATATGATTCGATCTCCAGTAGATCTCACAAGCTTGTCAAGATCTATCACATTCTCCAAAGATCTGATTTTATCGGCTCGTCTTGAGTAGTTGATGAGTTGCGAAGCGGTGTTGCACTTGTTGCTGGCTCTATACGCGACCTTGACCGAGTCAATATGGGCACGCTTGGGTCGATACAGTAGGTCAGTGTAATGTTCGCTCAAGAATTCTATCAGATCAGAGACTGACCTCCGATGTGTTTGTATCGGAGTGTACAGGAACGCCCCACTTCTTGGTCCATTCCGCGTAGTGCGATACGGAGTGAAGGCGGGGCCAATTGAACCCCAATTTTTCGACCTGTCCGTCGACAATTCGAAATCGATCATACGTGTTTCTCGCAAGCTGAAATCCGAAGGCACGGAAAGTCACGTAAGTTGAAGCATGCAAAAATTCGTTCAGAGGGCATTGACTCACAAACATGTAAGCATCGTACGCAAAATCCATATCGTCTACGTCATCGGCCGTGGCCTCTAGGGACGTGGCGTACATAATTAGCACGGAAAGCAGTGTCATAATTTGGGCGTTTTCGTCGACGAGGGTTCGTGATTCGTAGTCGTCTCCGATGATCTGAACATCTGCTTAGAAGCATGTGAATGAATCAGTCAGCACAAGCATTGCGGTCCGAAGATGTAGTATTTTGGAGGCGCGACTTACCCCACACACCGGCAGGAAAAATCTGCGTAATCCCGGCAGAAGATATCAGGATCGACGCTACTATTAAAAACGCATGAAGTTGAAAGAATTCACTCACTTTCATCAAGTCGCGCGTATGTTTACCGGTCCAGTTGGAATGCTGAAACCCGTCCTTGAAGCGACGCAGTTGTGAATGAAGGGGCATCAAATGCATACTGTTGTACAATATTCGACATCTCAGATCGCATGCTTGTTCTTGATTGATTCAATCAAACTTACTTCAGCTCGATTCTGCCAATTAGTTCGTCGAGTTTTTGCTTGTTTCTCCTGGGATGAGCATCAGCGGCGATTTGTGCGCATGTCTCAATGAACAAGTCATCAATAGTGATGTCTTTCACCATGCCTGATGAGAGAGGACGAGGAGAGAAAGAAAGGATCAATGAAAAGGAGAAGCCGTCTATAGCTAGCAACACTGACCTTTGATCAGCTGGTGGAGAGGATCAGCCACCATGAGCTCATGCCCATTGACCCCTAAATAATCCCAGACGGTCTGAGCCTCAGGAAGGGACTGATTCAGTGAACAGGAGCTGAGGGGGAAATCCTGCAAAATTTACCCTGCCAAGGTGATAGCCTTCTTCTTTGGCCGCCTTTGTCTGCGCTGGCTTGCTGCCCTTCTGACTTTGTAGGCATCGGCACTCGTACGAGGGGCGGCAGGGCCTTCTTGAAGCTTGAGTGGCTCTTGTACACAGCTAGCAGCGCAAACAGAGTGAGCCCATGTAAGTCAACTCTGCAGGCGATCAAACGCTAGCTGTCGTCCACCTACCAAGGAACATAGCCCTGAACAAGGGATGTAAGCCAACACGCCTCCAGATAGTCAACAGATACCGGTCCAAAGTACACCCTGATGTATCGATAGTGGCCATCCGCAAATTGGAAGAGGTGTCGGCCTGAAAGAAGGTGTCTGATCGGAGCCCACAATATCCTGTAGGATTTGAGCTATTCTATCAGAGCTCTCCGCTACGTCGACCGAGCCGAGACAGCTTACTCTAGAGCTCGATGGAGCACCCTGCGTTTGTATATACGGAACATCTTGTCATTGCCTTTGTCCGCCCCTTGGATTTGAGTGGGAGGCGGATGCCACAGCATTAGCAACAGCCAGCCCACCGTTGGCAAAATAGAAGCCCCGGGCGATACTCACTTTCCACTTTAGGAAGGAAAGCTATAACGACCAAACCGCCATGGTTTTCACGTTTGAGGAATCCGGCGTTGACCCCTAGAGACATATACACAGGATGGGCCGAGGCAGTCCCAGTTCCGATTGACAAGACAGTTGAATCCGAGCTGGTGTCAATGCGAACGGCCACATTGGTCGGGTCGTCGAGAGTGTCCTGCGGGCGGCTACTAGTCAGTTCTCTTGATGGACTTTGCGCCGGGCGATTTCAACATCCATCCAGCGCTTACTTGCATCTCCCACGCTTTGTCTGCGGTATGGGGCGCCCCATATACCCGTTGCTCCTGACCGTTTGATTTGACCTCGAACACCTTCATGGGCCGCAGATGCTGGTGACCGCAGAATACGGGATTGGAGAGAAGATGTTGGAGCACATGATGCGCGTCCCGACATCGGAACGTATGTTCCTGTGAATAGAGGTGTCGAGGTTAATCGGCTCGAACCTGCTCGTGTCCCTGGACTGGACTGGCAGCGCTTACCAGCTGCAAAAATGGAAGTTCAGCATCACTATTCGACCACCCTAAGTCCTCCGCAGTTACGATGATTTTTTCTTCGCGCCATTCAGTGTGATGAGCTAAGTAATGGAGGAGCACGATTTAGAGTTAGGTGGAAGATTGGAGAGCTCAAAACACTTGTACAAAGCTCACCATAGGGTATTTTTTCGATTGTAGATCTGAGTTGAAGCCTGTTGCTGAAGGCATGGTCCGCCTGCGGAGTGATATCTCGGGACTTAGATGGCGGATATGACCCCGTTCCAGCGTCCACAACTTCGGCCGAACATACCTGAAGAAACGTGTTGTTGAAAGTGACCATCGCATTGAATAGAGACTCAGACATTGAGCGAGTCAACAGTGCATACTGATAATCCTTTTCGTCCTGGAACGGATAAAAGACGTTGTTCGGGTCGAACAAATGGGCATGCGGAACCGTTGGAGGCGGAGTGTGTTCGTCACAAAGTTGTCCGTCGGCTCGGCTAGCCCAGCCTGCGAGCGGAGGTTGTTCTACTCGAAACTTTCTCTTTTGGCGAGCGTCCCACTCGGGCTGGTCATCGAGGGTATGATCATACTCAGAGTCTGATGAACTGTCGCTCGAGGAGTCGTCATCGTAGTGTAATACTCCGTAGTTACTCAAGGCCTGACGCGCGTCTGGCCTTAAGCCTTGTCGGGAAGTAGACCCTCTCTTTTCTTCTGACCAGTTTATTCTTTGGAATACATACTCGTATCCTGTTACTTGCAAGGCCCCACGACTGGGCCTTACACGTAGTCGCTACCGCTCGAGTTGAAGCCATTGACGTCGCAGTCGGGCCAACCATTTCTGAGGTTCTTCTGTCGTCGGCGGCGTCGGCGAAAGAACTCTTGGCGAGAGCGCTGTTGTCTAAGAACTTGGAGGTGACTTCGTTCAGCAGCCGATGACGTGGGTAGTACGCGGTCGAGTGGTCGGGGCCTTTCGTGAACGTGCAAATGTGCTTCGAGATTGCGCACATGGTGGAATGATCTCTGACAACCAGCAATGTTGCATCGGAATTGACTCATTTGCGAACGAGAGCCTTCATGTTCAAGCGACATCCCGAAGGCCTGTACGACGAGTCTACTGTCAGCGAGAGTGGACTGAAGCTGGAGGAAGGCAAGGGACGCGCGTAAACACAGCCTGAATGCAGGCGTATTTTCTCGAAATGCGCTAAGTTGTCCAAAACTACGCCGCGCAGCTAGCGCGTTGCGGCGCGACGTGGCAGCATAGGGGCCACTGCATATGTTGGCGCACGCTAAACCGCGCCCTAAAAAAACACCGAACAACAAATGCGACGTGTCACGCGCGCTCGTTCTGTTTACCACCTTTTGACTCCCTCCCTCTTCCTCCTCACTCACTCACCGTCCCTTCCTCGCCTCTCGTCTTGTCTCGGTCGTAGCCCTTCCACCCAGTGCCTGTCCAGCGATCTGTTCACATGTCTTCTCGACCTTCTCGAGCGAGTGCCACCGCGTCTGTGCGCCTTGCTACAATGCGGGACCGCGACACGCCGGCGGACCGACGGGAGAGGGCGCAAGCCCAGCAAAAACGAAAGGCGGCGAACACGAAGGCGGCCGACACAGAGTAAGTGACTGCAGTGACTGCACGTGCCCGGGCCGCCGCATCAGCAAAATGGCCAAACGCGCGTAAGCGTGCGAAACGTCGTAAAGCAGTCGTTAAGCGGCCTAGAGCTGCTCTTAAGCGCCCTTAACCACTCGTTAAGCCGCGCGCGCGTTAAGTGTCGCTTAAGTGTACCCTAGATAAGGGACTCTTACGGCGCGCTTTGTTTGCATACGCAAAGCGGTCCGTAAGCCCTCTTATGAGGCGTAAAGCGGTCCTAAAGCGACTTTATCCGAACCACAGACCGTGTTTTAAGCGGCTGTTTAGGCAGTCTTATCTTCGCAGCCCATGATCTGTTGTCATTATAAACCTATGTTACACTCATATACTACAGTCAAGTGAAGAGAGACTCTTCAAAGTCGCAAGCCCGTTGGGCTGTGATCCTCATCTCATCACTGGTTCCCCGCCTAGAAACCCCGGGCCCTCAATACTCCTCGAGGAGTGCTACTTCCACACTGTTCTGTACTCGATTGGTGACTCGTACCTGCATAGCTTCTGAGTAAAAAGGCCCAGAGCCTTCTCTACGACGCCTACGCAGTATGGCCATGACGGGACCCTGATAGTGAGTCGCCGAGAACTCGTGCCAGAGCGCTACGGTTTGCTTCACCACATTCGCATTTCTGCCAGCGTCGGACGATTCGGGGAGCGATGGGGGCGGCGTAAGGACCTGCATGGCATACCAAACCTGATCCGTCATAGCAAGAATGTAACGATATGATTGGTAGTTTGAAATGGACATTGCTGAACAGTTGAGGAACTTACGCCGGCATATGCATGAGTCAAAAGAGCGAATGCAAGCTCGCGATGATCATTGTCGTTCGGGTCGAGACCTTCCTTTGGCCATTGGAAAGCAGCAGATTTTTCTTTCCTTATGCCGGCGACGATCTGAACAAAGATCTCGTATAGAAGGTCGTTCTGAAAATCATCCTCGGCCTCGAAGGAGCAATCGTTCATGTCGACCCCACCCTGAGGGAGAAAGATGTTGTAAGCAGCTTGGTGCCAAAACATACGGCCACAACGCTGAATCGCACTCGAAGGAGCTGGTAGCGGGGCTTTGGAAAGGCTTACCATTCCCGCACCGCAACGTAACTCTTTGGCCGCCCATTTAGTAGGTTGGAGATAGAGTACGGCCTTGGCGGTCGATGCCTCACGTTGCCTGTCCGGGTCCAGTTTGTATGCTTTGTAGGTGTATTTCAGCGCCGTCCTTTTGATCAGATTCAAGACTCCCAGATTCTTCGAAACGATCTGCTTGAAGGAAACACAGGTGTTGTCAGCGCTGGCAAGGTATCACCGTAGGCGGGGAAGAATGCCGCACAAGGTCGGCGATCTTCGATGACCACTCGATAGGCCTCTCAGCGTTTTCGTTGTAGACCTCCGCTACGAGCTGAGACTGGGCGTAAAGCGATCTCTTTGTTCGCCACAGGCCTTGGCCGTCGAGAATATTCTGCATGAAAATAGTTTGAAACCAGGCGCCAGCGACCATCTTCTGCTCTAGAGTCAAGTCGGATGCTTGTCGGCGGTTGGGCTTTGAATCCAACGTCTCTTGATTTATTGGCTTGCGGTTGTGCGCCCCGTCGTAGGGGGCATTGTCATCGAGGTTCCCTCTGGCCAGGGGCGACGATCTCGCAAACGACGAAGACGAGCCTGGTGTACGACTGGCAACCCTACCTTGCAGTGGATTGCGTCTTAAAGCTTGTCCGGCGATTGAGGACTGTAGAGCCTGAGCCTTGGGCTGGGGCGTCTGCAAGTGTTGATACGACCCATTGAATGCATGCACGCAAGTACCGAAACCTGCTTGAATGCTACTCACTACGCCTGGAATGATGCTTTCGTCATCATCGTCCATGATGCTGGTCGCTACCTTGTTGACAATGGCGACAGGTGCGGCCCCATCGGCGCCATCCACAACCGTGGGTCCGACTAAGTCTTCGCCCTCGTCCGAGTCTGCCTCGTCCTGACCGTTGTCCGAAAAGTCACAGGGGTCCTCGGCTTGTCCACCCAACACAAGGTCCTTTATAGCAGGATCGATATAGGAGTCCTCGTCGCTGTATGGCTCAACAGAAGTCTGCTGTGCACGGAAAAGCTGACGTGTGGTATCTGCATGAACGGTGTGAAGAGAAGAGGTGCGTGTCACCGCAAGCCTGGACGCGTGTGCAGGGGCTGCTGGGGGTGCACTGGAAACAAGGACGGGCGAGGCCTCAGTTCACCTACATTCAAGAAAAGATACAGTAGAGTTAAGAGATCACACTTGCACGTACTTCTCCTTCTGCTCCTTTGCGGCTTTGTGGCGTTGCCAAGCGTCTTGCTTCTTCGCTGCGTTGATTTGGCTCACACCGACAGCGACGTCGAGTCGCCGCCGCTTGTTGTCGGCCGCCTTTCGTTGTTGCTGGGCTTGTGCCCTCTCCCGTCGGTCCGCCGGCGTGTCGCGGTCCCGCATTGTAGCAAGGCGCACAGACGCGGTGGCACTCGCTCGAGAAGGTCGAGAAGACATGTGAACAGATCGCTGGACAGGCACTGGGTGGAAGGGCTACGACCGAGACAAGACGAGAGGCGAGGAAGGGACGGTGAGTGAGTGAGGAGGAAGAGGGAGGGAGTCAAAAGGTGGTAAACAGAACGAGCGCGCGTGACACGTCGCATTTGTTGTTCGGTGTTTTTTTAGGGCGCGGTTTAGCGTGCGCCAACATATGCAGTGGCCCCTATGCTGCCACGTCGCGCCGCAACGCGCTAGCTGCGCGGCGTAGTTTTGGACAACTTAGCGCATTTCGAGAAAATACGCCTGCATTCAGGCTGTGTTTACGCGCGTCCCTTGCCTTCCTCCAGCTTCAGTCCACTCTCGCTGACAGTAGACTCGTCGTACAGGCCTTCGGGATGTCGCTTGAACATGAAGGCTCTCGTTCGCAAATGAGTCAATTCCGATGCAACATTGCTGGTTGTCAGAGATCATTCCACCATGTGCGCAATCTCGAAGCACATTTGCACGTTCACGAAAGGCCCCGACCACTCGACCGCGTACTACCCACGTCATCGGCTGCTGAACGAAGTCACCTCCAAGTTCTTAGACAACAGCGCTCTCGCCAAGAGTTCTTTCGCCGACGCCGCCGACGACAGAAGAACCTCAGAAATGGTTGGCCCGACTGCGACGTCAATGGCTTCAACTCGAGCGGTAGCGACTACGTGTAAGGCCCAGTCGTGGGGCCTTGCAAGTAACAGGATACGAGTATGTATTCCAAAGAATAAACTGGTCAGAAGAAAAGAGAGGGTCTACTTCCCGACAAGGCTTAAGGCCAGACGCGCGTCAGGCCTTGAGTAACTACGGAGTATTACACTACGATGACGACTCCTCGAGCGACAGTTCATCAGACTCTGAGTATGATCATACCCTCGATGACCAGCCCGAGTGGGACGCTCGCCAAAAGAGAAAGTTTCGAGTAGAACAACCTCCGCTCGCAGGCTGGGCTAGCCGAGCCGACGGACAACTTTGTGACGAACACACTCCGCCTCCAACGGTTCCGCATGCCCATTTGTTCGACCCGAACAACGTCTTTTATCCGTTCCAGGACGAAAAGGATTATCAGTATGCACTGTTGACTCGCTCAATGTCTGAGTCTCTATTCAATGCGATGGTCACTTTCAACAACACGTTTCTTCAGGTATGTTCGGCCGAAGTTGTGGACGCTGGAACGGGGTCATATCCGCCATCTAAGTCCCGAGATATCACTCCGCAGGCGGACCATGCCTTCAGCAACAGGCTTCAACTCAGATCTACAATCGAAAAAATACCCTATGGTGAGCTTTGTACAAGTGTTTTGAGCTCTCCAATCTTCCACCTAACTCTAAATCGTGCTCCTCCATTACTTAGCTCATCACACTGAATGGCGCGAAGAAAAAATCATCGTAACTGCGGAGGACTTAGGGTGGTCGAATAGTGATGCTGAACTTCCATTTTTGCAGCTGGTAAGCGCTGCCAGTCCAGTCCAGGGACACGAGCAGGTTCGAGCCGATTAACCTCGACACCTCTATTCACAGGAACATACGTTCCGATGTCGGGACGCGCATCATGTGCTCCAACATCTTCTCTCCAATCCCGTATTCTGCGGTCACCAGCATCTGCGGCCCATGAAGGTGTTCGAGGTCAAATCAAACGGTCAGGAGCAACGGGTATATGGGGCGCCCCATACCGCAGACAAAGCGTGGGAGATGCAAGTAAGCGCTGGATGGATGTTGAAATCGCCCGGCGCAAAGTCCATCAAGAGAACTGACTAGTAGCCGCCCGCAGGACACTCTCGACGACCCGACCAATGTGGCCGTTCGCATTGACACCAGCTCGGATTCAACTGTCTTGTCAATCGGAACTGGGACTGCCTCGGCCCATCCTGTGTATATGTCTCTAGGGGTCAACGCCGGATTCCTCAAACGTGAAAACCATGGCGGTTTGGTCGTTATAGCTTTCCTTCCTAAAGTGGAAAGTGAGTATCGCCCGGGGCTTCTATTTTGCCAACGGTGGGCTGGCTGTTGCTAATGCTGTGGCATCCGCCTCCCACTCAAATCCAAGGGGCGGACAAAGGCAATGACAAGATGTTCCGTATATACAAACGCAGGGTGCTCCATCGAGCTCTAGAGTAAGCTGTCTCGGCTCGGTCGACGTAGCGGAGAGCTCTGATAGAATAGCTCAAATCCTACAGGATATTGTGGGCTCCGATCAGACACCTTCTTTCAGGCCGACACCTCTTCCAATTTGCGGATGGCCACTATCGATACATCAGGGTGTACTTTGGACCGGTATCTGTTGACTATCTGGAGGCGTGTTGGCTTACATCCCTTGTTCAGGGCTATGTTCCTTGGTAGGTGGACGACAGCTAGCGTTTGATCGCCTGCAGAGTTGACTTACATGGGCTCACTCTGTTTGCGCTGCTAGCTGTGTACAAGAGCCACTCAAGCTTCAAGAAGGCCCTGCCGCCCCTCGTACGAGTGCCGATGCCTACAAAGTCAGAAGGGCAGCAAGCCAGCGCAGACAAAGGCGGCCAAAGAAGAAGGCTATCACCTTGGCAGGGTAAATTTTGCAGGATTTCCCCCTCAGCTCCTGTTCACTGAATCAGTCCCTTCCTGAGGCTCAGACCGTCTGGGATTATTTAGGGGTCAATGGGCATGAGCTCATGGTGGCTGATCCTCTCCACCAGCTGATCAAAGGTCAGTGTTGCTAGCTATAGACGGCTTCTCCTTTTCATTGATCCTTTCTTTCTCTCCTCGTCCTCTCTCATCAGGCATGGTGAAAGACATCACTATTGATGACTTGTTCATTGAGACATGCGCACAAATCGCCGCTGATGCTCATCCCAGGAGAAACAAGCAAAAACTCGACGAACTAATTGGCAGAATCGAGCTGAAGTAAGTTTGATTGAATCAATCAAGAACAAGCATGCGATCTGAGATGTCGAATATTGTACAACAGTATGCATTTGATGCCCCTTCATTCACAACTGCGTCGCTTCAAGGACGGGTTTCAGCATTCCAACTGGACCGGTAAACATACGCGCGACTTGATGAAAGTGAGTGAATTCTTTCAACTTCATGCGTTTTTAATAGTAGCGTCGATCCTGATATCTTCTGCCGGGATTACGCAGATTTTTCCTGCCGGTGTGTGGGGTAAGTCGCGCCTCCAAAATACTACATCTTCGGACCGCAATGCTTGTGCTGACTGATTCATTCACATGCTTCTAAGCAGATGTTCAGATCATCGGAGACGACTACGAATCACGAACCCTCGTCGACGAAAACGCCCAAATTATGACACTGCTTTCCGTGCTAATTATGTACGCCACGTCCCTAGAGGCCACGGCCGATGACGTAGACGATATGGATTTTGCGTACGATGCTTACATGTTTGTGAGTCAATGCCCTCTGAACGAATTTTTGCATGCTTCAACTTACGTGACTTTCCGTGCCTTCGGATTTCAGCTTGCGAGAAACACGTATGATCGATTTCGAATTGTCGACGGACAGGTCGAAAAATTGGGGTTCAATTGGCCCCGCCTTCACTCCGTATCGCACTACGCGGAATGGACCAAGAAGTGGGGCGTTCCTGTACACTCCGATACAAACACATCGGAGGTCAGTCTCTGATCTGATAGAATTCTTGAGCGAACATTACACTGACCTACTGTATCGACCCAAGCGTGCCCATATTGACTCGGTCAAGGTCGCGTATAGAGCCAGCAACAAGTGCAACACCGCTTCGCAACTCATCAACTACTCAAGACGAGCCGATAAAATCAGATCTTTGGAGAATGTGATAGATCTTGACAAGCTTGTGAGATCTACTGGAGATCGAATCATATTACCCATACCTGATCCAGTTCCACATGAGTTCCACCTTTCTGCGCGACCTTGTGAGTTTCCGGCCTGTAACTGCAAGTCTTGCCTAGCCCTTGGCTGACTTTGAACCCATCTGCCATCCCATTCAGCCGGCAACAATCGATGCATGATCACGATGAACGAACTCCAGGTCTCTCTCCAACAGCCTCGCCTTCTTCAGCTCGCAAATAAGTGCGGTCCACTGTCCACTTCTCTTCTTTGAGTGTTCAACAGGCGTCAAACTGACGTATGTGGCACCTGGCCTTGTAGACAACATGCTACCTCCTCGAATTTGGACACTCAAGTGAAGAGGTCGAATCCTTGGACGATGAGAAAGCAAAGTGGTATCACAGCTTCAAAGTCTCCAACCGCATATATCAGAACACACCGGAACAGACGAGGGATGACGCAGGTGAGCTGGTACTAGGAGAACGCTGCACTGGTCTCCTCAGCATACTGATTTGTCTCATGTACGCTCAGATATCATCAAACACGTCATACGAGCAACCTTTCGTTACAAGCACGGCAATCAGGATGGATACTGTACTCGCTTTGACTGTGTCTTTGTGCACAACTTGAACTACGGTCCAATCGGCAAATACCACAACCATGCGACTTTCAAGGACAGAGCCTGGCACTTCGTCGTCCGTTTCACGATCTTCCGCTTGAGAGGTATTTTTACCTTGGACATAGGTGGCACTTGCCACGAGCTTTGCATTGGAGATGAATTTGAGTGGGTGAGTACTACTACCGTGCGGTGATCATGGTCGCTAAGTTCGAACACCATTACGAATCTGTCCTAATCCCCGCCTTTGCAGTGCCCAAACAGTGAACAAAATCTGGCAATCCTACAGCCGGTGCTGAAAAAGCGATTGAAAAGTGATGGGCAGTGTGTGCAACAAATCTTCCGTGTTCAGGACGTATTGCGCCCCGCATTTGTTCAGCCGTTGTTAGGCCATGCGGAATTGGCACCCGACCTGGATTTTCGGAATGTGATGGATCAATGGAATGGAGAGTTTGTGGTGAATCTCGCCCAGGATCAACATGTTTTTCGTCACCTTGGGCGTCATTTCACCATAAACCTATTACGTGAAGCATTGCAGGGCACATTGCGGCCTGCTCGACGGCCTCCAGTGGCGGACTCATAGATTTTGCTGGAAAGTTATTTTTGTAGAAATTACGGTGTTATATGGACCAACTACTTCCTGAATATATGCTCCTTAGCCTCATTGAATAAAATCAAGTGAAGCGCCTTTTGATGGGATTTTAGCACAGAAACTTGTTGGGGTCAAGAAAGCAATCCGCCCGCTCGTGTGCAAGTACAGGCTTCGCAGTTACGTATGCGAAGTGTAAGCGAGGTCAAACGTTAAGCGCGCGTTAAGCGATCCTTAAGCAGGGCGAGTCATCGCAGCGCTGGCTATGCGCGGATTATGAGGTTCGCCCAATTCAGCCGCGCGCGTATGCGTCCTTATGCACATCTTATGCACCGTTAAGCGCTGTTAAGCGCGCGTAATCTCGGGCGAATCCTTAAGCGGGTTCGCGCGCGTGGCCATTTTGCTGCTGTTTGGTACTTGATGCTGGGGTTGCCGCGGCGGATGGTGCGGGCCCGGTTGTGGGTGGTGTAGGTTCGGAAGGCTCGGAGGGTAAGCGACATTTCTTTTCGTTCTTGGTGTTTTCCGGTAATGTTGTTGAGATGGGCTGGGTGAAGGAGATGGGGGCTACGACGGCGGTATCGGTAGTGGGTGTGGTCGTTGTGGAGGTGAGTAAACTCGGGTTGCTAAAGACACCTTTGTACGTTTGACGCATAGCGACTGCGGCAGTACAGAAGAAAGATGCATCAGGTCTGGAAGAAACTGGCTCCGAGAAGAAAGCTGTGTAGCACGCACGGCCTTTGAGAATTACGCGTTGAGGATGACTCGAGATCGCCTCCTTTGCCGAAGTCGGATCCAAACCGATCAACGAGCATCTGCGCTCACAACTCAACTGACATCAGTCAATCCCCAACCTTCTCATCCCCAAGCTCATCCGCAACTCGACTCACAAATTAATCATATCCTTGACTCCTCTCATCTCCCCCTTCCCCTTCGCCCAACTACTCAACACTACCCCTCCCCCACCCATCGCGCGCACAATTTCTCTCGCTCCAGAGATCCAATTCCTTCTCCTCGTACTACTCGCATGATTCGATGCGCCCGCTTCGTCAGCACATGTAATACCACGATAGACAATCTCAATTTTCATTCCCGAGCGTTGGAGCGCGGGGAACTCCAAGTCGTGAGCCGCGCGGGCGAAACCCGGATCAGCCCTCGTTTTAGCGGGAAGGGTAGGCGGGGGGATAGGGAGGGATCGAGGGTGATCAAGCTGGGGGCGTAGGGGGAGGAGGCGGAGAGGGAGAGGGATACGTGACTGAAAGAGGTGAGGGTCGTGGGTTGGATTGAGAGGAGGGTTGTCGAGTGGGGAAGGAGGGAGGATGTGGATTGGCTCTGTAGGGCAGTATGGTATAGCAAAAGCGGATGATCGAAGATGATAGGAAAAGATAAGAGATAAGTAGCTAGGAGACCCGAAAGGCTAGAGACGGGGAGAGGGCCGAGAGAGAGGGGTACGAGGGCCGAGAAACGAGACCGAGACACTGAGAGTGGAGACTTGAGAACGATGCCGAACGCGACTTGAGACACGCAGAAAGTGAGAACCAGGTAAGATGTAAGCTCAACTAAGCCCTCCCTCTGGTATTCACATAGCGAGAGATCGCGGCTACAAAATTCAGCGAATAGATCCTCCTCGCGGGGGTTGTTCTGGCGAGTTGATGAGGTATGGCGTCTGCTTGTTCGGGTCATTTTTGGTTTCAGATATTGTCGCGCTTGACGTGGCCGACGATCATCGTGAAAAGAGGAGAATAGCGAAGCGGACTGAAAGGGATCAAGCCCGGAACTGAGCACGCTCGCCGATGATGAGAGCGCCACTTACAAGATGCGCTCGGACCATCTGAGGCCCGATCGACCGAGATCGCAGACTTCGGATCGCTGCAGCTCCACCCACAGCTTATGAAAGCTCTCGCCACTTGGGGTATGTCATTTTTACAGCATAAAGAAAAATAAGGTCCTTCACTTATGCATGGATGGCGCGCGCCTACTTGCCAAGTTACAGAGAACCACCCCGAAATGGCCGTGAAATTTTGGATGGCAACTGGGCCAAGCGCGTCGATAACCGGCTTAGCTGAGCTTAGGGTCGACTGGCCGTTCAAACCGCTGCTCTCCCTTCGTTCCCCTTCACCGCTTCATCCGCACACCCGGCCCGGCTTTCCGTCCAAATCCTGCCCTACTGATCCCACCATTGCTCGTCGTTTTCCGAGTTTTTGCGGCGCAAAAGTGGAGCCCGTTCAAAATCGCCTCCTCTTCCTCCGTGAGCCGTCTTTAGCCTTCTTCCTCTCGTGGGCCGCCGGATGTGACTCGTCGTCAAGGCGCCAAGTCCGAAACTTGCTGCCGCTACGACTGCCATTAGCCTCGACAATTTGAAATGACGGATGCGACGGGAGCCCGAGTACCACAGCAGGGAGAAGGACGGCACTGGGAGCAAAAAAGGAAAAAAAGAACCACAACGCCAAGCACCACCAAACAGCCAACACTTCTGATGAATGTCAGCAGTGCCGACGATCCAGGCGGCACCCTGCCGCCTGCTGTAGTCGTTACACCGTCGCCATTGGGTAGACCCGTCCTTCAACAAGATGCGTCGTCATCCGCCAGCCCCCCGTCACCGGTCACTTCCCCTACCGTCATCACTGCCGCCATGGCTGCCACGGCTGCCCATGAGCTGACGATTACTTGCTGAACGTCTACTCTTCTGCAAGGAGCTCAATATCGTACCTGGCCCCAACGCGGGGCGCATGCTCCATGTCCACCACCACCACCCTCTTTACCCACCGACCTCCGCCATGGCGATGAAAGACGCCTCCAGGAAGTTGAAAGGATCCGAAACCGATTACCGCGATGTAGTCCAGCCCGACACCATCCGTATCACCCTCAGTCTTGCGACCCACAAGTCGCTCCCTCGCGTCGACGTCGAAAAGGCGCTCATCGCACACTACAACACGGCGAAACCCAAATACATGTGCCTCTTCTCCATCCCTAACGCCGACATCAGCAAGCTCGGATCCAAATTTGATCACCTCCTTTCCGATATCTGCGGCATCTCGCCGCGCGTCATCCCGGCCGACCCGTCGAAAGGCCGCAACCACGCCGTCCACACGTACGACATCAACTTCCGTAACGCCGAGGCTTTCGCCCGCGCCTGCCAACGTCCGGCTTTCCAGTACAGGGACTCGCTAACGACGATCACCCTCCCTCATTCCCCCATCGACAGGGTAGTCGAGATCAGGCTCCGTTGTCACTCCGACCGAGACGACCCGGACTTCTGGCTCAACGGCATCCGCGTTGCCCTCCCCAAAAGCGCCGAGACCTACAACAAGACCTGAGGAACGAAGATCGCGACCCCGGAGATCCTACATTTCCAGCGCAACCTCGAGGTAGTTCCAGACGAACCATTCCAACTCCTCTTCAGTGGCGACTACTGGTGCTATGTGCAACTTCCGGAAGAGGCGATGGAGGATGTCGACTTCAACACTTTTTTGCCGGTCCACCTCACCAACAGGCAAGGAGCGGTAGTCGCTCTCAACAACGATCTTCAAGTGGGCTTCTGCGGCTACTGTCGCCGTCCAGGACATGTTCGCTCCGTCTGTCCGATCCAGCAAGCCAAGATCCAACGGCAGGTGGTCGGAGTCAACCGCGCGGTCGCTTCCAAACCTCGAGCGACCTCGGACAGGGGCACCGGCGATGGATGGGCGACGGCCACCCAGAGCAGCAAGGCCCGACCGACTATCACCCCCAGTCCGGCTACGGGGGCAAACGGGATGACACTCACCAACGCCTTTGCGGGATTGTGGGAGTGGAGGACATGGAAGAGGAAGGGGATGAGGAAAACGAGGAAAATAGGGCCGAAGGGGGGGGCGGTCCGGCGGAAAAGGAGGAGGATGGAAGTCAGGAAGTAGAGGAAACGGAGGATGAACAAGCAATGGAAGTAGAGCAGGGGTCGAGCGCGTTATCATCTAAACCGAACAGCAACGACTTTGGGCTGGCGGCGGCTCTATCGACCCCGGTATCATCGCACTTGAGCTCGGCTGATTCGAGCCCGATCTCGTCTTCAACACCTCTCTCGTCGTTGGCACCTCCGACTTCACCACGCTCCAAGAGACCGGCACCGTACGAAAGGCCGACCACTCGCGCCCCGAAGGGAACAGCGCTCGCACCCTCCCCTCTATCTTCTGGTTCAGTGTCCTTGATGGACACAAATTAAGAACTACCCAAAATGATTGTACCACCAAGTCGACCTGACTTGGACCAGCTCCACCTTCTCACCTTTTATGTAAACTCTATTGCTGACTTAGGGCGCCAGGAGCGTTTCCTCGTCTACCTCTCTTCCCTCTCTCCACCCCCTTCCATTGCATTTGTACAAGAGCACGGATTAAAGAGTCGATCACAACGGGAGCGCTTCGAGCGATGTTGGAAAGGGCGGGTCTTCTTCAGAGACCTTGTCGCCACCCTCATCCCGGAGCGCTCCCGCCTGCACGTCCTTTCCCCTACTTTTCGAGACTTTCCTGACCCTCGAATACTTACTATCAACTACTTTTTAAATTCACAGAAATACCAGTTCGTGAACTACTATGTCCCCGTGAACCCGAAGGAACGCAAGGCCCACTTCAGCACTTTTTCGCTCGACCGAGAACCCGAAACGACCGTCAGGATCATCGCCGGAGACTTGAACGACTGTCCGAACATTACGGTCGATCGAAAATCAGTTTCTACAGAGGGACGGTCTGGATCTGCCCCCACCTACTGGCGTACTCTCATCGGCCGGCTCTCTTTTGCTGTGATCGACACGATCCGATACCTGCACCCTCACTCGAACCACTTCAGCAGGCCGCATAATGTCACGAATGGAAGTTCGCCACTCCGAGTTCGGCCTCTCAGCACCTTCGTCATCCGCGTGACTTCGGCCTTCCCGCGCCTCGGACCTCCTCTCCCGGCTTCGGCACCTGCACTGCTCTCTTCTCCTCCGACTACACACTCACAACCCTCTCGCCCCCGACTCTTACGTGATCCTCAACCAAGCTCTATTACGTGATCCCCAGCCTCAACACTGTTACGTGATCCTCGTGCCTCGCCTCCTCAAGCTCGCCACCTCGTCCCCGACTCCTCTGGTCTAGTTCCCCATTTCCGTAGCTTACTTCTCTCTTTCCTTTCTGCAACTCGAATCTCGTGAAAGGTCACATCCTTGCACTCGTCCCTCGTCCTCGCCTCTTGTGAGAAGTCCCTAGAACATCTCTCGACTTGTCCCTCGTCCCTCGCCCCTCATCTCGAGCCCCTTCGTCCGGCTCATCCCTCCTATCTTCGCCCTTCGTGATAGCGAACGGCTCTCTCTTCGCGCTCGTCCGTGCCATGCTCAAGGACTCCGGACTTTCCAAGAAGTATTGGTTCTACGCATTGGAAGCGGCTGTTTTCGTTTCCAACCGCGGTCCTCACCCGTATCTCAAGGGCAGGACTGCGTTCGAGCTCTTCTTCGGCAAGCAACCCGAGGTTGCGCATCTTCGCGCGTTCGGATCTACTGCCTACATTCTCGGCTATTCGGGGGAGTACAACTACAAGGTTCTCGTCTATTTCGGTCGGTCTTCCAAGATCGTCGTCTCATCCGACGTCACCTTCTCCGACGAGGCTCCTTCGATCGCGGACTCGGCTGTCGAGCCTCGCATCTACGAAGTTGAACCTCTACGCTGCGGTTGAAGCAGCCAGAGCCTCAGACTCTGCTGTAGAAGAAGCGACCATCGTTTGTTGCTTCGACTTCCAGGAAATGGCAGCGCCAGCCATAATAACGACATACGCTCCCACAGATCTGCCGTTGTCGTGATCGCAACCAAACGACGCGTCACTGTACACCTCGAACTTGGTAGAACCGCCTACGTGGTAGAGTAGCCCATAGTCGACGGTGTCAGAAAGATAGCGAAAGATTCGCTTGACGCAGATCCAGTCTCCTTCGGTTGGAGCAGCCACGCACTTCGCCACCGCACGAACAGCAGTCGCGATATCGGGACGAACACGTTGCGCAGCATATTGTAGTGCTCCCACAGCCGATTGGTAGACGAGAATGTCGGAGAACGAAGCAGTAGAAGACGAAACGACGCGATCCTCCATGGGAGTCGCGACCGGCCTCTTCGACTTGCTTTCGAAGGTGTAGTGTTCGAGTAAGCCTCGAATGTACTTTGATTGGTGGACGAAGATGAAATCCTTGGTACGAAGAAACTCGAGACCGAGGAACGTCTTGACCGGGCCAAGTCGCTTGAGCTTGTAGACCGCATCGAAAGCCGAAATCTCGGAGTCCAGAAAAGCCTGGTTGTTCGATGCAGCAAGCCCATCATCAACGTACAAAGTGATGATCGCGAACGACTTGCCATGATACTTGAAGCAGAGACAAGCATCGACATTGGAGCGCGTATAGCCGCGATCTTCCGCGGACGTCTTGGGAAACGGAGGGTGACGAGACGAAACCATAGCAATGAGCTCTGTGTAAGGCCCGTGCGCCTGGGCCTTAGAAGGAGGGGGGGGGGCGCGCGCCTGGGCACTCTTAGTCTCTCCTCAGCGACTAACGTAGAGTGTCCAGGTGAGCCCAAGTGGATCAGGAGGCATTGTTGTAGCAGCTGTCATTTGATATGTGTCTGTGCCTGTGGTATCTGCGCGGATGCGCGTGCGTTTAGTCATTAGTCACTTTGGTATTAGAATTTGATCTGTTTAAGTTAGGGAGCGCGCGGGGCTTTCTTCCCGCGCGGCTGTTTACTCTTGGTAGCTTTCTCATCACTCGCTCTACATTGTGGTCCTGACTTCTCGGCGTCGTGCACCCTCACCTATCGGAAGGCTTTACTTCCGCGCTCGCATCTTTTCTGCGATATGAGTGACTGTAGTGACTGCACGTACCCGGCGCCCGCCGGTGGTCCGGTCAGCCACCCGACCGGACCGCCGGGAGCTACTTGCATCGACAACTTTCACGATGCCATTGTCTGATTAGTGTTCCCTTTCCCATCAGGCACTAAGACTGCGTTGATTTATGTGACCGACTACACATGTGCCCCATCAAATGTCGGGTCCACTGCGAAAACAGGTGAGTCCTTCCCTCCCAGCTCGATTTTTGAAGGTGTTGCCCCATCCGTTGAAGCAATTCTCCAACGAATCGAGGTCGGCTACTGAGTTCATCGGATATTTCCTGCAGGAAGAGCATCTGTCGCGGCGAGCAGAGTTGTGACGACTCCCCGGATCAAAGTATTCGATCCCAATTTAGTCTTCCCACGCGTCGCAGTCGGGAATTCACAAGGTGGCGGCGGCGACGACGACGACGAACGACAACGGTTGGAACAGGAGGAGAGAGGGCGAGGATGAGTAGGAAAAGGTGTGCTGGGCGGTATTAGGGATGAGATGAGATGAGATGACGAGGTGGACGCGAGCTTGTTTGGTCTTTGGTAGTGGTTCATCTCGGTTGGATCGATAGAATGAGCAGATTCTTCATCACGTGTGAATGCTTGGTGAGAACGTCTCTCGTGTCTGCATTGTACTCGTAATTTCGAGGAAGACAGCGATCGAGTTGGATGTTATTCTTGTCATCACTTCATGAGACATGGTCAACTCTTCCCATGCACCGCCTTCTTGAGCCTTCGCCACTAGGGCCTGCCTCTGCGAACTCTTTTCAAATACCGACAAACTATTAGCGCAGCCCGGTGTTCACAAAATTCACCTAGTGGTGAACCTTTCACGCGTATCAGCAAGGCCCTAGGTAATTAGAGTCTACGCACTTCCCGAGCGTTGAGTAATATCGCCGGCCGAGCTTTTCGGGGAAGTCGCCACCGACGATAACACAGATGACTGACATGTGATCAAGCAGTGTTGGAGCGAATACTGTCCTGTGATATATTTATTGTACTTAAAGAGTCGATGAGGTCGAGGAGGTAGGCTCCCACACGTCATGCGGTGCAGCTTCGACCTCGGCCTCGGCTTGCCGGCATCGGGTGAAAGGTCTCAGGCCCCCTATCTCCTTTTTCGTGGCCGAACGGATCGACTTAGACCCGCCCCGCCCTCTGACGATCGCCAAGAAGGGTCGGCGCAATGTTGGTGCTTCGCGGGAAATTTAGATGTAAATTCATTCCATTACTATATGCTGGGCCAATTACAGATTGGACTCTTGAGATTATCTTTGTTAAAGAACTAGGTAATTATCGATATGAGCATGTGTTAGAGCAATATTACCTGCTAGATCCTAGTTTTAACTTAAACACGGTTCGAGTAGCCTTTTTTTGTTTGGCCTTTTTCTAAAAAAGAGACAGTTGTACCTCAACACGCAACAAGAAGTTTGTTCTTTTTAGCACCCGTAATTAGTTTAATTTTCAGTCTTCTAGGTTGAGCAGTGTACTGTTCATCAAGCTCCAGAGCACCTACCTTGAATACTTCAGACGACATCTCTTACCTTAACCAAATAGAAGAAGCCCAGCCAGGCCAGCCTTCTGCCGTGGCAGACCACGGTAGGCGGGGGCAGCGTTGACAAAGCGGAAGTCACGAGTGACCACACTAGTTTGACAGGTGTTCTGAGACCCGAGCGACCTCGCACGCACAAACCCAAGCACTGACCGAATATTGGACCTCAATATTAGCCGGTTTCTCCTTTTTGTTTAGTTCACTGAACAAGAAAGGCCAAAATGAGGCGACCGTTTAGACCGGTGCCGCACGGTTCCGCACCATCGCCCGAAGTCACGCAACCCCTACACCATGTGGCACCAGGTGCCAGGGGTGGAAGCCGGGTATAACTTGGGCCCAAGGTTCCGGAACCGTGCCCGTAGTCCTGAACTTGGAGGCGAAGTTTCAAACTTGGGGCTCAAGTTTTCAACTTGGGGCGCGAGGTTCTCAACTTGGGGGCGAAGTTGGGGACTTAGATCTGAGATTGAGAACTCTGCCTCGAGGTTCGGAACTTTGACTCGAGGTTTGACACTTGGGACAGGGTTATAGGACTTGAAAGATAAAATTTGGGACTTGGGGCTTGGGCGAGGGACTTTGAGCGAAGGTCTAGAACTTGAGCTCGTAGTGCTAAACTTTAGTTACTCGTTCACGACTTTGCAGCGAATCGCGCAGTCATCGGCCTCATGAACCTTGAATCGGAGTGCTTCTTGCCTCTTGGTAAAGCGCGTCGTACTGTCATGAACCAGTAATCCTGCAATTCCTAGCTTGCTTCACTGGGGGTTGGCCATATAGTACCAAGCTGTCCACTCCTTTCAGAGTGGATATTGTACCTTTTTGAGGTCAGCGTAGGCTAGTGGTAAAGCTTGGAACCGCTCCTGACACGTACGGGATCAAGAAGGGTAGAGCGAGCAGCTTCGACTTGAGCGGGATCGCAATCATCTGGCGTGTGGTGGTCTTGGAAGTATGCTCGCGCGTGGTCCAAGCACTTGGTAAGGTCCGTTGAGGGCGACCCATCCGCCAGACGAAGGGTGTCGATCTTGATGGCCGTTCGGCGAGCAGCGAGTCGTGCATGGACCGTGTGGGAGAGCTGCTCCTCCGAGCTGAGTTCCGGGATGTGCGTACGAATCCTCATTTGACGGGCTCGGTCGAGGATCAAAACCTTGGTTATGGCCACCAGATCTTGCCATTCGGCTCGTCTCCCGTCGTCGAAAGTACCGAGTGCTTCGAACTCATGGATACGACGCTCGAGCGTTTCTTTCGTCGTCGAAAAATGCCGATTCAGGTGGCGAGCGTGGTCACTCGAGGCAGATCTGAGTCGAGACATCGCTTCTTCAAAGGCCGCAAGCGGATCGAGCGGGTGGGACTCGCGAGATGCGTCGATGATGAAAGGGAGGCGAGCTGCAAAGGCTTCGTCGGCGTAGACTCGTGTGTTGACTCGTAGCAGCTGGGACGACGTTTCCGGGAGCGAGGGCAGGGCCGGCGTGCTTTTGGCGGATGGGCAGGCGATCCCCACATACACGGGGCGATGGTCCGAGAGGAGCGCGTCGAGGTACGTGGTCCCCGAGACCAGCAGATGAGCATGTTGTTCCGACAAGAGGATGTAGTCGATGCGCGACCAGGACTTGATCTTGCCCGCCTGTTTATGTATCACGAAGGGCGAAGATAGGAGGGATGAGCCGGACGAAGGGGCTCGAGATGAGGGGCGAGGGACGAGGGACAAGTCGAGAGATGTTCTAGGGACTTCTCACAAGAGGCGAGGACGAGGGACGAGTGCAAGGATGTGACCTTTCACGAGATTCGAGTTGCAGAAAGGAAAGAGAGAAGTAAGCTACGGAAATGGGGAACTAGACCAGAGGAGTCGGGGACGAGGTGGCGAGCTTGAGGAGGCGAGGCACGAGGATCACGTAACAGTGTTGAGGCTGGGGATCACGTAATAGAGCTTGGTTGAGGATCACGTAAGAGTCGGGGGCGAGAGGGTTGTGAGTGTGTAGTCGGAGGAGAAGAGAGCAGTGCAGGTGCCGAAGCCGGGAGAGGAGGTCCGAGGCGCGGGAAGGCCGAAGTCACGCGGATGACGAAGGTGCTGAGAGGCCGAACTCGGAGTGGCGAACTTCCCTTCGTGACACACGCCAAGCTGCTCGAGGAACCTTTCACTGCCGACGAGTTTGCAGCCGCAATTGCCAAGACTGACAAGGGCCGAAGTCCAGGAGCGAGCGGGCTACCGTACGAGATGTATCAGTCCTCCCCAACCGTCTTTGCGGAGTTACTGGCCTCGACTTGCAACGAGGCGTGGACGAAAGGTGCTCTGCCTGAATCGATGACCAAAGGAATTGTCCGCCTCCTCAAAAAGTCAAAGCCTGACGCTGACTACTCGGACCTCAAGTACTACCGCCCGATCACGCTTCGCGAGTGCTCGTACAAGTTGATGACCAAGGTCCTCGTAGCAAGGCTGAACAAAGTGCTGCCATCCGTTCTTCCCCCTTCACAACATGGTTTCATGCCTGGTCGAAAGGCCTCAGACGCGGGAAGTCACTTGTCCCTGCTCCTTGAACAAGTTCGCTCTCTTGACCTTGCTGACTCGGCTCTCCTATCGCTTGATCAGGAAAGCGCATATGACCTGGTTGATCATGACTGGATCATGAGCGTCTTTTGAGCGATGGGAGTACCAGAACGCTTCCTTGGCCTTCTCAAAGTCATCTACAGATCGGTGTCACTTTGTTACATCATCAATGGATACCTCACGGAGGCTGTGCGCATGCTGTGCGGGCTCGGGCAAGGAGATCCCGTGAGTTGTCCCATCTGGAACGTGTGCTTCCAGCCCTACCTCGATGCCCTAGTGAGGAGAAAAATTGCCCTTGATCTCAGTGCAGTACTTCTTCCCACCCGGGCTGCAATCCTCACCCACCTCGCCTTTGCGGACGATGCGATCGTGCTCGTCTCGTCACCGGCAGCACTCGACCTCCTGACTGGTCTCGCCGTCGATTCGCGCTTGGCTACGAACGGCGCTCGAACACGGCCAAGACGACTGCTCTCCCTCTCGGCTTGAGCTGGACTCAGAACGAGCGGGCTAGCGGGATCGCTACTGTGCGCGCTGGTGAGTGCATGACTTGGACTGGCTATCCGGTTTCCATCGACGGCAATCTCTCGCTCTTCTGGAGCACGACACTCAACCGAGCAAAGGCTCGACTGGAGGCAGCGCCGAATCGACGTGTTCCCCCATGGGCGCGCGTGATGTACGCCAACTCGTATGTCATTTCGAGGGTCATCCACTTGCTCTCGTTCGACATCCCGCCCGTCACTTTTGTCGACGCTTTCGAACAAGCGCTCATCTCCTTCGTGTGGCATAACTGTCAGAGTGTATATTGCTGTTTCATCCCACTTGTCTTCCTGATTATAAATAGTTACTAGTTGTTGATATTAGTTGCCTCGCGCGCGCTCCCTTAGCGCCTCTCTTCTTTCTCCAACTATCTTGAATATCATCTTCGGCTCTCGTACTTACGTATCTCGTGCCTCGGCTTCAGGTTCCCAAAAGGTTATGAGCCCACCGAACCTACCAGCGGCGGGCGACCCCGACGATCACGGTGACATGGCATCTACGCCTCCTCTACCACCGTCATCAACGTCGATCCACACCATCGACGTCGCCTCCGCTACCTCCGTCACGCTCACCAATGAGCAATTCGACGAGCTGATTAGGAACCAGCGCCCCGCACCCACACAGGACGACGACGCACTCTCCATGCGTCAGCTACTCTCCCCAGTCAACCCCCCGGTCTTCCCACACGACTCGAAGCTTACGGAGGACAATTACGTTGACTGGGTCCTCACGATGCCGCCATGCCCGCCCTCTTGGGCTGGATTCAACGCTCGGACGAATCGAGCGACGGTCCTCGTTGCGAAGGCGGTCGTACCGACCAAACGCTCAAAATGGGATCGTTCTGGTCCTGCCCCGAGCAACTGCCCAGCTTGTGGTCAAGGCAAGCACTGGCTCGACAAGTGTCCGGAATCGCGCAAGCGAGCCAAGTACCTCGAGCTCAAGAACGCCATGAAGGAACTCCAAGGCTCATCATCGCCTGCGTCCACGTTCGTGGCCACCGAGGAAGCATCCAAGGATCAACACCTGTCCGTCTTTTCTTCTGCTACGTTTACCAACATCGGGCCACCGGCGGAAATCCTTCTGCTAGACTCGGCGTCGGCGTGCCACGTCGTCAACGATGCGTCCTTCTTTGACGGCCCCCTTTCGCCTACCCCGCAAGTCCTGCAAGGTCTAGGGGGAACGGTGAAGGCCTCGGGAATCGGCTCGGTCAAGCTCGTCTCCGATAATGGTACCAAGTTCACCCTCAACGACGTGATCTACGCCCCCGAGAGCCCTGCCAACCTCATCTCGGTCCGGGCCTTCGACCGCAAAGGCGTTCGCATCACCTTCGAACACGGAGAAGTCGAGCTCCGCACGCCGCAAGGGTGCATCGCCACAGCATCAGCCATCGCGTCCAGCGTTTACAAACTCAACGCTTCGGTCCAAGCTGCCAGCAAAGGTGCGCTACACACGCTCGTCGCCACCAAGTCCAATAGGCTACCTCTACTTACCCTTCACCGGCGCTACGGCCACGCCTCTGTCCAGACACTTAAAAAACTGGCGGCCTCTGGCCAGGTGGAGGGTTTGGATTGGCCCTATAGTGACTTCGAGTGTGAAGACTTCACCTGCAACGCGTGCCTTGCCTCCAAAGCGCATCGTTTGCCTTTCCCCTCTTCGTCGTCGCATGCCGCGGAACCGCTTGCATTGGTGCACTCGGATGTCTTATCTTTCCCCGAGGAGTCCTTCGGCCATAAGCGGTACCTCGTCACGTTCATCGACGACTTCTCGAGGAAGACTTGGGTTTACCCCATCGGGCACAAAAGCGAGGTCCTTCCGACATTCAAGGATTGGCTTCTGGAGATCGAAAACGCCACGGGTCGCAAGGTCAAAACGCTTCGCTCGGACAACGGGGGCGAGTATGTCTCTACCGCCTTCAACGGCTATTGCGTAGCTCGTGGAATTCGTCGCGAATTGACCACACCGTACACGCCCGAGCAAAACGGTCGAGCCGAGCGAGTCAACCGGTCGATCGTGGAGGGCACCCTGGCTCTTCTGTCTCACTTGGGACTCCCACGATCATGCTGGGACGAGGCTGCCATGTGTTACATCCACGTCAAGAACCTATCGCCTCACGCGGCTCTCGGTGGAGGCATCCCAAACAGTCGTTGGTCGGGCGCCACACCAGGCGTGGAGGGTCTTCGGGCATTCGGTTGTTGCGCCTGGGCCACCGTGCCGGCTCACCGACGGGACAAACTTGACCCAAAAGGGATCGCTCTGGTCTTCGTGGGTTACGATCGACACGCGAAAGCCTGGCGTCTTCTTGACCCCTCCTCGATGCGTGTGAGTCTGAGCCGAAATGTGACGTTCGTTGAAACCGAGTTCCCCTTCACGACCGCACCAACCCGCGTGACGCAGCCACGCATCCCGGGTTACTGCCCCCAGCCGCCACCTGTCGAAGCTCCAGCACCGTCGTCGGCTCCAACGCTTGTCGACCCTCCCCCGCGGCCACCTTCCCCAACGCCTGACGAAACACCCGCGTCGCCGGTTTCGACCAACTCGGCCGACAAAGACGACACCTCGTCGACCACGAGCGCTACGACGGAGCCAGCCGTGAACTTGCCGCAGCCACCTCCGGATCCAGCTCCACTCGCCAAAGTCAAGCCAACTTGGGAGTACGGCGACGTCGCCAAGGTTGGTCCCGATCCGGGGAAGTACGGTGAAGTCGACACTCGAAACATCATAGTTGGCCCCCGGACACGCCGCCAGCTCGTTCCCACCATGATCACGCGGGAACAGCTCGTCGACGGCCCCGACGGACCCACCGCCTCCTTCAAGAGCCTGCTCCTCGCCTTCGCATCCACCAAAGCCGGCTTCGCAGATCACGACTTGACAGTTGTTCGCGATCCGGCCAATTGGGGCGACGTCATCCGATCGGGACAAGAGGACATTTGGGGCGCACCGGCACAGGATGAATTCGATTCGCTTCTTAACGATTACGAGGTCTTCGAAATCATCGAATCCGGTGAGCTCCCCGCGGGTGAGATCCTCCTGCGATCGGGCTGGGTGTTCCGGACTAAACGCAACCAGCATGGCGACATCACCGATTACAAGGCGCGTCTCGTCGCTCACGGATGTGCCCAACGTCCTGGCCTTGACTTCGAGAAGAACTACGCCCCAGTCGTCAAATTCACGTCCATTAGAGCCCTCATCGCACTCGCCGCGGCCAACGGCTATCACGTCCATCAGGCCGACGTCAACAAAGCGTACCTCCACGGCAAACTTGACAAGCCTCTGTACATGCGCGTCCCTCAGGGCATTGACCTGCCCGGCAAGATCCTCAAGCTGTCCAAATCCATCTACGGCCTTTGCCAGGCTGGCACCATCTGGAACGCTGAGATTGACTCGACTCTGCGGTCCCTCGGATACGTGCCGACCCGGTCCGACATCTGCATCTACCGCCGCGAACACGACGGGCACTCTCATTACATTGCCTTGTACGTCGACGACTTGCTTTTGGTTGGCCCCTCTACCGCCGAGATCGACCGGGTGCTCGACGCGTTGGAACTCGCGTATGGCATCAAACGTCTCGGACCTGCCGAATACATCCTAGGCATCCAAGTCAAGCGTGGACAAGACGGATCTATCACGCTCTCGCAAGAGCGCTACCTTCGGGACATCCTGGCCAGGTTCCAGTTCACCGATGCCAAGCCGGCGAGTATTCCAATGCAGCCAGGTGTCGTCCTTGACTTCGAGGACTTGTCGGCCACTCCTCAGGATCGTACGCGCTACTTGCAGGCCATCGGTTCGTTGATGTACGCCGCCGTAGGAACTCGTCCGGACCTTGCCTTCGTGGTCAGCTACCTCGCTCGCTTCTCGCAGCAGCCCGGCCCGGAGCATTGGACAGCCATCAAGCAGGTCCTCCGCTACATCAAAGGCACGCTGGACTTGGGGCTCACCTATCGCAAGACCAGCCAACCACTCCATGGCTACTCGGACGCGAACTGGGGAGCCTGTCTAACGACCTCGCGATCGACCATGGGCTACGCGTTCATCTTGTCTGGAGCCGCGATCGCTTGGTGCTCCAAACGCGAGCACAGGGTCGCCAAGTCTACTACCGACGCGGAGTACCTCTCTCTTTCGTACACAAGCGGTGATGCCATCCACCTGAGCGAACTCCTGGCTGAACTTGGCGCTCCGGTCTCTGGCCCAGTCGTGCTCTACGGTGACAACCAAGGTTCGCTGGCTCTTGCGCAGCACCCGACCAACCATCAGGGGTCTCGTCACGTTCGCATCTCGGAACACTACGTCCGCGAGAGGGTTGCTGAGAAGGAGATCGAGGTCCGCTACATCGCCACCGGTGACATGTTCGCTGATATCTTCACCAAAGCCTTGGGTCCCAAGCCGTTCATCTTCCATCGGGCGAATTTGGGTTTACGAGGTGCAGTGGTATGACAGCACGGGGGGGTGTCAGAGTGTATATTGCTGTTTCATCCCACTTGTCTTCCTGATTATAAATAGTTACTAGTTGTTGATATTAGTTGCCTCGCGCGGCTCGTGCCTGCCTCGCGCGCGCTCCCTTAGCGCCTCTCTTCTTTCTCCAACTATCTTTACTATCATCTTCGGCTCTCGTACTTACGTATCTCGTGCCTCGGCTTCAGGTTAGTTACTCTGCAATACCTCAAACTATCTTTACTATCATCTTCGGCTCTCGTACTTACGTATCTCGTGCCTCGGCTTCAGGTTCCCAAAAATAACGACTCCTTCCGACCCGTGACAAAAGAGGCGGTCTTCCTCCGTCGCGATCTTGGTGGATTGGGTCTGCTGAGCAGCGAGGACATTGTTTGCTCTATGGCGATCCGGTTCTGGGACTGCGTTGCCCATGGCTTCGAGCCGATCTGGGCTACACTCGCACGGATCAGCTGGGAGCGCACATATCCGGAAGAAACGACGATTTGGTCAACACTGATTGCCTCACCTCGCCGCGCAACCCACGCGCGGTGGACGAAGGTCATCAACGTTGCTCCACTGATGCTGCCCCATGTGTTCCCAGAGCTCCTTCGGTCGACCGAGGTGCTCGTGATCCCACCTACTCTACCTTCCTTACACCCACAAGGCCTGTCGGACGATACGCGCAAGCGGTTCAAAAAGTTTGGGGCAATCATCGATCTTTACCGGAGGCCTCAGACGACAGGGGACCCCGTCAACCCAGGCCTGCAACCAGAGTCGTTATTGGCAAAGCTTTGGGCCGATGTGAGTGCTAGCTCTCCGATAGCCTCTGTATTGCCCCAGCCCGCCGCCGTCCGGACCGCCATTGGGGACTGCTACTTCCTACGACCCTGCACCTACACGTTCCTTGGCGCGACCCCTCCTTTTACGATCAAAGCTCTGCGGCACTTCATTAATGAGGCCCGCTATCCCTCGCTGGACGACGGCTCTCGACTCAAGTGGCCAACAGATCTCACAAAGTCACAGAAGCAACAGTTCTGGATCTGGCTCAACAGTCAATGGGCAACAGCGGTCGAAAAGGACGTTCACTGGAAGCTGATCTTCGGGGCGACGCCGACATGCGTTCTGCAACATCACCATGGTCACGGCGCGGCATCTGATGGGTGTCCACAGTGCGGTCAACGAGACACCTTCATGCACTTCTACTTTGAATGTGACCATTCACGTGAGTTCTGGCGCCTGACCTTGCAGCTGCTGAGGGTTGCACTTGGCCAGGCAGGTGACTTCCAACCTGGCGAAGTTGACTCTCCTCAGATCATGCTTGGCCTTCCTCGGGTGCGTGGCGGAAGTCGTGACTCTCGGACCTACATCGTCGTTCGGGTCATTCTTGCGATTGCTTTCAACAAGCTCTACCTTGCTCGATGGCATCAGCACAAGGATCAATATTCCCCTACCGACCCCGTACTTTCTTACTCGCGAAGTCCGCTCGCATCTCAAATTCCGACTTCGACGTCTGCCAGACGGCGAGCTTCTGGACCAGGTGATGTGACTTGACGTTCTCATGAGTACGGAGTTTCTGGGTTTTCTCTCCTGGTTTTCCTCCCCTCTCCCCTCTCTCTCTCTCTCGATTGTGCCTATTCTTTAACACCATAGAATAGGAAGGGTGGTTGGTGCTCACATGATTGGGATCACACTTTTGGTGGTTTCAGGAGTGTGGGGGCTGCATGGATCTAGTGGCTATGACTTTACATAAGTCCAACCCCCCTTTTCAAGAAGCATTGATTTTGCGTAGATAACCGAATATGTGAAATCTAATCAGGCTTGATACAAAAAACAAAAAAAAGGAGGGTCAGAGTTTTCGTTCTTTGGAGGACCGAGGAGCGGGGCACTTGCCAGGCCGAATTGTCCGCGATGGAAAACGCTCTTGACTTGCTCGTCGCCGTAGTCTCGGGTACGGTCTCTGTAAGGCCACCGGCCTTACAGAGGGATCGCGAGTACTGGGCCGATCGTTCGTCGCTTTCGGAATGGTATTATTGACTGTGTTCGTTGTTTCAGATCGGTTCCGAATGAATTGTCTTCTAAGAGAGAGAGAGGACTGAGACTGAACTACACAAAAGGGGGAAACCGGCTATATTGGTCCGATATTCGGTCAGCCGGGTTTCGGCCAGGTTCAGTCCTTGGTCATGTGCGTGCGAGGCCGCTCGGGCCTCACAGTCTCGGCCCCCCCCCCTATCTTCTATTGCAAGACCGAACGGCTTGACTCAGAACCGCCTTCTGACGATCGCCAGGAAGGGGCGGATCATTGCTGACTCTTGGCAGGGATTCAGGTTTTTATGGTGATCATGCTCCAGGGTACCTTGAACACTTCGAACAAGCTCTCTTTCACATCCAACGAAAGCCACTTCGGGGCTGCAGGGGAGTATAGGAATGCCGAACCGGAGATGACTAGTGGCTATGCACCACTCTGATGCGGAGGTTCCGACTCGTACGATTGCACCGCACAGTTGCGCCGCTGAAATGGTCTCCCCTATCAGGCGGTCTCACTAGGCTAAAATCCCGAATCAAGCCCGGTGCGGACACAAAGTCCCCTGCAACGAGGCCGAACGTGACCAAAACCCACCCAACGGTGATTCATGACCGGCCCAATACCTGTTTCACGCCCACGCCTCTCTCTCTCTCTCTCGCTCGCCTTACTATTCCACTCCGCTCCTCAACTCTTCACTGGAACTTCAGCTCGCGATGAAAGCATCGCTCCTCTCCCTCGTCGGTCTCGCGCTCGCGATCACCGTCGTTCAAGGACGCGAATTCCAAATGCCCGGGCCCAAATGTCCTGAACCTTGCTTTGGTAAATGTTCTCACGGGGTTTGCTTTGGGGATCCCCCTGAGTTACCTGGACCCAGTAGTCCCCCGAGTTGTGCCTCTTGCGCCACGGAGTAAGTGACGGAACTTGACCGGGGCCGCCGGTGGTCCGGTCAGCCAGCCGACCCGCGACCCGACCCCGGGAGCTACTTGCATCGACAACTTTTACGATGCCACTGTCTGATTAGTGTTCTTTTTTCATCAGTTACAAAACCTGCTGTGATAAGTGTGGATCAACAAAGCTCCACAAGAGATGCGTGTCCCACTGTGACAACGCGTACGTTAGCCTCTAGCCGCTCCCAGCTCGATTTCCCCAACGAACCGAGGTCGACTACTGAATCCATCGGACATACGGCGTGCAGGCAAGATTTATGTCGGAAACATTGTCACAAATAGTCCTTCCCCAGCTCAAGGTATTCGATCCCGATTTTGCCTTCCCACGCGGCGCAGTCGAGGATTCACAGGGTGGCGGCGGCGGCGACGACGACGAACGACAATGGTTGGAACAGAAGAAGAGAGGGCGAGGGGCGGGGAGGAGTAGGAGGAGGTGTGCTGAGTGGTAGTAGAGATAGGATGAGGTGAGATGGCGTAAGGTGGCGAGGTGGGCGTGAGCTTGTTTGGTCTTTGGTGTTTGTTCAAATTGGTTGGATCGATGGAATGTGCAGATTCTTCAACACTTGAGATTGCTTGGGGGAGAACGCCTCTCGTGTCTGCACTTTACTCGTAACTTCCGGCGAGACAGCGATCACGTTGGATGTTATCGTTGTCATCACTCGATGAGTCATGGTCGACTCTTCTCATGCACTGCCTTGCCTGCACCCAGAGAATGAGAATTTGAATTCCAGCTAGTCTACAAAAAGAGACGACCCTTATCGGGCGCTGGACCACATTAACTGGCTGCCCCGGATGGCAAGATACATGTGATCCCCAACCGATCATACCTATACAGTACTTATTGATGAACCAGAAGCATGCCTCAAACACCCATCCATAGATTTACCCTGTTGTCGCAAGATATCCCTACGACCGTCCCAATCTTTCCTCCTTGACTCGAAAATCTTGTCGATCGAGCTTGAAGAGGTGGCTGGGCGATCGGCGGACTCTCATCCACCCTCGAAGCCCATCGATCGATCTTTCATCCTCATCGATGTAAAGCTTTCGATCTTAGTAAATGTGGGAGCCCAGGGGAGATCGAATACTAGAATACGCCCACGAGATTGGAGCTCTAGACAGGAGAGTACGGCGAAGAGGAGAGCGAGCGAGGCCAGGAAGCCGAGAACAGGGGGAGCCGGAATCGGGGAGATGGAGAGAGAGAGAGCGATCGACCAGGATTTTGACTTGGGATGAGAAGGAAGGTTGGGATGTGCGACCGCGAGGCACTACTTCTTTCGAGTCGAGGTGAAAAATATGACGTTTACGTACAAGGACTGTGGATTCCAGTATTTATACAAGAGTACGGTGGAGAAGTAGAGAGAGAGAGGGAGAGCTCAGAACCGCACCCTCGGATCGCGAGAGAACCGCGATCCCCGACCAATCAGATACTATATACCACGTCGATATAATCAAACGTGGCTTTTCAATACCCAAAAAATTATCAAGTTACCCTAAAAGATGCTCCGAATACTGGCACCAATCATGATGACTCGACTCGAAGCGTTCGTCACAGACCAGCTCATGCCACGGGGTCACGCCGAGCCGGCTCCCCTCTTGTACTGACTTTGGTTCCCACTCTTTCTTTGATGGCATACCCGATTAGTCTCTTCGTCCTCTTGAGCAAGTACCCCAAACGGCAATGAAGGTCAGCTCCCTTGCACAAAAGAGCAAGTCATCGTTGTCGCGCGAGCGTGAGGTTGCCGAGCGCACCAACGGCGGTTCAAGCTGCCAGGACATGGAACGTCTTTGAAGTAGAGCCCGAGCCAGAGAATCTCTGGGCCACTTGAGAGAGCTCTGGCTTGATTTTAGCTTCGCATGTGATATGAAATACTCTGGACATCGCCATGAAGGGGGACTTACCCCATCGCCCCCTCCGCGGCAAGGCCGGCAAGGGATCGTGAAATGAGATCCCTCTGGAGCGCGCGCCGGCCAAGGTTTTGTGGCGCGGGTTCAAGATGGGGCGAGGCGATCAGTGGCTGTATTTTCTGATTGGGGGTGTTGGTGTCCTTTTTTATTTGTTGATCGACGTATGAGAAGAGCTTTCCTTTTTAGATTGCGGGCTCGTGCAGATGAAGAGCTTGCCTGCTTTCGTCCCCACGATTTTCGCTCGCGCCCGGCCCATCACGCGCATCACGCGTCACGGGCCGTTTCTGGAGCGCTCGAGGCGGCTGCGCGCTGCTGCGCCTTGCTGCGCCTTGCTGCGCGGCTGCAGGCGGCTGCGAACTTGGTGTCGCTCCGAGCGCTCGCTCGCAGGCGCGCAGGCTCTCAGTGTCACGCCGTCGTCTGGGTTCAGGTCGCACCACCACCCCCTACGTGGAGCACACCAACTTCTCAAACATGGCACCTCCCAGCAAGAGCAAGAGGGAACACTCGCCCGCACCGGTTGCATCGTCGTGCGTCGCTCATCCGCTGGTCTCGCCTCCGTCAAGCAAGAAGCCTCGCATCGATGCCGCTACTAGTGCTTCGGCTTCCACCTCGAAGCCACCCGTCATGGGCAATGTGGTCGCCACAGACGAATTCGAGACCGAGGCCAAGACGACGGTGCCTGTAGCTGGTTCTGGCGCCGCTCAAGCCGACGGAGAGGGCGACGACAAGCCTGGCCAGGGGCTCATCCTGACTCACGCTGTGGGTGCAGTGGTGCTAGACTGTGCTCAACAACACTACTGATAGTTCCAGCGCTCACTGCAGGTGCGCCACCAAGTCGCCCTCCCCCCTTCGTACCCCTACGTGCCGATCGCTTCGCACGTCCCGCCCGCCGAACCCGCCCGAACGTACCCCTTTGAACTCGATCCGTTCCAAAAAGTGTCCATTGCCTCGATCCAACGCAACGAATCCGTGCTCGTATCCGCTCATACCTCGGCGGGAAAGACCGTCGTCGCCGAGTATGCGATCGCGCAGTGCCTCAAGGCGGGCCAGAGGGTGGTGTATACCAGTCCGATCAAGGCGCGTCTAGGATGAGCACCGTCGAGTAGTATCTGAATGTCTACTGACTGACTCTTGGCGGCGTCACAGGCCCTGTCGAATCAAAAGTATCGAGAGATGCTCGCCGAGTTTGGGGATGTCGGGCTCATGACGGGCGACGTCACCATCAACCCGACCGCTTCGTGCCTCGTCATGACCACAGAGGTGAGCATAGGGATTCGTACGCGGTCAATTCCAGCATACATCGAACTGACATGGACATCCCACTGTTGCAGATTCTCCGATCGATGCTCTATCGCGGTTCCGAGATCATGCGCGAAGTCGCCTGGGTCATCTTTGACGAGATCCACTACATGCGCGACAAGGAACGTGGTGTTGTCTGGGAAGAGACCATCATTCTCTTACCCCACAAGGTTCACTACGTCTTCCTCTCGGCAACGATCCCGAACGCGATGGAGTTCGCCGAATGGATCTGCACGACTCATCAACAACCTTGTCATGTCGTTTATACCGATTTCCGACCCACGCCTTTGCAGCACTACCTTTTCCCTGCGGGCGGGGACGGGATACATCTTGTGGTCGATGAAAAGGGCGCGTTCAGAGAGGACAACTTTCAGAAGGCGATGGGCGCTCTGGCGGAAAAGGCGGGGGAGGATCCTGCTAGCTCGACGGGGGGGAAGGGAAGGAAGGGGCAGACCAAAAAGGGGGGTCCGAAAGGTCAGTTTATGTGGGCGAGCGTAGCGTCTTTTGCGTACGGGATTGACATGTTGTGCAAAACAGGCCCGACCGATATCTTCAAGATCGTCAAGATGATCATGGTCAAAAATTACAACCCCGTCATCGTCTTTGCCTTTTCCAAGCGCGAATGCGAGGCCCTGGCCTTGCAAATGACCAAACTCGAGTTCAACACCGAGGACGAACGAGGCATGGTCACGTCCGTGTTCCAGAACGCGATCGCGAACCTCTCGGACGACGATCGACAACTACCTCAGATCGAACATATCCTACCCTTGCTGAAGCGAGGGATCGGAATCCATCATGGTGGTCTCTTGCCCATCCTCAAGGAAGTGATCGAGATTTTGTTCCAAGAAGGCCTGATCAAAGTTCTCTTTGCCACCGAGACCTTCTCCATCGGCCTCAACATGCCCGCCAAAACCGTCGTCTTCACCTCCGTGCGTAAATATGACGGCCGGGACTTTCGCAACCTTTCAGGAGGCGAATACATCCAAATGTCCGGACGCGCAGGACGACGTGGCTTGGATGACCGAGGTATCGTCATCATGATGACGGACGAGAAATTGGAACCTGCAGCGGCGAAATCGATGGTCAAGGGCTCGGCGGATAGGCTGGATTCGGCGTTTCATCTGGGGTATAATATGATCCTCAACTTGATGAGGGTCGAAGGGTTGACGCCGGAGTATATGTTGGAGAGATGCTTCTTCCAGTTTCAGAATGCCGCGAATGTGCCCCATTTGGAGGATGGTGAGTGCCGAGTGGGATAAAGTCCGTAGGGCCGAAACCAGGCGCTGATAAATCGTGTTCTTGAACGTGACCAGAGTTGCGAGTGCTGGACGAACAAAAAGCAGCGATCGTCATCCCCGACGAGGACAACATCGCCGACTACTACGATTTGCGTCAACAACTCGACCTGCTCAACAAGGACCTCCGCGACGTCCTGAACCATCCTACCTATGCGCTTCCCTTCCTCCAACCAGGTCGATTGGTTCGCGTCAAGCACGACGACCTCGACTTTGGCTGGGGTTGCGTCGTCAACTACCAGAAACGACTCGGTCCCTCGGGCAAACCACTTCCCGCCGATGAACCGGCTCAGAACCAATACATCGTTGACGTCCTACTCAATTGTGCCGTCGGTTCGACCCCCGGCCCTACCAAAAAGGGTCAAGCCGCTTCAACGACCTTGATCCGACCCTACCCCCCAAAACAACAAGGCGAATTTGCCGTTGTTCCCGTTCTACTCTCCACCCTCGATGGTATTTCGCATATCAGGATATTCCTCGCCAAGGATCTGAAACCTATTGAGGCGAGACAGCAGGCTTGGAAGAGTGTTCAGGAGGTTAAGAGGAGGTTCCCGGATGGGGTGGCGTTGTTGGACCCGGTGCAGAATATGGGTATTACGGATGAGCCGTTCAAGAAGTTGTTGAGGGTGAGTTTGAAGTGGTAGGCTTGGCAATCGAAGTAGGAGGCTGTGATGAATGCGTGCTGACTTGTTGTCGATTTCCTTCGTCGTATTACAGAAAATCGAAATCCTCGAAGCGCGATTAGTCAGCAACGCCTTGCATTCCGATCCCAACCTCTCGACCCTCTACGACCAATACGCCTCGAAACAATCCATGCAAACGCAAATCCGTTCTATCAAAAAGCGTATCCAAGCCGCACATTCGGTCATGCATCTCGACGAACTCAAGAACCGTAAACGGGCTTTGCGTCGATTGGGCTTCGCGTCGAACGAAGATGTTGTCGAACATAAGGGGAGGGTCGCGTGCGAGATCAGTTCGGGCGACGAGTTGTTGTTGACCGAGATGGTGTTCAATGGCGTGTTCAACGAATTGACGCCGCAGCAGACAGCGGCGCTGTTGAGTTGTTTCGTCTTTGATGAAAAGGTATGGCGTTTCCTTCAGGTCCCGATCGGCGCTGTCGGAATAAAGACCGATACTGATCAGGGAAGGGGGGAAGTCACACAGAGCGAACAGACGAGTAAACTCAAGGAGGAGCTGTCGGGCCCTTTGAGGGTCATGCAAGAAGCCGCGAGGAGGATCGCAAAGATTGCGATCGAGTCCAAGTTGCCTCTTGTTGAAGGCGAGTGGAGACTTGGGGGAAATCTTGCTGGTGCACGTGCAGGGGTGCTGACCCAAACTGGTTTTTTCTTTTTGGTGGGACTAGATGAATACGTCGCCTCGTTCAAACCAGAACTGATGGACGCCGTCTTCTCGTGGTGCAACGGCGCGAAATTTTCCGAGATCTGCAAGGTACGTTCCTCTGCTTGACAGTTGTGGTTCTTCTTGGTGATGCCGTGCTGCTTTGTATGCTGATTGTGGATTTCACGCGTGTCATCAGATGACGGACGTCTTTGAAGGCTCGCTCATTCGCGTGTTCCGAAGGTTGCAAGAGCTGATTCGACAGATGTCGATGGGTAAGTTCTAGGAATTTCGGACACTTTTCGAATCAGTTCGTATCCCTGACACCATCATGTATGCCTGTACTCTTTGTAGCCGCCAAAGCGATCGGTTCGGAAGAGTTGGAGAAGAAATTCCTTGACGCGCTCGCTTGCCTCGAGAGGAGCAACTCGGTTGCGTTCGCAGCCAGCTTGGTACGTTCTTTCCCTCCCTTGTATCCCATTTTGACACGTCCAGGAGAAGCTGTTGCTGACTGACGGCTTTGGATCGGGCTGTGTCATGATACTGCAGTATCTTTAAGGGGCGAGGGGCTTCGGGTCTCGTGGCTGTACAGCACGTTGTAGGGTGGGATGCTCCTTATACATTCAATCGTTGTGTGTGTGCAATGCTGAAGTTGTTCTCTGCAACACGAGTACGTCGATGCGAATGTTTGTATGGGATTAATTAAATTGCAGGTGGAAGATCTCACATAAAGATAATGATGGAGGACGTCCCGATCTGTTGAACACCGAGGACGAGGATGGAACCCCGCCCTACTACGAAGGAAGAAGGGGTCCAGCTCGATGGTTGAAGCGTGTTGGCAGGGAGGACTCACGTCAATGGACGAGCTCGTAGAGATGACGAGAACGTCGGGAGGTCTTGGTGATCGATTGATCGAGTCGGTTAACGAGTCGCGCCTTCAACTTACTCCTCTCCTTTATAATGCCTCGTTGGTAACTCCTGAATCATCTAACATTTCAGGACAGGATCTGGTACTTCATCTGAGCGCTGTAACGAGTCAGTGTGGGTCATGCATGTCGTACATGGTATTCGTCTTGCACAAGATCGCTGATGTCTCTTGATGAGCGCAAGTTGGGTCCCCGAGCCTCCGAGGGGATTAGCGACTTGCAAGGAGACTTGCAAACAAACCCCTGCCACCTTCGGAAGTGGAGCGCGCGCGATTTACCGAGGCAGGCGATCACGTGAGATGACGTGGTCGGGAATGCGCGAAATAACGAGGCAGGCCTTCTTCTTTCGCCTTCTGTCTCCGTCTCCGCGTCACACGGACACCGCCGCTCGGGTTTCCCGTCATTCATGTCCCTCGGCTAGTGCCCAACCACATAGCTCATGTCGACCTCACTGCTGGTGCACAACCTGCACTGCCCTTCCTGCGTCTCGCACGTGACGACGCTGCTCTCCTCCGCTCCGCTCTTGCTCGACCCCGACTACATCACCGTCTCGCTGCTGACTCGCCTCGTCACTTATCGTCCGCGTTCTGGTACGCGCCGAGCTGATGTGGTGAATGTGCTTCAAGAGGGAGGATTCCAAGTCGAACCGGGTCCCTTGACCTTGAGCTCGACCCCGACTTCGACATCGGCCGCTCCATCTTCCTCCTCTTCGTCATCAGCCTCACCCGGTGCTGTGCCCGACCCAACCGGAGCCGAGCGGGTCGAGCGCCGGCCAGAAGAGGCGTGGTACATCTCACGAAGTAAGCGACGGCAGAGAGAAGCGCAACACCAAGAGGAGCAACGACGAAGGGAGCGAGCGCATCGCCAATCCTGTCGAGCCTGTCGTGGCGAACTGTCTCCGACACCGTCCAAGCTCGGAGAAGAAAATATCGGCAAGGGCAAAGCCAAGGAGGAATGCGTTGTACCCTTCAGCACACTTAAAAATTTGGTTAATTCGAGATTTGTCGTCTCCGGAATGACGTGCGCAAGCTGCGTCAATGGTCTGCAGTCGGCCCTCTCCCAGGACCCGAGGATCAAGTCCCAGCAAGTCACCCTGCTGCCGAATCAAGCCGTGGTGTCGCACGACCCTGCGCTCTCCGTCGACCACGTCAGGGAGATGATCGAGGATGCTGGATTCGATGCCGAGCTCGTCGAGAGCGTTAATGTAGCCAACACTCGAGGCAAGGGCGTGGGCGAAAACTCGGATCAGGAAAATTTAGGATGGCACGAGTCAAAGTTCGTAATCGAAGGCATGACTTGCGCGTGAGTACCCCTTCTCCTACAAAGGATGCAAAGTCATTGTTGGTGCTGACCGTCTTGGTGATCAGGTCCTGCGTACAATCGCTCAATGGCCTCTTTGAACAACCGACACCGGGTTTACGTTCCGCTCAAGTGACCTTGCTTCCGGCCCTTGCGACCGCCATTCACGACCCAAACGTCCTTTCCACCGATGTTCTGATCGAGATGATCGAGGATCGAGGGTACGGTGCCGAGCTATTGTCCTCAGTCCCGGTGCATGGCGCACAGGGCGCCGGTGCCGATACCCAAATGAGAACGGTCAAACTGCGTGTCGAGGGCATGTTTTGCAGGTCAGTCGGCAGCTGGCTCGAGAGGCCATCCGAGTTGTTCTGACCAAGAATCTTTATCCACAGCAAATGCTCGATAGCCATCAACACATATCTAGACTCGCTGCAAACGGCGGGAACGATTATCAGCTTCGACCCGTGTTCGATGGCATCGCCCGTCTTGAGCCTGACGTATGTGCCTCAGCCGCCTCATGGTTTTACGTTGCGCACTCTACGTTCTTCGATCGAGTCGTTCGGACCTTTCACGCTCCACCCGGTGCACACCTCGTCGGTCCTGACCTTGCTCGCTCGTCAAGCTCAAGCTCGCGAATCCCGCTCGATCCTTTTACGACTCTGCATCACCGTCCTCTTTGCAATTCCGGCCTTCATCATCGGCATTGTATTTGTATCACTACTGCCCTCGTCGAAATCTCTTCGGCGCTACTTTGAGGAGCCGTTGTGGGGGTCCGCGTCTCGCGCGATGGTCGTTCTGTTCATTCTCGCAACACCCGTGCAGTTTGGCGTTGGATTCTTCTTCTATCAACGCGCGTGGCACAGTTTGCGAGCCGTGTGGAGGAGGGGAGGATGGCGGGAGAAGTTATTGAGATGGGGTAGTATGGACACGCTTGTCGCTCTGGGCACCACGGGAGGCTACGCGGCTTCGGTCGCTTTTCTGGCGATCGAGGTGAGGACGCGGCCGAGTGAGACGATGGGAGCGAGCATGGAGATGGGTTACTTTGATTCATCGGTTCGTTATAGGTCAATGAATCCGTCACTTTCACGAGCCGTCGCTTACTTTATACATTTTATCATCCTTCCAGATTTTCCTCATGATGTTCATTCTACTCGGTCGCTACCTCGAAGGGATCAGTCGTCAACGCACCGGTGACGCGATCGATGCGCTGGCCAACATGAAGGCCTCCACAGGATTACTTTACACTGGTTCGCTTGCATCGCACGCCGCACACGTGGACGAGATCGGCGACGAAGATAGCAAGTCTACCTCCGAGGCTGACTTGGACGCCGCGGCCGAAGGCTCGTCGACTACCCTTGAGCTCGAGGTGGACTATTTCGAGGTCGACGATGTTCTCCTCGTACCTTCTGGATCTTCCGTCCCTCTCGATGCGGTGGTGCTCCCTAGTTCTTCGTCATCCAGTTTTGATGAATCGTCGCTCACAGGCGAATCACTTCCCATTCTGAAACAACCGGGTGATGCGGTCTTTGCCGGAACGACGAATCTGGGCCCATCAGCGGTGCTCGTGCGGGCGACCTCGAACGCTGGCTCGACGATGCTCGATGGGATCGTTCAAGTAGTTCGCGATGCGATGGGCAAGAAGGCCAAGGTCGAGAAGCTCGCGGATGTGATCACGGGCATCTTCGTCCCCTGCATCGTAGCCATTGCGGTCATCACTTTCTCGATCTGGGTCATCCGAGGGTACTCGGGTAACTTGTCGAAGAATTGGCTCGATGAAGCCGAACGAAGCTCGGGTGGTTGGAGTCTGTTCGCCGTTCAATTTGCTGTCGCTGTTCTCGTCGTAGCTTGCCCATGTGGTATTGGACTCGCGGCACCGACCGCTCAGATGGTTGGTACAGGGATGGCCGCTCGACTCGGGATCGTTCCATTCGGAGGAGGGGAGGCGTTCCAGAAGGCGACCAAGATCGAAGCGGTTTGTTTCGACAAGACCGGAACGTTGACCAAGGGCGAATTCACCGTAGTGTGTCATCGCTTTTATGCTGTCAAAGGCCTCGAGTGCGATCGACCAACGTCCATGAGGGTCGTCAAGCTCGTGGAAGAAGCGTCGACGCATCCGATTTTGATTGGAGTGCGCGAGTTCTGCACCAAGCACCTTGGTATCAGCGAAGAATCCACAGCTGCGGTACCGGTGGCGCTTGTTCATTCCGAGGAGATTGCGGGAAGAGGACTCAAGGCGATGGTCAACGTCTGTACCTCATCTTTGGAAGTTCTTGTCGGGAACTCGACCTTGCTGTCCGAGCACGGGCTCGACCTCGACCACGACACGACTGCACTTTCTGACGGTTGGGCCAATGATGGTTGCTCGATCGTCTTTGTCGCTGTGCGAACCAAGCGGCTGATTCAAGGATTACCCGAGGGAAGCTTTCAGATACTAGCTGCATTCGGAGTCCAGGACCAACCCCGAGAGGAAGCCCGACTCGTCATCTCTGCTCTCGAGAAGAAGGGCATCGCAGTCTTCTTGTGCAGTGGAGATCACGAACGTACGGTTCGAGCCGTCGCTCGCTCCGTCGGAATCGCTGACGGATGCGTCTTTGCCCAAGTACTACCACTCGAGAAAGCCAAGGTCGTTGAGCGACTGCAATTGGGGCTGGCGAGGACCCGTATTGAAGAATTGAAGCGAGCTCGGCGCAGCACTGGGTGGAGGAGGCTGTTCAGCCCTAGTCGGCGCGGTACAATCGGGGCCAAAGTCGCTTTCGTCGGTGACGGCATCAACGATGTCGTAGCACTCGCAAAAGCAGACGTTGGGATTTCGATGGGCACCGGATCGTCGATCACTCTCTCCTCGTCAGAATTTTGTTTGCTCAGCTCAAACCTCTCCGCGCTGTTGACCTTGTTCGCTCTTTCGAAAGCAACATTCAACAAGAGTGAGTCCCGTTCTATATCGAATAGGCAGAGCACCGGCTAACACCCAATTCACGACAGTTCTAACCAACTTCGCTTGGGCTTGCCTCTTCAACGGCTGCTTGGTACCCATCGCGGCCGGCGCATTCTACGATCTTGGAAGGACGCGCCTTCCACCCGTCTGGGCGAGTCTCGCTATGGCACTCTCTAGCATCTCGGTTGTTGTCAATTCGTTATTGCTCCGATGGACGTTCAGAATTCCCAAGGAAGTCCGAGATATGGGTAGGAACGTCTAAGTGAAAATGATCGCCGTGCTGGAGCATAGCCAGGACAGTGACATTGCAATGACTATTCATCAGAGTGGGAACGCGATGAATTTGCGGTGTGACCGTAGATGATGACACATGGTGGGATGTGCTATCATAGATGCATACCAGCTCGAACTCTGTGAGCGACTGGCTCGCAGTCTGGCGTAAAGCTTGCTGAAGGAGGCCAAGTTCGAACCCCCATCGGGGCGCGACGACGTCCGCATCGCTGAGTTTGCGCTTGCGGAGTTCTCGCAGCGACACTTCACGGTACGACCTTGAATTTGAGGGCGATGCCTCTTCTTGCCATGTCGTCCTTGAAAGCTGCGGAGCATACAAAAACCCTTGATCAGCTCAACTAGAGTCTACATAGAACATGGATAGCTAGACGTACCTTGCTTTTCGGCGACTTCCTCTCGCTGCTCGTAGTCTAGCACAAGCTTCTTCAGCTGCTGCTGCTCGGCTTTGTCGATCGCTCGTTTTTCAAGAGTATGCACGGCGATTGAGGACTCGAGGGGAATTTCCATTGACCGAGTCTATTTTGAGGCGAATCAGAATCTGTGGCTGCACCGGGAATTCGAGAGATGCCCAGACGTACCTGTTGCTTATTCCCTTTCTTGGTCAAAAGGGTGAACGTGATCCCTTTCGGCGTCGCTTCTTCCCGGTCGATGTCCTCGTCCTCCTCGATCCTCCCACCCCTCGGAGCGGTTTTCCGAACGAATGGGACCCCGACATCGAACAGAACAGGCTTATTCCTCACCTCCGCGCCACCGCCCGCACTCCCACCGGTCCCGGCCATCATTTTAGCCAAGTCGCGAGTGAACTCGTCCTCCTGTTCTTCGGTCATCGCATTCGGGTCTTTGGGTCGGGCAGCACCTTCTACGTCTTCGTCTTCCTCGAGAGACTGTTCGTCGCTGTCGTCGTCATCATCGTCTTCATCGCTAGACTCGCCTTCGTCGTCATTCGAGCCGTCTTCTGAACCATCGTCGGACCCAGATGACTCGTCCCCGGACTTCTTCCCCGCCTGCTCGCAAAGACATCACATTCAGCACAATGAGTGCGGACCGAGATACTCACTGGTGGAGAGGGTACGTACATCGCTATCGACGTCCATTCTGTGCCGCTCCTCTTCATCCTCCTCGTCTTCTTCCACGATCGCGCCTTCAATCTTTCCCCCTTTGTCCGCTCCACCATTAGCACCATTCGCCGCGGCTCCAGCCTGGTTCCTAAGCTCACTCGCCACCTTCTCAGCTTCTTCCCAACTACCGAACCTATTCGTCTTGGGTCGAAGTTTTTCAAACAAATCATCGACCATGAATCCAACGTCCATAGGGATTCCTCGTTTAGTCAAAACATAAGTTTGGAAGAAGATGAGGAAAGTATCGAGTTTTTTGCGTAATTGTCCTCGGTCAAAGCATTCACCGCAGGTGTCTAGTAGGACACAGATGAGTCGGATGCGGAAGGAGTCGTCGGGCATGTCGATCGGGCTTGGAGTCGCGGGATGGGCATGGCCTTGAGCTATGGGGTTCGGTTAACGATGCATCAGGGCGTACGCTTCGTAGCTACCACTCGACATTAGATTACTTACGATGACCGAATGTGATGAGCGACCAAAGAGTGTCAAAGATGACTCGGGACTCGATGACCCGGTAATTATACATCTCGCCCAGGTACTTTATCGTGGCAATGCGCTGTTGATTGTACTTGAAGTTGTTGACCTAGATGGCAATTAAAGCTGAAGACGATTAGTCAGACTGCAACATTGTGCTCAGATCATGAACGCCAAACTCACCTCCATTCCCAGCCTAAAATTCTCCATCACCTCATCAATAACACCAACGACAAACTCCGAATGGAATTTGACCAACTCGTCCAAAAGCACAGCAAACAAATGGATGTTGCTGAATTTGATCTTACCGACTTTGGTGAAAGCGCTATGCAATTTCGCGACGATCGCCGGGTCCTCCCAATGAAGTTTGCGTATAAGCTTGGCGATCTTGTCGACGTTGTTGCGGGTCATTTGATGGTAGATGAGGTGACGGATGTAGAGTTGCATTGGGGTGCGTTCCTTGGGTGGGATGGCGGGTCTACCCGGTGGATCACACTGCAGAGGAGACAGGTCAGCTTCTACTTGGAATCGCGCGCGAGTGCGGGATGAGGGCACTGACTTGGTAGTAAGCATTCTCCAACATTGTGATCTGCCTCTGGTCCAAATGCATCGCCGCTTTTTTCCTCATGTACGTCTCCAACACCAGCCTCATGCGCTCACTCGTGGCTTCCGATCGCAGCAAGAACCTCCCACAGCCTTCGAGTACGGTGCAAAAGTTGTCGATATTGGGGCCGGTGAAGTCGTCTAGCAAAACCTTGAAGACGTGCAAGATCGAGTGGATGGGTGTGACTTTGAATTTGGTCAACTCGGAAAAGAATCGGAGGTTCTTCGATCTGGTTTCGGCGAGATCGACTTGTCGTTTACGTTGGAGGTAGCGAAATTCCTCTTCGAGGATGGTGATGAGTTCTTTTCCGACGTCGGGCATGTATGGATTCAGCGTTCCGACCAGCCTCGCGTAGTACGGTATCAGGTCTTGTCGATTCCGGTTGACTGAGGCGAGATGCTTGACGAGCCGCTTACGAGCGGCTTTGCTGTTCAGGAAGGCGAATTCGATAGCGATGTCGTCGATGCTCGATCGAGAAGAGGCGTCGACGAGTCGGGCGAAGAGAGCCGTGAGCTGTGCGGCCGGTCCAGTGGCTAGAGTCGCGTCAACTTCCGTTTCGGCACTAACAGGTTGCTCAGTCGACGGTGTTCTTAGGATGAGGTCCGCAGATGATTCGAATCAGCTTGAATATAGCTTAGTTGGGCCGCCTGCGGGAAACTCACTCATCTGCCTCGGTGCTCTCCGGCTCATCGGTCGTCTCGTTCTCGACATCCATCTTAAGGTCTTCGTTCTCTTTCTCCTCTTCCGCCACTGTCGCTTCCACTTCCTTGCCCCCAAGTCCAAGGAACTTGCCTGGTACCGCACCCTTGAGCTCCCTCAAATCCTCGTAAAACTTCTTGTCCTCTTCGTCGATCCAAATCGATCCTGGACCACCAATCTCCTCTTCCTGCTGAAAAGAAGAGGTTCCCGTTCCGACGATCGAAGATGCTGCCAAAGTTGAGGTGAGAGATGCGAGGACGGGTGCGGCAACGCCCAAAAGTTCTGATAGTCTAGTGTGAAGAACGCGATTCGACTCTGCATCAAAAATTTGATGATTCCTCGTACCTTTCGAAGCAACAAGTCAACTCACTGAGTCACACCACTCCACCCTCTTTCCCAATTCTTCACATTCCTCTCGTATGCCTTCTCTCGATCTTCAAACACCTCACCACTTCTGATGTACGCTTCATGATTCCTCTTGTCCTGCTTTTGCAGTTCGAGGTGGTTGCGCACTTCCTTACGACCCAACGCGTCGAGGTACGCGACAAGCAGCTTGCGGAACTTGTCCATCATCTCCCGTGCGACCAGGGACGAGTTCTCGGCATCGTCCTTTGAGTTCGATAAGGCAGGGAACTCGTGAGCGTTGACAACGGCAGTTTCGTCCGAGGTGGTGGAAAGTGGCGGGAGGTAGAGAGGACCGAGATGTTTCGCGAATGCGATCGCCAATGGTGCAACAAGTGACAATTGCTCCTTGTCGGACGTGAGCTGTGTAGAACGAAGGAGGAATGCGTAAGTGTCTATCCAGAAGCAGACGCGAGGAAAGACTTGCCCATTCTTTCAGAATCTTCCACGTGATCTCGCCGACCATGCCCGAGTTGACGGACAAGGTTTTGGCTGAACCTGTCGAGCTGCCTTTACCGACGATTCCGACGACTTCGAGTTCGCCCATTAGCCTCAATAGGCCACGCTGCTTCGTTATCCTTTGGGTGTCCTCCTTCTCTCGGACTTCGCGGTCGTTCGCCGCAGACGGAGTTGACGGTGCCAGACTGGTCAAGATGAGGTTGACCAGAGGGGGAGTGAAGGTATGTGGGAATCTCTGGTGCAGTGCCGAGACAACCTGTGAAGGGGCGCCAGTCTATAAGTATGTCCTTCCTTGGTCATGTTTCGTCGAGGCCCGCAGCGGGGTTGATAACATACCTCGATCGCTGCCCAGGTCTCTGGGCCGGTTTTGCACTTTGCCAGACCTTCAAAAGTGGCGCCCACGGCTTCTTCGACGTACTTGTCCAACGAAAGCGAGGCGATCTCCTTGAGGATCGCAGGTAGAGTCACGGTGGTGTGGATCGACGAACGTAGCCGCGTCAGCAGCGTCGTGTGTCGCTTCAAAGAGGTATCGAGGCGAGCTTGATTGTCTGGATCGTTCAAACGATGTTACGAATCAGTACATCTGAGTATGAACAGTGATGGGATGAACCCTGGCCGACGGACGTGGTTCGTGCGAGGTTTCAGCCCACGCGGCGAGGTTCAGTTCGCGCAGTTGCAGCCGCCGTTGCCATCGTGCAGAAGTCGTGGCAGACGGGTTCGATGTGGTCGCTGAAGAGTCGACTGGAGCTTGAGTGGCGGCCGTTGAGCTCATTCCGTATGCGGCTGTACGACCGGCAGTGGTGTAACCGATCGTGTCGTACGGGTGACGGTGCGACCTAGTCACCGCTCACAGTGTGATCCGGTCAAGCTCGAACAGAGATCGACCGAGGATGATCTCTGTAGCTGACTTGAGGGTGGAGATCTCTGGTGCAGAGACCACGATGGCGCGGTGGAGCGGATCAGAAAGTGGAGCGCAGGCTGAACCGACACGCGAGCGAGCGGCAGGTCCGTGCGAGTGAGCAGTCGGTGAGCGTCGCCTGCAGGCTCGGCACTGGCTCGGACCGACTTCAAGAACTTTGGACTTGTAGCGGTGACGAGCAAAGCGGCTCAATCTTTCATAAGACTGAGCGGCTGTACTCCCAATTACAAGAGAACTCGTATTCGACTTGTTCGATTTCGGAGCAGCCCAGTGCCACCGGCCGGACTCGCGACGATTCTTGCCGAGAAAGTCGAGAAGTACTACACCCGCGCAAGATTTGGATCATAGCCTTCCAGATAGATCGGAACGACAAATCACATTGTTGAGATCCTTCTGCGTCTAAGCTTGAGGATGTTCGCGTCCAATTGTCTTTCCGGTTCTGCACGAGTCCGGGCCGTCAGGGGTCACCGTGTGAGCCGAGAGACTTTATCCTTCTGTCTTTGAATAAGACTAGCTGGAATTTATGATTTTAAACTTTAAACCTTGTCCTCCAAGTCGGAGACTGTGTGCACCTCACACTGTACATTATGTCGTGTTTTTGCGCCCCTCCGCCCCACCATTTTAGACGCCGGCAAGAAACACTCCTAGGACCGGCCTGAACTCAAGCTACGCTCCGATATCACATGCTCCCTAAAATGTGCCTTTCAGCTCGGTCGGCCGTTTCGCCTCCTATGTTTTCGTTCGCACGGGGAGGGGGAACTTAACCGTTCTGGCTTTGAAGCTGGCGTGTTGGAAATGACGATAAGGTGCTGCTCGGCGTAACGCCTGAGGCTGTCCCAGCTTAGGAAGGTGATCAACTAACCATATTCTGAAACTTATGAGAGAAGATAGCAGAATAATTAGCCGAAATACCGCGTACGCGTGTGGCTGTCCCAGACGGGACAGGAGCCTGCAGCAACTTACCACGGATCCGTCTGACACCGGACGACGACCCCAGAGTCCGCGGGACGTTTTGACTAATAAAAACCGACGTCTTTCTCATATGTAGACATGAATGAGACTGGGTCGGCCTGATCGATGAGCGCTGAGCAGTGAGACACGCTTGCACAGCACGTGGCCCTCGCCGTCCTCGCCGCAAGATGTACAGGACCGTGGTGGCTTCGCGGACTTAAATCCTTTCGCCTCTCTCTCTCTTCTGCCAGCGACAGAGAACCTCGGGTCGTAAGATCTTCCGCCATTTCGTTCCGTTGTACCCAGTCTCAACGTGCTTTCCACAGATCATGGTCTACTTTCACAAGCGCCTCCTCGTCCTCGTTTGTGGCCTATCGCTCTTGACTACTTCGCTCGTCGCCAAGCACGTCAAGCCTCTTTCGTGTCTTCCCTTGACACCCAGTTATTATAATGACTGTCATAAAACCTGCCATGAACACGCGGTGAAAATCGATACAAAGGTAGGTCAAGGGCTGATGCAAGCGGTTCGATTTCGTACTAGTACTTGGCATATGACCGCGTGGGCTGATGAGCGTAACCCCCAACCTCCGTTTTAGTGCTCGGGTCTACATCCCATATCCGATCCATATGAGAGGTGGAAGTACTTCCAATGTCTTTGTGACGACTATACGGGATTCGATATTGAATTCTCGCAATGTGTAGATTTCAGTAAGTTGAGCGGGCCAAGCTGCACGGCGCCGGATCACTCGCGCGGAGGTGAACCTTGAACCTTCGAAACTTTGTCTCCAGGCATTTATAAAACTGCGGTTTGCAAGAACCCGAACGACATATACCAACGGGAATTGGATTGGTGTAATATTTATTCATCAGGCAAAACCAGTAAGTTCATCCCCGCGTCAACGGTGCGGAGCACAGGTTTGTGGGCCAAGATCTAACGGGGTCAAGACTCTGCGCATAGAGCCGAAGTTGAAGTTTTGTCCGAGAAACAAGACCGTCAAAGGCACCCTTTGATCTACCTTGTTCACTTGTTGCTAGGACTTTCGAAGATATTCATCGGGTTTTATAGTGACCCCATTAAAGATTCATTCGTCATTCCTCTCGCTGCCGTTCCACCTCCTCCTTCACGGCCACTTTCGTCTCCTCACCCTTCAATGCGTTCCGTCCCTTGGAATTTGGTTGCCCACCTAGCCGACTTCATGCATTTCCGCTTAATGTTGGGCCTGCTAGTCGATTTTCTGTCCCTTTGACGTGTGATCCGAGTCATCGGGGTTAAAGGTGTTAGTAGACCTTGCATTGCTATCAGGGGGTCGGAGATAGCTTAGTAGGCCAAAAGAGTTTTTCAATGAATTGAAGCGAACCACATTCAACTGCTGGTCCAACCGTTCTCTTTCTTTTCTCAATCATTTCGGAAATTATTGTTAAATTCCTACAGTCGCGAAAAACGAGGAGAAGAACTAGAAGGAATGTGAGACACAAAACCGGCTCGTGAATAGGAGTATGGGATCGCACGGGACTTGTTCCTGCTCACCCGCCAGGGGATGTTTGCGAGCAATCGATCACCGGACCAAACCGCTAGGTATATTCGATCGGACGTAGCCAAATTAAGCCCTGTCGCAAAGAGGAGGACTCTCTAGCTGCTAGCTGATCTCCCAGAAGGGTTACGAACCGTTACGGCCGAGCTTGGCATTCGATCACCCCTTTTCGTGATGCGCGCAACGAGTCGGGAGGCGAAGACCGAACGTGATGAAGGAGACGGCTCAACGGAACTCCTGCATTTGGAAGCTATCGAAGCTCGACTCTCAAGCTTGTCCGATGTGGTTCATCTCAACCCCTCTACCCTCAACGTCGCCGACATTCTCCGGGGTCTCGCCGTCCGCGAGCAGGGAAGGCTCCTGATCCCGGGGTGACAACGCCAAATGCCGCGAAGTGTGCCGCTTCGGGTTACTATCAAAGTAAGGATTAAGTCGGTCAATTGAGTGCATACTCTGGCTTTTGCTCTCGAGACCTTTGAGTATGCACGCGGAACGCTGCGTAAGGCATGTGTCCTGCGTCGGACGCTGCCCCCTGACTCGGTCTCGAGTTTAGCACAGCCAGTGCCTGATCAAGCCCCAACAATGGTACCCGATGACGGATTGAAAGCGCATCTGTAAAGACTCGGAATTCGTTCAGCAGGCCTGTAGGACATGGACCGCAAGCAGGAGCTGATCAATGGAGGTGAGCCCCTCATATCAACTCCTAGAGGCCGGCTCTGCGGTTTCCGAATCGGACCCCTCAGTAACGGCTAAAGGCTTACTAATACGGCGACCCTTTCGATCGGAACAACAGAAGTCGCTTTTCTTCACGATTTGACGCCGACTTTTTTGTTTTTGTATTGACGGGATGCCTCTTTTGCAATACGAAATTGACCAATTCGGTGAACTGTTGTGAATGGATCGCTGGTAACAGTCAATATGTAAAGTGTTATATGCTCATTCAGTCGCGCGTAAACCTCGCACACGGCGTGCGCTTTTCGCGGGCACAAACCCCTGGTGAACAAGTCGAGTTATCATAAACCCAAAACCCCTTGTTTTGCATCAATCTCTCCCGTCCAAAGGTTTTCGCCGACCACCTCGTCGAGACCGAGTCAGGAAGTTGCAGAGTTCAACTTCAAAGCGGGACGCATGGCTTGTGCAGCGCTTCGCATGCTTCCTCGAAGGATTTGAGCAACAGCTGTAGCTGGTTTCACCGTCCTCATCCGAATACAGCATCTGAGTTGGTCTTTGGGATCGAGCCCAACGTGCCTTCATTTGGCCCGTTGGGCCCGTTGTGTAATAACCGGTAAGTAATCACGGCCTTACGCGCGCGTCTGGCGCGCCCGCAGTTGACCGCGGTTGGTGGAACAGACGTCGCCCGTCCAGCCATTCGAAAGTAACCGCGGTTCAACTTCAGGCCTAGAAAGTGGAATGCAGAGGTGCACTTTTACCGCAGTTGCCAACCGCAGTAGCAAATGGCAACCGCGGTCGCAACTGCACTAACCGCAGTTGTAGTAGATCAAGTGATTGCGGTTACGAACTTTTGTGACCGCGGTTGCAACCGCACATAACCGCGGTTGTAATAATGTAGTAGCCTATACTATCCCTTTCTTCGCTCTCCTTTGCATGTACAGTAAAGATATAGTAAAGTAGTACTGCCAAAGCCATTGCATTATATCAAGCATACGACTCGAACCAAGAGACGAACCTTGAGCCTGAGGCCTGATGAGGCACTCGGCCTCAACTCGTGAATCGCTAAGTCGAATCGGCTCGAAGACTCGGGCCCAGCAACGCCGACTCACCTTCCACCCTCGAATCTTGCCACTAAACCTGTCAATGACACACAAGACTGATGATGAGTGTCGGGCTATATTCAGTGGATCACCTTAGACTCAGTCTGGTAGCTAACTCACTCGACTGATCAAACTCGAAGAGTCGATCGGACGCACGCCTGCTGTTGCGCGACGGATCAGAATCAGCCCGTTCATAGTGTAGGAGCGAACTGGAGACTCTCCCTATAGTTCAACACCAGGTCCTGAAATATGCCTGTACACGTCTTAATCATCTTCTCGTCGAGCTTGGATAACCGACTGACTGCTCACCTCGAAGCTCCCGTCCACAGCATCGAATCGGAGGCGAAGCAGTGGGCCTGTGGCACTGTTCTCGATGTTAATGCAAGCACATTGGCGTCAGCGAGCGGACGATAGAGCAAAGCTTGCTCACACTTCTCTCGAAGTCAAAGAATGGCCGTCTGCGGGCTTCCTGAACAGAGACAAGTGCATGTGACTCGGAGCGCCGAGCAAGGTTAGGTCCTAGTGCAGAACAATTGATCGATGTGTTTAGTACACGAAATCATGATACCAGATTGTGATGCTCCCCAGGTTATATCGCCGAGTCGGTGGAACAAGCTGCTGATCAGTGAGATCTGCGTCAGCGTGACCGGTGCGACGTACTATCGGGCGAGGCCGGGTCGGACACGTGACACCAAAAGCACGGGCCATGTTGAGTGACCGGGTAGCATCGAGATTGTAAGTCATCTAAACTCAGTCACTGACTTGGTGCCGATCAAGTCAGTGAGTCGAATGCTGCAAGTTGGCGATGCCAAGGGCGCTTCAGTTGAGTCGGCGGTGACCATGATGTCGGCATGCGTGGAGCAGGAGGGAGAGAGGCGGCGCGCGCTTCGTGCGCGCTTCAAGCAGTGAAAGTCGATTTGAAATTGGAAATCTAATCGGCAAAAATCTGGTTAGTTTGCCTGACTTTTGCAAGCAGATTGGACGTATGAGGAGCAGCGCAGTGAACGAACGAAGATGCCGAGTAAAAGGATTGGGAACTTTCATGATGTATTACACTAAACTATGAGGAGCAGCGCAGTGAGCAAACAAAGATGCCGAATAGAAAAGGATTGGGAACGTTAAGGAAAGAGAGAGAGAGAGAGCTGCGCCAGTCGCAGCTCGGATATTCTAAGTCTAAGTTCAAAGAGGTCCGAGCGCGCCCAAGTTCCCGTCCGCCAATCTCCGCATGCTGGAGTTGAGAGCGCTCCTGCAATCTAGTGTACACGATGACAGGACGAATAGGGACATCAGACCAGCGGAATATATTTCGACTCACACTCTCTTTCTTCAGATGTGTGGTGACAACATGTATAGGCTAATAAATCATGTCCAACCGGACGAAAAGAGTGCAACTTTCCATAGCAAAGCCACGTCGACTTGGGCTGCTGACGGGCAAACATGCTGAACGGCGTTCATGAGAAAGGAACACGGCGTGGGATAGAAAGCTACATCTGAATACATGTTGACACACAACACTTCGGTCAGAAGGTTGACGCTCATTCGGCTTTGAAGAAAGGATCAGTCTGCTTTGCCGATGAAGGCCTTGCAGGCATCGATTTGAGCCGCCAGCTCCTACGCAAGGACCGATTGACCACAAGCATGCTGGTTAGTTTCCTGGTTGGGAAGAGATGAAGCTGTAACAGCGGAATAGGGGTGACTGACGGGGAATAGTTCTTTCGCCGCCGCCTTGCGATTCTTCGCGGTGGGCGTTTGAGGGGGGTCAAAGGAGGCCGTAATGCCCTTCAACGTGGCGAAGTCCAAACGCGAAAGCTCTTGCACGGCTAGATCGAGTACAGGCTCGATGTACGGTCAGTTCTCTTGAGGTGCCAATGTGATCCCGGCAACGATTTACTTACTGTAATGTGTGACCGAACTGGCCGCCTCCTTGCCTCCCTTTCGCGCCGGGCGGCGAGTGACCCTCGACACGCTCATTGGCATTCTCGCAATGATCGGTTCACGACGGGTTTGATGCTCGGACTGCGACACATTTTGCTTATTAGCGTCCCGCGGGAGCGAACGAGAACAGCGTGTCTTGAAGTGGAGCTTACATTGGACGCGATCACAACGTGCTGCGCCGCCAAGATCGATTCGAGTCCCGCTTCCGAGTGGGAAGAAGGTGACCCTATTTCAGAACCAGTGTGGTTCGGAGATTCGCAATCGACCACTTGAGACGTGGTGGCGTCCAACCCCATGATGATGCTTGGCGCGTTGTCGTGGTTGCGAGTCATGGTGCCATCACCTACGACCTCGAGGCTTTTGGCGCTCGCAGAATCACTCGCAGTGACGTTGTCGTTCGAGCCTTTGCGACGTTTGGTGGCGCGGGTGGAGGAAGTTTTCGCTACATTCGCAATTTTGGTTGCAAGAAGTTGCTTGACGACGAGCGAAGTAGGCGGCCACATCTGCAGAGCCGGGTACCTCGATTCGATGATATCAACAGCTAATTGGACCCTGTTATTGTTCTGCGAGCCGAACGCAATGCCGGCCTTAAAGATACTGGAGGTTGCGAGTTCGGCGATGGTAGTAGTTACGGCGGACCATGTGAGCGTGACGGCTCCGTTGCTGCGCTGCTCAATTTTGGCCATGGCCACGTGGGCCGCCTCGATCTTGACCTCACGCAGCGCCGTCGTATTGATGTTGACCTCGGGGTCGTCCTTGCCGTCGTCCAGCTTCATCAAGTGCAGGTGGTCCTTGATGGCTTCCTGTCGTACATACCCTTGCAGCTCGTTTTGGAGCTTGAGGCAGGTGGGGTCGGTGGAGAGGTGCTCGGCGTGGTTGTCGTTGTTTGAAAGCTGCGTCGTGTCGAGCACACGCTTGCGACGACTAGCTCCCGACATCAATGACTTGATATCTGCAATTCAAAAGGTGGTTTCGACGAGGTTCAAAAAACGATTCAGTGAGTGTTGCAAGAGGTTTGTGAGGGGTTTGCGAGATGAGAGTCCACCGTAGCACTGGCCTAGCAGCAGAAGGTCTAAAGCGGTCCGTGCTAGCTCCGGCCGACACAGGTTCAATCTTGGGGACGAGCTAGTACACTTACCATGTTCTACCTTGACGCGATCGCGGTTTTCTAAATACTCATTCCTTCCTCTGATGTGTCATTCGTATATGGTCATATGGGTTGTCCCGTCCTTCATCTGATTATTGTTCCTATTATGGTACTTGGGATTGAGCCTAGCGGCGTGTCATTCACTCCTTAGTCGCTCAATCTCCCTACTTTACTAGTCTCTAATCTCTCTCCTTATTAGCTTTACGCTTCACTTTCTACCCTTCCGCGAGTCTGTCCCTTAGTCTCTGGCCACTCTGTTCTCGTCCCTGTTCATTGGACTGAGTCGTGGTCATCATCAGGTCAGCTCTTTGGAATCTTACCTTACTCTGTTCTCGTCCCTGTTCATTGGACTGAGTCGTGGTCATCATCAGTTACCACTCGAGAACATTTCTGCGACATGATGCCCTCGTTTGCGGTCTCGAGCGCAGCAACTCGTGCTTGAAGAACGTCACGCAGGCAAGATCGCGCTCGGACTCGAGTTGCTGTAGTACCAAGGCTCGCTCGGCTTGCTCAGCACGACCACGCCAGTCGATGGTCTCGGAGTTGCTGGACGACATTGGTGGAAGTGATTTGAGAATGCTGTTCACGCGTGACCTGACGCAGAGGTGCGAACGAGGCGGCGTGGCGAGTTGCGTGGCGGAGCGAGAGGAGAGGGGCGAATTCGGAAGCGAACGTCGAACGCCCCCTAGCTGGTGTGGCGGAGATTTAGTCGAGCCGCGACAACGCTGCCGAACTCGCCGCGCACCCCCACGCCGGAACATCACTGGGGGTGACGAGCGCCTTCAGCGGTGGCTACTGGGTGCTTTTCCGCCCCCTCTTTCTCTCCCTACGGTTGTGAGGCCATATCCCCACTTCCAAGGCGTCAGTCACACACTGGTTTTGTCATGTCTCACAGCAGAGTCGAACCAGACCTAGTTGCGCAGTGGAGACAGCAGACCGAGCAACCACAAATCAACCGCATCCAGAAGAAGCTCGCAGACACACGTCCGTTGAGCGGTCTTGTCGAACTGCCCGAGCATGACAAAGCACACTACAATGAATGGAGGTACTACGTCTGCTCAGCGTGCCGGTCTAAGTCTGGAGCCTGGCTTACAAGAAGAACCTGGGCAACGCATCTCAAAAAGGACGTTAAACAGCAACGGCCAGGCGGAGGCGCGAAAGAACTAGCCAAGTGCTGGAAGCGAAAGGGGGCTACACCAGGTCCGTCAACGACTTCACTCATCTTGGCCAATCTCCATTCTGACCTTCGGGGACGTCTTTGGCCGGCAGCAGTCGGTCACGCGATCCCCATGGCGGTCGATGACGATAACGCCGATGATATGAATCGAGAATGAGGCGGAGAGGCGGACGAAAACGGCGACGAAGACGATCTCCAAGGAAACCTCAATGAAGCCGCAGATGAAGAGGGAGAAGAGATGGTCGTAGACGAAGAGGAGATGCGCGGTCCGAAGGAGCTCGACGATCTGGAACTCGAATTGGGCTTGGAAGCGCAGGAGGAACATGATAGTGACAGAGATACCAGCGATACGGACTCTCATGCGGGTGGAGCGCAAAGCGATGAGAACGCTCTGAGAGGCGCGAGAGAGGAAGAGGATGTCCAAGGGGAGGCAGAAGAGCCCGAGCCCACTGAAGATGAGATTGCCGCGCTTGAGGCTCATCTCGCCGAGCTTGGTGCCGAAGGTGATTCAAAGTCTTGCTGTGCTTCAAGTGGTCATATTTGACACGAACACGAGGGCTGATGCAGTACCCACCTCATACAGGACTTCAAATTCGAACGCTTCCGCCCCATGACCTTGCAAAGCTACAACTCTACATGTTCAAGCGGGACCATTCGCTTTCGAGGGACGCTTGGACTGACCTCCTCACATTGCTGCGCACCTACACCTTCCACAACGCCGACCTCAGCGACATGTCCGAGTACAAAATGGTCCGAACGATACGACATCTCACCGGCTTCAGAACTGTGGAGGTCGGGAAGTGCCCCAAAGGTTGCGTGTCCTATGGCGCCAAACGGCTCGAAGATCTTGAGGAGTGTCCAACGCCCGGGTGCCGCGAGAACCGTTTCACGCTGGGGAAGAATGGCGAGAAGATTGAACGGTCAACGCAGCGTTTTTATGACCCCGCCCCTTTTGTTGAAGCGCTTCGTGCACACCCAGTAATCGGTCCTACCCTCGCCAATGCCAAGCCGAGCGACGACCTCGTCGACTTGCACAAGGCGTCAGGTGGCTCGGGCTCTTACCCGGTCGTGAGGCGATGGGTTGACGCGATCAGGGGCCTTCCCTGTGCGAGGACGACGACCCCGGGCCGATCGTTCTTGTTATCGTTGTTAACTCGAAATGTATTGTAAACGGTGTTTCGTTGTTTCAGAATCGGTTCGAATGAATGTGATCCTCTCCGCGAGAGAGAGAGAGCACTGACTGAACTTTACAAAAAAGGGGAAACCGGCTAATATTGATGTACAATATTCGGTCCGGGCGGGTTTCGGTCAGATGAAGTGTTTGGTCATGTGCGTGCGAGGCCGCTCGGGCATCACAGGTGAACTGAAACAGCTCCCGTGCACGGCCATATTCCTTTGAGCCGTTTGTGTCTCACATTTCTTGTACATAGTTATCCTCCGCGTGCTCACACGAGTCGGATCACACGTCAAAGGGACAGAAAATCGACTAGCAGGCCCAACATTAAGCGGAAATGCATGAAGTCGGCTAGGTGGGCAACCAAATTCCAAGGGACGGAACGCATTGAAGGGTGAGGAGACGAAAGTGGCCGTGAAGGAGGAGGTGGAACGGCAGCGAGAGGAATGACGAATGAATCTTTAATGGGGTCACTATAAAACCCGATGAATATCTTCGAAAGTCCTAGCAACAAGTGAACAAGGTAGATCAAAGGGTGTACTGGACGGTCCTTTGCACACAGCGGTTGAAGTTCGTTCCGTCCGCGGCACACTGCGTAGAACCTTACTCCGTTAGATCTTGGCCACAAACCTGTGCTCCCCACCGTTGACGCGGGGATGAACTTACTGGTGTCGCCTCATGAATAATGTTTACACCATGATCCTTCCAGTCTCATTATTTCTTTCAGGTCCTTGCAAACTGGAGTTCGCTTAGTGCCTGGAGACAAAGTTTCGAAGGTTTACCTCCGCGCGAGTGATCCGGCGCGTGCAGCTTGGCCCGCTCAACTTACCGAAGTCTACACATTGCTGGAATTCGTCCATGAATCCCGAACGGTAGCCACAAAGACATTTGAAGAAATCTGACCTCTTATGATTTGGATGGTATTTGGGATTTAGACCTGCGCACTAAACGGAGGTTGGGGTTACGCTCGTCAGCCCATGCGGTCATATGCTAAGTAGCACGAAATGAACCGCTTGCCTCTGACCTACGTGAGTATTATTCTTCAGTGCGAAAGTATGGCAGTTTACATGGCAGGGATTAGCAAAGAAGGGTACCGCGGGATGAGTCGGAGGACGCTTGGCGGACTTGGCGACGAGCGAAGTAGTCAAGAGCGATAGGCCACAAACGAGGACGAGGAGGCGCTTGTGAAAGTAGACCATGATCTGTGGAAAGCACGTTGAGACTGGGTACAACGGAACGGAATGGCGGAAGACCTTACGACCCGAGGTTCTCTGTCGCTGGCAGAAGAGAGAGAGGCGAAAATATTTAGTCCGCGAAGCGAGCACGGCCAAGGACATGCGGTAGAGTTGCGGTAGCGAGGACGGCGAGGGCCACGTGCTGTGCAGGCGTGTCTCACTGCCCCTGGAGCCTCACTCCCCTCGATCGGGTCGCCCAACTGTCATGTCCTCACATGAGAAACATGTCGGTGTTCATTTTCCGAAACAGCGCGCGGGGTTCAAGCTAAAGAATTGACCGGTCTCAGATGGATTCTGAGGTTTCAAATCGGGCGCTCCTGTCCGTCTCGGATAGCCACGTGCGAGCGGGGTATTTCGGCTAATCTTGACGCTATTTTGCCTCATAAATCGCAGACTATGCAGTGGCCAGTTGTATCCCAAGCTGTGACACCCCACAGAACTATATAGGAAACTTTCAGCTCTAAATAGGTTCGGAAATGAGCGAAACATCAGGAAGTTGATGTTCAATTTTCAACTTCGACCTCAAGAGTTGCGCCGCGCCGCACGAAAAACTGAGATTGAGCGCTCAGCGCTCAGCTCGGACCGCGGATTGGTGTAATCTGTTCCTCCATGGGGAAATTTGTTGCACTGTTTTGAGAGTTTGGGACCATACTCCTCCGCCCACACACAGGCGGACACAGCAATGAGCGGGGAGGGGCGCGGCGGGGGCATGGCTCTCTTCCGTCTCCGTTTTTAGAAGTCACCACTTTGCTTCGTTGCCAATCCATGTCCTGCATGTTTCTGATGCTTTGTTCATATTTTTCAAAAGCAAACTAAGCGCTTCACCAAAGTCTGGCGGTTCTCCTAACCCGCTAGTAGTGCCGACAGCTGCGCCGGTTGATCGAAAAGCGGTCCAGGTCCAAGCGCGCAGAGTCGTCATTACGCGCTACGTCACAAACGCCGGCTGCCAGCGCGGCGATCCCTTCCTCCGCCAGCTCACTGCGCTCCGCATCAACCTTGGACTGGCCGCAATATTGGGTGGTTACTTTGCAACACAGGCTGAAATCGCCCCCTCGTTCAAGAGGCATTGGATTGGTCGTGGGGTGGCTTGTAGGTGCGTTGCAACGTCCCAACTCGCCCACTGCTCCACGAAACTAGCCTCTCGGTCGTATCGCCAGCTCCCCCGCAGCCTTCACGTCCTGCGGCAGAATACTCCAAAGCCCTCAAATCGACTCGAAACGCGCCTCAGCACTACCTGTGCAACTTTGTCTCGCGCTATCACGACTGGCGCAGCACCCGATCGGCGCTCTCGGCGGCTCGTGTGGGGGCGGCTTGCGAAACCGGCGCGCCTCGGTTTGATACGCGCTCGGCGATCCAATCGACATCCGATCGCCCTGCCTTCTTTCCCAGGCTGCTCGCTATCTAGACATCAACAACTCTGACAAAATACCATAATAGACCGCGCACATAGCACTAGACCGACATGAACGGGTCCAGCAAACCGCTACCCTTGCCTTCGAGTCTGTCGTCGGGTAGCACCTTCGAGTCGAAAGCGGTTCCGGCCTCGACCGATGACATCAAGCTCAGCTCCCGAGCCTCCCAGTTCGATGCACATGACTCCCTCCTAGTCTGCATCGCCGCCAAGCTAGCCACGACCTACTGTCTTTCGCATCGGTATACCCAGAAACTATCCCTTTCGGATGCGACGAACGAAACCAGCTCGCAAGACGACAACGAGGCCGTCACCGGCGGCGGCACTCGTCAGCCCGAATCGGCCAAGAAGGAACTCGATTCTGAACAGGTGCGAGCGAACCAGCTCATGCGAGCGACGATCGCGGATGCCACAGGTTGGTTGCTGGACATCACGAGACAATTCAACGTCGATCTTAATGCACTTCCCGATACCCCCACGGAAGAAGAAGATGGGCATGCTCATGAATTGGATCAAGCTTTTCATTCCGCCGACTCCAAGGCGACCGAAGAGAAGGCGCGTAACGTCGCGTTCGAATTGGTGCTTGTCAGCGTTGGCCTAGGCGAACACGCTCGAGAAGAACTCAAGACTAAAAGCAAATCGACCGCATCTTCTTGGTTCTCTTCGTCTTCTTCGAATCGTGAATCATCGGAAGTTCCGGAACCGAACCTCAATTACACCGCGCTGTCAAGGACACTCGTTGTCCGGACTTGTCAGCTCCTCGCCATTGGCGAAGACGAAGTCGTCAATGCCGAACGCGTCATCTCGCAAGCACTTTACTTTGAGCTGCAAGCCAAGCAACAGGCCAAAGAAAAGGGGAAAGATGGATCCACGACTCCTGGTGGGAGTCAAGAATGGGATCAAGCCGCGCAAACGTACAGGAAGGAGCAAGCGGGGAGGACCTCGGCGTTGAAATGGGGCGCGACTGCCGCTGGGTTCGTCGCGGGCGGTGCCATCATCGGCCTAACCGGAGGTCAGCGCTGGTGCATCTATCTATATAGAAAGCTAGTACTGATGCGTTAGAGAGCCTTTAGGTCTTGCTGCACCCGCGGTGGCTCCTCTACTGGCTGGGACCTTGGGCATTAGCATGTTCGCCGGCTCAGGAGGCATCATCCTCATTGGAACCTTGCTCGGGCTTGGAGGAGGTAAGTAACCTTTTTTGACTAGGCGAGAAGTCGGAGACGACCCGAATTCTGATCCACGGTGGGCGTACTCACAGGCGGCCTAGCTGGGTACCGGACGCATCGAAGAATGGAGGGACTTAAAGAAGTGACGTTCGAGCCGATCGCTGAAGCCGACGTCCCGGCAATACCTTCTCTGACCGCAACGAGTGAGTACACATAGTGGATCCTACTCGTATTGACAATCACTGAGCCTGCCGGTTTGGTCAATTTCATTTTTTCACAGTTGTTACGTCAGGATTTCTACTCGATCTGAACGACTCGACTCTTCCTTGGCTTCCGGCCGACCACCGCTCTCCGACCGACACCTACGCGCTCAAAGTCGACCCTCAAGCCTTCCTCGAAGCGGGACGTAATTACTCCTCCTGGGTCCGGGACAAGCTCGTCACCTTGGGCGGGACCGAAGTCATCAAACACACCGCACTCGCAGCCGTTTACGCGGGTGTCGCCTTACCGATGAGTATTTACACCGGTGCGACGATGGTCCTCGATTCGGATTTTACGCGATGTCGCGAAAAGGCCAAGAAAGCCGGAATCCTGCTCGCTGAGATCTTGGAGAAACGAGTTCAAGGTACTCGACCTGTTCGATTGATGGGGTACGGACCTGGCGCAACCGTATTATTTCGTTGCTTGATCGAACTTCACAAAAGATCCCTAGGAGATCTCGTCTACGATGTTGTCCTCATCGGTCTTCCCGAATCGCCGAATCGCATCTCTTGGGCAGCAGCACGAAGCGTCGTAGCGCATGAATTGGTCAATGCTTATTCAACGAACGATTGGACACTTGCGATTCACGCGAGGTTGTATACGCTTTCGAATAGGGTCGGGGGGTTGACGGCCGTGGAGGTGGAGGGCGTGAGGGATGTCGAGGTGAGTGATTTGGTGCAGGGGCATTTGGAAATGAGGGAGAAGGTCGATGCGATTCTCAAGAGAGTGAGGGGGATCGAGGAGGTGCGGAAGGAGGGATGACTTTGGTAGAAGTAACTTGTAGTGATAGTTGAGCCCGAATTGGTCTAATCGGAGTAGGCAACGGAGTAAGTTTGAGGCAGTGAGATTTGCACCCTTTTGGATGAGCTCATCGGCAAAGGAAATGGGCGAGCACTACCTCGAAAATGAGAAAGCGCAGCGAAAAGCTTAACACTTGTGCGGCTGGAATAGCACTTTTTAGGACCCTCTCATTTTTAACTACATGTGGCGCGCGCCGCGGTAAAGGACCACTTTTAGCAGCCGAACACCTGACTTTTAGGAATCACGTTTACGGCGCGGACGGCCGGGAACGATCTGACGTCTGACGCGATCTGACGGGCGTGAGCTCACCGGACGAGTTCAGGTCACGTGTTTGAACCTGGCCTGTGTTTGTTGTTGAAATTCGAATCGCAACACTCGGCACGACGAGACGCGTGTCATGCTTCTGCAATGCGCATCGCTGCATAAAGACATCTCGACGTCATGGATACACTCCCCGAGGATCTATCCGACGAGCAGATAGAATCTGCCATCGAAGCGGGAATATACATACTGCAGAAGTATATTGAAAGGCGTCTGCAACAACGCCGTCTCCTCGACAAAACGGCCAAACGAAGGCGAAAGTCGCCCAAGTTGCCTCAGCATATTCCGGTCCGAACCGGCCTCATCATCGTTATGGAGCTTTTCAACAGCAATAATACTGTTACTATGAGTCACGCTCTTGGCATGACACCGACCTGCTTCGCCATCTTCGTGAAACAAGTGCGTCTGCACACCGATATCGTCCCCTCGAAGCACGTGACCGTCGAGGAGAAACTCGCTATGCTGCTGTACTGGCTGCGGAGCTCCGAGTCTTATCGTAAACTCGAGAAGGTGTTCCAAAGGTAATTGGATACGATCAGTCGGTCAGTAGTTCCTGTACTAATGTCCTACTTCATGACAGAACAATTCCGCAGCTCTCCTCCTGCCAACTCCAAGAGCACTAGTACTCATGCACCTTCCCATTTGCGTCGCACAGTCATTTGCCAGAAACACTTGGATTACTCGTGCACAGCGACCTCAGAAAACAGTACGTTGTTCAGCCCACGGCAGACACGCCCACATCGAGCGTTATCACCGACAATCCTCGGTTTGCACGATACTTCGGCGATTGCATCGGCGCTATCGACGGAACGCTCGGCCCTTGGTACTCAACGGCCCACGATGCCGAACGATGGATTGATCGAAAAGGAGACAAGACACAAAACATACTCGCCGCTACGACTTTCGATCATCGTTTCTGCTATCTTCAGAGCGGCTGCGAAGGTTCTGCTCACGATCAGCAAGCGTGGGATTGGGCACGCGAACGGGACCTCGTCATCCCCGAAGGCAAATACTATCTTGGCGATGCAGGCTTTGCAACCAGCGAGGAGTGCATGACACCGTACAGAAACGTTCGGTATCACCTCGAAGAATGGCTACTGGGTAGCCAAAGGTAAGTCTCTGTTGTAGGACATGTATTTTGTACCTTGTACACTCGCGATGCCAATCGTCCGACCATGGTGAAAGTTACGGCAGCGTGCTGCAAGGGTCCCGCGCTGACAATCCGTGCCCCAATGTCCTCACCACAGTCCCCAGAATCCACAAGAGCTTTTCAACTTGCGTCATGCTTCTCTGAGAAACGCGGTGGAACGTATCATCGCGGTCACTCGGCGCCAGTTCGCTGTGCTCGTAGGCCATCCTCGAGAGCTACCGGCAGAACACCAAGCGAGGATCCCGCATGCTTGCGCGCTGTTACACAACTTCATCCAAATCAACGACCCGATCAACGCACGAACAGGTGAACCTCGCTCGGTGTCCACAGAAGAAGAAGAACAGCAACTCTTGAGGGAGATTGCTGCGGCGACGGACGTCAACGATTCCGAAAACGAGTATCATCCCGACTGTGACCGAGAGCGACAGCGTCGAGCCCACGTTTCCACATCCGCCAGCAAACGTCGGATGGAAGATCTCAGAGATAACATCGCCGAGCGGATGTGGGTGGATTACCAGACTTACGAAGCGGAGGCCCGCCGACTGGCTGCACACGTGCCAGATGAGCAATCGATACGGAGAGCGGAACTCCGGGAGCTCTACTTGCTGTGGACCAGAGAGGTTTGATTCGGCTTGTTTCTCACATTCAGGGTGTTTACAACGATGACTACTACAATTTGAACATTCAAATACATCTGATGGAGCAAGTGAAGTGGAGCTTGCCACCGTTAATGCAATGTTGTTGCCAGACGTGGACTAAAATGAGAGACGGGTCCTTAGGTTAGCGACGCAACCGAAAACGCCATTTTAGGGGCCTTCAGAATGACTGAGGATTTTCGTAAAAAAACGGTCTTGAAAGTGCCGTAGAGCACACACTTAGTCAAGGTCAACATGGGAGAGTCAACCCCCCCCCAACCCCTCAAAAAATCAAGTCACTCCGAAGAGGGAGAGAGGGGAAGGAGAAAGATTTGGACTAAGAGCGTTGGCGTGCATCAACAACGGCAATTTTAAGTAAAAGGCGTAAGATTGATTCTGTGGTCGATACACCGCTCAGTGCCTGGATTCAATGTGGGTCTAACGATGCGGAGCGAGGAGGCAGAGACGGCAATAGCGCGCTTGTGGTGACAGGCCTAGGAAGCGGTGATCTGACGCGTCGGCGCGCGTGGTGCGATGTCTTTCTTTGGCCATCGTCGTCGCTTGAACGGATCATGCCCGACATGAAGATGCCCGTGAGACTTTCCTACTGCTCTGTACACACTACGACGCTGAATGTGAACTTCCGGCCGTTTGTTATCCCCGCAGGTCCCCTTGACGCTGATCGTCGCCGCGACCTCGTCCCACGCGATCGGACGTTCAAGTAGTCTCCCCTGGCGACTGCCCAAAGAAATGGCCTATTTTGCCCGTGTCACAAAAGGTGAAACACAAACCAGCGAAGACCTGAACTCTGCGACGTCCGAGAAGGACAAGAATGTGGTGATCATGGGGAGAAAGAGTTGGGAAGGGATCCCGGATAGGTTCAGGCCTTTACAAGGGAGGGTCAACGTCGTTGTTAGCCGCCAGGAGGATTATAACGTGTGAGTGCTCAAATGGTCTATTTAAGGCAGGAAAATACTGAAGCCCGTGTTCCGACCTCGCAAGCGCCACCTCGGCTGACACTCACCTCGCCAATTCTCTCGAATCGTCCATCACCCACCTCCAATCCCTACCCACTCCCATAAATCGAGTGTTCCTCATCGGAGGAGCCCAACTCTACACCTTAGGACTCACCAACCCTTCAAAACTTTATTTCACCAATCGCATCCTCCTCACGCGCATCAAGACCGACTTTGAAAATTGTGATGCTTTCTTCCCCGACTTTGTGAAAGATCAGCCGGGGGAATGGCGTCGAGCGAGTCATGAGGAGCTTTGTGAATGGGTTGGGTTTGAAGTACCACGCGGGGATCAGAAGGAGAAGGATCGGACGGGGGGTGAGATGGTCGAGTACGAGTTTCAGATGTGGATCAGGAAGGACTAGTGGGGTTCGAGCACATTCTGTGCCCTCTGTAGCAGTGACCTTGTTGAATCGTGACATATGTAAACATGAGCTTGCAGGTATACATCAGGTATTTAGGACTACAAGACAATGCTCGCCGAGGTTGATTGTGAAACCCCTTTGCACTACCGCTTCGTGTCCGGTGCTTCTGCAAACTCCCCAAACTCATCATCGAACGGACTCTTCCCCACTGGCCCCTCCCGATCCAATTCATCAACCTCATCCTCGCCCTCATCGCCCAACTTTTGCGCCCCTCTCCTCCTCTCCTTCCTCGACATCTCCCCCTCCCCACCCTGCACTACCACCTGCACCACCTCCTGCGGTGCATCCTCGACCTTGCCACCAAACACCTTTCCCAAACCACCCTGCCTCTTCCCTCCATCCAAAGCAGGGCCATCTGTCTGTTGCAAAGTATGAATGATCACATCCTTAATCTTATGCGCTCCCTCCGATGTCGAACCAACCCTCTTCGTTCTTCCTTCACCACTTTGTCGAGCCCTCATTTCCATTTCGGGAGCGGAAGCGTCATTCGAGGTTGGGAGTTCGGGTTCGGATTGACTTCGCGATCGATGCGAGGGTTCGGGTTTCTTAAGGGAGAGGAAAACGACGCCGATGATGAGGACTAAGATCGAGAGCCAGATGAGGATGAAGACCCAAGTTTTGTACGAATCCAACTGGTCGAGGTAAACGAGGTTGTTGAGGAAACCGCACGTCGTGTACGTGGCGAAGAGGACTGGTGGGGGAGGCAAGATCGTCAGCTCCAGGCGAAGGGGGATACAGATTCCTTCAGATCCTTACCTGGTACGGATAACGTCGAGTCACAGCACTTGAGCGCCTTGTTTAAGCAGTCTATAAGTCGACAGGGAGCAAAATGGTCAGCTAAAGCTCTAAAGCACTCACGAGAACTGCGCTCGACTCACAAACTTGCGACACGGCCGAAACGACCAACAGGGCAAGGATGACATAGGTCAACACGGAAGTGAACGGATTCGGCTCCCCATTTCCACCCTTGTGCGTCCACCCAATCGTCATCAACTTGACCCCACTCTTGGCAAAGACCAAACTCTGACCAGCCAAAACACCAGCGGTGACGGACCAACTGAACCCCGCCGCTCGACGTATCACGGATTCGGGTTTGGCTTGCGACCACCTTTCCAATTGACGCTTGAGGAAACGACGAGCTAATCCGTGCGATTTCTTGGTCGAGTCCTTGAAGCGGGCCCAGGCGGTTGGAGGGATCGAGATGCGCCTCCCTCCACCTGAAACGACCATATCCTCGATCGCGCAATCGACGTTCATCCCCGCTTCGCCACGATCGTCAACGATGCGGGCCATGCACACCTCGTGCGCGATCGTCGAAAACCAGAATAAGGTCACGGTCGCGACTTCGAGAAAGATGAGGTAGACGATCCATTCGTAACGTGACCAAATGCCCTTGAGCACGGAGAGGGTCAAGTTCGACTCCTTGTCGAACGTTCCGGCAGGCAGTTGACGGTTGTTGCCGAATACGACGACGCCGACGACGCCGAGAATGACGACGATCGTTCCGAGGATATCGAGTCGAGTCACGGGAGTGCCAACGAGGAGGTAGGCGCTTTAGACGGAAAGGAGAAATATTGTCAGTCATCGCTCGGCCCTTGCGCGGATCGACGATCGATATACTCACAATACAAAGTTGAAGACCAAGCTCAAGGACCCCAAGGGTGCTACATATTCGGCCCTGAGGTAGTTCAACGCCAATGTAGAGCCGACGACTTGGGAAATGATGTAGAGACCCAAGCCGAGGACCCAGAACGGTCGTTGCCAGTCGGGTTTCCGAGCCGATGCGGGCAGGGCTTCTTGGCGCGTAAAGTCGAGCTTGGTAACATTCAATCCGAGTGCGTTCAGGACCGAGGCTGTTGGAGAGGAGATGCAGGGTCAGCCTACCGAGGACCAGAAAGCGACGAGACTTTCAAGGCAAGAAACTTGACTGACCTCCAAGAGTGATGAGCAGTCCAATGACGAAATCGATCGCACTGAATTTATAGCAGAGGAAGTCAGTCTCGATTGTCACGGCTGGGCTCCGGAGAGTGATTGACCGTCGAGTCGTTTGCCGAGTAACGCGTTCTGTTCAGGCCGAGCGTTAGCCATCGGCCGTCGCCGGTCTGTTTCGGCCTCGGCGAACGCGAGCGCGCCCAAGCTCCGCGCCACCTTCGGCCTTGACAGACGACGATCAAGGCTGGCAGGCTTATGGTCACATCGTGGATGCCGACACCCTCCAGCGTGTCCATGCTTATCTGCTTTTCATCTCCGTCGAATACGGGCCATGCCTCGCGCGGATGTGTTCGTGCCAAGCCAGGCCCTTCAGCTTGCGATCCAATGACCGGCACCGGCGCTCGACCCCAGTCACGCCCATCCGTTGGCTAGCAGCTACGATCCCCGCGCAACTCACCTGTAGGTGTGGTACTCATACAAGTCCGTCTGGGACTGCATACTGTACTTGGGACACGATCCGTGCAGCAACGTAGGGGGCGCTAATGCGGGTTGAGTCGAGGTCGAATTGAAGGTGCAGGTCGGACGGAAGTCAGGTAGAGAGATGGCGCGCGCGCCGTGTCTCATCGCATCAATCGGTCCGCAGGCGCTCTCAGGCACGATTGTCACTGGTCCGAGTTGAGCGCGTCTCGTGTGGGCCAAGCAGAGTGATACGACGAGCACTCTCAGACTGAACGACATTTGTGCCGATCTCTATTGATGAACCTGAATAGTGAATATATAATAAGTGGCTTTAATTTGGGCTTGGTGGCAGAACCCTTCTCTACAACACGGCCCCGCGAACTTGAAACCGGTGACTATCGTACCGGCGCAGATTGCGCCGCCGAGGCCGAGGGGGGGAAACAGGGGGTTGAAGCTTTGAAGGGAGAGCTCGGCCCCCAAGCGAGTTTCTGGGCGATCCCGAGATCCTGTTTCACATTTACGAAGGCGCTTCCGCGATTGACCGGGCGCGCGTCGTTCCTCAGTGATTACCGACAGCGGATTTGAGCGGTGAAAGAGCCAACTTCAAGATGGCATAAGTCATAGTAAAAGGGGCCCACGATGTGACCGTCGCGGGGATGATAGAGTGGTTTCTTTTGTCACTGCCTCATGAGATGCGTCGACATTGTCTTAAATGTGGTTGCGCGCAGTAAAAGGCACCATGGAAAACCAGCCAGGTCGGGAACGAATCATCGACTTGCTCGAAAGGAGTGTTGCCACGGCATACGCAAAGGCGGTCCAAGGCCGATTGCCATCAAGTAGGGTTGAAGGGGGTAACGACATCGGTCAACGTCGCACGTGAATTCGTGATAAGTGAGGGAGAACAGAGATCGTGTCCAAAGCCGACCGAGCCCGGCGAAGAAAGTATCTGTATGAAAAGCACGAGATCGCTCTCGAGCCTCACTGGTTCCGAGTCCAAACTTAAGGGATCAAACGGTGTAATTCGTGTTGGAAGGGACTGCGCGAGCAGTAATGGCTAGAAGCGTCTTTGGAGTTTTTGGGTAGTTTAAACCATTTTGGCCAGAGAGGCGCGGACTGCGTCAGCGGCGGTGCGGAGTCCTCTTGATTGGTTCCTCACCCGGGCCAATCATTGACTCTGCTATCGACCGTTGACTGAAGTTCGTGTTTTCGTCTCCCTGGACCAAAGATCGCGAAGCACCAAATTTAACTATTCGCAGACGAAGAAAGACCACTAAAAGGACTAAGGTCAAGATGCGCTGCGGCGCCGCGCGCGAGGTCAAGCTTGAGGCCGCTAAGGATGGCTCGTCGTGAGGCGTAAGCGTAGCGGTGCATTACACTTTATCCTTTATCAACATGACTGGAGGGAAGGGCGGGCGTTAATACTTAGAAGAATGCCTCTAAGGAGAAAGCGGTTACTTTTATAAGAGAAAGCGACCACTTTATATCTACCATCTTTGTAAGAGAAGACGACCACTTTATGAGACGGACGCGGCCGTACGAAAGGTGTATAAAGTCAAATGCGGCCGTATGATAGTTGTAAAGTTGAACGCGGCCGTATGATAGGCGTAAACTTGTTGAATGCGGCCGTTCCAAGGCCGAAGCGCGTGCGAGCGACTCAAGACTGCCCGCTGAGGTGGTGAATGAGGAGACAGATCACTTTCAGAATCCTTTCTCCCTCCTCGTTGCGGAGGTTGAAGTCGAGACGCAGTTTGGCCTTCGCTTTGAGTGCGGTGGTGTAGTCGGTGTTCGCCTAATTTTCGGCGTTGGACTCTTCCCGCGTCCAGAGAAAGGCATCCTTGACGTCGGAAGGTCATCGAAGAGGCCTGAACTTGAAGCCAGCCTCGTGACCGATCGACGTTCCTTTGCCCACCAGCCGCCACAGTCGCACCCGCTTTGTCCCGGCCATGAGCGAGCAAGAAGGTGTCCTCGGTCTTGACGGACGTTGGGATGAATATGATCCGCTCGGCCACCGAATCCGAGCTGCTACACTATCAGTTCTACGCAGCCAAGCTCAGTGAGCTCTACGCGCTTCAAAAAAGTACACCGATGTCCTCACGACGACGAGCGAGGCCACGTCGACGTCGACGTCGTCTGATCACGTCCCCGAGCGCCCAACAAGGGTCGAAAGCGAGTCCGTTGCTCGCCTCTGGCAACCGGCCAAGGCCGACTAGCGTGCGTCTTCCCCCGTCCAGAGAACGGCATCCTTGACGCCGGGAGGTCTTTGGCGAGGTGAACAATAAGAATTCGAACCTGGTTGGGAGTTCGGGGACGTGATTCGATCGCTCTCGTCCACAGACGACGTCGACGTCGACGTAGCCTCGCTCGTCGTCGTGAGGAGGAGATCGGTGTACTTTTTCCGAAGCGTGGGGAGCTCACTGAGCTTGGCGGCGTACAAGTGTTTGAGTACTGCAACTGGAATTCAGTGGCCTAGGGAACTATAATCATCCTAATGTCCCCCACGTCGTCGAACTCACGGCCGAGGTTACCGTCTTGCTTGCTCGTGGCCGGGACAAAGTGGGCGCGACGGTGGCGGCTGGTGGAGAAAGGAGCGTCGATCGCTCACGACGTCAAGGATGCCGTTCTCTGGACGCGGGAAGAGGCCAACGCCGAGAAGTAGGCGAGTATCGACGACAACACCGCCCTCAAAGCGAATCCCGAACTGCGTCTCGACTTCATCCTCCGCAACGAGGAGGGAGAAAGGAAAGTGATCCGTCTCCTCATTCACCGCCTCAGCGGGCATTCGCACGCACGCACTTCGGCCTCGGCCGGTTGTCAAAGGCGGGGCGCTGGCGGTGTCCAGGGAGTGCCACATTTTCGCCAACTTTAGGCGCGGCCCGCTTAGGCAATGCAAGTTGGCGAAGTTTGGGAAGTTGGCAGAGGCACGGGGGAAGTCGGCAGAAAGGTGGGGGAAGTCAGCCGTGGCAAGACCCGGGAAAGCTCAGCCCAATGTCCGTCTCGGAGTCTTTTCAGGCCCATTTATGCCTTTGTAATATGCTACATGACGTGATGTTTGATGGTAGAGTAACTTTTTCAATATAACCCAATCATTTGGTCTTACACCGGAGTTCATACACCCCTTGGATAGGGATACTCGGTGTACAAATCGGCCTAAAATGGGTTTTTCCTAGACGCACTTTCGGCTGAGCTTTCCCGAGACCTGCAGTGGCCCACGGGAACTTAGCAAAAGTCACGTGTAGCCCACGGCGCGACATTCCCAAGAACTTCTTTTTCAGGCCCCCATTAGCTGTCTTTATTTATGTCCAACTTCCGCACTTTTTTCGGCCTTCGAACCAACAAAATGTATTTTGCCACGTCCCCTTCAGACTCGCTCTCAATCGTTGACCCTTAGTATCCGATATCCGATCGCGATGTCGTTCAGCAAAGCCGATTGAGACGATTTGACGCGTACAGCACGCCTGGGCGAGACACGTGAAATAGCACATCTCACACTTTAGGTCGACGAAGGGGCGGAGTTGTGCTGTTATCCACTGTTCATCAACCTACATGAGCCATCGATCGAGCAAGACAGTCATCAATCGATCACCACTGCACGAGCGCACCGACGTCAGGCTCCTGAGGTCTGCCGTCCACTGCACCGCCTTCAAGCCGTCGCCGTCAGCCGCCTACAGCCCCCCAAAGCATTCCTGAAGATGAGCGAGCATACCGATAAAGAAGCAAGTATCAAAACTTGGAATACAGGCTGAGCGCCCTATCTGAATGTCTCGCTCAGCCTGTATTCCAAGTTCAGGAGTTGCGCCGATGAGAATCAGGTCAGGGCCTTGAAAGTTGGTCGACCACGATCATTGGACTACACGAACTAGTGCTGTGGTACTCGGGATCCCGTCGGAGACATTTCGGACATAGCGGGCCGGGTTCAGGTTGTGGTACTCGGGATCACGTCGGAGTCATTTCGGACATACATAGCGGGCCGAGTTTAGGAGTCATTTCGGACATAGCGGGCCCCGTCAGGAGTCATTTCGGTTGTAGCGGGGTCGGTTCATTTAGCGGGGTCTGTGATATGTACTCGGGATTCCGTCGGAAGCAGCGGTTGTAGCGGAGTCGTTTCGGTCGAAGCGGGGTCGAGTTCCGGAGTTCGTTTCGAGGGCCGAGTCGGGAGTCGTTTCAATTTCCACTAGTCCGGGCAGGATCAAAACGCCGGTTCTGGCAGATTTCTCACCGGTTAAGCGGTCCCGGATGACCTCAGTACTTCGGTGACTCGAGGCTTGACTGTCAGCGACGAATTATGTGGCGGGATTTCGAATGGAAGACCGGGCCGGATGCGCGGATGAAGGGGTGAAGGGGAATGAAAGGAGCGCAGCGGTTTGAATGGTCGGAACGTTTGAGGGGGAGTTTGCTTCTTGTTTTTAGCCAGACAACTTCTAGGATCCAATACAGCATCTTAGCTGGTTCTCACCTTCTGCGTGTTTCAAGTGTCGTCCGGCCTCGTCTCCAGTCTCCAGTCTCAGCTTTTCGTTCTCGTACTCGGTCTCGTTTCTCGGTTTGGCCCCCTTTCCCTGTCCCTGTCTCTCGGCCGTTCCGGTCGCTCTCTCTCGTCTCCCTCGTCTTCGGTCTCGGTCCCGTCTTTTCCCTTATCATTCCAAATCATCTTTGATCGACCGCTTTGCTATATCATAGTGCAGGTCAATGGTAACAGCTCGAGCACTAAGAATTATCCTTTGTGATCTCCGTTGCTATGCTGACATTCACCGTCACAACATCTGCCATGAAATAGAGCCGTTCGGGAAAAGGTACTCTACTACTACCGTGAGTCGTCGCCCGACCGTTAGTGCGTTCACCGTACTCCAATCTCGTGTACATCAAAAACTCGCGCACTGCAGATCATGATGAAAAACACCTTGGCACAGAATTGGGCGATTTGCGAGCTTTAAAGCGCTGACCGTGACACCGACAGGGGACAGCAAACTCCCCTTCCCCCCCCCCCCCCCTCCCCCCCTGAAATGGGACCCCGGGATCGGACCCCGATTTGAAATCTCGCATCCGATTTGAAATGCATTTCAAATCGCTCCGCCGATTTCAAATGCGTTTTCAAATCGCCGCGCGCGATCCCACAGCAATTTGAAACACATTGGGAATCGCTGCGTCGATTTCAAATGCATTTCAAATCGGATGCGGGATTTCAAATCGGGTCCCGATCCCGGGATCGTCCCATTTCAGGGGGGGGGGGGGGGGGTTGCTATGGACTTGCCAATTATGGTTGACCGCTCCCTTCCGAGTCGCCACTGCACACGGGCACCAGCCGTTCGTAACGAAGATGCGCTAAAGGCGTTAAGGCATGATGGCAGATTGTGGGACACTTTGATTGGGGGATTGACTGGGGAAAAGGGTTTGACTGTCCCACAATCTGTCTTCTCATGTCGGGCAATCGCTTGGTGCTCATTTCAGTCTTAGCGGCTCCGAGTCCAGACTTTGTGAAACCTTGCGAAGTTAGGTCTGTTTTGAAGAAGATCTTCACAATTTTATTGTGGCAAGTCTCATGGCAGGGACTGCCAAAGGTTTGGGTGGCAAGTTGACTTTCGTCGGAGGAGGTCGGCGGGGAGGGAGCGCGTGCAACGCCAGGAATTTGATCTCGAATCAGCGACTGCGACTACGGCGATGCCAGATGAAAGCCCCCCGGTTGCCAGCGCTGACATCGCACTACATTGTCTCTAAAGCCAGGGTGCCAAGGCATGATCTCGCTTCCGCGACTATGAGAAATCATGAGCCTGAGCGGCCGGGAGTACGGTGAACTGCCTACGGCTTTTCTCACGATTCTGGAACGGTGAAGCTCCACATGAACCTCAATTGTAGTACGAACCGAGTTTCACACAAGGACATCTATTGTCACCCTAGTCATCATCCTTATCCTTGCCCGAGACCCAATCGTAGTTATTACCCCCCTTCATCGAGATCGGACTCGAGACCATACCTCCTCCACCACCACTGCCTGCCCCAAGAACGGATTGCACTGCCGTAGTCAAACTCAAGTGCTTCGAATGCAGTTTCTTCCCCGTGCCCGTCCCTACTCCCGCACCGAACGATTTCGTATGTGAATGCGATTGAGGTGTCGTAGATGAAGGGCTGGAAAAGACGCTCATTTCGTGTTGTTCGTCCGAATGTTTCGTAATCGGATTCGGGCTGGACGTTCTCCGTAATGGTTCGGAAGGGTTCGGCGACAAATTATTCCTCAATAAGGGTGTCGTCGCTGAGTCCGTTGAACCCTTCCCGTTCGATCCTCCACTGACGTTACTGTTACCTAATCTTGCTCCTCCTCCATTCATATTCACATCAGGTGACGCGGACCCGTTCGAACCGTTCTCGTCGAAAGAAAACCCTTCCTTCATTTCCCTCCGAACGCACATCTGTTCGGCAAGAACGATTTGAGCGACGCTGGAACCGATGAGAATGAAGTAGAAGAAGAAGGAGGTAGGAAATTGGGACGAGTAGTAGGTCGTGAGGATGAGATGATTGAAGAGGAGCGTGAGGGACGAGTCGAGGATGTGGGTTGGCCGTCGGACAAAGTGATACAGGTAGAAGACGCTGTGAAGTGAGAAAGCCAAACCGGAACTCAGTACGAGCTTGGTCAACAAGAAACAAGTCGATGCACTGACTCGATCATAGCGGTGATGCACCAAGCGAACGCCACGACCCAACCCCTGAACTGATCATACTCGAGCACCCTGACGAGACCCTCTGTTATTTCCTTGACACCGACATGCACCACGTTTCCATCGCCTTTCGCGATCAAGGCCTTCAATCCCCATGCACCAGAAGTCGAAACGGCCTGAAAGACATCGAGTCCGACCAGTCCAGCGGGGAGAGATCTCCGAGTGGTCAGCGAGGTCGTGGGGCGGCCTATGAACTCGCGCCAATCCATGACAACCGAGACGGAGGAAGGACCCCCCTCGTATCCAAGTAGTGAGGATGCCGCGAATCTCGAGAGCAAAGGAGGGAGCAGGAGAGCCAAAGTGAGGTAGTGCAGCGTCTGGAGCGTAACGATCTGGGCGGGGCGCAGAAGAGGTGTTCAGCGACATTCTCCGTCGGATCGTCTTTGCAAGCGAATACAAGTAACTCACCTGAGCAATGATCAAGAGAGGATCCCATCCCTGTACCCTAAAGTGCGGCGGTGCGATGTGAAAGGCCGGGAGGCGCGTCCCGGCGGGCAGGGTCAACCTCGCCGCGGGTGCCATCCTTCACCTCACGTGTGGGCGATTTCGACGGGAGTTTGGGGGCGCGTTGAAGATATTAAACGGGCTCTGATTATGCGACGGAAGACGATGTCAGCTTGATCGACACGCGAACTCGCAGCGACTGGCTCGGTCCAAGATCGGAGTTGAGCGAGCGAGGTCGATCACGTGGGCCACGCCACGGAACCGACTGGCACGGCGTGGTCTGGCGAGGTGGATGGGCACAGTACAGGCGCGGGAACGTACAGTGAGCGTGGTTTATGACTGATGCATACACGATGGTTGACTTTGCGCCTCGTGAGCTGAGGACAAGAACGTCGTACGAGACCAAGCGAGGTGAGCCAGGCACTGATCACCCAGTGTCGTACGGGCCAGCACCGACGACGACACAAGCGGAACAAAGTGAGCTGAGGCGTCTGGTGAGTAGCCCTGCACCCGAGAAAAGCCGATGACCTGCCCGAAGCTGCGGCGTTGTCAGAGCACACGCGAGCGGCGAAGGGTGATCGGAGGGAGCGAAAGGAGCGAAAGGAGCGAAAGGAGACCTCTGCTCGAAGCAGCGAGAGCGACTCGCTGGGCTGGTCGCTGGCTCCCTGCTGGCTCGGCCGAGAGCTGCTGGCAGCAGTGCCACGCCCCGAACGCGCGATCCAATCACATTTTTCCGCCGTTGATGCAACTGCTAGTGATTTGTATTCAGCGGGGTGGCCTCTAAATGAGAGCATCCACACCAAATGTACTTTCCACATTTCCAGCTCGTTCAATACTTCTAGGGAGTCAAGAGTCGGAGATCGATCGGATCTGCCAGATGCCAAGGTCGCATAAGGGTACAAGTATTCTTCCGAGTCGACCTTCAAGATGTCGAGAGGCAAAGGACGGCTTCAAGGTTGGTGGGTGTCCAATTTGGGGCAAGAACCTGCAAACACCTATCGGGTGGGCTTCCCCTTGATGAAAGACTTGATCCCGTTCTCCTGGCACTGCAGTGGCCGTCCCCGACAACTCGGGCCCCTGAATTCTCTTCAACAGCCCCGCGCCGCTTTGTTACAAACTGTGCATACGAGCCTGGTTTTTGCCAGGGTATTGAGAAAGACGTTGCAAGAGACCTTTAGAACCGCGGGGATGTATTCCGTCAGCGATGCGTAGGTAGCCATCTCAACTCGCTCCCGCAGGTCGGGTCCGGTGAGCCCCGACGTGACTTTGTGGGTCAGGTCGACGTCGTCGAACGAGCTGACGAGCCCCACTGACAGCGAAAGCGAGCAGAGACACATTTCATATACGCTGAAACGAAGGAGACGCGAGGCTTGCCGGGCTTGGCCTCGGAAATTCTGTCCTTTGCTTGGCTCCAAGTTCAAGTACACTTCTTCGAGGCCTGCTCGAAACAGAGAGAGAGAAGGCTTCTGAGTGGGTGGTAATCTGCGCTCACCTTGAAGCAATCCCCCGCGGGGGCAATGGTAGCATTCTACGATGGATAACATGATTGGCGGAACCCAATTTTCAATCAAGATGAGGCCACGGCATCGATCTCCGACTGCGATTCGGTGTCGCTGTCTTCTCCAGTGTGTTGTTCTTGAATCTCGGCGTTTGATTCGAGGTGGTTCAATACGTTAGAACGCTCAGTTAAATATTGCAATGATACCGTGAATACTACTGACCTGATTCGAGGTGGTTCAATACGTTAGAACGCTCGAATCAGAAGGAAGCTAAGAGAAAGCCCGCGCGCGCTCGCGCTCATGTAGCCTGCAGAGTGTACTCCTCAAGTGTCAACTCAACACCCCCCCTCGCTCTAAGGCCTACATAATTCCCATCCCTATGGCCGCCCTATGCTTCTCTAGTGCCGGTCTCGTCAACGCCTTCGTAAACATGTCGGCGAGCATCTCGGCGGTTGGAAGATAGTTAATGACGATGTCACCTTCTCGTACCCGTTCTCGAACGAAATGCTCGGTCAGGCGTAGGTGCTTAGTTCGATCGTGGAACACCGGATTCTTTGTGAGAGCTATCGCGCCTTGATTGTCGCCTTTCAGCTCGATCGGGCCACAAATCGTGACCCCCAATTCCGCGAGCAAATTCCGCAAGAACTGACACTCTCGAGACGCATGAGTAAGGCCGATGTATTCCGCTTCCGTTGATGACGTCGCCACTCGGCTCTGGATCCGAGAACTCCAAGAAATTGGCCCGTCAGCCAGCTTGAAGACATGCCCCATCGTAGATCGGGACGTGTTGATGCAGGAACCCCAGTCCGAATCCGAGTACCCCACGTATCCAACCAACGAATCACGTTTTGTCTTGTAGACAATGCCGAGTTCGAGAGTTCCCTTGATGTAGCGTAGAATCTTCACAACTGCCGCCCAATGGTCGCTGCCCGCCTTGTTCGTGAATCTTGCCAAATACGACACCGGGTATGCAAGATCGGGCCGAGTTGCAACGACGGCGTACATCAATGATCCAATGGCCGATCTGTACTGTGTCTGTAACGAGGGATCCGGAGTGTCGCAGGGTTTGAGCTGAAGACCCGGTTGCATTGGTAACACACTTTTGTTAGCATCCGCCATGCCGAACCTTGCAAGTACATCGAGCAAATACTGTCGTTGCGACAACGCAATCCCGTCCGCTTGACGAATGAGCTGGACGCCAAAGATGTACTCTGCATTGCCGAGACGTTTGACTCCGTACAATCGATCCAATTCGTCGAGCACGCGATCAATTTCGGATAAGTCGGGACCGACAAACAGCAAGTCGTCGACGTAAACCGCGATGTAATAATCGTCTTTGCCAAGTATCCGACGATAGACACACTCTTCGCTCCGAAGACGATTGGAGCCAAGCTTGACGAGGGTCTTATGGATCGTCTCGTTCCATACCCGGCCGGCCTGCTTGAGACCGTAAATCGAGCGTTGCAACTTGAGACAGACATCGTCGGGAAGTCGGATTCCCTCCGGTACGCGCATGTACAATTCCTCTTCAAGTTCGCCATGCAAATAAGCTTTGTCAATGTCCGCTTGGATGATATGATAACCCCGGGCCGCCGCCAACGCGATGAGAGTACGAATCGAGACAAACTTCGCTGTCGGTGCGAACGTCTCTTTGAAGTCAATTCCCGGCCGTTGCGTGAAGCCTCGTGCAACAAGTCGAGCTTTGTACGAAGTCGGCCGACCCTCCTTGTCCCGTTTCGTTCGGAAAACGAATTTGGACCCGAGCACCTTGGCGCCGGCGGGAAGCTCGTCTCGTTTCATAATCGTAAAGACTGAGTAATCATCACGCAATGACTCGAACTCATCGATTGCACCTTGCGCCCATTCGTGAGACTTGTGGTGTGCCATGGCTGCCTTCCAAGTCGTGGGATCACTAGTCGGCAAAACAAACGGACCGTCTTCCTCGTCGGAATCGGCGACGGCTACGAAGGCCTCCGGTTCGAAACGCTCAGGTGCCCTACGATCCCGCTTTCCGACCGGTGCTGCCCAAGCAGGTCCGGGGGCTTCAAAACGCAACTCCTTTGGTACATCTTCCACAACTAGTTCGCGTTGCTCGGCGGGGTCAACGTCGTCAACCGGATTTTCCTCCCGGGCTTGTACCTCGACCTCCGGGGCCTGGTTCGCCGCAATCGGCTGTTGCGCAGCTTCATGTCGATTTGTCGCGACTGGTCGAGGTACAACTACTTCGATCGCCTCAATCCTCGGTGCTGGCACGCCTTCACGGGCCGGGAACTTGTCCTCGAAGAACGTCACGCTTCGCGATAACGTTAACCGCCCCCTCACCGGGTCCCATAGGCGGTAGGCTTTGGATTCTAGGTCGTATCCGAGGAAGATCATTGGAAGGCCCCGTGGCTGTAGTTTCTTACGTTGTTCGGTATTCGCCGTGTGCCAAGCTCGACATCCGAAGACCCGCAAGTGATGAACGTGCGCAGGTTTCCCGGTCCATTCCCGAAATGGCACCTTGCCACCAAGAGCAGAGTGTGGGGAACGATTCTTCACATACACGTATGTAGCCACGGCTTCGGCCCAAAACACCGTGGGCAGACCGGATTCATACAGCATCGTTCGAGCTGCTTCCGAAATCGAGCGGTTGGCCCTTTCGGCGACACCGTTTTGCTCGGGCGTGCTGGGGCTCGTGAGTTGTCGCGACAAACCCGTGTCGTCCAACCATCGCTTGAACTCCGTCGAAAGGAACTCGCCACCGCGGTCCGAACGGACAACTTTCAAAGTGTGCCCTGACGACAACTCGACCCGTAGTTTCCACGTTTTGAACTTTTCAAAGGAGTCCGACTTCCGCGGCATCGTCAACACCCACATGTACCGCGTACAATCGTCGACGATAACTAGCGCGTAGCGATGATTTGCAAGTGACAGCTCGCCGTTGAAGGACAAGAGATCGATGTGGACGAGATCAAGGGGTTTTTCGGCTAGCGATTCGGAGTTTGGGAACGGCTTGTGCGTAGCTTTGCCGGCCAGACACGATTCGCATTTCAAGTCACTGCGAGACTTCATGTTCAAACCTATCACAGCGTCAGACTTGGACAGCTGGTGAAGGGAACGGCAGTGTAGATGAGCGAAACGTCCGTGCCAGATGTGGAGAGGCACTGCCGTCAGAGCTGTGGCTGACGCACATTCATGAGGTGAACTCCGAGCTTGAACCAACTTGAGGTCCAGCCGGTACAACCCCGAATTGAGCTTCTGTCCCGTGAGTAGGATGTCGTCATTTCCCGCCACCGTGAATCGCCCGTTTTGAATGGTGATCTTGCGACTATCACGATCGGCTCGATGCCCGGCGAAGAGATTGGCGGGGGCGCTAGGGACGAAGATGCTGTTGACCAAGTTATACCTCTTGCCGTTCTTGTCTTCGACGCAGGCCGTGCCTACTCCCATAATGGTCTTTCCGTCACCATTGATGCCCTTTACCGAAGACGGAGCTGTCGCCTTCAGGTCGGCGAACGCGGCAGGATCATTGATGACGTGATGAGTCGCTGCCGTGTCGTAGAGGATCATTTCTCGAGAGTGTCCTTTTGGTAATTGCGTGAAAAACGCGCCAACGGGATTGGTCCCCAGAATGTCTTCAACCGAAGGGAGCGCCAAATTTGCCATCGGTTCCTCGCCTTTGGTCGTCTTGCGTCGTAGAAACTTCTTCTTCTTCGGCTTGGAACAGTTTTTGTTGAAGTGGGTGTCTTCACCGCAGTTCCAGCAGGGGCCGGGTGGCTTCGGTTGGGCACCAGTCGTGGCCAACAACGCCGTCGCAGCGTTCCCAGTATCTTGACTCAAGTTTGCTGGAGCTCGACCTGCTGCGATCACTGTGTCGACAGTTGGTATCGCATCGACGTCTTTGGAGTCGAACTGATCCAGATACGACGGTCGTCGAGCGCCCACAATCGCAATGAGGTGGCATGCAACCACTTGGTCGAAGGTCAACTTGTGAGCCCGTAGGTCAGTTGTGAGGCGAGTGATGGATCCGGCCCAAGGAAGATAATCGTCTTCCTGTGCTGGTGGCGGTCCGACCGAGAATAACTTTCCAATTTGCGTGATAACGCCGCGAAGGGAAGACCGACCCAGGTGCTTTCGAAGGTATTCCACCGTCTGCTCCGGCGTCAGGTCGTAGCAGCTGACCAGGAGATGCGCCACACTTTCTGAACAGGTTTGATGCATTGCCCTGTGCACCGCATCATGAGCTCGATCGAGTTCATCGTCGTCCTTGCATTTGGCGGATGGGTACTGCTTGGGAAAGGAGAGCTGCCACTGACGCCTGTCGACGGTGAAGCGAACGTGATCGAGCCATACGTCGATGTTGTTGTTCTTCAAAATCGCAAATGCCGGGAAACGAGAAGTTTGCGAGTGTGTTGGAGCGTCTTCGTTGACGGACTTGTTGATGGTTGACTGTTCGCCAGTCATGGTGGAGCGTTCGGGTGAACCGTTGCGACGTGGCAGCAGCTGTGCGAAGTCGTTGGGCTTATAACCTCTAGAATCTCGGCGTCTGATTCGAGGTGGTTCAATACGTTAGAACGCTCAGTTAACTATTGCAATATGATACCGTGAATACTACTGACCTGATTCGAGGTGGTTCAATACGTTAGAACGCTCGAATCAGAAGGAAGCTAAGAGAAAGCCCGCGCGCGCTCGCGCTCATGTAGCCTACAGAGTGTACTCCTCACGTGTCAACTCAACAGTTGCAAGTCTAGAGAATGATGGATTCGAGAGCGTATTCAGTTTGCATGGATCACGACGTCTTGCTTGGAGAGACAGTTTCTCATAAATAAGTAGTCGAGAGCTCAATGAGCTGGACTAGCGGGAGCCAGAGGTGACGTCGGGTGACGGCAGTGACATCACAGCGACCTCTCGCCGAGCGCCCGCGCGCGCGGGGCTCAATTTGTTTTCTGACCTTTCTACCTTGTCCCATCTTCTTGTCTCCGATTCGACCATTCAGGATTCGAGATGTTATCGTGAACGCTTACATCGGCCTTCTTGCGAGACAAATAACATATTCTTGATGCTGGTGGAGGAGGAACACGGACATCTCTTTGGAAGGAAGATAGGCGATTTCGGGACCCCCAATGATCAGCTCGGACAACTCAGAAAGGAGGTCAATCATTCCAAGGAGCCGAAGGGCACGATCGATCCGATGGGGTACCAGTCCAGAGAGATCGCTGTAAGACTAGCGTCATAAAAACATTATCCTCATTTTTCATAAAGAACAAGTATGGTTGTGCAAGAGTAAGCGAGCCGAACGTGGAAGTGTAAGAGTCGATTACGAATAAATTCGCATGTCCAAAGGGCTGAAACGTCTTGAAGTTTCGCCGCAAAAGCAGTGAGTTGATGTCTCCAGAAGCCTCAGGAGGAGCGAAATGTTGAGGCGAAGAAGTATAGCTCGGGTCGAGGTGTTCTCGATTGGAAGGCGGCTACGACTCTCCGGGATGGTTGGGCGAGCGGGGACCGGGGGAGTCCCGGAGGGAGTGATGGGCTTTTCTCTCGAGAAGCGCGACACGAGTTTTCATGAGACGAGGCACATTACTTCACTTTGATCCGAGGTGACCGGTTAGCAGACAGTTCTCGGTGATGAATTGGCGATGTACAGGACAGAATCTGTGGAAACGCGTGGTGAAGAATCGATACCCCGACAAAGGGCACGTGTACAGCCTGCCAGCCTGCAGCTGACCTCCTTTCCCAGTGGTCGGCTCAGAGAGCCCTGCGCGCCCACCCTTTCGAGACTGGCGCGCGCGATGACGTCGGGTGGAGTGAGGAAAAGGTCATTAGCGATTTCGTAGAATGATGATTACGAGTCCGCGCCAAAGGTGCTCTCTGCGAAGCGATTGCCTCCACCCACCGTAACGCGTGACCCGCGCGCCAGCTCTGTCTATTCACCGCATCGAGCTCATCCATCCAGTCACATCAACGAAGCGTCGAATTTGGACCTGAATCATTGAGCATGACCACCCCTTCAGCCTCCTCTGTTCCGCTTGCTCCGCCTTCGTTACCTCTGCCGACCGAGCTCGAACAGTTGCTCCTCTCGCAATTGCAACTGCAGCACAACCTCGCATCGTTACAGCAACTTGCCACGAGATTAAGCGAGCTATCCCAAGCTAGGAAAGAAGGTAATGAGAGGATGGATATGGCTGTCGATCTTGGGATGGGGTATACGATTCAAGGGGTCGTGTGAGTGCTGCCAACGAATCAGTCGGATTGGTGAGGAGCCGAATACTGACAAAAGTATAAATTGGTGGATTGCGTAGACCAAATACGGACAAGATCATCGTCGCGAGTGGGGTGCAGGACCTTTGGGTGCAGCTTCGGGTCGACGAGGCCGAGAAGTTCGTCGCGAAAAGGCACGAGATCTGGCAAAAGTGAGCCCGGAGCTCGTGCGGGATAGTTCCGTCCACATGGGAGATATGCTGATGCTATTGCATACCTCTCAGACGATCAGAGTCGCTAGACAAGGAGGTTGATAAGCTGAGGCAAGATTATGCGCTCGTAAGTGGGGGAAGCTCAGATTTCCTGGCTTGACCGATCGGAGCTCTCGACAGTTAATGCACGTGTCCTCCCCATTTAGGTCGCCGAGACCCTTCGAAGAGCTTTAGCGCCACCCAGTACCGAAGTAGACGATGCCTGATGCAAGATATGATGATGCCACCTTTGTGCGAAATGTCGGTGGATCGGAGTCGGTCATTGTCTCGGACCTTAAGTCGCCGTAGAACCTAGCTCAGCCGACCCCACCAAGCTTTCACGATACTTGTTGTAATTGATAGCCCCATTCTTTAGGAAACGTCAAGTTGAGTCGACCCATCAAGCCGACCCCAGTCGCAAATACCAAGAGTGCAGGGGCCAAGTCTTCTCACCGAGTCTCCATCGCTTGAAAGCGCGCATTTAGGAAATCGTTGATTTCAACACAGGATGCGAGTGGACCGAGTTGAACCATCGATGGGGGTTCGTCTAGACCAAGGACGAAAAGGGAATAACACGAAAAGAACGGAAACAAGAGGGCCGAGTGCTGATATCGTATTTAAAGCTTGGCTTGAGCGCTCTGTGGGTACATGGAGAGAAGATGGATAAGGCATCAGTTATTGTAATTGAGAGGCAAAGTGGGTGGTGCGACGAGCTGACCTTGAGAACGGTGTCGAGCTTGGTCGCGAGCATGATGTTTCCCTTGACCTTCAGTTTACCGGACATGAATGCCTTTTGACCGTTCAACTTGCCGTCGGCGAGCTAGGGAGATTGCGGAACGGATTCAGTTGGGATTAGCATTGCATCGAGTCTTGAAAGTAGAATTGACTCGCGCGCGCGCAGGTCGCCGTGAGGTGGGTTGAGGGGGCTCGGGCTTACCTGCTGGAAGGTGTCGTTGTCGAGCGAGATGGTGACGTCGGCCTTGGGCTTGGCGTTGCCCTGGTAAACGATGCCCTCCTGTGATGGGTTTTGCGAGAGTGGGTGAGAGATGAATAGAAGATTGGGGGCAAACAAGAGGTCAGCTCCTGAAACGATCGGAGTCGCCGGATCGACGAGCGTCGAGTGGAAGGCAGTAGGGGGATCATAGCTTCGAGTACATGACAGAGATAGTGTAGACACTTGTTGAAAAGAGTGGTCAAGTACAGCAGATTACCCCAAGTGCCGCCTGCTGCCTCCCCGCCCGGCGGTCGTCGATGTACGGAAGTCGGACTCGCGCACCGGCCGGCGATCGGCGTTTCACGGCGAACAAGCAGCGGGAGCCGACCACAAAACCTGACCGACACCCACACAAATCGAAGAGGACCGCGACGTACCTTCTTGAGGTCAATGGTGTAAATACCTTCCTTCGAGCCCTTCTTGACCCTCATCTCAAAGATGCCGTTGACCTTCTTGATGTTTTCCTTCTTCTCCTTGTCCGACATCTACAAACGAGAGGGAGGACTCAGCTGTCTGCCTCTACGATCTTCTGAGGCGTCCCGGGGAAGATTAAAGAGGTAAACGGGCCACTCACGCCCTTGAGTCCTTCAGAAATGGCATCGAACAACTGTAGACAATAAGAGAGTGGAAGGTATGCGAAGTGCGGAGGTGTCAGCTCGCTCCGGCCTTTTCATGATCCGTCCCAAGCGGCGACTCTGCCGACTCTGCCGATGTCATTGCTCGACCACCGACGACGACGACACGACGGCGTTCACGACGAACGAGGGAGTGTAACGTACAGCGGTGGCGGGAATATCCTTATCAGCGATCGACATGATGGACAGAAAGTGTGTGGGAGGGTTGAAAGTGGTTGCGAGAGAGGTGCGGGTGATGAGAAACTCGGAGCGAAAGGCGGGTGTGGGGTGGGGTAGAAGTGAGAGAGGCCCTGGCCGCATTGCGAGCAATGGAGCACAGCGGAGCGCTAATAAGTGCCGGACTCGGCAGCGGCGAGCACGGCCCAACTCCAGCGTGAAGACCGGCCGTCGGCGCGCCTTAGAGACTTAGAGATCGCTCTAAGCGGCAATTGCAAGGCGGAATACTTCTTTGGCGCACTTGTAGTCCGAATTCACGGAGCGTCGAGTTGCACGGTTGCCTAATGAAAGCGCACGCCGCCTCGCACGCGGGGAACGAAGCCCAGCCTCAGATCGCCGATGACCGAAGGTGGCGTTGCCCGCCCGCCGGTCGCCAACCAGCTTCGCCAGTTCGCAACGTTCGCACAAGGTTAGGGGCTTCATCGCTTTGGCCGCCTTCTTCCTCGCGGAGATGATCCTCCGACCAGTGGGATCCCGTTAATTTAACGGCTGTATGAAATCCAAATAGCAGAGAATCGAACGGTATACATGACGAAAGACAGCGTAGAAACTATTATCCATTCAATGCCCTGAGAACAAAGCGGAATTCTGGCTTTGGAGTCACGGTCGTTGCGGCTGCCGCGCAATCGACAACTTCGTGATGAACAGCGAAGGCTTTCCATCGCACGCCATCGCATCTTGGTAACGCTCCCTGATCGCGCGTGGGCTATGCATGAACGTCGAGCCCGGAAATCACCGAACGTCCGATTTGATCCGGGGTCAAGCCGTTGGCAACAGCCTCGGTGATGGGCCATGGTGAGGCCCAGGTTTTCTTGATGAAACCGGGTGTAGTTGATTCGATCGGGCTCGACTTGGGAGTATCCGTCGATCACGAGCTCGCAGAAGAGACGCTGGGTGCGATGCGAATTGAGGTGAGAACTACTCGTCGCGTTCGGACAAGTAGTACGCACAGAGTTGAGAACGCGAAACCCAGGTTGACCTACCTCGACCCCTTTTCCTTGACCTTCGTCCTAAATTTTTGAGCATTCTATCTCAGTCTGGGGATTGCCGGTACACAACGTGGACTCGAGCTTGGTCAAAGTAGATCTTTGTATGCGACTGTCTGCGCCGTCGGGTCCCAAGTCGAGTGTTGGTGGCCTAGGCCGGGTCGATGAGCCATGTCTGAGCAAAAGCTGGGGCGTTGATTTTCGGCGGGGATCAGGGCGCCGAGTCGATGATAGAGGCGACCACTGCAAAGATGCGAAACACCGGCGAGCGAAGTGAACGACAACGCGTTGTTGTACAACCGGGTGTTCTCGCGGAATGTTTTAGCTTCTGTGTGCGTGGGTCGCACAGTTCAGCATGTGGGTCTACTGCAGACGGATGTTGTTGGATGGAGCAACTGACTGCTATCCGAGCCTTCAAGTGGCTGTCGATCCTCGGGATTGGGCTGGGGAGGCCGGGGGAGGCAGCTGCACCTTGCCCTGCGAGCAGCACGTGCTGAAGTGTCCGGTCAACTTCATCCTTTCGCACTCTCAGTGTCAGCCTTGCAGTGGGTACACACGGCCGTCTGGAGGCCGAGGTAGTCGCGGATGGTAACTTTGGGCCTGAGTGGTTTGAGCGCGATTCGAGCCTTGCGCACTCGCCTTTGCGCAGCAAGAGGTGGTGGTGGGGCGTGGGGTATGAGGCCTGAGCGCCTGAGCGGCCTCGCATGCTGTCTGTTCAGCTTTAGCGGTAAGAGTTCCACGCTCATTGTTCAAGCGCGCATCCGTGCATTCTAGTCCTGACTCAGCGTCAGCCGATCCTAGCCTCTCAGGAGCGCTCAGCGTATTTTCCTAGCCTCTCCGGAGCGCTCAGCGTATTCCTAGCCTCCCCGGAGCGCTCAGCGTCCTATGGTCTTTCTGTGAGTCCTACGACACGGTCACTTTCGGTTTCTCGACCCCGGCTGCAACATGACATCACCTCTCTCGCTAAATATCACTGGGCAAGCGGCTTGGGCAGGCGCTATTGTCGCTCGTCGAGCGTCTCGTGTCGGCCAAATACGACGAGCAGTCTCCGACTGAACGACGTTTGTGCCGATCTCTATTGAAGAATATGAATAGTGAATATATAATAAATGGTTTTGGTTTGGGCTTGGGGGCGAATTCCCCCACGACACGGCCCCGCGATTAAACCGGCGGGGCAGCGCAAGCAAGGGGAGGCAAACCGGGGAGGCGGGCGGGAAAGCAAAAATTTCTGAAGTTTCGAGCGAGCAACAGGCGATGTTGGGAGCGAAAATAGTTGGTTCTGGCAAGAGGGAGTGAATCACACCGCACTCGCCTTTCGACTCGTTCGGCGCGCCCGTTGGTCGCCTTTGGCAATCGGCGCATCAAGCGAGCGCGAGAGCGGGGTAGAACCGAGAACGCTGAGACCGAGATGACGATGCCGAACGAGTCTTGCAACACGCAGAAAGTGAAAGCAAGGTAAGATGCTGTATTGGATCCAAGAAGTGGTCTACCTGATAACAAGAGACATACTCCCCCGAGACGTCGTAGTTATTCATTCCCCTTCACCGCCGCATCTGCTCATGTAGTAGTCGCTCCTCCCGCCATTGCTCGTCATTCTCCCTTGAGACACCGAGAGCTTGCCCGAACGCGATTTATCGATGAGAAATCTGCCGAAACCGGTGTTGACCGTCCGTGGCAATTTAAAAAGTTCAGAGTACCTAGGACGAAGCTTCGGGAGTAGAAGACTGGAATTGATCGGCCACGACGTGCGGTTCGACAACACACGAGGTCGCGATATCACCCGGTTGAACTAGGTCTAACTAGGTTAGACCTTGTTTGACCAGACGAGACCTCTTGCGTCTCTCTAAGGGCTTTTCTTCGACCTCATTCCCTTACTCTCTCTTACCTTTTCCGACATCCTCTTCTTGTAACGGTGGCCTTACAGAAGGAGCGCGAGTACAGTGGGCCGATCGTTCTTGTCATCGTTGTTCACTCGAAAGGTATTGCAGATGGTGTTTCGTTGTTCCAGGATCGGTTCGAACTTCGAATCAATGTCATCCTCTAAGCGAGAGAGAAGACTGAGACTGAACTACACAAAAAGGGGAAACCGACTAATATTGATGTCCAATATTCGGTCAGGCAGGTTTCGGCCAGGTTCAGCGCTTGGGTTTGTGCGTGCGAGGCCGCTCGGGCCTCACACTCCTCGCAAACTCCCTCTCCCCTCATCTTCCCTCTTCCCGCGTTCTCTCTTTCACCTCGTATTCTCTCTTTCCCCTCGTATTCCCGTACATCGTTTCCTCAACTATGTGTCGGTTCCATCTTTCGCTCCTCGCTATCGGCATGCTGCTCATTGCCTTGGCGGGTTCGGTCACGGCGAGTCCCGACCCCTCTCGTCGGCCCACGCAGCGCAAGTCAGCCAGCCATCGTCACGAGTCGAAGAGTTCATCCTCGGCCTGGCACCAACCTTCCTCCTGCAACAAAAAGTGCCGCAATCATGCCCGCAACGTACTTCACGACTCGTTCAATTTAGTGAGTGAAATCCCTGTCGCTGTAGTCTCTCCGTTCACAAACTCAAATCTGTTTTCTGGCCTCGACAGTGCCTCGACCAGAACGGGCAGGCCGACGTTCAGTGTCTCTGCAAGACAAGTCTTTACTGGGGCCATTTCACAACTTGCGTCGAACAGGGTAAGATTTTAGAACGTGGAGAAAGCTTGCTGCCCATCTCCAGACCGGCGCTCAACTTGACTCACCAGGGTCTTGATGTCACTTCTTGATCGGTGCAGGTATTCCGGCCAGCAATAGCAATCAGTATGTGGCCTTCTCAGGCTGCCCAGATCAAACACACGCAATCTACAAACACGAGTGCTCCCGCTGCAGGGGCGAAAAGGTCACCGGAAGTTTATGTAAGTACAGGCAATCATAACGCCTCCAGCGTCGGAGAGGGAAGATGTTGAAGATTACGCCGATTTTTCAACGTTTGGTAGTGTGCCCCGACCACCCAAAGTAGAAATTGGTTTCCTTCGATCTCATGGTCGCGTAGTTGTCGTCGGTTGAGGTGACCCGAGTCGGCGAAGCTCTGTGCGTTTCGTTCCTGTTCAATGAAGGGTTCAGACTCATCTGGCAATCAATGAAGTCACTCTTTTCGAGGCTGTTGTGAGAGAGGAAGAAGATGCAGCCGCGGCGAAATCAAACGGGGCCGCGACTGACCAGATCGGAGTCTGAACCCTTCATTGCACATGAACGAAAACGCGCTGAGCTCGCCGACTCGGGTCACCTCAACCGACGACAACTACGCGACCATGAGATCGAAGGAAACCAGCAACGCGTGCGACACGAACGCAGCATGCTCCAAGTCTCAGACGAAGTCAAGGAGAGCGAACGAGAACAGCCGCGGCGATGCTCGCGACAACGTGACATCTCGACACGGAACGACGCGAACTCGTCCCCAGGTCGAAAGGCAAAGGCAGGAGCCGACCGTACTGAAGAAAATCAAATCAAATTGGTTTTGGGAAGGAGAATGTGAAGCCCGAGCGGCCTCGCACGCACATGACCAAGCACTGAATCTGGCCGAAACACGCCTGACCGAATATTGGACATCACTATTAGCCGGTTTCCCCTTTTTTGTCTAGTTCTGAGTGACAGTCTCAGTGCTCTCTCTGGCTTAGATGATCACATTCATTCGAACCGATCCTTAAACAACGAAACACTGTCTACAACACATTTCAAGTGAGCAACGATAACAAGAACGATCGGCCCAGTATTCGCGATCCTTCTGTTAGGCCACCGGCCTTACATTACCCCTGAATCACCCCTCGGTGTCTCATTACGAATCACGTGGATGTAGCTCCCCTCGCTCATCATGTCTCCACCGTAGGGACGATAGTTCAGAATCACCTTCCAAAACCAATCAGTTAAGCAAACAAGGCAATTCACGAAGCCCAACATAGCGAAGCAGAGCCCAGAGGAGCGGATTTATCCTCACCGAAGTCCGATCAGGTTGAATTACGGGTGAAAAACCTCCGACAGGTAGAATGTGCTTGATGGCACAAGATCATGTACTGTACCAACCTCCGGGATACATTTTCAAATAATATAGGAACTCAAACAACTTCGGCCATAAAACACTAAGACACCGAGATTGGGTCGTGACGGCGCTGAGTAAGACTATTCAGGGGCCTGAAACAGCACGCGCAAAGCATGGCCGGGCGGTGCGGTGCATACCCCGATACTTTCTTCCTGCCACATAAATTACCCGAAGCACATACGACACCCAAAGCCTCTTCTCCTAAAATTTGCGAGACCCCGAGTCGACGGCATCTGCACCTGTCACAGCTCCGATGTGTCAGCTCGCTCTCTGTAAGGTATGCGCCTCTGATTACTACCTCTTTATAAAAGAAAAGGTCGATCCGCGACCCATGTACCTAAAATCGCCGTTTTTGTCTGTGTTGCGGGCCGGAGGGCCGCAAGCGGTGAATGTATTAGTATATTGTTGAGTCTGCCGCACCTGCCTGCCGTATCGGCGTCCCAACCAGAAGTCATGTACGACCCTTTCTGCATTTTCTAGACCATAAAAGTCGAGCTACAGCCCGACTACGATTTTTTTTTTTCGATTTTTGACATGGTGGGGAACTATTGAGCAGTTTGTGTAGGATTTAATGTATAGCAAGCGCGTGAGTTTGCATGACACTTCTTCTACAGAGCTCAGGCGTGGTCTCGCTGTCGTTGACGCGCGGGCGCAGGCGCGGCTACGCTGCGAGATGGCCCGTCGATCACGTGACGTATTCTTTGCATTCCGACACCGGTTTTAGGGGCTCAACAACAACATGAGGTTCCAGACGCTGTGAATACTCCCGCGCTGCTCTCTCTAATTTTCGCCTTTTCCCTCCCACTCTCATCGAATTTTCGTGACAAACGCGCCGAGTCTTTGGGGCGAGGGTAGCGCCGTACGATAGCGTACCGCCTTACCATGGGACACCATGGGCCCGCTGGGCGCCCCGCTCCTCTCCTGTCCTCTTCGTCCCGCTCCGATCAACAGAATCAGCTCCCCGCGCGTAATGACAACAATCAACCGATCTTGGTATTGACCCGTATGAGCGTCCGCCGTACAGCTTTGTAGAACGGACAGCGTGGTCAGCGCGAGGGCCCGATGGCCGATCCGACGCTGAGCTCGCCCCACCACCACCTCTTCCTGCGCAGAGCAAGTGCACAGGCCTCGAATCGCGCTCAAACCACTCAAGCCCCACGTTCCCATCCGCGACTACCTCGGCCCCAGATGGCCGTGTGTATCCACTACAAGGCTCGACACTGGGAGTGCGAAAGGTCCAAGTCGACCGGACACTTCAGCACGTGCTGCTCGCAGGGCAAGGTGCAGCATGCAGCTGCCTTTCCCTCCCCAGCCCGATCCCGAGTATCGACAGCTCCTTGAAGGCTCGGATAGCGGTCAGTTGCTCCGTCCAACAACATGCGTCTGCAGTAGACCCACATACTGAACTGTGCGACCCACCTACACAGAAGCTAAAGCATTCCGCGAGGATGCCCGGTCGTACAATAACGCACTACTTCGACCAGACACGACTGGGCACTCTAGGACCCCCGTGTTTCGCGTGCTTGGTCGCCTCTATCATCGATTCGGCGCCCTGATCCCTGCCGTCAATCAACGCCGAACCTTTGCCCAAACATGGCTCATCGACCCAGCCGCGGCCACCGACACTCGACTTGGGACCCGACGGCGCAGACAATCGCGTACAAAGATCTACGTTGACCAAGCTCGAGTCCAAGTTGCGTACCAACAATCGCTTTGTGAGGCTGTTTGCATTGACCAAAGCTCGCGCAGGTTGTGATACGGCCAAAGAGTGGATCCTGCGCCTCTGCATACCACTAGGCCGAGGCCGACACACCCACAACCTTCCTACGTCAAACACGGAAATGGCGATGCTTATCTGCGATTCCGACACCAACACGGGAGATCGTGGACCGCAAGATCGTATTCCTCAGGTGCACGGTGATCGATGTCCCGATGGTCGGCCCAAGTACCAAATCTTTAGCTCGCTCCATCCGTCTGGGATGGCTCTCCGGTACCCACTACTCTTCCCCGCAGGGGAAGATGGCTTCCACCCCAACATTCCTCTTTGCGGGTTCAACCAAGCTGGGCCGCCAATCGCCAGAAACCGAGAGCAGATCGACAATGGTGTCCACTTGGGCGAGGTACTTGCCGGTCTTCGTCCGGATGCAGAAGACGAAGAGGAGGACGATGAGGATGAAGACGGCGAAGAAGGGGACGAAGAGAATGGTGATGGTGAACGTAAGCGTCTTCGGCTCTTTCTCACGTGTTCCTTTCTGTTGAAACGCAAGCACAGACTGACATAGAATGTTTAAACATCCAGGACCAAGGTCAAGGAGAAGGGGTCGAGGTGGATCAACTCGAGTCTCGCGTTCTCAATTCTTCGCATATTACTTGCACGACCCGCGATGACTACTTTTCAATCCCGCATTGCACCCAGCGTGTCTTCCTTGAGGTCGTCATCGACGGATACTCCCAAGTCGAGACCGATCGACTCAACTACATCCGGTTGCATCAAGAAAACCTTCGCCTCACCACGGCCCAAGGCATCACCGACGCTGTTGCCGACGGCTTGACCCCGTATCAAATTGGACGTTCGGTGATTTTGGGCTCGACGTTCAAGAATAGCCCGCGGGAGATCACGCAGCGTTACTAAGATGCGATGGCCTGCGTCGTCAAATATGGAACGCCTTCGCTGTTCATCACGGTGACGTGCAACCCCGAATGGCCGGAAATCAAGGCTGCACTGGGGCCAAATGACAAAGCATGCAAACGTCCGGATCTCATTGCACGAGTGTTTGAAGCCAAGTCCGGCAACAAGCAACGGGCAGGCTGTTTCGGTGATGAATGGAGAATCGTTTCTTTGTTGTAGTCCGTATTGTTTTTTTAATCTCTGCTGAAATCATGTACACTGTTCGATTCTTCTGCTATTTGAATTTCATCCTCCTTCCCGTCAATTTAACGGGTTCCCACTGGTGTGCATAAAATACAATCTGTCGTTCTTGACCGCTAGGCTAAAAGCAAGTCGTAACTAGAACTCGGCAGTTCTAGCTACTCAGAGGCTACTTATAGGGCTGTTTCTGTAAGGGGTTTCTGTAAGGCATCCCCTTACACTCTCGCGATCGTCATCCTCGCCGGCGCTATCCTGCGGATGGGACTCAATCGGTGTACGATTCGTACTCACAGTCTGCCGATTTCCAGATATATCGCCATACTTCAAGGGGTTAGAAAGGTGTTAGGATGCCTAGTGTACGTTGACCTGATTGCACACCCGATCTCCCGCATGAAACGGTCCACTTGAAGCTGCCGACCGGCTCGTGAGCTTGACTCGGATGGCCAGTGTGCGTAAAAATGCCAGTGACGACTACGGCACCAACTTGCAATGCACTTGCAATGCACTTTGAACTTTCGTCAATGCTCGAAGGATCGTGCGCCTGATGAAGCAATGCTAGTTGTACCTTATTCGTCCCTCCCTTTTCACTGAGGGTCGGTTAATTCGGGTAATACCCTTTCTGAAGGGTATTACCCACAGAAAGGGTATTACCCAGGTCTCACCTGGGTATTGTCCTGAGCGCGCCTGGGTAATACCCAGCTGACGGGTAAGACCCAGGCGCGCGGTATTAACCCCACGTCGGGCATTGACTCTCTGACGGGTATTACTCAGCTCCCTGGGTAATACCCAGCCGACGGGCAATACCCAGGCGCGCGATAATTCTCCCCAGCCGGGTATTACTCATCTCCCTGGGTAATACCCAGTTGAGGGGTAATACCCAGCTGGGGGTTAATACCCAGCTGAAGGGGTAATAACCAGGTGCGCGGTAATACCCCCAAGCCGGGTATTAACTTTGACATGGGTAATATTTGCTTGGATGGCTATTCCCCCGGCCTCCGGGTTTCCGTACGTGCAGCGTAGTTATTACCGGGTTTGGGGGTTATTACCACCGCAATACCACCCCACGGATGTCTAGAACTTCTCTGTAACACTCTTGCCTCTGGCAGTGGATGAAACAGACGAGTGAAGGAAGCCAGTGTATCATTCCAGGTTCAAAAAATTGGGCCGAGCTTCATCATCCATCCGGTCAAAGATGTACTCCCGAGACTCCTCTCGACCAACCCTCCGATGTATGCGACCAGCTGAGGCTAGGATGCACCGCAGATCCACAATCTCGACCGCTCCTGAAGCATGTTGAACTTAAGTGAAGCACAAGTTCTGATGCTTTTGCGCTCCTACAGGAGACACAGCCTTCCGCTTTTGCCGCTTTGGCGTCGGCTTGGCAATCGGGGCCTGTTCGATCGCGTCGTAGACGGGTTGCAAGTGGCTCGAACCAAGCGATCGTACCTTCCAAAGCAGGAAGTTCTGTGAAGCGATAGGAACGTGTCAGGGTCGTAGGTCCAGGATGATGTCCTCGGTCACGCTTCTATCCGCATGCAACTCAAGGGCGTCATGGTTGTCGCAACGGGCGAGCATGCGCACAACCGAATGGTCTTCAAGCAGCTCCTGCAAGCCGAAGCGATCGACGTGTGCCAGATCGACTCTTGCCGCATGTCTGGTGTGAACGAGATTCTCATGGTGCTGCTCATGGCCGCGAAGCGAGGGGTCCCCGTCTGCCCCCACGCCGGAGGTGTCGGGCTGTGCGAATATGTGATCCACCTGTCCTTGATCGACTACGTGTGCGTCTCGGGTTCGATCGACACCAACGTGCTCGAGTACGTCGACCACTTGCACGAGCACTTCACGGACCCGTGCACGATCAACTCGAACGGCCACTACGACGTCCCGTCGAACCCGGACGAAGGGTATTCGATCCACATCAAGGACGAGTTCAAGGCGCAGTACATCTTCCCGCACGGGTCGTACTGGTCCAGTCCGGAGAAGCCAAGAAGGCCCACGGGCTCGAATGAATACTTCTTTCACCGGTTTTCTAGGGAGCTTAGTCGAGGATTACCGAGCATCCTGATATAATACTTTCTACCTCGTCTGTTTGTTCAGTCCTTCTTTACTCCTTGTTTCCTCTCCTTTCTATTCTTCCACGTCTTGCAATGATACCAAAACGGGTTTCCCTTGTTCGTACCAAATTCGATGTGGATAAGCGCAGCATCTCCTAAGTTTTGCTACCCCCGCTCGACATCCAAGGTGCGAGTCTATGTAATTACAGGACACTCCGCGCAAAGACTAGTGTCGGAAGATTTCTCAGCCGATTCTGGAATGGACGTTGGACCCGATCCCTGGGAGCTTGAGGTGGTCGGCCGGGTTCGCTTGGGCCTCGTAGACGGTAATCACGGGATCGCGCTACGTATCGAGAGGGAACGGATCAATTCGTGGCGCGACGGCTCACTTTCATCCCATCTGGACTTACAGTGAAAGGTTTGTATTCGCCCTTGAAGCCGACGAAGCATATTCGGACAGTGTCTTCGCCCGTTGAAGCAGGGAAGAAGAGGGTCAAGGAAGAAACGGAAGAAAATTTGGCTGGTCTACGAGACGACAAGGAATGTTCATCGGCGTGCGAAGTGAAGCAGTTGGGGTAGGATGCTTACTTGACCGCGTATTCGGTGACGCCTCGAGTTGCGGCGAGGTCGAACTCTTGTGTGCACGCCGTTGAGGTCGCTTCGTCAAAATCAAGCGTTTGGTTGGAAAACTTTGTGCCAGGCGAAATTAACAGCCCCCCCGGAATGAGCATCCGTGTGATGCACTAATTGAGTGTGGGGGGGCATTCAGAACACTTACAACCTTGACCTTGTCGGGTGTCCAACCGTGCGGCCCAGCTTTGATGAGGATCGATTTTACTATGGGCGGACGAGGAAGGTCAGGATTTTTCGCAGCGCGATGAGAAGGTGTACCGAAGATTACGGACGTTTGACGGACGCCGTGAAGGGTATGTGTAGTATGAGTTGGTCGTCCGCATCGCTTTCCAAGAACTGTCAAGGGTTGCAGCACGCAAGATGCGATCTACCTCACCGTCAGCCCGTCAAAAGACCGATCAAGGGCCCCACTTGTCTGTCCGAGCGGAGCCTAGAGACCGGTTTGTAAGTCGTTTGCTATGTTCCAAGCGTGACGTATTGCGTCTGCAGTAAGGCTTGACGATTAGGATGCCTACAGTCAAGAACTACCCGTATGCAGGAAAGGAGTGGACTTCGCGGAATTCGTCGAGCTCGGCTTGATACCAAATCTTTGATCGCGGTCGGAGATACCACGGGACCTATCACTGCTGACATTGACCGGCCCTGAGCCCGGTGTTGTGGAGCTCCGAATCGATTATCGGTCTTGCTCGTGCGCGACACGTCTCTGCGCGCCGACTTGGTCTGCTTTATCTGGCTCTCACCCTATTCCGCCACTGTCAAACGACCTGTCATGGAGCCGGACTATGCAAACACGAGTCCAGCTTCCCGAGGAGCCACGTCGTCGCAGGTGGCCCAGGAGGATCGCCGCGATCTGTTCATCAAGGAAGCGTCGTGTGAGTCAAGCACTGTCCCATTTCGCAGCGCGCCCCCACCACGTACCGGCCGGCTAATTCGCTTGGCGTACTGTCATGCTTAGGTCATGCGACGATGGTGTGCGCCGGATGGTCGGATTCGAGCTCGGGTCCTTTGATCCCCTATATCCAGGTCTGTCTGTCGAAGTCGTGTGTCGAGGGTAATGCGGGGTTGAGCTCAGCCGCTGATTGTTCGCTCCTCCGCCGTCCCACGTCATCGCTCTTGGCGCGGCAGGCCTACTTTGGCGTCAGCTACACCGTTGGTGAGTGCTCGGGAATATCCACGTACGCACTCCTAATAATTCGCTGATTCAATGCCATTCTTTCAGTGTCAATGCTTTTTGTAGGCCTTGGACGCCATATTTTTCGCGCAAAATCCTACGCTGATCTAGCCGGATCGCTCTCCTAGATCGGACAAATGGTTGGCTTTTTGACCGCCGGATTCTCCAACTCCTATTGGACCGAGAAATATGGACTTGGTAAAGTCATCGCCGTTGGATCCATTATCCAACTCTTCGGCTTCATCTTCCTTATCCCCGCCTTCGCTTTTCTCGTCATGCCCGTGTGCTACATTTTGCTCGGCTTCGGGATGGCTTTGCAGGACGCCCAGGCGAATACTTACATCGCAACGTTGCCAAACGTCGAGTTCAAAATGGGGTTGCTGCATGCGAGCTATGGCTTTGGAGCCCTTATCTGCCCGCTAGCGGCTACGGCGTTCGCTTCATCGGGGATCCGGTTCTCGTATTTCTACTCCGTCTCGATCGGCGTCGCCTCGCTCAATGCGGCCATTCTCTTGTATGCGTTCAAATTCTCGTATAGGATACCCAAAGTGCAGCCCGCACCGATGACGACGCCGCCGAATGAGTGGGAAGCTGTGAATGGCGCAATCGAGCTTGAGTCAATATCGAGGAACGGACCGCCTAGGGCTGATAGGAACGATCTGGCCGATTCGAAGGAACGGGGCGCAGACGGGATGAGGACGCCGTCATCGACGAATGGTCAACAGAGCTTTCAATTTCCTCTTGGACCGAGTTTGGAGGGCGGAGTACTACCTCCGGGGAAGGACAAGGGGATCTTGAGGCAGACGCTCGAGAATCGGACGGTGTGGATCTGCTGCTTGTTCATTCTTGTCTATGTTGGCGCGGAGGTGTCGATGGGAGGTTGGATCGTGACGTTCTTGATCGACAATCGGAATGGTGGTCCTTCGTAAATCTTCGTGGGGCTCTCTCCGTCCTCTCTCTCTCCACTGCTGCAAGCTGACCCTTGATCTGGTATCAAATCTGACTTTAGAGCGGGCTATGTCGCTACGGGATTCTGGGGCGGGCTCACCCTCGGCCGAGCGGTGACGTCTCCTTTCAACATCTGGTTCGGCGAAAAACGCGTCATCTGGTTATACCTTTTCATCGCGACGGGGCTCGAGTTTGCGATCTGGTTCTCACGTGACTTTATTGGCAACGCCGTCAGCGTCGCCCTCGTCGGGTTTTTGCTCGGACCGATCTATCCGGTGCGTTGATGGCTCTTGGGCTAGGAATCGTCCCCCCCCCCCCCCACACGATATCGCGCATTCAAGGTAGAAGATGCTAATTGCGACTCGATGACCGCGCAGATCACGATGAGCATCTGCACCAAAGTACTGCCGAGAAGTTTGCACGCCTCGGGGATCGGCTTCATCGCCGCTGCCGGACAAGCAGGTGAGTTACTCACTAGTACGCGGCGTGACATCGAAACCATTCTCATCCCATGAACACACCCCAACACTGATAATCGTGTCTTCTCGTTCGTATTGCTCCTCAGGTTCAGCCATTTTCCCTTTCCTCACAGGTGCTCTAGCGCAAAAGTTTTCACCCGCCGCATTGCAACCCGTCTTGATCACCTTGTTCGCCGTGCAAGCCGTGATCTGGGTCTTTTGCCCATCACCCGGTCGGAAGAAGGAATGAGTTAGTGGAGGATATGCGTCGATGAAGAGTTCTGAACTTGTAGCATCAAAGAGTCCCGTTCATGTGCTATTATGCAGTACCGAAGTTCATATTGTTCTATCACGTCCGCGCAGAAGAAGCCGTCGACGGGAGCAGGAGCAAGAATCGAGCGCAAAAAAGGAGGCATCGAGATCCCCGACGCCCGAGCGGGACGCTTCGAGCGCTCTGAGCCTCTTTTTTTCCATAGCACGCACACGATTGTGCAAATAAAAAGTGCGATCCCGTGCGAGATCATCCGGGTCGCTTTAAGATAACTGCGAATCGAGCTACCTACCTCGGTGCCAACGAGTGGTCAATCGCATGTATTTATTATTATCGGATCGGGCAGTCCGCCAAAATGCTCGAAGATTTGGAGAGAATTTACACCGCGCGCAGGCAATTCATATGTTCAACAGAGGGGAAGATTGTATATTGCTTTCAAAAGAGACCGGAGCGTAGTCTAGAAAAAAAAGGGTGAACAGATGTGCGATGGAGAGGGGTAGGTGTAGATGACAAGAACGTATGCGTCGGTGTAAGAGCACAAGGGGGAGAGAGGCAGGGAGAGACAACGGCTTGGGAAAGGACCGCTCTTGGTGGCGTAAGGTCTAAGGGAGGGTGGGGGTGGGGGGGGGGGGGGTTGTTTAGTCAAGCTCATCGACGTTCATTCCAGCTTGACCCTCGGCCTTGTTCTCCGTCGGAACCTCCGGCGCGGTCGTGTCCTCCGCCTCCATGTTGACGTCCGGTGTCTGCTCGGTCGTCGTCGGCTTCTCCTCGGTCTTGGGCGTTTCCGTCTTGGGCGCTCGGGGCTTGGGTTTGGTCATGATGGGCAAGCAAACGTTCTGCACCTCCTCACCCTTCTTGCGAATCTCGGCCGAAGTGATAACGGGCTTGACGTCGAGTGGCTTCTCCTGCTGAGAGTAGAGCTTGTTACCCAACCAGGCTTCGGCGTTCGCGCACGTTTCGACGACCGTATTGAGGTCTTTTTCGGGGATGTGCGAATACTTCTCGTCGCCTGATTGAGCTTTCTCCAAGAAACCGGTGATGATCTCTCGCAGTGCGGCGGTCGCACGGGGTCTCTCCTCGTGTTCACGGCATCGAAGGGCGATGGGGTCACCAAGCGCTTTGAGGCCTTCCAATCGAGCGACGTAAGCCGATTTAGTCGCGTCCTCACCCTCATCGGTGTAGAGCCAATCCTCAGCCTCGGAAGCGAGCTTGCGTAAACCATCCTTGTCGACCTCGGACGAGTACTTCTTCCATGCGCCTTCGAGCTTGTCTCGCACGTCGTAGACGTACTCCTCCAAAGCGTTCTTACGGTCCTCGGTCTCGAGTACGAGCTTATCCGAGGAGTGCATCTGTCCTTCCTTCTCCTTGAAATCGTTAACGAGCGAGGCGTCAAGCGAATTGGCGCTCGAGATGGCGGGAAGAGTCGTCTTGATCGACTTGCGCGCCTTCTTCACAGGGGTAGGGGCGGCAGGGGTAGCGGCCTCGCCATCGGCGGCGGCAGGGGTATCGGTTTCCATCGCCTCAGGTTCGGGAACGTCCTCCTCGGGTCCTTCCTCGACAAGCGTAGCAGAATCGAAAGTCAAGATACCGGACAGGTTCAACTTGGCTTTGATCTTGACGAGCGCACGACCACCGTCCTTGGGGGCAGAAAGGTTCTTGACGGTGAATTTACCGATCCAAGGGTTCGACTTGCCGGGCAAATCTTCGGGTTTGGCGTACCGTGCTTCGAGGTCGAAAGGTTGGTTGCGCGAGAATGAAAGTACTTTGGTCGAAGGGATGACGTTGCCCTTATCGAAAGCGACGAGTTCGGTCCCTTCGGAAGGATCGTCGCCCGGTGCAGCCTCCCAAACGAACTTGATCGGGTACAGCTGCGTGTCGGTCGTCGAAAAGTCGCGGACCTTGAAGACGGGGGAAAGCATGGCGCAGGCCAAGGTAGCACCACGGGCGATGGCCTCCTCCTGGTTGCAGGTGAAGGAGAGGGGTCGGCCAAAGAACTCTTGGATGCGCGATTTGAGGGCGGGGACGCGGGTCGAGCCACCGACAAGTTCGACGGTTTCAATCTGCTCCTTGGTGATACCGGCATCGGCGAGGGCTCGCTCAAGGGGACCGATGGTGCGTTCGAGAAGGGGGGCAACGAGGGCCTCGAGCTCCTCTCGCTTGAGCGTCGACGACGCATCAACGTCGTTCATGATGGACTCGACCGAAAGAGGGGCGACGGGGTTGGCGGAAAGGATCTTCTTGAGCTTCTCGACGGCAGCGGCAAGGCGGAACAAGGCCTTGGGGTTTGACTTGACGTCGATCTTGTACTTGGTCTTGAATTCGGCGGCAAAGTGCTCGACTAGGGCGTAATCGAGGTCTCGGCCACCAAAGTGACGGTCGAAGGCGGTACCCTTGACGACGAGCTGGCCCTTGTTGAAGGCGACGATCGAGACCGAGTAGTCCGAGTGTCCAATGTCGACAAAAGCGACGTATTTGGGCGGTTCGGGTGCGAGGGGGAGGTCAGTCTTGGTGATACCGTAGCCGAGCGCGGTTGCGGTGGTGTCGTTGATGAGACGGAGGGGGTTGAGGCCGGCGATGTCGGCGGCATCAATGACGGCTCGTCGCTGGGCGTCGGTGTACCAGACGGGGACGGCGATGACGACGTCGTTGACAGCCGACTTGAGCTCGTTGGCGGCCGTGTCGCGCAGCTTGCCGAGGAACATGGCGTAGAGCTGCGTCGCGGAAAAGACGGTCTTTTCGCCCAAGTAGTTGACCTGTGGGAAAAGATGATGGTTAGTGTTGCATAATTTCCATAGAGATAACAACGCCTGCTCTGACTCACCTCGACACCGACGGTGTTGCCAGCCTTGACCAACTCGGCGCTCAGGAATTTCTTTTCAATCTCCATATCCGGGTCACTGCGGGCGATTCACTCGTAAGCACACACGTTCGAAGGTGGACCATACATTGCCGAACGACTCACTCGATTGTCCTGCCTATGAGCCGCTTGAGGGAGCCGACGGTGTTGCGAAAGTTGGACGTCTCTTGCGTCTTGGCCGATTCGCCAATGATTCGTGATCTCGGGCCGAATGCGACGAGCGAACTGATGAGGCATGGTACGAACGCAGAGGAAGAGGAAGCGGGAGTCGTGGTCAGCGAGGATTCGCGATGCGATGAATGCGCAGGGCCAAGAAGGGAGAGGGTTAGGCGCGCGCTGCAGGCTCAGGGCCGAGGCAATGCCACGGAAACCGACCCCGACTGTGCCTTCCAGCGCGCTCAGGACGGCACAGAAACGCACGCGCAGACTCACGGCGTCGCTCGGTTCGAGACTTCGTTGATGAGGATGTCGATTCCACGGTTACGCGCAGCTCCGATCTGTGTGGCTTTGAATGCGTCAGTTTCATGTGCACGGGCGAGTGGAGGGGGAACGCAGAGGCAACTGCCACGGTCGCACGCACCTTGGAGCCGGCTTGGCCGATATCTATCACCGCAACATACAACCTCACCCATCAGCAAAGGGAGCGTCAGGTCGTAGATCCACAGAGGATTTGCTCACCTAATCCGATTACACTAGTCATGATGTGATGAGGCGCGTGGTCGCGTGGTTGCGTGGTTTGGTGGGTGCTGAGCGGTGGTAGGTCAGAGGCTGAGAGCTGCGAAAGCCCACCCGAAGCGCGGGCGTGTGCGCTCAGCGCCTGCGGACGTCACTCGCACGGACCATGCCGGCCACGTCATTGAACTTGTGCGCTTTTCCACAGGTTCATGTAGTTCAAGCAGAGCCAGATTTAGCAGACACAATGCAGAAGACAACTAGTACATTGTTCCGGTCGTGGCAACCGTCAGCATCAGGATACATAGACTTTGGAAGCTTTAGAAGGCCATAGAAGCCAATCGAAGCCAATGGATCCTCATCGATCATCCCTGGCCCTCGGCCATTCGTCATACGATGCTGCGCAGCGAGCTCAGGATCTCGCACCGAGTCGCCGATATTAAAGACTAGCTTTGTCGGGGTTTCCCAAGAACAGCCATTATAAACATATCTGGTATTACAAAAAATTAGAAGACACCTTCGATTATTCCAAAAAAACTTCCGAGCGCTTTCAATTAGTACGCCACTCCGGCACCAGCCGCTTTCCGAGGATCCGCCGCCGCTTCGATCGTCCCGTTCTTGGTCCTCAACACGACATGCCCCGTACTACCCGTCACCCCCGTCCAAGTCACATTGTACCCCTGTGCAGCCAAATAAGCCACCGTCGCATTATTGTACCCGACGATTCCCTTGTCAAGTTCTTTCCATTCGAAGAACGTTTGACCGGAGAGTTGATCGTGCCAGCGTGGGTGGGCGACGGCTTCATAAGCGTTCAGTTGTTGATCGAGGTGATGGTAGAGGTGTTGTAACGTCGCGGTGATGATGCGTGATCCACCGGCACTTCCAGTCGCGATGAGGATTTCACCCGTGTGCAAGTCCTCAGCGATCGAGGAAGAGATCGAGGATTGCGGGCGTTTGCCGGGACGAATGTAGTTGACGGGAGAAGAGGCGAATCCAAACGAGTTTGCTTGGCCGGGCGAGGAGAAATCGTCCATCTCGTTGTTGCCGATGATGCCGTCTGTCATGGGCAACAAGAAGAATCCCGAGTTAGACACATCAAATTGAGAAAACGTCGGCCGTTCAAGTTTGCGCGAAAACTCCTCACCAGGGGTCATGACCCTACTGCCCCAGTACGTGTTGACCGTCGTCGTCAACGACACACTCATCCCAGACCCATCGATGACCGCCAAATGCGACGTTCCCGACTCCGCCGTCGCAGTGTACTTGCTGGGATCATAGTATGTCACACCAAACGTCTTGGTATCGTTGATCTTGCGACGAATCCCTTTGACCACGTCTTCTTGGAGGTAGTAGTTTTGCAAGTAAGTGACGTTAGGAACGAAAGCTGGATCACCGTACTGTGTTCGTTGGCCGTAAGCGAATTGCGTCGCTTCGAGAAGGCGATGCGTTGTCACGTTGATTTGAGGTTGAGAATCCGTGTAATTGGCCTGGTAACCTTCCAAAATTTTAAGGGCGGACAAAACGACCGCACCACTCGACGGAGCAACGGTCGAAAAGATTCGTGCGCCTCGGTAGGTGATGTTGACCGGCGTGCGAACGATGGCCTTGTAGTTGCCCATGTCCTGCATCGTCATGATGCCGCCGGCAGCTCGGATCGCGTGCACGGTGCGCTTCGCGATGTTGCCGTAGTAAAAACGATTGGCGCCGTACCGAGCGACTTGCTCGAGCGTGTTGGCATAGGTTTTGCGGTAGACGGTATCGCCTTCGACGAGGAGCGTGCCTTTGGGAGCGTACACTTCGGCCCAGCGGGTATCTGAACACCACGAGATCGAATGGGTCAGATGAGATCATACTAGGACACTCAGGGATCCGCTGAAACTCACCGTTCAGAATGAAGCTTTTGCCTTGTTGAATTGCGTCGGCTAAATCGACGTTGACTTTGAACCCATGTCGAGCGAGCTTGATAGCGGGTTTAAAAAGTTCTTTCTAATCGAGCGGACATGCACAATTTGTCAGCGCGCATTCTCCGATGCCAGGAAAGCCTTCTATCGCATAGATACTTACCCAAGGCAAATGCCCGTGCCTCTTGTGCAACTTTTCCCACCCGCGCAACTCGCCCGGAACACCCACGGCTAAGCCGCCAATGGTCGAGAGCGTCTTGTTCTGAGTCGCGTCGGCGGCGTACATTGTCTCGTTTCCTCCGGCGGGCATCGTCTCTCGGAAATCGATGTTTTCATAAGCGAATTTACCCGAGGGATCCTTGTATCGAACGAGCATGAAGCCTGTGGAGTCGCGGGCGACAGTCAGTCGAAAGTCTTGGAGTGCTCGGCGATTCCGATTGCGACTTACCACCTCCGCCGATACCACTGTGATAAGCGGCTATAGTACCGACGCATAATCCAGCGGCGATGATCTGTTCATTCAAAACCACCGATTTCAGCAGAATCAGTATATGGATCATCCAGATGGATTAAGGAGCTTCTCCTTCCGAGACACCGCAGAAATTCTCACGCCATTGCGCTCGGACCCCTCCCCTATCTCCGCCCGCTCTACCATCTCAATTCCCAACTTCAGCCCCAACTCCTCAACTCACAGCATCAGCAGCATTGCCACCTTTCTTGAGGATATCAACGCCGATATCCGAACAAGGTGCCGCTTCGGTCGCTACGCCACCATGTTTACTTCCGCCGAGTTTGCGCGAGACGAGGTCGCCTGATCGACGGAGGTGGGATGTGGGGCCATCGTCCGGGAGGATGGGGCTGGCGTGCAGGTGCGGTGTGGACGAGACTGTTAAAAGGAGCGAAAGGAGGAGGGGGAGCTTCATCGTTGCGGGACACGGGCCGTGAGGGTGTAAGGAATGAGATGCCCGAGGGGCAAGTGGTGGGAAAGTAGGGAGCGGAGGGGAAAAAGCGTGGGGAGGAAAGGGACGGAGGGGGAAAGATTGCGATCCGCGAAGATTCTCACGAAATCCGCAATCGGATGGCGAGCTATCGGCGTGCAGGGACCTGCCCTCAATTTCCACGTTCCAAAAAGGGGTGCTCCTCTTCTCGTCACTCTGTTTGACAACGATCGAAAAGCGCGGGGTTAGGCGGTAAAAAAAAGGAGGTGGGTGGGCGGAACTTTGTCATATATATACTAGCTGCCCGCCAGTCGATCAATCTGGCGCGGCCGCGAGGTGCATGTACTCAGCTCCAATTAGCAGGCCGGCCAAGTTCCGTGTATGCTGCCGACGGTGACGTCAAATCAGGGTCGCCGAGATAGGGAATGGCCGCAGCTCACGGTGTTCTTATGAAGCAGCTGCCACTACGCCACCTTCATCATCCCTTCTTCATCACCTGCAGGAATCGCTAGCATGGCTGTTCTTTGCACTCGAGTCTCGTGAGTCGAGCTGCGAGATCACGCCAGCTTTGGCGGAAGCTTCATCCCAATTGGCCCGTTTCCGATTCGCCGCCAAGCAGCAGCGGCTAGCGGCGCCCGAAAATATTAGCGGCGATCCAAAGATAGAGCTGGTACTTGTGACCGACACGCGAGGGGTGGCTCTGACGCAGTAATTGATGCAGCCACCCTCTGATTTATAATAAGGACTAGGTGCGGCGGCGCGCTCCGCGCGCCACCTCCCACCGTAACCGTTGACCCGCTGCAATGTGATGTACTTTGCTGCAACAGCTGCGGTACTGTTGAGTAACGGAAGCCTAGTGGTTGAAGTCGGGAGAGGACCGTGCGACGACGATCAAATATACAGAGCCTTCATTTCATCACTGAACTACTTTTTTGTTCTCTGGGAGCCCAATGATGGGCTCAGACCGTCGTCGAGACCCGCGTCGAGTGTGGACCTTTTCACCGGTGCCTCCCGACATCGACATCCCTCACCTGCTATTGTCGGACCTTCACTATGGAGCTTTGAGGTAACTCTTAATTTCAACAGTATCCGCTTCTCCGTTCTCAGTCTGATGAAGCAAAACTCTGACACCCTCCACATTCGTTGCTCGGGACAACGCGACATACAACTGACCGTGAGAAAAGACGGGCGTCTCCAGACACACTCTTACCTGTTGAGACTCTGAAGGTACTCGATCAAGAACAGTGATTCGTCCTGCAGCAGGTCGAGCACCATGTCGTTGATCTGATCCACCTGCGAATTTTTGGGCGCCAGAATTGCTCGACCTCGGAAGTATTCGACTTTTTCGCCTATTGACATATTGTCCAGTTCGAGCGCGGGGACGGGATAAACGTGTCTGATTAACCCGGAGCTGTTCCTCGTGGTCGCCGGCAGGAGAAGCTCACGTGGGAGCGCGATAGAGTCTTCTGTTTTGTTCGCCGAGCCATCTCCAACTCCTAAGAGCCAATCTGCAAAGTCCTGTGCGTTTGCCCGTTCCGTTTCGGTCACGAATCCCCTGTGATGTTACAGTCCAACCGGTCAGTTAGTCATGCTGCCCTGCGCTTTGCGTTTGAAAGATTGGCACACACCTGCCAACACGACGGTCACTCCACCGAACCGAGCCGTTGAGGATCTGCCACGGGATGGTGAGCCGCAATTCAAGGAACCTGTTTTTCTTGCGCGATTCGTTACAACTATTAGTATTCTTGCTGTTGTCCATCTGTAGCAATGGCAGTGAAGACTCACATTTAGTGTCCCAAGGACCCGGAATCTCAACCGTACGAAGTCAATCCTTCTGCTGTCACTGACGTCCCATGTCTGTTTTTCGTATCAGTTTTTCCGTCATATCTAAGACTGCACAGCCATGTCAAGGGATAACTCACGCATGCAGTATCACCAGCTGATGGTGAAGAAACAACTCGAGGGTTGACATTCAAAGAGGACCTGTTGAAGGGAATTGCTGCTTGGTAGTTTTCCATTAGCTCCTGAACAATCCCACACCAAGAGCACAGTTCATGAAGTTACTTACTCGAATTCGTAGCTATGCTGCATGCGGCAGCCATTTCTTGAGAAAACTTGTCCCGTATTCGTTGCAGAGCTTCCACGACGACCGCTTCGAATGTCGCGAGCTCGAGGTGGCGATGGGATGAGGTGCGATGGGTAAGGTGTGAAGAGCAGGAGGGAGAAAGATGGAGAAGCCTGCGCCTCAGTTTAAACCGGGCTCATAGAATGTCGCGGAAGGCCGCGGAACGTCGTGGAGTGAAGCCCAGTGTCGGCAAGCCGTGACACGCTGGCGGGGCCCCTAACGGCGGAATTGGCGCCCTGGCCGACACTACCCGAAGTCTGGCATAGATTTCGGCAGTGGCAGGAACTGGATGATTGAAGGAACTACGCTACGATGTGGTAGACACGCAAGACAGGTCGTTTCAGTCTGCTTCGGGAAGCGGCTGCAAGGGTCCGCATTAGATCAGATCAGATCAGATCAGCTGATCTGATCTGATCTAAACAGTTTCAGATCAGGTCAGATCAAGTTCAGATCAATCAAGCCTCGAGAAAAAAAAATCCAAAAGAGGCGGTACCTAGATGGTGCCATTGTGATTTCAACTGCGGCGCACCTGATCAGGAGAATGGATCGCGTCATCTGATTGCAAACACTTTCTCATAGGGATCATGCGACCCAATCCAGTCATAAAAGCGGGGAGCTCCTCCAAAAAGCGGCGGCTTAGCAAGGTGATCACTTTGGAGGATGATGAGGATGAGGATGAGGTTGTGGAGGAAGAAGATGAGGATTTCAACATGTAGACATGTAGAAGTCTTTATGTGCCAAATTAGGCAATTTCATGTCTCAGATCAAATTGATCTGCTCAGATCAGATCAATCAAGTCAGAATTAGAAAAATCCAGATCAGATCTGATCTGACGGTGATCTGATCTAATGCGGATCCTTGCCAGGCTGCTTTTGATGGAAAATGGAACCTCGGCGAACGTAGGCGAAACGGCCTGTGGCTGACCGACCCATTCTGAAACAGCGCTAGCTAGCTGGGACGCGCTGGACCGAGAGCTGCCTATGACGTCACGCCACGTGGTTTGTCTCCCGTTCTTTGACGTTCTTTGTGTAGACGACACAGTTGATATTAGAGTATAGTAGACACAGTTGATATTAGAGTATAGTAGATTCTTTGACTCGACAGTTGTTTTTAGTAGATAGGCTCGAGGCGGACGTCTGACTCAGCCTCTGCTGTGATCGAACTTGACCAGCAACCCCGATATGCTTCGATCGACGACACTACGGCCAGATACTGTACATATCATGATTCAGACCTCCATATAAAACATTATAAATTAAGCAAGAGCCTTGCACCTAAAGACCATCGACACCCAATCGTTCATCCGGGAAACCAAGAAATTACGTGAAGCCGACAACGATCTACTGCTTGGTGTGCTTCTCCTCGTCGACGAGCGCATCGATCGAGTCTGAGGTACCCATTGCACCTTCCCATCCGTTCGCGCGGAGGTAAGCAGCGAACTTGTCGTCCTCCTCGGAGAGATCGCCTTCCAAGCTGCAGAAGCGATAGAAGGACCAGAAATATCAGCATTACGCTAACAGAAGCCGAGGGACATCTTGAGGTCCCACGCACTCGTTTCGGACAAAGAAGAACGCGACCAAGATACCCAACAACCCGGCGCAAGCGGCGATGATGAACGTGTACTTCGGGCCGAGGTGGTTGCGGATAGGGGTGAAAGTCTGCGTCCCGATCACGGCGCCGGTCTTGCCGATCGCGGCGGAGAAACCGTACAACTTTCCTCGGACAGACGTGGCGTACGATTCGGAGGAGACGAGACCAAGGGTGTTACCGGGACCCAAGCTGGGGAGGAAGGGAAGGAAAAAATGGCGGTCAGCGCTTGGTTTTGAGTGATGGAACGCCGACTGGAAGCACTCACTTTCCGAAGGATTGCATGATGCCGTAGAGTATAATGAAGCCGGGTACTCGGTGGATGAGCTTGTTGTACGCCAAACCGACCGAAAGACCGACGATGAGATAACTGCGGGAGATGGTCAAGATACCGTTAGATGCAGCCCGTGCTCCTGTGCCTTTCTGCGCGAAAAAAAAGAGTTCGCTCACCCTGAGAATCCGAGCATCATCAAGTTGCGTCGGCCGAGACGGTTGACGATGAAGGCACCAATGAAGACACCGGGAAGGGCGATGATACCAAGGAGAAGTTGGTAATCGGCCGTCTTGCGCAGGAGCTCATGGCCCTTGACGTGCACGATGGAAGCGATGATCGTTCCGGAGAAGACACCTGAGCGGATCGGAATTGAGCGTTAGAACACGTCCACGCCATCGCGCGTCCAGGGGAATCCCAGCAGCACTCGCCGTTGGGGAAGGTGACGAAGTCGTAGAGGAACCACGCGCCGGCGGTACCGATGATGGTTCGCCAGTAGAATTTGATCATCAGAAGGTAAGGGACGCGGTGCTGGATCGCACCTTTGCGGTAGAGGCGGGAGTTGATCATGCGAAGACGGAAGATGAAGACGGCAAGGGCTGAAGAAACCGATGGATGCGTCAATTTAACTCGGTCGTCGCAGAGAACGGATTTTCGCTTCAAGAAGCTCACGAGGAATGACCGAGATGCCGAAGACGGTCCTCCAAACCGTCGACAAGTTGGCATGCAACCCGCCGGCGGCCTGAAAGACGATCAGGTACAAGATGCAGGCGAAGGGGGTACCGAAGGAGAGCATGAAGTTGGTGACCATGATGAAGAGGGGGCCACGAGACTTGACGCTACGCTCGTCGGCGGCTTCGGCGGCCGAGGCCGAGGAGGAGGGGTACTACGTAGAGTAGAAAGGGAACGTCACAAGGGTTAGATTCCTAGAACGAGTGGAAGTCTTCAAAGACCTCACGATGCTCACCTCTCCACCAACACCGAAGCCGGTCAATCCGCGAGCAATGCAGAACATCCAGAAGAAGCCGTCCAATGACCCGTGTGCTCCGTGCGCTGCCGCAGCGAGAATGACACCGACGACGATAGAGAGGGTTGACGCGACTATTCCGTATTTACGACCTGCTCGGTCGCAAAGGATACCGATGATGATTTGGCCACTGAGGGGGGCAGAAGCAACAGAGTAGAGAGTAAGCTTCCGGTTTACCGAAGGAAAGTAAAATTCGAAGAATCTTGAATGCGAATTGTGACGAACAAGATTGTGCCGACAGTGAGAGCGTTGGACAATCGAGTACTGATGGTCGCGGTGTACCGAGGACCGTAGATCTGTCCAAAGACGACGTTCGTCACTATGCGATGGAATGAGGCCAAGTGCGGTGTTCGTCAGTGCTGACTCAGGACCGGAAAGGTACCGGCTACTATTCCTAGCGACGCGCCGAAGTGTGGGGTGGTCTGACTCACGTGACATGATGCTGCGAGGGGAGGCGGAGCGGAGAAAGATCGTGGAAGGGATGAGCACTCAACCAACAGACAAAAAGAGGGGTTTCAGACCTACTTGTTCTGTAATCCATCGGAGATCAACGCGAACCCAGCACACGCGACGGTGAAGAGGGAGCTCGTCTTCTCGACGCTTGTCAGAGGCCCCGCGATGCCGCCGTGGTGCTCGACCTCGAGGAGGGCAGCGACGGCCCCTTTGTGATCGTCGCCTTCGTGCGACGAGACGGAGTCCTTCATCGCTAGGTCAGACATGGTGCCACTGCTACTCGTTGAGAGAGATGAAGAGGGGCAAAGAGGAGGGCGAGGGCGAAGCTGGGTGAGTAGACGGGAGTCGAAGGGAGAGAGGGACGGGCACGTTGAGGAGGGAGACCCCGCGCTCGGCACCTGCGGCTGCGGCAGCTGGCGGAGCCAGAACAGGTCGAAACGTGCTCTGAAAGCTACGGCTCACGACTCACGTTCCAACACTTTGTGTGCCTCCCCTCGTATGTATTGGATCGAACAAATGCGCACGTGTCCTAAATCTCTACAGGAGATGGCCAGAGTTGGGTCCATGCGGTGCGGAGTTGGCGCCGGACGCGAGCGTTTCCCCCGCGAGATGGGTACCTATTTTCGGCCGATAGACGCCCGGCAAATCACTCGGGCTTTGTAATGGCCTATCCGGAACCTGCGAGAATTCGTCGAATATCCTCAACCTTGGCTTCACGAGCCTTGTGTTGTGTTCTTTATGTGACGAAAACGTGCTTGCACGCTTGTGGGACTCTCGCAACGCCGCCAAGGAAAGGCTTTTCTCAAGCGCTTCGGCAGAGGATGGTCCAAAAATAGAAACTTGTGCTGTCCGCGCTAGCCCCCGACATGAACTAAGTTTGAGTCACTCCTAGGAATTTGGATTCCGGGTGTTAGAAAAGCCGAGTGGATGGATGGCAGCTCAAAATGGAGGACTGGAACACCCATAGGTAAGTTGTTAACCCCTCGTTGCAGAGAAACGTGTTGCTGGGTAGCACAAGCCTTCTCCAATCTGAGCAGTATTCGTCGCTCCAGCCCACGCCGACGCGAGCGGTAGGATTTGCGAGGGCATACCCCTGTCCAGGAGGCCGCTCGACTCCGTGCTTGAACTCGAAAAGCTCAGCTCGCCTGCATACTGTCAAATTTGTAGGACTACTATCATGAGGCTCTTGCGCTTTTTCCACTTGGTGGCCTGTATCCGTCAGGCTGTCAGACGACGTGAGACTGGAAACCGGCAAGCGATAGTAAATTTAGACTGATCACGGCGGCAGACTCCTGAGTCGACTTTGCGACAGGTCGGCGTCGGCAACAATATAACTAGGCCAGGTTTCCTCATTGCCACTCTACCCAGAAAATGTCCGCATGAAATGTACTACCTCCAATTTTCGAGTGGTGCCCCACCGGCGCGCGGATGCCGGCTGGACTTTTGCCAAACTCTCGCGCGCGGCCCTCGCAGCTCCTTCTTTTTCCTCTCTCCGTTCGCCTTTGCCTGCACATCGCATCCCGCGCTCCAGCTTCAAGCCTCTTCAGTTTCGGACCACCATGTCGGTCGATCTGGACTGGCACGCGCTCGACGCCGATCTCACATCCTCGGTCGTGCACTTCCTCAGCTCGGCCTTCTCCAACGCGCCTCGACCGAATTTCCTTGGTGACATCTCGGTCACGTCCTTTTCTTTCGGAGACACGCAACCCAGTATCGAGGTGATGGACGTCAGGGATATAGATAAGGAGTTTCTGGAGGTCGAGGATGAGGAGGAAGGCTTGTTGGATAATCCTGCGGTCGGGAATCCGAGAACGGGGAGGGAGTCTCGATCTTTCGAAAGGGGGAGGCAGATGAGGGATGAGCGGTCCGAATCGGATAGTGCAAGATCGGTGATGGGGAATGGGTTTGGTGTGGGGGCCATACCGACGATGACGTCCCATTTGAGACCTTCGTCGGCGCTGTTCTCACCCGGACTGAACCAAACACGGTCGATCGCTTCGCACTCGTCCCCGCCCCCGCCTCCGCAATCGCAACGCTTTCCACACGAGGTCCGTCACGACAGACGAAACTTGAGAAGACCGTCCATAGACTCGCAGGAAGCAGCTCTACCACCGCCTTCGACGTCGTCGTCCCCGTCGTTGCAGATCCACCTGCGCGTCACCTACTCGGGCAACCTCTCCATCGGCCTCGCAACCTCGCTCCTGATCAACTATCCCTCACCCAAGTTCATGGCACTACCTCTCAAGCTATCCATAACCTCGTTGGCGCTCGATGGCGTCATGCTCGTCGCTTTCGAGGGCGATCGACGCAGATTGCACGTCTCGTTCGTAGATCCGACCCAGGGTCAGGGAGGTCTCGGCGTCGCTTCCCCCGGTGCGAGGCTTTTAAGCGGCGCCGTCGTCGAGAGTGAGGTCGGTCAAGCGGATAAGCATGTACTGAAGAACGTGGGCAAGGTCGAAAAGTTCGTGGTGGACGTTGCGAGGGCGTCGTTGGAGAGCGAGTTGATCTTTCCGTGAGTTTTACCCGCGAGTGTGAATGATGCCTGTACTGGAGTGGGGTCTTTGGATGCGATGTACCGGAAGGTTCCTGCCGCTGATGAATGTTCTCTCACTGCAGCAACTTTCAAACGATTCTCTTTTAAAATGCGACGAGTTCCGTCTCGGTTCTTTGCACACCGACTTCAACGCCGACACCCCGCCGACGACGTTTATATCTACTGACCCCTCTGGATACCGTTTTAAAAAAGCTTTGTATTTGATGAATGTTGTAACAATCATTGTAGGACCCGGATCAAAGTCCGTTGATATCGAGCGGAACTGGGCCGCTCATGAGCACGTGACCTAAGCGGCGCGGCCAGGATGCCGAGGCCGGACGACTTGCGCGGCCAGCCAACTCGTCTACGGTCTTGCGCTTCCTTTCTCCCGCACATCGCGGACTCCGATTCGAATACGGGACCTTTTGGATCAGCGAAGTCCGAGACGAGGAATCTAAAAGGTGTCCGCGGCTTCTTAAGAGTCCCAAGTAGTCGACTAGCTCGTTGACACAACCTCCGCACTTGGCAACTTGGCAGCTCGTGCGAAGTTCCTCCGTTCTCTCCTCCTTTTCCGATCAGATCACCCACACTAGAACCCCACCATGTCCGCCGTCAGTGGAGCTTCCGCCTCTCTACTCACGCGGCTGGAATCCCAGTTGCGTACTCCGAATGGCAAACTTGTGTTCGTGGCGTTGGCGACGACGTTATTGACGACGGGCACGATCTTGACCACTCAAAAGGTCAGGAGGAAGAAGAAGAGGGGGGATTTGAGGGAGGTCGTTGAGCGGAGGACGACGGAAGAAGATGAGGGAGGGAAGGAGGAAGTATTGAGGCAGTTTGTAGGTGGGCCATTGGGCGATGGGGAAGGAGCGTTGAGCGCGAATGCGGAGAGAGGAGACGGTGTGGGGAGTAAGCCGAGGAAACCGACGAGCGAGGTCATCATCCGGGAAGCACTGGCGAGGAACTATGTCTTCTTTGGAGAGGAAGCGATGACCAAGATCAGAGGCGCGTTCGTCGTTGTCGTTGGTCTTGGAGGCGTCGGCTCGGCGTGTGCGACCATGTTGGTTAGGAGTGGGGTTCGTAAAGTCAGGTTGATCGATTTCGATCAGGTCTCTTTGAGCTCGTTGAATGTGCGTATCGGGAACAGAAGGAGGACATTGACAAGTTTTCCAGGATGATTACCAGTGCTGACGTTCTTACCTATTTCTCTCGCAGCGCCACTCGACAGCAAACCTTGCTCAGGTCGGAACGCCCAAAGTCATCTCGTGCGCCGGCTATTTTGCTTCCATCGCACCCTGGGTCGAGGTCGATGCGAGGAACGAGCTCTTTTCGAAAGAGGATGCCGATACACTGCTGGAAGGTGTGCTGTGCTCCATTGTTGTCGCGAGAATTATGATGGAGCTGACGAGATGTTTACTTTGCTCAATCTCGACAGGCAAACCTGACTACGTGATCGATGCGATCGACAACATTGATTCCAAAGTAAGTGTAGACCCACACAGAACCGATCGCATACGTCAATGCTCGATGATGAACATTTTTTCCCTGTTCACAGGTCGATCTACTCGTCTACTGTCACAAACACAGCCTCCCCGTCTTCTCCTCCCTCGGCGCGGCGGCAAAGTCTGACCCTTCGAGGATCCAAGTCAGCGACATCTCGACAACGTTCGAAGATCCGCTCGCGCGAGTCGTCAGAAGAAGACTGTAAGTTTACCATACCGATGTCGCTCTGGCTCATCTGGACGAGTAAGCTCAATTTCGTCTTCGGCTCTGGCTTTTCGCAGTAAATCGGAAGGCGTCCATTCCGGCGTACCCGTGGTCTATTCAACCGAAAAACCGAGGGACGATCTCGGCTTACTTCCACTACCGGAGGAGGAATTTCAAAAGGGCAAAGTCAACGAGTTGGCCGCGATTCAGAACTTTCGAGTCAGGATCTTGCCTGTGTTGGGACCTTTACCGGCGATGGTGAGTTTCTCGTTTTCGAGACCGAAGCATGCTCCGAAGTCGGTTTGGACGGGAAACGTCGGAAACTGATCTCCGGGCCATTCTCGTTGGATCAAAGTTTGGAAACGCAGCTGCGACCTATGTACTCCAGGCGCTTGCAGGCTTCAAGATGGAACCTCTGCCCGTCAAGAACCGCCACAAGATGGCCGCGACGATTCACCGCCAACTCGCCGCCGTCGAGGTTCGTCTTTCGGGATTGAACAAGATCCCCATGAGCGAAGACGATGTGCTTTATTTGTTCGAAGAGGTGTTCAGGGCTAGAAGTGTGGCGCCTTTGTTGGGACTGCCGAGTCGACCGTGTTTGTTGAGGTGGGAGAAGGAAGGAGGGTTGAGGTGGGATAATTTGGTGGTTTTTGATCGGGCGGAGGGGGAGATGTAAGTCTGCGAGTACACGAAGCTGTGTTTTGACTCGAGAAAGCTGAAATCACTTTAATCGTGGATGCACGCAGTCACGAGAAGGAGGTGCTGATAGGGGACAAGCGGCCCGAGGAGCTGTGGGGTCCCGAAGTGACGGCACTTGTTCAGAAGCGACACGCGGAGGAGCGGAGACTGAGGAAATATCGGATAGAGTAGGGAGTACCCTATTATTTGAACAATACACCTTTCTCTTATAACCATTCTCCCCGGAGAGATCATAACCTCGTTGCACAAGCTGTGCGGACATTTGGTTCATCCATTTTCAGCAGGAAATGAACGACCACATAAATACCCAAAATTTCCAAATATACCCTATACAACACGAGATAAGCATTCAACGACCCAGGACATAAAACAGTCTTTTGGTGACCCCTTGAATTAATCGACTTGATGCTCAACGGCGACGTCGACATGAACCCCTTTCAAGATCGACATGCCCTGCTCCCTCCGCCTCTGCCAATTCTCGACGACCTTGCGCTCGTCCTCGGTCCCCGCCAGCGGTCCCAATCCATCGATCGGAACGTCCGCTGTGGTGTAATTAGGTCTCAATGACGTTCGACTCATAACGACGGCGTGTCCTTTTCCACTCGTGATGAGGAGCCCCTTGTGGTTCGCCCGCGCGGCGTGCCGACGCGAGGAGCGGATCGTCTTGAGCGTGATGGCGGCCATGGCGAGCGTACCCCAAAGGGTGTACATCCAAACGAAGCCCGTGAGAAGGAATTCGAATCGAACCGGGTAAAGTAGGATCTCGTAGCATTGAAGAGCGAACCAGATCGAGAAGCCCATGAAGACGAGGCATGAAGGGACGACCGAGACGAAGAAGAGCATCACGTCCCATTCAAGTCGCTTGAGCCGAGTCGATGCGCCAAAGAAAGAAGAAGTCGAGAAGGTGTTGGTCTCCCACGGGGCGGTGGGGAGCGTCGTCGTTTCAGGGACGCCGTGACTCGGTGGGGTAGAGCAATTGGTGGCGCCCTTTTCGCTATCGGACGTCAGCGGCGACTCGCTGAGTTTTCTTTCTTCGGTAGGTATGAGCCTCAACGGAGCTACGAGAGGCGTGTTGGCCGGGACAGGTATGACGTAAGACGTGCGGCTGTCGAGCGAGCGAAGAGTGTAGACGAGGTAGATACCACCGATACAGTTGAGCTGCTCAGTGAATCGGAAGAAGAAGAAAGGAGGTGTCAAATGCTGCGCTCGCGGGCGCACGCGCAGGAAGCGCACGGAGTGTGCGACTCACAATGATGAGGAGAGATGCAAACAAACAATACACGACCGTGCATCCCTGTACCGCTCTTCTCCAGTCGTCGGCCGACGCCAATCTGAGAATAAATACCGAACAATCCGGCCATTTCAGTGGGATGTTCGCGCGCAGTCCGGGAACCGCCAGCGTGCCTCTCAGCGCCAACTCACCTTTGATCAGAGAGATAATTGACGCTGTCGATTGTTGATTGACTCAAGGTCCCATCCCATTCCCTAGCCGCCGATTGAAGCGTTTCATATAGAGCCTCCCAGTCTTGGGCGAATGTCCGCCACGCCGCGGCATTGATTCCCCCAGCCACGCCGATGCAAATCACAAAGAGCGGCACGAACGCGAAGTAGAGGGAGTTGGCTGCAAGTGGGGAGAGGCGATGGCGATCCGAAGTTGGTGCCCGCCGTGATGCGAGATTCGCACCGGAGAGCGTCGTGATCGTCGTTGTTGAGAGGTGGGCGAAGAGGGGGATGTAGGTAAGAGGCTGGTACAGGAACAGGAGCTGAGGTGTGACCGTAGTCTTGTAGAACATGAAGTAGAGGTAGACGACCCAACCGATCCACACTGAAATTGGCGAGGGGGGGGGCGCGGGTCGCGCAGGACAGGGTCAGTCGCGCGGCTTCGGGCTCGAATGTCTCGGAGTCCGGGTCACATGAGCGGGCCGAGAGTGAACGTACCGAGCATGAGGATCGAGAAGCAGACCGGATACCCCAAGTATTGATTGACAACGATGTATCGGCCTGCAAAGAGGAGGGATGCGACATGTTCAGCCTCGCCCCCTAATTCGACAAGTGTCGACAACGGTTAGACCATCAAAAAACGTTTCTGGCTCACCTTGAGGCCGAGATACGATGCGCGCGAACCAGATTTGTTTCCGCCGAGCTTTGATGTCACGGATCGTCATGGATAAATACAGAAAGGCGACGAAGATGGCTCTAGGGAAAGGTGGAAACCGTGTTCAGTACGTGGGTAGAGCATCCCGTTAGGTGTTAACACGTGATTGTCGCCTCGGCCTCATCGATGGCGCATCTCGAGGGAAAACAGTGGGCAGCCCGGCTTGGACACCTTCCCGAACAGGCATGATTGACGTCCCGGGCCAATTGGCGCACAACCAGGCCCAGCGTCAAATGTCCATGTGCACACATTCTTCGAAGACACGAGGTAAATACATCCTACACTCACACTGACAGGAGGCACAGTAGTACCTTGACGCGATCCAGAAAGTGTGGACCAAAAGAAGGGTACATCTGGGCCTTGATCATCTTCGCGAGCCATTGCCATGGGTTGCCTTCGAACCCCTCGGGCAACGTCAAGTGCGCGATGGTTACTAGCGGCACCGCGGCGGTCGACATTGTTGCTTCGATTCGTCACTCCCCAACTCCCCGAAGGTCAGTTGGATACCCAACAGACTTTGAAGAGCGTGATCAGGTTACCTCGAGCCCAGACGAGCGCGAAGTGTCGGTGAATTGAGTGAGTCGGGGATGCTAGCCGGGCCGCGTCGTCGAGTCGGCGTTGAAGGGGTCAACGTATTCGGATGTCGAGAGCTGAGGGGCGGCGCGAAGCGCTTCGCACTCGGTGAACCGTGGCGTCGACAACCCTAATAAAGGGACGACCTGTTTGTCGCCCTGGTGGCGGTAATGCCAGCTGCAACCACTACCAGGTACGAGTGGGTCACTTAGGTAGCTGAGTGGGAAAGTTGGTGACGGTGAAACCGACGCGGCCGATTCGGTTGAGACATCCTTAATCTTCCCTAGTCGAGAAAAGTCGACTTTATTCAGCACAAAATAACACGCGCAATCCCGGGTCAGGAACACCAGCGAACTTCGTTTCTCCGCGGCGCAAAAGTCCATGAAAGCGGCGCAGAGTGAGCTTGCGCGCTTGCGCGTGCCTTTCCTGGGCCTAGCGCTGGGCGCTGGGCCCGGATCTCTTCGTTTTTAGACTTGATTTGGCTGGCGGCGGAAATGGCGATCCTTTGATCTAACCCTTGGAACCCTTGGGCCCAGTGTAGGCGATTTTTTTCTTTTCGAGTGGCGCCCAAGTTGATCAACCTAACAGGCGTCCCCGGCGGCACGCTTTGCCATTGATCCGATTTTGGAACTTCGTCGACGACAGGTATCCTCACACGAAACTCCGCGATGTAATAGTCGATATGATGTGTTCCATGGTTACCCAAACTCGATTTTCGCATGGTACCGGTTTCGTATTCTTCATAAACGGTTATTTTGGAGCTCGGTCGAATATCCGACGTCACCATGCTTCTCCGCCCCCGAGCACGAATTCCGCTCCGAGCTGAGGCGGTTAAATTGGTTTTGCAAACGACAGGCACAAGTCCAAAGTCCTCTCTCTTGCCACGTGTTGAATAAGATCAACACAAGCTGATCTACTTCTACCTTGTCGCGTGTTCACAACTGTACCTCCGGATTTTTAGAGTCCCCAACTCCGACTCGCCTCTTATGACCCTGCACCGGTACTTAATCGATAGGGTTCGGAATCTTGACACGCACAGGGGTGGGTTGTACAACATACGCTTAGCTTCGTATTTCCACCGGATCGAGACCTATCTGGGATGTGCTCTACTCTCCCCAAAGATGTGAATAATTTATCCCCTGACCATTGGAATTGGTCATCGGTGCGAAGCGCCGCCTTCGGGCTCGAACAGGTTGAGAACCGCATCTCGGAAAGTCGCGACATTGTAGTCGATCAAAGCGCCCTTTCGATCCATGACGTTTGGTCGTAGCAGAGCAACAAGAGAAAGCTCGCTATTCGTTGTGAGAGGTGAACATCATGGAGGTGACGTCGGTGCGTCAGTTGGAACATAAATTTATGTAGGCGAAAACCAAAAGCTTACGAAGTGATGGCCCATTGTGCTATTGTCGAGCCCGTTCCCAATTTGACTCGGCTGCTAGGTAATCGTTGCGGCGGTGCAGGCTCGGAAGAAATTTTCATAGAACGAGACGTCGCGGACGTGTTGTTCGAAGACGCTGGGTCGATGCGCGACATGGATTGCACGCCCGAAGGACCTCGCTGACTCGAGGTTCTGGAGGGTGACCGAGAATGCGACGGGGTTTGGGGGTCCGAAGGTCTGGTGGCCAAACCGAGCCGAGATTTTAAGTGTGAGCAATCCGAACGAGGATGAACATAAAAGAGGGGTGCGACTGACTCGTAGAGGAGAGTGAAGTCGCCGACGAGGTCGACGTAATCCGAGCAAAGCACGTAGGTGTCGCTGTCGAGGGGCGTCGTGTCGGTGGCAAGATAGAGCTTGGACGAGATGTCAAAGATGAGAGCTTTGTCCATCGAGCATTGCTGTGTGCCGACAATAATATTATCAGCCCTTATTTTATTCCAAGATCGCATGTAATCAGATGCTCACCTGGACGAGCTGATCCAACAAGCGCTCGAGGAACGCTTGCTGCGGCAACAGCTTCTGGATGACCCGCGAGAGCGCCTCGTAGATTGAGGCATCAAACACGGATGTGAGGTGGTAAAAGACATGGACTGATGCCTCCAGTTCTGGCGATAGATCGTCAAGCTCTTCTCCGAGACGATCTCGTAAACTTTGCAGAGTATCTGTGCGAGGTTGTAACGAATCAGATGGATTCCGATATACCGACGACACAAGATGAGAGCAAGGGCACGACCACTCACCCAACTGATGATCAACACTCAGAATGTCGATTTTGTGCAAGAAAATCTCGAACTGGATCTCCTTGTTCGTTTCGTAGCCCTTTTGCATCGTCAAGGCCATTTTCCGGATCAGGTCTGCGAACGGCATCGATGCGTCGAGGACGAAAATGACGGCGTCAACTTCGTTGAAAGAGAATGTCCATGATGTAGGGTCCAAAGGCCCAGCGGGGAGGTTCCACATCTTGATTGAGACGAAAGAGCTGGGGAAGACCGGTGTGGTCAGTGCCCGGATCTGATGTGGGGCGCCAGGGTGAGCGCAGCGACGAGCGCCCTCTGCGGATGGCGCCCTACTCACTTGACATCATCCGACTTGTTGCCTCGATCAATGAAGAAGGTGTTGCTCGGCGCCATACGCTCAAAGACGACCTTGCGGATGCTCGATTTGCCGGCGCTGCGGGCGCGACGAAGACGGCCGATAGCGGTTCAGCACTTGGTGGATCCAATCACGTCATCGATCACGGGGCACGTAGACTGGATGTAGGAAGTGGGCCACTGCTGCCTGCGGCTGTTCATACCCGGCGGCTTTACAGCCACGGCCGTGCAGCTACGGAACAGCTTCATCACTATCCGCTCGTCCGCTGATCACTCACTCGCGAGGTCCAATGAACAACAGCCGCGGTCGTGGCTCTTCTTTAGGTCGTGGCCCATTGCGTATCATCGACATGGGCGCCAGTGCACCGGGCTGGGTAGCCGTCAAAGGCCCGGACATCGTTATCGTCGAGCGTCGAGGTCGAGCGTTCGAAGCGACAGGAGGTCGTACGCTGCAGGGACGGTACAGCGGAGGGTTAGCTGAGGCAATCAAACCCTTCGAGTACGAGGTGGCGCTTAGATACCTACGCGGGATACGGATACGTGACCGTGCTCCAGAATGGGAAGGATGTAGGAGCATAAGTGGGACTCGCGAGCGGCGTGTCGATCGATGATGATAGATGGTCCGAGCGCTAGCAAGCCGGCTCGCACCTGGGCAACTATGGGGGTCTGATTCGAAAAATACACATGTGTGCAGTACAGTTCCTGACCAGTTTCAAATGATACTTTCGATATCGTCCGGTGTACTATCACCATTTAGCTACTGCCGAAGGAAACGCTGATGTTCCGCCGATCCTTCGGCCTCCGTCGAACGAGGAAGAGCCTTCTTCGCGCGCTGTCGGATGCGGCGGAGCAGCCCAGAGAGGGCCACTCTTCAATTGCGTCACAAGGTAGACTTGATCCTTGACTAGGATCTGATTACCCAATTCGACATTGCTCCAAGTCCATGACGTTCGCCTTTCAGGCTCTGGGGACGTACGAGAGCCATAATGCGAGAATTCTCCCGGACGGGAACGGACGGCTGTGCCGTGAGTCGAATCGCGATACAACAAGCTCAATGACCAATTCAATAAGTTCCACTGAGGTCCTTATGTGGATCCAGAAAAGATCAGCCGTGATCCCGGAATCAGATTAGCGGCATCCTCAGGCTCGTTTCGTGACCCCTTCAGGGGCTCTCGGGACTTTTCAGTCGACGGGTCACGTGATAAGAAGTACGCAGGGCTGGCGAATGACAGAGTCGTTCTCAATGTACGAATTGTTTCCAGCCCGCCGACAAATGAGCTCTCGGGTTCAGAGCAAAGCGCTTGCTCGGGGCACTCTCCAATTTCGGGATCAGAGCAAAAAAGGGAGGTGTCCAGAGCAAGCGTACGCTCGCAGTGCTATGCACTTCCTGCTGCTGAGTGGGGTCGACGTTCGTTCGGGACCTCTTCACAGAGCTCGCGTGACTCGATCGACAAGGTCAGATCTCGGACAACGACCACAAGATGTGGCAGGTCTTCTCCAGCACTCGGTGGGGCTGATCGACGGAGCCGACTGCTTCGGTTTGTGGCGCCGGGAGGGGCCATTGTGGGGTAGCACGAGCTCAAAGAGGATCGCGTTGCGAAGAGCTTGGCACAAAACGGCACCATTGGATCCACAATCAGCTCGTCTTAGGCTGTGGGCACATGTCGAAGCGAGCAGTCGTTCGGGGAGGCGGGGACCAGGAACAGCATCGAGAGTCGAGACGTGTCAAACGAGGTGGGCTCGCAGCCAAGCCTTGAGCGAGGCTGCACAAGTAGGAAGTGCAGTCATCTGTGACGTCGTCCGATTGTGGAGCATTGAAATGAACCTAGCGAGTGCACGAAGAGGGAGCTCAACACCGCCCAGCACCAAGTCGAGATCAAACGATCGAAGCTGTCGCCGTGAATAGTCACGGTGGATTCGATCAGAACAAGGCGACCGAGTAATCGGATAGCTCGAACCTTGTCGAAAGCTTCAGTGGGAACCATATCGGCATTACTCGAAATTGCAAGAAAGCAGACTATGGGAACCTACATTGAATGTCAGAGATAATTTTGAGAGTCATTTGGGGTATTTGAACTGAAGTTTCGATTCCGTGCGACCCACCCCCACACTCGGAGCACCTCTTAAACTTTGCAAAAAGCCCTGATTTTCGCCCTTGAGCGAAAATCAGTTGGGCTCTGGTTCGATGCAACGGGTTCATAAAATCGTCAAACTCCCGGCCAAGTCATAGACAGTGACAACGGCTTCATTGACGGCGACCGGGATCTCGTTCGAGCAACGCAGGTGGGGCTCAACATACCGATCGTGCCAGGGCCTCCCGAACCAAAACAACTGCGATGTGCAGCACCTACGACTTTGCACCATCCTTTCCCACGCCGCTTTGAAGAGCAGGCCGCGGCCGCGGATAGAACTCTGCTTCTCCCCAATCGACAATGAAAAGCCTACCATCCTCGCGCCGAAGAACATTGTTAGCGCGCTCATTCTGGTGAGAAAGCCCCTCTTTGCTGAGCAATTCGAAGGCAGCCCTGAAGGATCAAGAGGAGCGAGGGTCAGGAATTGGCCCTCCAGAGAGGGAAAAAATCGAGGAAAGAGTTGATTGACTAAGCATCGCTGCCTTCCTTATCTTGACCCGCGTCAAACTCCTTGTCCGTGATTGGCTGTCCGACATCTTCCATCACGAGCACGAAGCCTCCACCGTCCCAGCCACTCCGATAGAGACCGAAAAATTTGGGAATGTATGCTTGAGCTTCGGGAGACAGCCGAGGCACAGCCTGGGTGTAGATGAAGTACTCGCGAGCGACCGACGACGCGAACGCAGCCGGGACGACTTTGGCGACCACAGGAACGTCCTCGCTCCGGCTGGCGAGGCGCGATGACCTGCGGACATTTCCAGGTCCCGATCGACGCGACCACTTGGCTTTCCAAACCTTGGCAGTCAGACCACGCCCAAGCGGCGTGATGAGGTCGAGACGGTCGAGCTTCATGGCATCCGCGAGTGGTATATCGAACCAGGGCAAGACCGGTGCGGTCTCTTGACGTTCACAAAGCTTGGCTCGACTGAGATCTGACCCGAAGAACTGGCACCGACAAAAGAATGAGAAAGTAACAACACGTCAGCACACTTTGTCAAGTCAAGCCAAGAGCGGAGGTCGCACCCACATCGTCGCATTCGAGTTCGACGCTGATCGCGACCATACTCGAGTTCGCGTTCGTCTCGACATCACAAACGATCTGCCAAAGAGTTCAGGAGGAGCCTCAAATATAAGTGCATGGCTTAAGAAAGCGGAAGGGGCAAACCGAGCACCCACTTGGCTACCCGGACGGTGTCGCAAACCAATCACGGTCTTGGCATCTTGAAGCAGAGGGACCACCGCATCGTCAAGATTGAGCATCGGTCGAAGGCGCGCGAGAGCAGTGGAGCGGTCGAGTTCCTCCGCGGCGACATGCCATGCCCGCAAATAGTCGTCCGAGGGGGCATCGATCCTATATTCGGGATGGTGGCTCATGAAGCGCGAGATGAAGACGCCAAAGAAAGGTTGGATCTTGGGTGCAGTTGGGCTCGGAGGGACGGCGGACATCGAACACACGTCGCTGATCGCAAGATGGGTCCTTCCCTCGAATTCAACTAGCGCAGGAGCCAACGCGCCAGAACCCAAGTCAGACCTCGAGTTCCCAGCGAGCCCACCACCACCACCACTCCACTTTGGAAACTCACCGAGCTCGGTCACAGCGAAAAAGGTAGCCCCCCAGAGCAGGCCGAACCGCCCGTTCACCGCACTATGGATATGCAGCGCCATCTGAAACAGCAAGTCAACTCACAAGCGCGAGTTTCGACTTTTGACACATGCCATAGAGTCGCTTACCTTGAACGCAATCGCCAAGCCGCCATCCAATTTCAGTATTCGGTTAACGCCTCCTTTGACGAGTCGAATGTCGAGAACGTCGAGGTCCGAATCCTCACTCCGAGAAGCTTGCTCAAAGATCGACTCAAGCGCCTGCTTTGATGTGGCGTCCATCGCCAGTGTCGTCAACGGTTCAAAGCCTGTCGTGTGCAAGGTCGACGCACTCCCCATCTCCCAGTTACGAGCGCCAGTTTGACCCATGGTGGAGCGCGGCTCTCTGGGGGCTATAACGAGGCGAGGGTCTCCGCAGAGCATCCTGACGATGGGGCGGATGAACACGCGTATGATCGACTCGAGAGGATAAGAACTGCCGTATTCCTCGGCGAGTGCCGCACAATCATAGTCGTCGAAGTAGTCTTTCACCCACTATTGCGTGGTTGGTTCGAGGGGAGTGCTTGGTGACGTGGATGTTCGTTCAAGCCCTCGCTGTAGAGCTCGGGTGACTCGATCGAGCAGGGTTGGATCCCGAACGGCAATCCCGAGATGTGGATCCTCCTCTCCAGGCATGCGGCAGAAAGTGACGTTCTTCATCGCCCACCACGGTTCATCAGTAGCGGAGCCGTATAGTAAACGAGCGAACGGCCTTGGGCGGATCGGCGGGGTGGGGACGTGGGGGAGCACGAGCTCGAAAATGTCTTGGAGTGTAGCCATAGAGGTCTCTGTGAAGGGCTCTGCAGGCGTTGTCATCTTGAGGGGGAACTTGTACAATGGGCCAGCTGTTCGGGCCGGGTTCGGGCCGGGTTGCAATTGGGTGCGGCGTGCGATCTCGTGCGATGTGCAGATGAGAGAGGCGTGATGACCCAGACGTGGCGAAGCGAGGGATAATTTTGTCGCTTACACTGCATGCTCTCAACTCTCCATAGCAAATAAGAAACCCTGAAATGGGACGCTCCCGGAATTAATTATGCTGTTAATGAAGTCTATCAAATAAAAATAAAAATAATCATCCCGGGATCGGGCCCTGATTTGAAATCCCGCATCCGATTTCAAATGCATTTCAAATCGCTCCACCGATTTCAAATGGGGGGCCCGATCCCGGAATCATCCCGGGATCGTCCCATTTCAGGGGGGGTTTTTTGCTATGCTCGAAACCATACGTTGTAGTAGGTGTCAAGAGTCAGACTTTACCCTAACTCGGAAAAGAAAAGTGTCGGTCCGCGACCCATGTACCTAAAATCGCTGTTTCCGACTGTGTTGCGGCCCTCTGGGCCGCCTATACCGGACCCCTCGGAAGAACGGGTGACGAGCAGGCGCCGGGCGCGGCATACGAACCGCCTCGTCACCGAAGCATACCACACCGCGATCCGATTTGACGCACTGAATGCCATAGTCTAAAACCTGGAATGGGGTTTCGATGTGACTTGGCGCGCTCGACGCAGCACCGCCGGCCGCCTATAGTGGATGTATCAGTATGGTATTGCGTCTGCCGCACCTGCCTGTGGTATTAGGGTCCCGACCAGAAGTCGTATATATACGACCCTTTCCGCATTTTCTGCACCATAAAAGTCGAACTACAGCCCAAGGACGATTTTTGTGGATCTTGATGTGGTGCGGAACTGTTGAGCAGGTTATGTAGAATCTAATGTATAGCAAGCGCGTGGGTTTGTATGACACTTCTTCTAGAGAGCTCAGGCGTGGTCCCGCTGACGTTGACGCGCGGGCGCGGGTGCGGCTTACGCTGCGAGATGCGCCGTCGATCACGTGACGTATTGATTACATCGCGAAACCGGTTTTAAGAGCTCAACAACAAGATGAGGTTCCAGGCGCTATAAGTAGTCCCGCGCTACTCTCTCTATTTTTTTCTTTTCCCTCCCACTCTCATCGTATTCAGTGACAACCTCGCCGAGTCTTGCAGATCGGCAGGTCCAGTAAGCCAGCCAAATGAACTCGTGCGCGCACGCGCGATAAGGCAGCTTTTCTGTTTTTTTGCCCGGGGAAAGCTTGGTAGAGGGATGGTATACCCTTGGGAACATTGGTAGGAATACTGGTATTGTCTATAAGGATAGGTCTAACACCTTATAAGCTTTCGCTTCACGGCTTGTGGGATGCCCAGAGAGGTGCACCGTGCCAGGGTGGGCGAGGAGGGGGCAGCAATGAGTCAAATTCCGAACCGAAATGCAATATAGCTGTTGTACCCAATACCACCCGCTGACGAGATGGAAAATACAACCTAATCTGCACAGGTAAGATAGCTGCTGTATTGACCTTCTGCCCCCCCCCCCCCCCCCCCCCTCCCCTCCCCTCCTATTTTCTGCTTTTCTTCACTCACTACTTACTAACCCCCCCCCCTCCCTCTTTTTTTTGATAGCTTTTAATAATAGTAAAATTATGCATAGTATAGTTACATGCCTAAAAACCTTTGGAAAATTCGGAGGGAATGCAGTTAAGCACACTGGCTAGGACAGCTTCAGAGCTTCGGATCTCGAAGAATGGGAATTTCCGTTAGCCGAGTCGTATTGGGCCCAACTGGGGCTTAAATGGTATTAATGGTATTGGGACCAAAAAGCTGGCTGGTCACTTGCTGTTATTGAAGTTTATTAGATAAAAAAAAGAGGGCTCACGGTTCCCTCCCTCACGTTGACCTTGGCCTAAGCACATCGACACGTCGACGCACACTGGGTGACTAAATGCTCCTCACTGAATTGAGTCGGATCAGGTTGATGATTGGTCCCTCTTCTTGTTCTTTCGCAATGCTCGATTGGGAGCAATCCTACACATTGTCCAAACACGACCTCATCGCTGTCTCTCGCGCCTCGCATCTTAACCAATGATCATTTTGTGATTGTTCCGCATCTCGATAGTTGACAGGAAGCACACAGGAGGGTGACATTTTCGGTAGGACGTCTCAGAATTCGGGTGTATAGCTCTTCATTATCTCTTCACCTGATTATGTCCTATTCTCTGAAGTGCGACTTGACTTCCGACAAATTGCACTTTTCACAATGCATGCATTATCGCTTGACCCTCAGCTGCGCACCCAACGCAGCATCGGACAGTGCAGTAGAAGGTATGGTATAGCAAAGCGGTCGATCAAAGATGATATGAAATGATACGGGGAAAAGACGGGACCGAGACCGAAGACGAGGGGGACGAGAGACGAGACGAGAGAGAGAGACCGGAACGGCCGAGAGGCAGGGAAGAGAAAAGGGGCCCAAAACCGAGAAACGAGACCGAGTACGAGAACGAAACGCTGAGACTGGAGACTGGAGACCGGAGACGAGGCCGAACGAGACTTGAAACACGCAGAAAGTGAGAACCAGCTAAGATGCTGTATCCTAGAAGTGGTCTATCGCAGAAAAGATGCGAGCGCGGAAGTAAAGCCTTCCGATAGGTGAGGGTGCACGACGCCGAGAAGTCAGGACCACAATGTAGAGCGAGTGATAATACGTATTCCAGTAACTAACCTTCCGATAGGTGAGGGTGCACGACGCCGAGAAGTCAGGACCACAATTTAGAGCGAGTGATGAGAAAGCTACCAAGAGTAAACAGCCGCGCGGGAAGAAAGCCCCGCGCGCTCCCTAACTTAAACAGATCAAACTCCAATACCAAAGTGACTAATGACTAAACGCACGCGCATCCGCGCAGATACCACAGGCACAGACACATATCAAATGACATGGTCTAGCTAAGAACAAGAAGCAAACTCCCCTCAAACGTTCCGACCATTCAAACCGCTGCGCTCCTTTCATTCCCCTTCTCCCCTTCTTCCGCGCATCCGGCCCGGTCTTCCATTCGAAATCCCGCCACATAATTCGTCGCTGACAGTCAAGCCTCGAGTCACCGAAGTACTGAGGTCATCCGGGACCGCTTAACCGGTGAGAAATCTGCCAGAACCGGCGTTTTGATCCTGCCCGGACTAGTGGAAATTGAAACGACTCCCGACTCGGCCCTCGAAACGAACTCCGGAACTCGACCCCGCTTCGACCGAAACGACTCCGCTACAACCGCTGCTTCCGACGGGATCCCGAGTACCGCAGACCCTGTTAAAATGACTCGAAATGACGCCGACCCCGCTACAACCGAAATGACTCGAAATGACTCCGACCTCGCTACAACCGAAATGATTCTTGACGGGGCCCGCTATGTCCGAAATGACTCCTGAACCCGGCCCGCTATGTCCGAAATGTCTTCGACGGGATCCCGAGTACCACAAAGGCTGTGGGCGACTTGATGGGAAATGCAATACAGAGGGCGACTGGTAAGTCTCAGGTTCGCTTGCACAGATATATCTGCCGTGTGGAAACCCCAGTGCTCAAGACGATTTTGATCGCAATGTTGACCACCGGTGGATTCTGCCCGCGCCAGGTACTCTGACTCAAAAACCTAGTCACTTTCAGTGCCACTACAGTACGAGTGATGACCGTCGTTTTTACAAAGAGGATTTCAAGCAAACAGGACCGATTGAGATACCACCAGAACTGTCATCTGCAAAGGCTGCGTTGGTCGACAGTAGAAACAGTCGGAGGCCTGCAATAGCTCGCAGGCCACTCGTGCACTCTGATGCGAGGAGGAATGGTAGAGTACGAAGAACAACATCGTGATCCTGACTCAATGATGTTCGTTCAGGAGTTTACACCCCACTCTTCTGTCCATAGCTAACTCTGATCTTCTGCCTTTACCATGTTGTAGTACATGTACCGGTGAGAGCACGCAACGGATCGGGTCACACGGCAGAGAGCACATGAAATGCGCAGGTGTGATTGGCATCAAAGTCGCCTGTTTCTCAGCACACGGGACAGAGATTATGGGTGTATTGTCAAACTCGTTCCTCATTATCAAACTAGAATGAGTTCGATTATACACGAACATCCGGTCAGGGGTATTGAGTACGTCGTCATGTATCTGAAATGTCGAGAGTCCAGTGTCGACGCAAACATTCAACTGTCTTAGTGGCTGCGTGGCTTAAAGTGGCCAAGACAACACCATTGAAAAGCACCGAAAAACAGATTGAGTATGGGCCCAGTTTATCCTACGTTCAAGCACACATTAGAATTCAAGTGGAGGTTAATGGAATCTGATACTGAGCAATGTGATCTCTGCTGAGATCTCAGGAAGTATCAGCAAAGACCCTGCACGGACTTCGGGCATCTGACTGGCCTGACTGCGCACGCTATAAACACCAAACGCAATGGCGGAAATTGGAAAGCGCACTCACTAAGCGCAGCCAAGAATAATGCCCGCTTATCTTATCGCCAGCAGCAGAGAGCTTTCCTCCTGGATCTCTAGCTGACCTGATAGACTTCCCGCTGTCAGCACTCCTGCTGGGCAGTAACCATTTCAAGCGGGCTAGAGCGCATTTAAGCGGTGGCCAACTCCTGCCAGCGTTGGTTGCCTCTCAGTCGTATGGTTGCTACTTTGCATCCTCTGCACTTCCCCGGGAAGGGTCATATTGTCTGACATGAAGAGACAATAGTTAATAGAAAGGCAAAAGCACGCGAGCGCAGTCGCATCATCTGTTTGGATTGAGGCATTTAGAACAAGAGCCCTCGATTCCAGACAGCCATTAAAGATTTCACCAAGTTTCGTCATCACTGCCATCATCATCCGCATTGAAGTCCTACTCCTCAAGCCTACATGCACCGTTGTCTGTGGCGTCGATAGAGCGATTACTCAAATCTTCGCTCGAATGATCACTCATGTCAAAGTCAGCTCCTTCGTCCGTGTTGTCGTCCGTCTCATCAATCATGTCACCAGGGCTGCCGGCAAACGAAGTCAAATTCGGCAAGTCATCAGCTGTCGTTCGCTGAAAAAGTCCAGGGTCGTCGGTACACCAAAGCCGAAGCTCCACGCACACTTCTGTTGTTCGCCCGTGTCCTGGGTGCACTGGCACTGCCACAGGTAATCAAGGCTCGGGATCGATGGCGATGGAGGAGGGCTCGGGCGGCGTTTTGGACGCCGCCTCGTCGGGATGCCGTGGATACTGTGGTATTCGAAAGCTACGCGCATTTCTGCCAGCATTTCAGGCCGCTTCGTAAGTTTCAACCCGTCTCGGCATAGTGAGATTCGCGAAATTAAAACATTTCCTTCGTCCCCTCTAGCCGGACGACCCTGTAACGAGTGTCGCAAATGTTCGTTGTGGGACACGTCGAGCGACACCGACGTCGCTGCCAAAGCCGCCGAGCGAGGTTCGTTCCATGCTGTGAGCCGAATTGGGAAACCGCCACACCCGCTGACCCACCACTTTTTGTTCGTCTCTTGCTTTCCTCCAGCTCGGCAAGCATGGCTCAAAGACCAACCTTCTTCCGAACACGCCTTACTCCGTCCAACCGTCGTCGATCCCTCCGTGGAGCTGCAGGATCCTACACAACGCGTGGTGGTGATTGGGCCGCCTAAGCAGAGATACGAGAAATGTGAGTTTCAGGGTTATCATCGCGTCTTTGAGAAGAGGAAGATGAACTGATGGGGTTGGTTTGATTGATTTCGAACTGGCAGTTGAGTTGGTGCCTTTCGATTTCTTGTGCGACATTTGCGAGACGGTCTTCGCGAAGGGGTTGTGAACTTCTGATACACGTCCGAGCGGAAGGGGAGTTTCGGGTGAGAGAGGGCGGAAAAAGGATGATTCGGTTCAGTCATCCCTGGATCCCCGATCGTTGAGGCTGTAGCGCTCGGCTTATGTTACGCTGCTGTGACTGAACGGTACCAATGTGTCAGGACTCTCATGTTGACATGCCTGTATATGTAGTCTCGGTGTCACAAACGCACGAAGGGTTGCCGTCCAGTGAGGGAGGGCCTATTTCCTAAATAGGACTCGTTCGAGTTTCTTCTCAAGCCCTCGAAGGTGTGACTTCAATGGCAGCAGGTTCTCTGTTGAAATGCCAGATGCAAGATGGTTTCATTGCACCGAGGAGAGCTGAGAGAGACAATCCGAATGCTCGATCTGGTACATGGCCACAAGGATCAAGGTCTTGGGCCGTCTCGGAGTTGCGTGCGTCCAGGTGACCCACGATTCGGCAAAGCGCAAGACATCGTATCCGACGGGCAGAGTGTAGAAGTCTACTCGAAGCAATTTGAAATCTCTTCACTCAGTCTGCGCATGCGCTTATGTCACCTTGCCTCAATCTGCTCATAGGGTCTGTAGCGGGTGCGGGAATATCGCGATGGAGGAGATAGGAGAGTGACTTGCGGCAGCGTTCGGACCAACGGCTTTGCGTCAGGAGACCCGAGCACTCGGTTGAACTCGGGTCGTGGGACGAGGGCTCTATCGCATGGTAGGTATGATTTAGGTGATCCACGCTAATTTAAGCAACTAGGCGATTGTTCGAGGTCGTTGTTGGCGGCGTCTGTGCGATTAGAGCGGGAGTCGGGTTGTGCGGAGGAGGTGCGCGCGCAGCCTCGTGGGCAGCGTGTAAGGTTCGGCAGCCACTCGGTAGGTCCAAGCTCAAACCTCGGACCGACGGACCGACTTGCCTGACCTCCCTTTCATTTTCCATGCCTTTGACTGACAACCATTGTGCATCCCTTTGTCATCCTTCCCTATTATTATCCCATCTATCTCTATTGTTCTGTCTCCATTGTCCTAGTTCACCACATTGTCTGCTTGCCTCCCTTTCTCAGTTCAGAATCCTTAAATAGCGATCCGTAGTTCTCATCCCTCTCTTCCTTCTTTCTCATCCTTTTCTGGACCCCCACTCTCTTCTCTTGACAATCGACTGGTTTTGGGACTGTCTATTCGTCAAGCACTCTGAGAGCACTACCGAGGAACCCGCTTTTGCTTACGCTTACCGCTGAGTAATCTGGGCTCCTTACATCTTTTTTTGACATCCAAACTGACAAAACCTTTGGATTGCCGAATCTCGTATTCGAAGCATTACCTTGTGTATTTGCTTTTCCGTGCCAACACTTCGTGTGTCAGCCGTTCCAGTGCATACGATCTTGTATTGCCTTCATTAGAAGCTTGTAATCTTCGGATTCAACTTCTGTAACTTTGTCAGGAGAGGGACAGACCCACCCTCCCTATCCCCTATTTGTGACGAGAGTAGCTACCTCGTTCACCCGAAAACTTGAAGCGCTGGTCGCCGAAAAGTTTTGAAGATTGCAATCGATATGAGTCCCATGGACAACGAAGATTTACGCGCAAGAGACGCCCAGACGTCTGATACCGGTGATAAGGGAAAGCAGCCTATCATTGAAGTTGTTGACAAGAGTCAGCAAAGAGAGCAGCCAGACACGATGTCCAAAGCACTCACGATGGACCAAATTCTCGCACGCATGAGCGAACGCGAAACCAAGGTCGAAAGCATCATGGCGGACCACACCGCCAGGATGGACAAGTGGAGCCAAAAAGTTGGCCCTAGCAAAGAACGAGACGATGATGAACGTGTCAAGCGTCTCGCCGATCAGAAATTGATTGACCTGATTCCGTTCCTTAAAGACAATCACCCAGACGCGTACTACGCGTTCCTGAACCGCAGCAAAGACGAGAGTGAGGAAGACACCTCCATTCTCGAAACTCCCACGAAGGCGGTAAAGCAGATCGTGGAAATGATCGAGCATCCGGCTGTCCTCGCCGGAATCTCGAATATCGCTGGAGAAATTCCAACGGACTCAGCTTGGCGACGCCAAAGCTACAACACGCGCGAAACCCGAGGGGAGAAATCGCACCTAGATACGATCCTCGAGGCGGCCCGAGCTAACAATCCTAGCCCTGAGGATCCTGACGATGACGGCTCCGATGACGGATCCGAGAAATCGAACGGAAGCAACAGGCGCGGACCACCGATGAGGCCTCCCCGCGCTCTGTTCGACAGTGCGATGGCCCAGATTGGGGTCGCCAAAGCTCCCTCTGGACGAAAGCTTCCCAACGTGCCTACACCTGCGAAATATTCAGGCACTACCGATCAGCCCGAGCATCTGCGGGCTTGGAGGTATGCGGTACAGGCTTACCTTTTGGGTAACGCACTCAACCCCGATTCGTGCCTCGCATTCACGCACATCCTGAACCTCACGGAGAAGCGTGCAAACGATTTCATGGCCAAACGCATCGTGCCTGAAGTCATGCGCGAATTCGACGTGAAGGCAGGGGGAACCAATCCCTCTCCAATCACGTTCGACGAGCTCATCGAAACCTTCGAGAAGAAGTTCGTTGATCCTGAGTACAAACGCCGTGCAATCAGTGAACTCGAAAGTCTCCGACAACGAGACAATCGAGGAAACTACGTACGAGTCCGAGATATCGCCGATAAAATTGAAGACTTGTGCGAAAGCACCAACGAACAAAGTGAATGGCAGATGAAGCGCTACTTCATCGATGCCGTCGACTACAAGATCGCCGCAGCGATCAACCGAGTCATGACCTGGGAACGCGATAGCGTCCTCCTCGACCATCTCGTCACCGTTGCCGCGCGCGAGGAGCAATCCTTGTTGGCGGAACGAGGTGCTCGCGAGGCATTCCAGCAAGGAAAGAAGTTCAGCAACTACACTGCTTTAATTGCGAAGCCTGCGAAGTACAGTGCGAGCAACGAACAGCCTAACCGCAAGTATCAGCAACAATGGCGCTCGCAGAGCAAAGGCGAACACGCACCTCGAGAGGGCCAAAAACAGGGGCAGAGCACAGAGCAAAGCCGTCGCGACGCCAACGGCCAGCCCACCGGCAACACCCGCAACGGCACGAGAGACATGAGCAAGGTCACCTCCCACAATTGCAAGAAGACTGGCCACTACGCCCGTAATTGCCGAAGCCGCGTCGAATCGAAGATGATGGCGATGGAAGACAGTAACACCGAGATCAAGGTTCTTGCTTCCAGCACAGCCATGAATGACGATGACGCGCAACCTGCGAACGAAGCGCCGATCGCACCCTTCACAAAGTACGTCAGCGTGCCTATTAAGCTCGAAGACCAACCAGGGTTTAACGCCACGATTGACACAGGGGCCTCACATACATTCATCCATCCTTCGCTCCCTAAGCGATTGGGAGTGAAGATGGTGCGGTACCCAATGCCCCGTAACTTGAAGCTCGGCACCAAAGGATCAAGATCCAAGATCATCGGATTTTGCTATCTAAAATGGACCATCGCCAGTCTCATGACACGTCAGCGTTTCGAGATTGCCAACATCGATGACGACGTACTTGTAGGACGAGATTTCCTTCGCAAACACGATACGGTGGTGGAATTGAATCCTGACAGAATCATTATCCGAAATACGACGGGCCGATCGCTCCGCCACAACAAAGCGGAAGCGGCGGTGCCCGAACATCTTCAGCCTCTGGAGGCAATGCCGTTGAACGTGAAGCCTGTGGCTGAAGAACTCCCTATCGGACGTGAGAAATTTGATCCCAAATACGTTCCTACCCAAGCCGAGATTGACTCCTTCCAAACGTACCTTTTTGCGGAGTATAGCGATGTCTTCGTCGACGATAAGGCACCACTAAACTTGCCACCGTTGCGCGACGTCCAGCACACGATCCCCTTCATCAACGCCGAACGCGCAGACAAGAAACAGCGCATCTCGTACAGGTTCCCTGACGAGTGCATGCCTGCTTTTGACCGTTGCTACAAGAAACATGTCGAGGCGGGCATTTGGGTGCCATGCGCCGCCGAGCGGGCCGACCCGATGATCCCGAACTTGAAAAAGGACGGTGAATTTCGCGCGCTCGTCGACTTGCGCAAACGAAACCTGAACACCGTTCAACAGGACATGCCGATGCAGGATGCAGATCGCATGATCAACGAAGTTGCGAACGCAGAATTCGCATCAACCTTCGATTTAAAGGGAGCGTTCCAATAGATCCGTATCGATCCCGATGACGAAGACAAGACTCCCTTCATGACGCCCTACGGTGCCTGCTACACGCGGGTGGCCCAGCAGGGCGACCGCAACTCGACAGTTTCGCTAGCACGGCTGATCGAGCACGTCTTCCGCGACCAGCTCGGGCGAACCATGTACGCCTACGCGGACGACACCAAGATTGTCTCACCTTCCTGGGGACAGCACATTCGTGACACGATCGGAATTGCCGAGACTGCACGAAAGCACGACCTTCGCTTTTCGAAAGAAAAGTCATTGATTGCACCAGAAGCACGTGATACACTGGGTAGAAAAATCCGCAAAGGTGTAATCAGCATTGAGTCGGACAAGCGTAGTGCGATTCTCGCATTACCAGTGCCTACTAACAAGAAGGAACTGCAAAGCTTCCTAGGAATGGTCGAATACAACGCCCGTTTCATTCCCATGCTTGTAGATGACACGGCTCCGTTGGCAACCTTGACGGGCAACGTGCCTTGGCGATGGGGAGGAGCTTGTAACGCTGCTTTCGAAGCGATAAAGCAGAAGCTTGCTCAGGAAGTCGAGCTAGCAACGATCGACGCGCAGAAGTTAGCGCCGTACAGTAGCTCGCCAGTCCACCTCACGCAACCTCCGCACCAAAATGATGTACCAAAAAACACTGTTGACGGAAAGTACCTGTTCCTACAGACCGATGCATCTGTTGAAGGTGTTGAATCAGCACTCCTAATTGGAGAAAACTGGTGGAATGCCAAGCCAGTAGGCTTCCACTCACGGAAATTCAGCCCAGCTGAATTCAACTATTCGACGCCTGACCAAGAACTACAAGCGTTCTACGAGGCGTTCCGACACTTCGAACCCCGAATCTTAGGGCGAAAAGTGATCGTCCTCACGGACAACTCAACGCTCGCTTCACTCCTCACAAAGAACGCCAACCTGCTGACAAGAAAGCAGGTCAGGATCCTTGTTGAACTAGCTCGTTTCAATTTTGAAATAAAGTTCATCAAAGGCACTTACAACGTCCTCGCAGACTATTTGCCACGCTTCCCAGCGGAAAATGGTCCTGCGCCCGTCTTCGAGACAACCGACGACGAGTTCGGCGAAGTGATGGTTGAATCACGCCAGATGGAAATGCGCCCACAGCGAGCCCGCCAGCAGACAGAGCGCTATGCACCGCCTCGAGTCGAAAAGAAGACAAGGCAAAGGGGTGCAGAGCAGAACCATGCGAAGCCCGCCGCCGATGTGGCCGCACAGCCGAAACCCAACGCCGCCAGGAACAGGTTTGACAAGGTCGCGCGAATGCGCGAAGCCGAAGCCGAGGCTTAGGCCGTGCCTGATTCACAAGACGCCACGCTTGACGTCGAGCACCAAACGCGCTTGCTCGAGAGCATCGCGAATTCTTATGCCTCAGATCCACTCTTCAAAAGAATCGTGGTAGCCCCTAAGCAGTTTCTCAATTTCGAAATGGAAAACAAACTGCTGTACCTGAACGACAAAGGAAGAATGCGCCTTTGTGTACCCAGTGGAAAAATACAAAAGCGGAGCATCCGAGAACTCGTCCTCCAGCACGGGCACACCGTGCTTGGACACGCCGGGGCGTACCGCCTCATCGGGTGGCTTCAAGACAAGTTCTATTGGCCCGGAATGGCAATGGAAGCAAAGAAATTTGGAATGACTTGTCCATCATGCCAAGCATGCAAACCACCGCACACCACCCCTATGGGGCTACTGCACTCCCTTCCGGTACCTGATCACCCATGTGACAACATTCACTTGGATTTTCAGGGCCCGTTCCCCACGGCCCGAGACATCAACGGCGCCAACGTGGACTATCTCCTCAACGCAATTGACCGCCTCACCGGCGAAGTCATCATGATCCCGTGCAACCTCACAGCACTAACCGCGGAAAAAACAGCGAAATTATTCATTGCCTTTGTGTATCCTCGATGGGGAATCCCAAAGGAGATCACAATGGACAATGATAAAGTTTTCCGCGCAGCTTTTTGGCAAAACCTGTGGCAACTTCTAGGAACAACATTGTCCTTTTCCACTTCGTATCACCCTCAGACAAACGGAAAGATTGAGCGTGTTCATCGCGACATGAATACAGCGATGCGACAGCTCGTCACTGAGGAACAGACGAACTGGCCCCAGGCGGTGCCTTTTGTGGAATTCGCGATCAATTCGGGCCGCAGTTCGGCATCCGGCTTCTCGCCATTTGACCTTTCTCGATTCCGAGCGCCGCAGGCGATGCCCTCCAACCTTGTGTACAAAGGAAACACAAAGAACCTGTCATCCTTTGTCCAAGACACAAACATTCGAGTACAACATGGTCGCAATGTAATTGCCAAAACAAAGGTGTACCAGACAATCACAGCAAACAAAAAGCGAAGGGCTGAACTTGGGGCCGAAGGCACAAGCGAAACCAAAGACAAAGATGCATCACCCAAAGGGAAATACTTCTGGGTTTCAACAAAGAACTTGACAACTGCTCCATTCAGAGCGAGAAAGTGGTGCCCTCTGTTCATGGGGCCCTATAAATGCCTGGATTACAGCTCAAACTCTTCCACTTACGTTCTCGACATCCCGGCTCGCTTGAGCTCCCGCCGTATCTCCCCACGCTTCCACGCATCACAACTACAACCACACCGTGAGTCGGACGAAGACCTCTGGCCCCTGCGGATTGTTAACGCAGTGCCCATCTTCCCGATCGACAGCCTGGAAATGGCGATCACTAAAGTTCTTGCACACGTGACCGTGATCGGTGGCGCGGCACCAATCCACAAATTTTTTGTGGAGGATTCGACCACAAAGTCAAAATGGTTCATCGACCAAACGCACGATGACTTTAACGAAGACTTGCCAGCTGTCCAAGCGTATCTCAAAAAACGCAAAGTCAACAAAGTCTGCAACCTCCCTGTGGTGAGTGAACTGCCTACATACAGCGCAAAGAAATTTAGGCACGAACTCAAAGCCATGCGCGCACACTACCCCGCAGGTCAAGGCACGCAGCGCTTCTCAACGAAAAGCACAGAAGATGCGCCGAGAACTTCGCGAGCACACCGCCATGAAGAGCACTCGCGAGAAGCTTGGACACCTAGCGGAACTTGCAGAATACAAAGCCTCGACTCTCCGAACGACCGGGGAACTCATCGACTTTACCGGCCTCGCCAACCATACTGGCCTGGGCCAGCTCCTGCACAGCGGCAAACGAGAGACCCGCCTAATCGGTGGTCACCACGTCGTTAAACAGTTCAAGTCTGTTTGGACCGATGACCAATCTGAAAGCGGAGCGACGGATGCATTTGACCACATAACCGTTGACCCTTCTATTCCCCGCATGTAGTGCAGTACTACTTGCACAGTGGGGGAGGATGTAAGGTTCGGCAGCCACTCGGTAGGTCCAAGCTCAAACCTCGGACCGACGGACCGACTTGCCTGACCTCCCGTTCATTTTCCATGCCTTTGACTGACAACCATTGTGCATCCCTTTGTCATCCTTCCCTATTATTATCCCATCTATCTCTATTGTTCTGTCTCCATTGTCCTAGTTCACCACATTGTCTGCTTGCCTCCCTTTCTCAGTTCAGAATCCTTAAATAGCGATCCGTAGTTCTCATCCCTCTCTTCCTTCTTTCTCATCCTTTTCTGGGCCCCCACTCTCTTCTCTTGACAATCGACTGGTTTTGGGACTGTCTATTCGTCAAGCACTCTGAGAGCACTACCGAGGAACCCGCTTTTGCTTACGCTTACCGCTGAGTAATCTGGGCTCCTTACACAGCGCGCTACTAGCAGCTCGCTCACGTTGCCGAGGTCTCTGCTGCCCTTCTGCTCTCCGTGAAGATTGTTGTACAGGGGACGGGACGTGAAAGTTGGCAGATGACATTTCGGCAGTGGCAGGAACTGGATGATTGAAGGAACCACGCTACGATGTGGTAGGCACGCAAAACAGGTTGTCTCAGTCAGCTTCGGGAAGCAAAGAGTCATGTGGTCTGCTTTGATTCAAAATGGAACCTCGGCGAACGTAACGTAGGCAGTACATGCTGTTAACCGCTGGGACGCTGGAACCCCTGGCACGATGACTACTTCCGAGACAAAACGCGAGCTGAGAGTCAGTGGCTGTGTCGTGTGACTGGGCGGATGTGCCGGATCATGGAACCTCGGCGAACATAGGCGAAACGGCCTGTGGCTGACCGGTGGCACTGTGACCGATTCTGAAACAGCGCTAGCTAGCTGGGACGCGCTGGACCGAGAGCCCGCTGCAGAACCGCAACTGTAACGACGTAACGACGTCACGCCACATGGATTGTCTCTTGGTTTGTCTCCGGTTCTTTGTCTCCCATGTGTCTCCCGAGACGATATTATGTAGATAGTTATGTAGATAGTTAGATAGTTAGAAAGAGTAAGGTATGCGCCTGTGATGGGCATAATTACAATATGTCGTTCCTTAACTGCTAGACTAAAATCAAGTCGTGACTAGAACTCGATAATTCTAACTACTCAGAGGGTACTCATAGGGCTGTTCTGTAAGACAGTCATCCCCATATACCTCTCGCCACTAGTGTATGTAGGCTCACGTTACCGGAAGGCGAGGTAGGTGCGTGTGAAAGACATCAAACGCGCACCCGAGTCCCGAGAGCGCGGAGCACCTGCTTAAATTCCAGGGGCTAGAAGCGAAGCGGTTCGTTCACCGCTCCCCCCTGAGTGCACTGCGCTATGTTCTTTCGGGCGCGAGCTCGACCCCGAGCAAGACCACCGAAACGAGAAGAAGAAAGTCAGTGCTGAGACGTTCGTCAGCCAAGCCCCGAGACAGGAGACCCAAGACCGCTCGAAAGTGGTTACTACCTCTTTATTAAAAAAAAGTCGTCGCGAGGTTTCCTCTCTCCCTCTATTCCGTCTCATCCGTGAACCCTTCGCTCCGGTCACTCCTTCGTGCCCGAGTCGTTCTGCCCTCCACTTCCGCTCAACAAGACTCTCTTAACATGCATTTCTCCAGATCCTCCCTCTCACTTGGCATCAGCTTCATCGCCCTCACAAACCACTTCGTCGCTGGCGTCGTCGTTGCGCCGCCAGTCTCGTGCGCGAAAGGCAGGTAAGCACCAAGTGCAACGACTTACCCTGCCCGTCCTCAACAAACCTGAATCGCTAATCTCAATCTTTCACGCTTCACAAACTTATACCACTTTGGGCCGATACATATTAAACCAGATGGAAGAAGTTGGCCATCACACTCGAATGCTCCGCAAATTCAAAAGAGTGCCGCGACAATATATGGTCAGTCGTTGCTTCGAGAAACTGATGGATCCCACTTGGCGTGGGAAGACTGACTTGCACAATTGCCCGAGCCTTTGCTATTAGCAACCAAAATCACGACTGCGCAATGAATTGCAAGCACACGTGGGGACCCGTAAAGAGCTCACAAGCCGTGACGGCGTGTCTTGATTTGTGGACGTCTCCGAATTGTCAGGATCCAAAGTAAGTCCACAGTCTACCGGCCCAACCCGTAACACGTGTGACATCTGCCCTTCGAGCCATGTGTCAGGAGGCCCCCCTATCTCGAAGAAGGGCTTTGCTGACTCTGGTTTGCATCATCGGATGGGGCCGAGGATAGAATCTGCTACACAGTTGACAAGTGCAAAAAGTTGTACGGTGGTTGCTCGGCGAAAGAGGGATGTGAATTTTAGAAGCGCAAGTCGGGTCTTGTCTTCGTTTCCCCAAGCGGATCGGCCTTTTTCCGAACTTGCGACGAAAGAAATTAGACTCCTCGGCGCCGCAGGGGTTCTCTCGATGAGCGGAGGCTTGGGTGCATCAGGAGTGTGGGATTTTTTCCTGACAGCCACGTGTTGCAATTGATCGTGCTCGTTTAGAGCCATCGAATCCATTTGGAGATACGTTATGGCCACTACAGCGGATCTGAGAATCCTGTGACTGTGAGGCCCGAGCGGCCTCGCACGCACATGACCAAGGACTGAATCTGGCCGAACCCGACTGACCGAATCTACTGTCTACATACATAATTCTCGCGAGTCAAAGAACGGGAGACAAACCAACAGACGAACCATGTGGCGTGACGTCATAACAGTTTCGGTACTGCAACAGCTCTCGGTCCAGCGCGTCCCAGGTAGCTCAAGCGCTGTTTCAGAATGAGTCGGCCAGCCACAGTGCACAGGCCGTTTCGCCTACGTTCGCCGAGGTTCCATTTTGAATCAAAGCAGACCACATGACTCTTTGCTTCCCGAAGCTGATTGAGACAACCTGTTTTGCGTGTCTACCATCACATCGTAGCGTGGTTTCTTCAATCATCCAGTTCCTGCCACTGCCGAAATCTATGTCATCTGCAAACTTTCAGCTCCCGTCTCCTGTACAACAATCTTCACGGAGAGCAGAGGCGCAGCAGAGACGTCGGCAACGTGAGCGAGCTGAGCGCGCCGCCCGTGAGGCTGCTCGCGTTCCTCCTCCGCACAACCCGACTCTCGCTCTAATCGCACAGACGCCGTTACGCCGCCGCCAATCGATCAACACGACGTCGCGCAAAATGGATCGTCAAGATCTGCACAGGCAGCAGGCAGTCTCAATGTCGCACGGCAAGTGCGAAGTGCGACGGGCCCGCAGTCCTTCACCTCCGGGCTTGAGATTCGTTCGTCCACGCTTTGAAGCAGTTCCAGACCTCTCTCGCGACGCGGGTTCAAGTACAGACGCAACTGCGACTTCAGCCACAACTGTCGTCGATCGACGATCCACGGGGCAGCGTCAACGACACCCACGCGCAAGAGAGCGATCGAGCCAGACCGTCCCAACTGCGCTGCTACCGTTGCCAGAAGGGCCTTTTCCCCGGCACGATCTTGGATCAATGACGTTGCAATGTCCGATCTGCTCGTGCTTCTGACTGGCGATGGCCCAAGTTAATACACGTCGATTCGTTCAACCTGCTAGATTGAGTACAGCGGACTAACGGCCTTGCTGACTATCCGTGAAACAGTTGAGAAGATCTTCCGGGAGCGCATTCTTGCATTCAATGAAAACCATGCTATGGCATCATTCGGCACGAGCAAAGGCCATGGCATCATCAGCGGCTCCGGGCCACCATCGTTCTACTCGAGCGGAATGGTATTTCACCGTATCGGCACCCTAGCACCAGCCCCAGCGAACGACCCAGTCTTTGCCCAGATTCTATTCCTGGCTCCGACGGAACGCATTGAAGCCCGACGAAGATTCAATGGACCGCCTGAAGAAGTACAACGTCTGGACTCAGCGTATCAATAGATTGTTCCTCTACTCGACGGCATGCTACGACATCACAACAGGCGCGTCAAACTGTTCTTGACAGCACAAGAGTTCATGGACAGTGATGCGTCTCATACAGCAGCAAAATGGCCACGCGCGCGAACCCGCTTAAGGATTCGCCCGAGATTACGCGCGCTTAACAGCGCTTAACGGTGCATAAGATGTGCATAAGGACGCATACGCGCGCGGCTGAATTGGGCGAACCTCATAATCCGCGCATAGCCAGCGCTGCGATGACTCGCCCTGCTTAAGGATCGCTTAACGCGCGCTTAACGTTTGACCTCGCTTACACTTCGCATACGTAACTGCGAAGCCTGTACTTGCACACGAGCGGGCGGATTGCTTTCTTGACCCCAACAAGTTTCTGTGCTAAAATCCCATCAAAAGGCGCTTCACTTGATTTTATTCAACGAGGCTAAGGAGCATATATTCAGGAAGTAGTTGGTCCATATAACACCGTAATTTCTACAAAAATAACTTTCCAGCAAAATCTATGAGTCCGCCACTGGAGGCCGTCGAGCAGGCCGCAATGTGCCCTGCAATGCTTCATGTAATAGGTTTATGGTGAAATGACGCCCAAGGTGACGAAAAACATGTTGATCCTGGGCGAGATTCACCACAAACTCCCCATTCCATTGATCCATCACATTCCGAAAATCCAGGTCGGGTGCCAATTCCGCATGGCCTAACAACGGCTGAACAAATGCGGGGCGCAATACGTCCTGAACACGGAAGATTTGTTGCACACACTGCCCATCACTTTTCAATCGCTTTTTCAGCACCGGCTGTAGGATTGCCAGATTTTGTTCACTGTTTGGGCACTGCAAAGGCGGGGATTAGGACAGATTCGTAATGGTGTTCGAACTTAGCGACCATGATCACCGCACGGTAGTAGTACTCACCCACTCAAATTCACCTCCAATGCAAAGCTCGTGGCAAGTGCCACCTATGTCCAAGGTGAAAATACCTCTCAAGCGGAAGATCGTGAAAGGGAGGACGAAGTGCCAGGCTCTGTCCTTGAAAGTCGCATGGTTGTGGTATTTGCCGATTGGACCGTAGTTCAAGTTGTGCACAAAGACACAGTCAAAGCGAGTACAGTATCCATCCTGATTGCCGTGCTTGTAACGAAAGGTTGCTCGTATGACGTGTTTGATGATATCTGAGCATACATGAGACAAATCAGTATGCTGAGGAGACCAGTGCAGCGTTCTCCTAGTACCAGCTCACCTGCGTCATCCCTCGTCTGTTCCGGTGTGTTCTGATATATGCGGTTGGAGACTTTGAAGCTGTGATACCACTTTGCTTTCTCATCGTCCAAGGATTCGACCTCTTCACTTGAGTGTCCAAATTCGAGGAGGTAGCATGTTGTCTACAAGGCCAGGTGCCACATACGTCAGTTTGACGCCTGTTGAACACTCAAAGAAGAGAAGTGGACAGTGGACCGCACGAGCTGAAGAAGGCGAGGCTGTTGGAGAGAGACTTGGAGTTCGTTCATCGTGATCATGCATCGATTGTTGCCGGCTGAATGGGATGGCAGATGGGTTCAAAGTCAGCCAAGGGCTAGGCAAGACTTGCAGTTACAGGCCGGAAACTCACAAGGTCGCGCAGAAAGGTGGAACTCATGTGGAACTGGATCAGGTATGGGTAATATGATTCGATCTCCAGTAGATCTCACAAGCTTGTCAAGATCTATCACATTCTCCAAAGATCTGATTTTATCGGCTCGTCTTGAGTAGTTGATGAGTTGCGAAGCGGTGTTGCACTTGTTGCTGGCTCTATACGCGACCTTGACCGAGTCAATATGGGCACGCTTGGGTCGATACAGTAGGTCAGTGTAACGTTCGCTCAAGAATTCTATCAGATCAGAGACTGACCTCCGATGTGTTTGTATCGGAGTGTACAGGAACGCCCCACTTCTTGGTCCATTCCGCGTAGTGCGATACGGAGTGAAGGCGGGGCCAATTGAACCCCAATTTTTCGACCTGTCCGTCGACAATTCGAAATCGATCATACGTGTTTCTCGCAAGCTGAAATCCGAAGGCACGGAAAGTCACGTAAGTTGAAGCATGCAAAAATTCGTTCAGAGGGCATTGACTCACAAACATGTAAGCATCGTACGCAAAATCCATATCGTCTACGTCATCGGCCGTGGCCTCTAGGGACGTGGCGTACATAATTAGCACGGAAAGCAGTGTCATAATTTGGGCGTTTTCGTCGACGAGGGTTCGTGATTCGAAGTCGTCTCCGATGATCTGAACATCTGCTTAGAAGCATGTGAATGAATCAGTCAGCACAAGCATTGCGGTCCGAAGATGTAGTATTTTGGAGGCGCGACTTACCCCACACACCGGCAGGAAAAATCTGCGTGATCCCGGCAGAAGATATCAGGATCGACGCTACTATTAAAAACACATGAAGTTGAAAGAATTCACTCACTTTCATCAAGTCGCGCGTATGTTTACCGGTCCAGTTGGAATGCTGAAACCCGTCCTGGAAGCGACGCAGTTGTGAATGAAGGGGCATCAAACGCATACTGTTGTACACTATTCGACATCTCAGATCGCATGCTTGTTCTTGATTGATTCAATCAAACTTACTTCAGCTCGATTCTGCCAATTAGTTCGTCGAGTTTTTGCTTGTTTCTCCTGGGATGAGCATCAGCGGCGATTTGTGCGCATGTCTCAATGAACAAGTCGTCAATAGTGATGTCTTTCACCATGCCTGATGAGAGAGGACGAGGAGAGAAAGAAAGGATCAATGAAAAGGAGAAGCCGTCTATAGCTAGCAACACTGACCTTTGATCAGCTGGTGGAGAGGATCAGCCACCATGAGCTCATGCCCATTGACCCCTAAATAATCCCAGACGGTCTGAGCCTCAGGAAGGGACTGATTCAGTGAACAGGAGCTGAGGGGGAAATCCTGCAAAATTTACCCTGCCAAGGTGATAGCCTTCTTCTTTGGCCGCCTTTGTCTGCCCTGGCTTGCTGCCCTTCTGACTTCGTAGGCATCGGCACTCGTACGAGGGGCGGCAGGGCCTTCTTGAAGCTTGAGTGGCTCTTGTACACAGCTAGCAGCGCAAACAGAGTGAGCCCATGTAAGTCAACTCTGCAGGCGATCAAACGCTAGCTGTCGTCCACCTACCAAGGAACATAGCCCTGAACAAGGGATGTAAGCCAACACACCTCCAGATAGTCAACAGATACCGGTCCAAAGTACACCCTGATGTATCGATAGTGGCCATCCGCAAATTGGAAGAGGTGTCGGCCTGAAAGAAGGTGTCTGATCGGAGCCCACAATATCCTGTAGGATTCGAGCTATTCTATCAGAGCTCTCCGCTACGTCGACCGAGCCGAGACAGCTTACTCTAGAGCTCGATGGAGCACCCTGCGTTTGTATATACGGAATATCTCGTCATTGCCTTTGTCCGCCCCTTGGATTTGAGTGGGAGGCGGATGCCACAGCATTAGCAACAGCCAGCCCACCGTTGGCAAAATAGAAGCCCCGGGCGATACTCACTTTCCACTTTAGGAAGGAAAGCTATAACGACCAAACCGCCATGGTTTTCACATTTGAGGAATCCGGCGTTGACCCCTAGAGACATATACACAGGATGGGCCGAGGCAGTCCCAGTTCCGATCGACAAGACAGTTGAATCCGAGCTGGTGTCAATGCGAACGGCCACATTGGTCGGGTCGTCGAGAGTGTCCTGCGGGCGGCTACTAGTCAGTTCTCTTGATGGACTTTGCGCCGGGCGATTTCAACATCCATCCAGCGCTTACTTGCATCTCCCACGCTTTGTCTGCGGTATGGGGCGCCCCATATACCTGTTGCTCCTGACCGTTTGATTTGACCTCGAACACCTTCATGGGCCGCAGATGCTGGTGACCGCAGAATACGGGATTGGAGAGAAGATGTTGGAGCACATGATGCGCGTCCCGACATCGGAACGTATGTTCCTGTGAATAGAGGTGTCGAGGTTAATCGGCTCGAACCTGCTCGTGTCCCTGTCCTGGACTGGCAGCGCTTACCAGCTGCAAAAATGGAAGTTCAGCATCACTATTCGACCACCCTAAGTCCTCCGCAGTTACGATGATTTTTTCTTCGCGCCATTCAGTGTGATGAGCTAAGTAATGGAGGAGCACGATTTAGAGTTAGGTGGAAGATTGGAGAGCTCAAAACACTTGTACAAAGCTCACCATAGGGTATTTTTTCGATTGTAGATCTGAGTTGAAGCCTGTTGCTGAAGGCATGGTCCGCCTGCGGAGTGATATCTCGGGACTTAGATGGCGGATATGACCCCGTTCCAGCGTCCACAATTTCGGCCGAACATACCTGAAGAAACGTGTTGTTGAAAGTGACCATCGCATTGAATAGAGACTCAGACATTGAGCGAGTCAACAGTGCATACTGATAATCCTTTTCGTCCTGGAACGGATAAAAGACGTTGTTCGGGTCGAACAAATGGGCATGCGGAACCGTTGGAGGCGGAGTGTGTTCGTCACAAAGTTGTCCGTCGGCTCGGCTAGCCCAGCCTGCGAGCGGAGGTTGTTCTACTCGAAACTTTCTCTTTTGGCGAGCGTCCCACTCGGGCTGGTCATCGAGGGTATGATCATACTCAGAGTCTGATGAACTGTCGCTCGAGGAGTCGTCATCGTAGTGTAATACTCCGTAGTCACTCAAGGCCTGACGCGCGTCTGGCCTTAAGCCTTGTCGGGAAGTAGACCCTCTCTTTTCTTCTGACCAGTTTATTGTTTGGAATACATACTCGTATCCTGTTACTTGCAAGGCCCCACGACTGGGCCTTACACGTAGTCGCTACCGCTCGAGTTGAAGCCATCGACGTCGCAGTTGGGCCAACCGTTTCTGAGGTTCTTCTGTCGTCTGCGGCGTCGGCGAAAGAACTCTTGGCGAGAGCGCTGTTGTCTAAGAACTTGGAGGTGACTTCGTTCAGCAGCCGATGACGTGGGTAGTACGCGGTCGAGTGGTCGGGGCCTTTCGTGAACGTGCAAATGTGCTTCGAGATTGCGCACATGGTGGAATGATCTCTGACAACCAGCAATGTTGCATCGGAATTGACTCATTTGCGAACGAGAGCCTTCATGTTCAAGCGACATCCCGAAGGCCTGTACGACGAGTCTACTGTCAGCGAGAGTGGACTGAAGCTGGAGAAAGGCAAGGGACGCGCGTAAACACAGCCTGAATGCAGGCGTATTTTCTCGAAATGCGCTAAGTTGTCCAAAACTACGCCGCGCAGCTAGCGCGTTGCGGCGCGACGTGGCAGCATAGGGGCCACTGCATATGTTGGCGCACGCTAAACCGCGCCCTAAAAAAACACCGAACAACAAATGCGACGTGTCACGCGCGCTCGTTCTGTTTACCACCTTTTGACTCCCTCCCTCTTCCTCCTCACTCACTCACCGTCCCTTCCTCGCCTCTCGTCTTGTCTCGGTCGTAGCCCTTCCACCCAGTGCCTGTCCAGCGATCTGTTCACATGTCTTCTCGACCTTCTCGAGCGAGTGCCACCGCGTCTGTGCGCCTTGCTACAATGCGGGACCGCGACACGCCGGCGGACCGACGGGAGAGGGCGCAAGCCCAGCAAAAACGAAAGGCTGCGAACACGAAGGCGGCCGACAACAAGCGGCGGCGACTCGACGTCGCTGTCGGTGTGAGCCAAATCAACGCAGCGAAGAAGCAAGACGCTTGGCAACGCCACAAAGCCGCAAAGGAGCAGAAGGAGAAGTACGTGCAAGTGTGATCTCTTAACTCTACTGTATCTTTTCTTGAATGTAGGTGAACTGAGGCCTCGCCCGTCCTTGTTTCCAGTGCACCCCCAGCAGCCCCTGCACACGCGTCCAGGCTTGCGGTGACACGCACCTCTTCTCTTCACACCGTTCATGCAGATACCACACGTCAGCTTTTCCGTGCACAGCAGACTTCTGTTGAGCCATACAGCGACGAAGATAGCGGCGACGAGGACTCCTATATCGATCCTGCTATAAAGGACCTTGTGTTGGGTGGACAAGCCGAGGACCCCTGTGACTTTTCGGACAACGGTCAGGACGAGGCAGACTCGGACGAGGGCGAAGACCTAGTCGGACCCACGGTTGTGGATGGCGCCGATGGGGCCGCACCTGTCGCCATTGTCAACAAGGTAGCGACCAGCATCATGGACGATGATGACGAAAGCGTCATTCCAGGCGTAGTGAGTAGCATTCAAGCAGGTTTCGGTACTTGCGTGCAGGCATTCAATGGGTCGTATCAACATTTGCAGACGCCCCAGCCCAAGGCTCAGGCTCTACAGTCCTCAATCGCCGGACAAGCTTTAAGACGCAATCCACTGCAAGGTAGGGTTGCCAGTCGTACACCAGGCTCGTCTTCGTCGTTTGCGAGATCGTCGCCCCTGGTCAAAGGGAACCTCGATGACAATGCCCCCTACGACGGGGCGCACAACCGCAAGCCAATAGATCAAGAGACGTTGGATTCAAAGCCCAACCGCCGACAAGCATCCGACTTGACTCTAGAGCCGAAGATGGTTGCTGGCGCCTGGTTTCAAACTATTTTCATGCAGAATATTCTCGACGGCCAAGGCCTGTGGCGAACAAAGAGATCGCTTTACGCCCAGTCTCAGCTCGTAGCGGAGGTCTACAACGAAAACGCTGAGAGGCCTATCGAGTGGTCATCGAAGATCGCCGACCTTGTGCGGCATTCTTCCCCGCCTACGGTAATACCTTGCCAGCGCTGACAACACCTGTGTTTCCTTCAAGCAGATCGTTTCGAAGAATCTGGGAGTCTTGAATTTGATCAAAAGGACGGCGCTGAAATACACCTACAAAGCATACAAACTGGACCCGGACAGGCAACGTGAGGCATCGACCGCCAAGGCCGTACTCTATCTCCAACCTACTAAATGGGCGGCCAAAGAGTTACGTTGCGGTGCGGGAACGGTAAGCCTTTCCAAAGCCCCGCTACCAGCTCCTTCGAGTGCGATTCAGCGTTGTGGCCATATGTTTTGGCACCAAGCTGCTTACAACATCTTTCTCCCTCAGGGTGGGGTCGACATGAACGATTGCTCCTTCGAGGCCGAGGATGATTTTCAGAACGACCTTCTATACGAGATCTTTGTTCAGATCGTCGCCGGCATAAGGAAAGAAAAATCTGCTGCTTTCCAATGGCCAAAGGAAGGTCTCGACCCGAACGACAATGATCATCGCGAGCTTGCATTCGCTCTTTTGACTCATGCATATGCCGGCGTAAGTTCCTCAACTGTTCAGCAATGTCCATTTCAAACTACCAATCATATCGTTACATTCTTGCTATGACGGATCAGGTTCGGTATGCCATGCAGGTCCTTACGCCGCCCCCATCGCTCCCCGAATCGTCCGACGCTGGCAGAAATGCGAATGTGGCGAAGCAAACCGTAGCGCTCTGGCACGAGTTTTCGGCCACTCACTATCAGGGTCCCGTCATGGTCATACTGCGTAGGCGCCGTAGAGAAGGCTCTGGGCCTTTTTACTCAGAAGCTATGCAGGTACGAGTCACCAATCGAGTACAGAACAGCGTGGAAGTAGCACTCCTCGAGGAGTATCGAGGGCCCGGGGTTTCTAGGCGGGGAACCAGTGACGAGATGAAGATTACAGCCCAACGGGCTTGCGACTTTGAAGAGTCTCTCTTCACTTGACTGTAGTATATGAGTGTAACATAGGTTTATAATGACAACAGATCAGGGGCTGCGAAGATAAGACTGCCTAAACAGCCGCTTAAAACACGGTCTGTGGTTCGGATAAAGTCGCTTTAGGACCGCTTTACGCCGCATAAGAGGGCTTACGGATCGCTTTGCGTATGCAAACAAAGCGCGCGAGGAGTCTTAAGCGCGCCGCAAGCGCGCCGTAAGCGCGCCGTAAGTGCGCTGTAAGAGTCCTTTATCTAGGGTACACTTAAGCGACACTTAACGCGCGCGCGGCTTAACGAGTGGTTAAGGGCGCTTAAGAGCAGCTCTAGGCCGCTTAACGACTGCTTTACGAGGTTTCGCGCGCTTACGCGCGTTTGGCCATTTTGCTGATGAGTGCGCCAATTCCGCCGTTAGGGGCCCCGCCAGCGTGTCACGGCTTGCCGACACTGGGCTTCACTCCACGACGTTCCGCGGCCTTCCGCGACATTCTATGAGCCCGGTTTAACCTGAGGCGCAGGCTTCTCCATCTTTCTCCCTCCTGCTCTTCACACCTTACCCATCGCACCTCATCCCATCGCTCGCGACATCCGAAGCGGTCGTTGTGGAAGCTCTGCAACGAATACGGGACAAGTTTTCTCAAGAAATGGCTGCCGCATGCAGCATAGCTACGGATTCGAGTAAGTAACTTCATGAACTGTGCTCTTGGTGTGGGATTGTTCAGGAGCTAATGGAAAACTACCAAGCAGCAATTCCCTTCAACAGGTCCTCTTTGAATGTCAACCCTCGAGTTGTTTCTTCACCATCAGCTGGTGATACTGCATGCGTGAGTTATCCCCTTGACATGGCTGTGCAGTCTTAGATATGACGGAAAAACTGATACGAAAAACAGACATGGGACGTCAGTGACAGCAGAAGGATTGACTTCGTACGGTTGAGATTCCGGGTCCTTGGGACACTAAATGTGAGTCTTCACTGCCATTGCTACAGATGGACAACAGCAAGAATACTAATAGTTGTAACGAATCGCGCAAGAAAAACAGGTTCCTTGAATTGCGGCTCACCATCCCGTGGCAGATCCTCAACGGCTCGGTTCGGTGGAGTGACCGTCGTGTTGGCAGGTGTGTGCCAATCTTACAAAAGCAAAACGCAGGGCAGCATGACTAACTGACCGGTTAGACTGTAACATCACAGGGGATTCGAAGCAATACCTTCCCGTTATTCCCAAGTCATCGCCTGCACGAATCGTCGACGCTTGCATCATGAATGCTGACCTCTGGGGGGAAGTTGAGGTGCTGCATCTCTCTGTAAGTAGTAGTCCTTCCTTGACTTTCAGACCCTATACTAACAACGACACGGTGCGAGCGCAGACAAACATGCGTCTTCTGGCCGCTGCAGACCGCATGACCGAAACGGAACGGGCAAACGCACAGGGCTTTGCAGATTGGCTCTTAGGAGTTGGAGATGGCTCGGCGAACAAAACAGAAGACTCTATCGCGCTCCCACGTGAGCTTCTCCTGCCGGCGACTACGAGGAACAGATCCGGGTTAATCAGACACGTTTATCCCGTCCCCGCGCTCGAACTGGACAATATGTCAATAGGCTGAAAAGTCGAATACTTCCGAGATCGAGCAATTCTGGCGCCCAAAAATTCGCAGGTGGATCAGATCAACGACATGGTGCCCGACCTGCTGTCGGGTGACGCTCAAACGTTCTACAGCGCGGATTCGGTCGAAAACGAAGAAGAATCACTGTTCTCGATCGAGTACCTTCAGAGTCTCAACATTGCCGGGATGGCGTTGCACGCTGCAAAATTCAAAGTGGAAACTTGGACCCCGCCGCGGGGCTGTGCAACGGCACAAGACTGTTGTCAACTCGGTTACACACCCGCGTGCTCGAGGCCAAGAGATCATGCTGGACAGCCAGTTTTGTTGCCACGGATCACGCTGAAGACAGGGTCATCAGCTGAGCTTCCGTTCACTCTGCATCGGACGCAGTTTCCGATTCGGCTGGCAATGGCTATGACGTTCAGCGTCGATGTCGATCTTGGGAGGCACCCGTGAAAACGTCCACACCCGAACCGGGTCTCGACGACGGTCTGAGCCCATCATCGGGCTCCCGGAGAACAAAAAAGTAGTTTAATGATAAAATGAAGGCTCTTTACATTTGATCGTCGTCCCGCGGTCCTTTCCCGAGTTGAACCACTAGGGATCCGTTACTGAACAGTACCGCAGCTGTTGCAGCAAAATACATCACATTGCAGCGTCCGCGCGCCACCGAACCTAGTGCACGACTAAATAAGCTTCTCAGCCGCGCGCGCCCGAGCCCTAGTACTTGATATATGAGCTCACAACCAAGAGGGTAGCTTCTTGTAGTTGTTGTGATCAGCGCCGTATACTCAGAATCTCCAGAGATGCCGTGAGAAATCAGTCATCACCGTCGCAAAGTCAGGGGCCTCATCGATCGTCGACGCGTCGAGGCGCGCGAGTTCGCGAATCGACAGTGACGTTGGCCTCCTTCCGCATTCTCGCCACGACAATCAGCCTATTTCAGATACTCAAGCTCCATTCGAAGGAAGATCTCTGTTATCACAGGGTTCCCTCAGCTCACTGCTTGTCGTATCGCCGAGCGTGACATTCTTCGAGGCTACAGGCGAGCGACCGGTCAAGAGCATAACGTCCCAGCACGTTGAAACCGGGATGAACGCAGAACAGATGTAGTTGCTTCATTTTACGATCAATATCTCATGGTTCGTTGCTATATGACAGACCCTTTCCTCCGCTGAGCATGCGATTCCGATCCCTTGCCGTCGATGCGGACGGGAACCATCAACACAGGAGCGAGTCAAGCGCTTGCGCAGAGGCGGCCGTAAGAAGGTGGGGCGATCTCCCTGACACAGGAAAGCCACGTATTTTGTCTTTAATCGGAAGCTGAAAGTCAATCTGAGGACAATGACTATGCACTCGACTCAGCTCCAAACCCTTGTAGTAGTCGGAGGACTGTACCGTCACTTCGGCTTGGTCCAAAAGTGCTTCAATCGAGATTGTCCGGAACGCTGCTCCGCTACCGGAGCGATTACTGTCGTCGCGATGTCGATCAGGACATCTTGTCTCCGCTTCTCTTCAAAAATCCCGAAAACATTGCCTCGTGTAGACCGTTCCTAGTTACATGAACATCGCATCTCCTTCTCATCAGACTGCTCATTTCATCTTTTTTCGAGCTCGTTTGCCCTCGTCTCCTTCTGTCTCTCGTCCAATTCCCCGCGGTTCATCTCGATTCAAAGCAGTGTCCTTGGTCTCCTTCGTCGTCCCATCTTCCTCGACTTTCTCGTACTTCTCCCTCACCGCCCAACTCCAACACGCCATCTCCAACTCCTCCGCGCTCCCCCACCCCTCCTCCTCCAACCTCACCTTGAATACCTCGCAAAACCGTTTATAAGCCTTTTCCGTATATTCGGGTTTCTCAGTCGGGAAAAACGCAGTCCATGCTTCGTCGGAAAGGAATGGATCGGTTCGAGGACGGTAGAGGGAGAGAAGGGCGGAGGAGGTCGCTGGGCCGATGCCGCGTAGGGTGGAGAGTATGGGGACGAGCGGGAGGGACGCGGTCGAGGGTACGAGGAGAGGGGTGAGGACGGAGTGGATGAGCGTAGTGGGGTTGGAGGCTGCGAGCTCGACTAGTCGCGGTCGGAATTTGCCTCGCTGGATGAGATGGGGGGAAAGTTGAGGAGGTGAGGTGGGAGGGAGAAATGGCAGCCGTCAGCTCGAAGATGTCGCAGACGGGTACCGACATTCTGGTCATCTCCAGCTACATATACTCACTGCCAACTTCCATCTCATTAGTTTGGTCAAGTCATCCGTGTCCAATAGCGCCAACTGATGCGCCGAGTTCTTTGTCTTGGTCTTGGGCTTGGTCGCACCGTGGTCAGCATCCCCAGGGGCGCCAATGCCGAGCTTGCGTCTCAGATCGACTCGAAACCAATGATCGAGTTCGACGAGTTCTTTGGACGACTTTGATGCGTTCGCTCGGAGTGTGAGTGAGGTGGGGTAGTACGACAGAGCGGTGCGCAGTTGGGCCAGGGTCGGGGTCGAGCAAGTGGGGGAGCTTGACGACGGGGTGGAGGTGGACGGTGGGGCTTTGCGTTTGGTGGGTGGCATCGGGCCGAGGTAGAAGGTGAACAGGAGTCGAAAGGTGAGCTAACAGGAGAGCAAGGCGCACTCGGAGGTTGCGTCACCGGTGCGGACTGCGATCGTGGGGGTTTGAGGGAGATCGAGTTTGATCGGGGGAGCCAACAAGTGGAGGCGAGTGGGGAAGGTTGCGCTCCTCTTTGGCCTATGTCGTACAGCGCGCGCAGCTCTCTCCCTCTTGCGCTCTCGTCACCCCGTCGCACCACCTTCAACGTCCCAGAGTCTTTTGCACCAACCTTCCCGCGATCAGCAGTGGACTCGTTCCGCTCAAAGTGCCTGCACAGGATGCACTCCCCCTTCTCGATCGATGAGCTCCTTAGTTCGACCGAGTTGGGCACCGATGCCGTCACCGCCACGCTCTTTCATCGTCAGTTGACGCACACAGTACCTTGTTCGAGCTTGATACTGATCAGACCCGAGTGTTGACAGGTGATCGAATCTACCTGGGCACGGACAAGGGCTCGCTGCTCGTCTTTGAGCTCGCACACGCCTCGACCAGCAGTGGTACGTCGTTACGGCCAAGCCATCTTAGCCAGTAGACGCACTCCACCGACTGATCAGGCTACTGTCATCGCCGGCTCGTGCAGCTCCTCCATTGACGAAACTGGCGTTCAAGCAGCCAGCGTTGGCCAAGCGTCCGATCGAGCAGCTCGTCGCGCTTGATGAGATCGATGCGATCGCCTGTCTTGCAGGTGAGACGGCACAACCGAGCTCATTCGGAGATCCTGGAAGCTTGGACTTTCAGCGCTGACGAAGATGCCTTTCCTTTGGTTACACAGGCGGAGACTTGTCGATCCACTCCATGTCCTCCTTAACGCTCCGATCATCGTTCAATCAGCTCACCTGTGCGACGTGCTCCTCGATTGCCCGTACGACCTCTTCCACGTCGGTTTCGACGATCAAACAGAATACGGACCATACCGTCCTCGCTCTTGCATGTCGACGTCGTCTGATACTCCTCTCGTGGAGCGGTTCGGGCGCCAACGCCGTCGTCTCGAACAAGGAGATCGCTCTCCCGCATCAAGTCCGAGGCATGTCCTTCACCGAGGACGAAGGTGAGAGGGGGACGAGCCTCAAATTGGTTTTAGGCTTTTCGACGGGAGAGTATGGGATCACCACCGTCCCCAAGGTCAAGCCTTCAGCCGAATCCGGATCCGAATCGACGGAGAGGAGCAAGATTCGTAAGCCCCCACCAGGGATTGCGGCTGCTCCAAACTCGGCATCCGGGAAGCTCGATCAACCTGTACTTGGTGAACTCTTCACTCCGACCTTGGCCGGCGCTGTGACAAAGGACGCCGCCCCGACTTTGGCCACTGCGGTGTCATCGACGGCGACTGAAGGCGGCAAATCCTCTGCACTGGGGTCGTTCGGACTGGGCGGGCTGTCACTGTTGGCGTTGACCACGAAGAAGATCGACAAGAATGAGGTTGTTCTCGTACCGCGGAAGAGGAGGAAAATGAAGAGCGAGACGAGTGAGGGAAATTCGGAGGAAGAGAACAGGAGGAGAGCCGAGGAGGACTGGCTGTATGGTAAAGAGTGGGGATGGGACGATCAGGACGAAGGAGAGAAAGGGGTCGGAAGCAAAGTGCTCGTCGTTCGAGATAGTGAGTCCCGAGCTGCAATCTCTTTGTCATGGGTAGAGTCTGATCGGTGCCCGTCGCCTCCTTGCAGACCTCGCTCAAGTGCTCGACATTTCCAACGGACAAGTGCCTCGCACCTCACTGGGCAGCATCTCATACCCGTCACCTGTAGAGGAGACGGTCGTCACTCCGCCTTTCGTCATCTCGCTTCTTTCCAACTCGACTCTATCGATTCACACGACCGATACGCTCACATCCGTCCAAACGCTCGACTTGCCCACGCCGTCGAATTCTTCGATCGTATCCAATCCCGGCGCGAGCAAGATCTCGACCTCGGCGAGACTGTTGACGCCTTTTTCGAGTTCATCCCCACCCTTGTTCGTTTTGACGACCTCTTCGGTGGGTGCAGCGACAGCTGGTGCGACCGCACCGATCGTTTCGCAAACACTTTGGATCGTTCGCTCGCAATCCTGGATGGAACAAATCGAAACGCTTGGCGCGCAAGGACTGTGGTCGACCGCAATTCAATTGTTTCGTCTCGCACTCCCCTTTTCTGAACCGGCGTCTCAGCAACTTTCGATGGAGACTGTGAAGCGATTGAAGCTTTTGAGGAGCTGGGAGTTGTTCAATGAGGGACGCTTTGGATTGGCCGTCGATGCGTTCATTAGGTTGGAGGTCTCGGCCGTCAAGGTCGTTGGACTGTATCCGGAACGAATTGCGGGACGATTGGTGAGGAACGATGCTGAGAAGGAGGAGGCTTTCGGAGGTCGCAAGGTCGCGGATGCGCGGGCAATGGAAGAAGCCAAACCCACGGAGGAGGCCGAGACGAAGATGTTGTCTGATGAGGTAGACAGCTCAACACCGTCACCATCGCATCATCACCTTTCACTCGCCGCGCGATTGAGGGAATCTACGATCGGTAGCTCTTCCGCCACTCCTTCGTCACCCAATTCGACGATCCGATCGAGCTCGGTCGACTCGGCCCGACTTGGCACAAATAGTTCGGAAGAGGCACAGCAAAAGGCGTTCAACGTATCGGTCGACGAACTGGTTCGATTCCTCACCGATCGGAGACAGCAAATCAACAAGGCACTCTCCCTCCTCCCACCATCTCGAAGACCGCTATCCTCGCGACTGCGGCCTCAAGCGACAAAGGAGCAACTTGACGACATTCCTGATCGACCGGTCGCGCAGCTTAGTATCGAACATCTTGCCCGATTGGCGCAGGTCGTCGATACCGCGCTCTTTAAAAGTTATCTCGCGACCAAGCCTGTTATGGTAGGGCCGTTGTGTCGGATCGATAATTGGTGCGAGGTCGAAGAGGTCGAAGAGGCGCTGCTGGAGAAGAAGGTGAGATCAGTCTTGGCTTACAGTGTGAACTGTAGGAGGAGGGACGCTGATGCGTGTGACCATGAGCAGAAGTACCGAGAGCTTTTGGACCTCTACAATGGCAAGAGCACGCACCAAAAGGCCGTCAAATTGTTGCGCAGGTGGGTGAGACGTACCTACCTCGTCAAGCTCGAGTCCACGACTGACCGCCGCAGGATGTCGTTCGCACAGAATTGCGGAAGACGAAGACGACCCCGACGAAAAAGTCGAGCCGACGATTCGATACGTTCAAAAATTAGGACCTGGTCATCTGTCGACGATCCTCGAAGCTTCGGAGTGGGTCTTTGCGACCCATCGAGCCAAGGGCCTCGAGATCTTTATTGCCGACTTGGAAGAGGTCGAAGCCTTGCCGCGGCATGAAGTCATGCAGCATTTGGAAGGTGTTGGCGAGGAGGCTTGCATGCGGTATTTGGAACATGTCGTGCACGAGTTGGACGAGAGAGGCGCCGAGTTTCACGAGAAATTGATCGAGGTCTACTTGAGGAGGGTGTTGGGGGGTGGGCAAGGTAACGTGGGAGATGAAGAGGGTTACAAGAAACTACTCGCTTTCCTCGAGGCGTCAGAATCGTACCGTGCGGATCGAATGTTGGGACGATTACCCGTTTCAAATTCGACCTCGGTGGTCGCTGGAACGATTTCGAGCATGACGAAGAAGGACGAAGCGCTCGCGCTCGTTCGCGCACTCTTGTTGGGTCGTCTCGGTCGACACGAAGGCGCATTACAAATTTACGTTTACCAACTCGCCGCTCCTGAACTCGCAGAGGATTATTGTCGTCGCGTCGTCGCTACCGAACAAGACATCTTTCACATCCTGTTACGCATCTACCTACGCCCGAGGAACGATCAAAAAATCATGTTCGAGCCTGCGCTAGAGCTCATCAAAAAGTATGCGCTCTACCTCGACCCCATCGTCGTCTTTGATCTTTTACCACCGTTGATCTCGATAGGGGAACTCAAAATCTTTCTTGAGAAAACGTTACGTCGTTCCGTCCAAGCCAAGAATGAGACACTCGTACTCAAGGGAATCACGAAAAGTCTTTCGGAGAAAGAGGAGAGGGATAAAGTTGACTTGGAAGAGAGGAGGGTCAAGATTACCGAAGGGAGGGTTTGCCCCGTTTGTGGTAAACGATTGGGGAATAGCGTTTTGGCGATCTTTTTGCCGAGGGGTGAGGTGGGTCATTATCAGTGTCGCGAAGCGTTTCAGCAGAGGAGGAAGGACTTGTAGGGTTATTTGGGGTGGTGCAATATTATCAAAAGTGCGTAGTTTAGAGTGTAGGATCTCTCTCTAAAGCTCGGGATTTGGGAAACACTTTCAAAGTGGGAAAACAAGGACATTGCATTACACGCTCTTCTGCAACCCAAAGCACGAATTATCCCCCACCCCCTAACCCCCCCTTTCTCATCAACTCAATAAATCACCCCCGAACTCGAAACAATAACCCCTTCCCTTCCCCGGGCTCGAAATCACTATTCGCGTTCAAAATCGACAGTTCGTTCGTACGATTCGCATTCGCATGATTCGATCCACCCGAAGAACCGAAATCGAAATGGAATAACCTCGAACGCGTTTTGGTTTTCTTCTTTGAACTTTCTTCTTCCAAGGCCGCCGTCGTCGTCGTTGATCCTGTTCCTGATCCTAATCCTGATGGAAGTTGGGATTTAGAAGAAGAAGAGAATAAGGAGCGTGTTGAACGGGTGAAATTTTCGGTACCGTAAAGAAGTGAGGTAGTTTTATTATTATTAGAAGAGGTGGAGGTGGAAGGGATTGGTGGGATGGGTTCGTGAGCAGTTTCATTGAATGAACTTGAACTTGAGGATCGGTTGTGGGGTTCCCTTGCGTTCCATGCGTTAGAGGTTGAGGTTGAAGTTGGTGGAGTTGGGTGAGGGAGGTGAGGGAGGTGAGGGAGTGATTTTTGAGTTGGTCGGTTTGAGTTTGGGTCGATGACGACTACTTCGTCCGTGGAGCGGAGGGACCAGCTTTGGCCTGAGGTTGGGGAGATGAGGGTTGGGTTGGGGTGATTAGTTCCGTTTCCGTTGTAGGAGTGTCGCTGCGTTGTGCTGATTGGGGGTGGTAGGAACTTGGAACGACTACTCGAGGTGTAGGAAGTGATTGAGCGTCGATCGGAGCTGACTACCACGCTGGAAGGTCGATAACCGTTCATGGGTGGTGGACCGACAGGTGCGACGAGGGGTGGGGTGTACGGAACGCCTCCCAACGAATCGATGGAAGACGTCGAAGTGGAACGCGTCTTGGAAAGCGAATTCATCGATGCAGGACAGAAACGACGCGTGTTGGGCTCCTTGGTGAGCTTCGACAAGGGTGGGGGTGGAGCTAGCTCCTCGCTCGTCGGAAGTGAATCCATCGTCGTACCGTAGAAACCGTACATCGGTTTTGGATCCGTGTACCCATTCGATCGAGTTGGCACCTGAGAGTCGGATTGATGACGTGGGAAAAGATCGCCGCGTGCCGGAGCCGGTGGGACCGAAGTGACGTGCTGCTGCTTCTTGTCGTTCCCTCCACCTCCCACGAGTTTCGAGAAAAATCCCTTGAGCCCCTTCTTCTTTTTGAATCCGCTTTCCTTTTCCGATGCTTTTTTACGCCGTAAAAGTTCGCCTTCTTCGTCGCGATGGAGTAGTCCGTCATTGACGTAGGCGCAGGCGTCGTTGCCTACGTTTGGGTGTCGAGCGACGTACGAATCCGACATGGACGGATACCCCGGATCGAGATAAGGATGATGGCCTCCGCCAGCCGGGTGATTTGAGATTGTCGACGAGAGAAAACCACTTCGTCCGTGATGATGTTGGTAATTCGCTAGGCCATGTTGGCCATGTTGGTACCGATCGGCTTCGAGCCCGAGATGCATTTCGACCATCGATCCACTCGGTGCGAAACTGGGCGCGAACGAGAGCACCGACTGCGACGCCGACTGACGAAATTTGGACCAGGTCGATCCGCGTCGGTTCGTGTGAAGCGAGGAGCGGTCGTCTTGTGGGTACAAGAAGGAAGGTGCTCGACCGGGTGAAGAAGGAGGGTGACCAAATTGGGGTGGTGGGGAACCGCCGTCGGTGCCGTCGCGCGGCATCGCACGCGTCGAATTAGGCCGCGACGAGATCGAGCGCAAGTCGGTCGAGCTGCGACCAAACTTGTTCGCAAAAGAGGCGAATCTCGTCGACGGTGAAGTTGTCGTCAAAGTCGATGCTCGATCGCGCAAGTTTGGTGAGGCGGATCCTCCGTTCGTCATCGCGACGCTCGTACTCAGGATCGGGTTCGAAGATCGTCGCAGCGGGTTCGAGAGCCAAGGCTGATCGCCATGGGCGTAGTTGCGAACCGAAGCCGAGGCGGTGGATGGCTGGAGAGTAGGGAGAGATGGTGTGGAGGTGGGCATCGACATGCTAGAGCTGCGATGGTCGTATGCGTTCGTGAGCGGTGCCGAAGAAGAGGTTGGTTCGTTCTGCAGTGACGTGCGCGACTGATTCGGCCCTTGAGCATGAGACATGTGTTCGTCCATGGCGTCGAGGGGCAAGTGTCCCGACCCTCTCCATGGCGACGATGATCGTGGCTGGTGATGGCGGGGAACAAAGGTCGAAGGACCAGCAGCGGCAGGACTCGACAAAGTGACGGCGAGAGCAGAGCCGGCCGAGTTCAAGACGGGGAGCTGATACGAGTCGCCTTCATAGTGTTCGCTTCTACCTTCCTTGTGGAGCTGCTGTTGCTGGGCTTCGCGCTTTTGTCGATGCAGCTCGTTAAAGTGGACCTGGGTCGCGAGGTAGGTCTGCAACGTTCGCCAGCGATGAGCTGAAGCCGGTGGGTTCTGCGAGGCAAAGAGGTGTCAGCGGGGGCCGAATGTACGAGATGGTGGGAAAGTGGACTGACCATGCTCGTCCACAACTTGAGCGCGGCGGTCGTCAACGGGTGACCTCGTCCTATCCGCTTCCTCGTCATCATCGACGATGCTGCTCCTCCGCTAATGGCATGCCCGTACGAACTCGGTCCCGTCGCCGATTCGCGACTACCTCCTCCCGTCCTTCTTACACCGTTGATGGAACCATGCGCGCCAAGACTGCCACTCTCTTCGGAACCTCCTCCTCCGGTCTTGTGGTGATCGGAATTGGTCATGGTTGCGGCGAGTTCGTCGTCCCATCTGAGGGCGTCCTCAAAATCAATGTCCGAGTCGCGATCCCATACGTGAGGCCCGGTGACGTCGACGTCGTCCATGTCCTTGTCGCGCATCATGCACTCGACGCAGACTTCGGGTTGAGGGATCAGGTGCGGAGGCGGGAGGGCGGCGACGGGTCGTGGAGGGTCGATAAAGTCGAGGGGTGGCGAGGTCGAGGCGGAGAAGGGGAGAGGGAGGGCTATGGTGGGGGAGGCGGCGGGGGACGAGGCCGAGGTCGGTGCTGGACCGAGTAGAGGTGCGTTGCGAAGGACCGAACTGCGACCTACGCCGGCCATCGAGCCTGAAGGTTGTTCGGGCGCGGAGGAGGTGGTCGGGGTCGTGATTGGGGGAGGCAGAGCGGATCTCGAACTGGTGAAGGGGTCGGCTTCGGCGGCTTGATCGGTGCGAGGTTGAGGGCAGGTGATGGGCGTCGGCGGCTCGGTGCACAAGGGGGAGGTAAATACTTGAGGTATGGTGCTCAGCGAGAGGTTGCGACCGGACACGGGAGGTCGCGTCGAGGTCGAGGCTGGATCGGCGCTGGTGGTCGTGACGGGCAGCGAGGCCGAACGGACCGCTCCTCCCGGTACGAGTGAGGGTGGGAGAGCAGGTGACGGGGCAGGAGGAGGTTGGCACAGCGGCACAGAAGGGGCATAGCTCGCGCCGGGTGGAAGACTGGCGCTGGCACTCGCACTCGTGCTCGCACCGGCGAACGCCGGATAGGAGCGCGACGGCGACGGCGAGGGCGAGGGCGAGGGCGAGGGCGAGGACGGTGAGGAGGCAGAGGAGGGGAGGTGATACGATGTCGTTTGAGCATGCACGCGTGTTGATGGGGTTGCGAGGTGGTGACGGGTGGGGTTGGAAGGAGGGTTGGTGCGGTCACGCGGTCGAGGAGGAGGAGGAGGAGCCTCAGCAGCACGAGTGCCGGTGCTGTTGTCGGTCGAGCGTGGAGGTGAGCGTGGCCGGGATTTGCCCGTCGGCCGATCGTCGTCGTACACCGAGGTCAAAGTCGCGCGTGTACGGGACGAGGTCGACTCGTAGGTGATCGTTCCCATCGTGGTCAGATGATGGTGCTGTGGCTGCAGTGGGTCAGACGCGTCGTCGTCGTCGTCGGCGGCGGCGGTGCGAGTCGTCCCCGTCACTGAGCTCGTGTGCCGAGGTCGAGGCGGCTGCCTGAGCGTCGACGTCGACGAGTCCATTCCGAGCACGACCAGATTACACCGTCATGCGTCGTACACGCTCAACGCGAGACTGGGTCCGAAGTCGTCCGCGGCGATCAGCACACTGGGCCAGCATTTGCGAGACCCAGAGCAGAGACGGACTCACCAGTTGATCAAAAACACGGGGTGTGGGGGGTAATGTAGCGCGGGAGAACGAGCTTGACCGAGAGGAAAGCAGCGGGCGGCAGTCTGTGAGCACAATCCGCACGCGTGGGGTGTGCGCACGAGCACGCGCCGCCGGTCGCCAGGAGCGATTGGTGAGCCACTGGTCAGCGTATTAGCCCTGGGTCCTTTATAGTTATTCCATTATTACCGCCTGCGCTGGGGCGTACTTGAAGACTGATCCCGCGCTCACTCGCGCCCCCTCGCGCTCGGACCCACTCGGCGCCCCTTGGCACACCCTCAACTTAATTAGCCTCTCTTGGCAGCTCTTATTAGCACTTTGTAACACCCGCGCGGCTCATCCAACACCCACCCACCCGCTCTTCTCTCTCTCTCTCCCTCTCTCCCTCACCCCCGCCGATGATGAGCTCTACCTCGAAGCTGTCGCCACCGACGATCGTGTCGTGCTCAGGCAAGGTCTTGCTCGCCGGAGCCTACCTCGTACTCGCTCGTCACCACCACGGCTTTGTGCTGTCCACCCCGTCGAGGTTCTACACCGTAGTACGCGATCTCGATCTCGTGCGAGAACGAACCGAGCCTTTGACGTTCAAGATCACCGTCGACTCGCCTCAATTCGTCGGAGCGAGATGGGTGTACGACGTCGCGAGCGTTGAGCACGTCGATGGGACGGACCCGTGCACAGTACGACCTGACCCGTAAGTGCACATACCTGGATCAAGCCCCTTTTTATCGGAACGTACACCCCTCAACCGGTTCCCGAGCTCCGACTTGCCATCCATGCAGGAACAACGCATCTTGCAATCCTTTTGTGCATCTCTCGCTCCAGTCGACCCTCTCGCTCGCCTCGGCCCTGTTCCCTTCGCTCGGCAGCTCGCTCGCCCTCTCCGATCTCCACATCGTCATCGTCGGATCCAACGACTTTTACTCCCAGCAGCCTGCAGTGAGTGCGCTACGGCATAAAAGGCGGGGTAATCCAGCGTTGAAAGTGAACGACTTCCTCCAGGACTCGACCGAACGCTCACCGTCTCCGAAACCGTTTGCCCATCTCGGCTGCGCGATCGCCGACGTCCACAAGACCGGCCTAGGCTCCTCCGCCGCCATGACCACCTCCCTCGTCGCTGCCTTACTACTCCACCTCGACTCGAGAGCATCGAACCTCTCTTCCCCTCTTCCTCCTCCGAACGCGCCCAGCACGTTATCCACTTCCCCTTCCTACCCGATCAAATTCCCCCAGAACCTGATCGCCAATTCCCAACTCAGGGTCGATCAGGGTACGTTGGGTTTGATTCATAATCTGGCACAGTACGTGCATTCGCTTGCGCAGGGAAACATTGGAAGTGGTTTCGACGTCTCCGCTGCCGTTTGGGGAAGTCAGGTTTATCGGCGTTTTGAAAACGTTTGTCTGGGTCAGAGTCTCGAGGTGGGAAATATGGTCAGTGGGGAGGGGAGGGTGTGTGCAGGTTTGAGTTGGGAGTACACTGATGAACGTGGATCTTCACTGCTCACAGCTCACGCCGAAAGCGTTGCTCAACCAACTTTCGCCCCTGCTCAATCCCGCATGGACGAATAACCGAACCGCACCGAATGTGGCTCCGTTCGCTCTCCCACCAGGCATGACCTTGTTGTTGGCTGATGTTGACGCGGGATCACATACGCCTTCGATGGTGGGCAAGGTGTTGGCTTGGAAAAAGGCCGAAAAAGAACAAGGTTAGTAGTAGATCGCGAACCGTCTAAAGTGGGGGGTGGGAAACAAACTGTCTTCTGCCGTGTGGGATGCGTGTGCTGACCCCCGAGTCATATTTGTTTCTTCTCGATCTTGTTTCAAAAGCCGATCGCATCTGGTCCGAATTGCATCAGGCTAATAATGACTTTGCTGAGATCCTTGCGAAACTCGGTCGCGGCGCAAAGGAGAATCCTGAATTTTACGACGAGCAGGTTCAGAGGTTCTCCAGGATGTCGAGTAGGGAGGTGAGCAGTTCAGTTGGATTTGGGATGGCGTGTAGGGGGTGGCGTGCTGATTCGGGTGGTTGGGTCGTCTGCGATAGTGGAGCGAGTCCAGTGGGTTCAAGATCGCTTCGCAGCACATCTTGGTACGTTACTTCCTTCGAGATGAGAGCGGGTTCTTTGGTACGTCATTTACTGACAGTATCTGTGTGATTTTTTTTTCGTCTTTGTAGTCGATTCGAACCCTGATGCGCGAAATGGGAGAACGATCGAACGTGCCGATCGAACCGGCCGAACAAACCAAATTGCTCGACGCCGTGTCGGAATTAGCTGGTGTGGTAGGCGCGGGCGTACCAGGTGGTGAGTTGAAAATTGATGGTCGGAGAATCATGGGACAAGGTGTGTTTGATTGCTGATCTTTCAGGGAAACGAGCTTCGCAGCTGGTGGATACGATGCGATTTGGGTTCTTGCACTCTCGCCTCCATCCAATACCACATCACAGCCATTGGAAAAAGTTCAAGATACCTTGATTGGATGGAAGGAAATGTCCGTACGGCCACTATCAAAACAGGCGTGGATTGTCGGGGGAAGTGGGGGTGGGGGAGGGGGAGGAGGAGAGGAGAGGAGTGCGTCGACGGAGATGGTTGGGCTCAAGAGGGAGAGGATGGAGGAGGTTCAAGGGTTGAAGGAGGTCGTTGATGCGGTCGTGGTGTAGATGGGATGCGAGAGCGGTTCTATAGGGTCGGAGCTTGGAGTTGGTAGGAGACTGAAGCCATGCCGCCGTTTGGATGAGTCTTGCGTGAGCATTGTGAAAGGCACGCTGTCCCAGAGCCTCGCTGGTGACCAAAGCTGATAGGTGCAAGTTTGTATGGATTACAACTAGCTTCTGGCGCCAGCTCGATTATCTACGAGAGTGCTGCTTCTGGTGTGAGCTCGATGAGGAGAGAGCTGAAGAAGTAGGCGCGCGCGATCTCTATTTCTAGTTATGGCTGTGGCTCGTCGTCAGGCCTCGCCGTTACACATTGCAGACCTTTTTTGAGATGATGAGACACGTACGAAAAGTACCCCTCGCGTGCGTGAAGCAGTTCTTGCACCTTTTCAAGTGATGAGATCCGGTTCCACAGGCACGTTCCAGGCAGGTTACAGATTCTGGGTCTACCACTGCACGGTGCGTTCCAATGACGTCACGAGGCCTGTGAACGAACGCGCGCCCCCCCCGCCCCCACCTCGCATCCCTCATCCACCTCCCGAGGTGATTCAGCGCCGCACCAGCACGAGGGGCTCACGCACGCCTGACCACCATGAGAGCGAAGAAACGACTCCGTACACTCCGTGGCACCAACAGCATGTTCCTGCAGGGGTGGCCCAACTCGCCCTTGCTCACCGTCACCGCCGTCGTCCTCCTCGAGGACAAAGCTGAGCGCGTCGCACTCGCCACGATCCCGCTCGATTGGCTCGCGCAGTCTGAAGACACGTACGATTGGGACTATGTTCACCATGTCGTTCAAAGAAGGTGTTGGACAACCCAACCCGGCTATCTCGGTGACGATGCCGGAGAGCCTCTCGACACGGACTCGCCACTGCGAGAGGGGGTACTTCACCTTCGTCCCTGCCCAAGGTGAGTCGGCTCACCGCCCACACCCGCCCACACCCGCCTGGATTCAGTTAGCTAACCATACGTCGCTGCCCGACAGAGGATGTCCAGCTTTTTACCTTGACAGTCGGACCCGTTGGAGAGGAGAAGGGACAGTTGCCGAGGTGCTTCATGGCGATAGATGACAATCACAACAACACGCTCTGTGACCCCCCACCCCGCTCGGAAGAGGCGCAAATGGCTAGTAGTGACACGTCCGATGCTTGACTCGTGAACCAGTCTTTGTCGTAGCTCCGACATTTTGCTTTGTTCACAGGCTTTGTTTCGCGACGCGGTTATCGCACGTGACTGCTCAGTCTGTGTCGTGACCGACTGCACCAGGGCCACGTACTGCTGGCCTGTGCACATCGTTCCTCCCAGTCGACACGATGTACGAGTTCTTCTCACCGGAGTCGCCAAGACTCGCCCTGACCTAAGCTATCACCCTACAGATCTGGGACAAGTTGGGCGTCAGCGGTCGCTACGAGCTATCCGCCGGCTTGCTTCTCAACCTGTGCTCCTACACCATGTTCGCCCATTATGCGTGGTCCATTTACCCTTTGGGGGTCAGTATCTACTCTTCTTCATCGCGCAGTAAAGCACTGTCACGGTCTCTGATTTACTCACCGCCCCCAGGACGGAGAATTCGTCGTCCACTGTTTCGACCCCACGATCAAAACCCCCCTCGGCGAGTCGCCCCATGGCCACGTCATCACGCGTGAGCGGTTCAACATCCAAGATGATAGCGAACTCCCCCATGATGACCTGCTGCGTTGGCATTACCGGCAATGTGTGCTGCGACACCTCCGAGGCATCGCAGTGCTCGAGTGAGATCAAGTAAGACTGACACCACCGTGTCTTCCCTTATCTCTCTACGTGTGAACTTTTGATCGTATTCTTACCTTTTTGACATGTCTCGATTTTCTGCTTTGTGATGTAATTACGTCTGTTCCTCTCTATCCAGATGGCCACTTTCCGCATACCAGTGCCAGATCGCGCGCGTCCGAGCACCTTTGACATTTGAGAGGTGGGGGGGGCGGCCTTCACACCACGCCAGCTCTGGCGCTAGTGTTTCATCGGAACTGACTTGCTGCCCCGGTTCTTCATCAAAAGTTCACCAAATCCGTGCCAATTGAGGTTTTTAGCACATCAGTGGTGAACGAATGAACTTGCGCCAAGGAAGGTAAATCGAGGATAACTCTGTCACGCTTGGTAACATCGATTGAGCTCGAAGTGCTCAAAGTCCAACTACGACGCTTGCTGACGAGATGAATGGGATGACGAGCAATGCGCATTGATTGCAGATGAACTTGAGGGAAAGTGTTTACGAAATAATAAAATCACTATAGGAGAGAGACGTCAGAAGGTGGAGGAGAGAAAAAAAATCACACTCGGAGTTTGAGTTTGAGATAGGATCGTCCCCAATCAACGAAGCAAAAACGACCATCGTTGGGTCGAACCAGTACGTTAGCGGCGCTGACATCATTGTGGATGATGCCTAGTTCCCTGAAAGCCGCCTCAACCTCCCTGCACCTCGGGTAGAACAAAAGAAAGAAGAATCAGGAGGTCAGGAATTCGTGTCAGCCTCTTGACTGGCTTGCAACATCGCTGGATTCAGTGCGCCGCCCTATAAGAACTGACCACAATCGGGAGGGCGATCCGTAAAAATCGTGATCGTTCATCATTGCTCCCACATTCTCAAATACCATGGCGTATCCGTTGCCGTTGGTCCTTCGGTACGTGCCATGATATTGCGGTAGATGTTTTCGAAGACGGTCGGGAAGGTGGGGGAAGACGTGCTGGTAGAACAGTGTCTCGCGGATGACCGAGCCGACGTAATTACACGTCACGAGCTTGAGAAAGTACCTCGTGTTCGGAGCAGGGTGGTCATCAAGGGGCACCTCGGCTTTCGCCGATGAGGACAAAGGTCGGTTGACCCGCACCACGTTCGCAAGCCACCCACCGGCAGTACTTCCCGTCGCGATCAGCTCCTCCAGACGAAGATCCGCGGTCGTCTCGAAGCGACCGGACAGTTTCAGGGGGATCCGATCGTCCTCGAGCTCTTCCCGGGGATTTTCGGACAGCCACCGCAAAACAGCATCGGACAAATGGAGGCCCCGGATGAAATCGCTCGCTGGGGAGGGGTTCGACGACAGTCGGGACAGAAGGGGCGAGTCGGAAGGAACCGAAGAGACGATATCAAAGCCGACCTCGACCAGGTCCACGCAGCTCGTGCCCGTGTACGACTGCGCCAGGGCATAAAGTAAATGATCGTTTCGGTGAGCTGGGCTACAGGCGCTAGAACGAAAGCAGCAGGGCAGAGCACGTGACGTACTATCATAGACCAGTGCGCGTTCGACAAGCTGGCCTTGATCAGAAATCCGCGATCTTGAACGATGGTGATCGGTTTCGATAGGTGGCACGAACCAGAGGGCGGCGATATTGTAGGACTCCAAGCTGTCGATGCTGGAGGGGAGGAAAAGATGGGAGGGGGCGTCAATGGGTCGGATGAGAGATTGGATTGCAGCGCCACGGAGACGGGCGGGGTCATGGGTCGATTCGAATCCTTGGCGTGAGCTAGCGGTGGTTGGTCTGCCAGTCGCCCCGAAGAACGAGCACCGGTGTCGTCGCCCGACGTCTTCTGAGCTTTTTGGACCCGAGGGGAGGGATCATCGTCGCGGCTCGAGTCCGGTCTGGGGCGAGCTTGAGGTCGTTTCGGAGGTTGGGGTCGGGCATCGAGCAGCGCATCGACGACAGCTTGGTCGGGTCCGGGGACTTCGACCACAGCCGTGAAAGCCAGGGCGATAAAGGACACGATGAGTGACCGTCGTGGAAGATCGGTGCCAAGTGTTTCGGCAGCTTCTGGGTTCAAGGTAGTCGGAGACGGCTCTACCCATCGGGCCAGCTCTTGTAGAATCAAGCTGTAACTAGCTCTGGTGGAAGGTGCCGGAGAGTAAGCCGTCGCAGCCGAGATTGAGGCCGACGACGCTGAGGTCGACGCTACGGGATCCCTTGCCGTTGCAGGATGCGTCGAACGGTGCTGGACTGTGGGTGAGGGGCGAATGGCCAAACCAAGGCCGCATGATCGCATGCGTCAGTGGGACCCGGAAGGTTTCGACAGGGCCGGTGAGTTCAAAGAAGCGGCGCACCCAGTTCACCGATCTGGAAGAACGGAACCGGGTACAACAAAAAGAAACGACTATCGCTGGAGACGCATTGGATGATGGCCTTCACGAGCATGAAGAATGAGAAATAAGTAAACGTAGAGCCACAATTATCGAGGCCGGATCGAGGAAGCGTATGTCCTAAGTCTGAAAGATGCATGCCTCACCTTGCTCGCCACAGCATCTGCACCCCTCGACTTTTCTTCCTCCAGATCCTGAAGGAGCACTGGGTCCTCGTGATCGAGTATGGGAATATGCGAGAGGGCGCCGTCCTGGCGTACCTTGGCCAGGCTATGATGGACAAGGTCCGTCTTATAGTCGATCGAGATACTTGAAACGATGTCGCCAGCCCCACGTTCAATGAAGACGATAGCATCGCCCTGCGTGCGGAGAGCACTTTCAGGTTGGTCCAACCGAACCGAGTACCTGGGTCTCGTCGCGGAGGTCGATGCGGAAGCGGAAGAAGCTCCGACGGCCTCGATGATCGTGGCATGATGATTGAGCAGCTCCGTCGTTGCAGATTTTAGACCGCCAAAGAAGAGGCCTACGAACGAAATTTGGACGTTTCCTTCGCCCTTCCGAGGCAAGCCGTCGCGATAAGCGTTGCTGAAGGCGGCCAACTTCTCGCGGAACAGGTCGAGCAATGACGGGTGTGACTCGAGTAAATCGAAGAACGAGCTGAGAACCCTGACGCCAGGTGACGCCGGTGTGCCCCATTTCAATCCTCCCAGCCGTGCGACGCAATCGTAGGTGGTCGTCCCAGCATCGAGTTGACCCCGCGAAGCGGTTGAGTGACACGCTTTACCGTGGTCCGGTGGCGGGAGAAACCAGCTGGATGGAGCGCAAGTAGCGAGGAGGTGGGTGAGCGTTGGTGGCCGAGAGTTGGCGTAAACAGTTGGCGTCGCTTCGTTGGAAGAAGCCATACAGAGCGAGACGCTGGAGGTCACGAGGCCCCAAGTGCCAACCAAGTGGACGGCTGGAAGTGAAGAGGGTCCCAGCGGACGCGCTGCATCCCGTTGGGGCCGAGTTTGCGGTCACGTGACTCCTCACCATCTCGAGAAGCCACCTTGACCGATTTCCGGCTTGGGCGGGGGTCGCGAGAGTAGACGTGCCAACCGACGGGCCTGGCGCGCGGTCTCTGGCGTTGACGCGCATCGATTGGGCTATCGATTGGGCTTGGACGCAAGAAGATCAAAGCTATTCTGGGCGAAAGTCTTGACGAGGACTCTACCCCCCGGCCTGTGCAGATCGAAGCCATTGCTGCACTTTTCGAACTCGATCAATTTGGGAACCGGAATCGATATGACGCTGTGTTCGTCACAGCGCCAACAGGTTCAGGCAAAAGTGTCATTTTTGAAGCAATGTATCTCATTTACGGACGCCGGGCCGTCACCATTGTTGTCAGTCCACTGAATACACTGAGCAATCATCAGGTGAGTTTTTCTGCCGACTGGGCTTGCTGGACCGACATCCGTGCTGATTTCCACAGTCACATGCTTCTTTCAGGCTGCCAATTTCAATCGAAAGGGAAAGAAAGCGGTTGTGGTATCTGAGTAGACCTGGAGAGACGGCGAGCTGTACAGGCAGTTGGACGACCCCAATCACAAGATCTCCTTCATTCTGATCGTATGTGTCGGTCGACCTCCTGTTTGAGTGAAGTACACATGTGTTGATTTTTCTTCCTGTTTGCTGCGTGTCAAGTCTCCTGAAATGCATATCAACAATGCAGATTGGGCAAAGTTGATCTCTAACGAGTCCTTTCGAGAGCGTGTCAAGTTGCCCGTCTATGACGAGCACAGGGGGTGGTGTGCATCGAGGCTCGCGAACAAGGGTCCGCATTAGATCAGATCACCGCCAGATCAGATCAGATCAGATCTGAATTTTTCTGATTCTCCCTTGATTGATCTGATCTTGATCTGAGCTGAGCAGATCAATTTGATCTGAGACATGAAATTGCCTAATTTGGCACAGAGAGACTTCTACATCTACATGTTGAAATCCTCATCTTCTTCCTCCACAACCTCATCCTCATCCTCATCATCCTCCAAAGTGATTACCTTGCTAAGCCGCCGCTTTTTGGAGGAGCTCCCCGCTTTTATGACTGGATTGGGTCGCATGATCCCTATAAGAAAGTGTTTCAGCACTTGACACTGCAACGAAGACCCATCAGAGGAGGACCACACCCTGTAGTATTTCTGTGGCGCGGGGCCGACACCCAATGCGGCGGCGATGCCAGATGGCAGATGGCGCGATCCATTCTCTCTCATGATCAGCTGAGGTGCGCCGCAGTTGGCATTTCAAATCACAATGGCCCATCTAGGTACCGCCTATTTTGGATTTTTTTTCCTCGAGGCTTGATTGATCTGAACTTGATCTGACCCCTGTCAGATCTGATCTAATGCGGATCCTTGCTCGCGAAGACTGAGGCCAAGATGAGGGACCAGTCGAGCAAGCCCTAGATATATCTGAGCTTTTATCCCGGTTGTAGATGATGAGTCGGATCGGGGAGTTGGGAGGAGATGCTGGAGTTGACTCGCGGTAAAGACGCTTGATGTGCAGAGTAGGCTCGAAGGTTCATAGCAAAAAACCCCCCTGAAATGGGACCCCGGGATCGGGCCCCCGATTTGAAATTGGTGGAGCGATTTGAAATGCATTTGAAATCGACGCACGGATTTGAAATGCATTTGGGATCGGCGCACGGATTTGAAATGCATTTGGGATCGGCGCACGGATTTGAAATGCATTTGAAATCGGCGCAGCGATTTGAAACACATTTGAAATCGGCGCAGCGATTTGAAACGCATTTCAAATCCGTATCCCAAATGCATTTCAAATCCGTGCGCCGATCCCAAATGCATTTCAAATCCGTGCGTCGATTTCAAATGCATTTCAAATCGCTCCACCAATTTCAAATCGGGGGCCCGATCCCGGGATCATCCCGGGATCGTCCCATTTCAGGTTTTTTTTTTTGCTATGATGCTCCACTACGATCTGGTCCTTTCGAACGGGTCCCTGCTGCAAGCCATATGCACCTAATTCTGGCGTCTTTATCACTAAAAATGAGAGATCTATCACACTATGACCATGCGTTGTGGTCAAGTTCAACTTCTGATCAGGACTTTGATCAGGAGTTGACAGGAGTTGAGAAGTCGCGCAAGGACTCGGGGATCATCTCGATCGCGCAAACTCGGCTCCTTTACTTTTTGCTGGTCGATCGGTTAGTCATCAACCCGAAAATCTCCACGTGGATAGAAGAATCGATGTTGTGGTTTGCGGCGTCAAAGCATACTGTCAGTCAGGATCGTCGGTGAGGGGTGCGGGTCGCACAAGTTCGACTTTGCCTGAAAGACGAGGAACGATTCAGCGTCGAATCACGGCATACACCCGCAAGCAGCTCCCCTACACACACAATTCAGTTGCCACAGCTGGAAAGAGCCTATAGAAGAAGGCTAAGGACGCAATCACAGGGTTGAAGCCAACTCCGAATGGACCACGGCGGGATGCCATCAGCTCGGTCGGCGTGAGCGAGGAGAACAATCGATGCAGTGACTCCGCAGAGATCACTGCAATGTAATCAGCTATCCAGTTTTAATTGCGTTCAGCAGTCAGTAGTCCAGTGCTCCTGCTGGATTCGATACAAGCACATTCCATTCGGGTCCTTCCCGGAAGCACCACATCGGAGGCCGCAGGAAGATCCGGCAGGAAGATTCGAAGGTTTTCAGGCATGCACATACGAGCTCAAAGACCACATGTTATTGCATGTATTGCATCAAAGCGCACATACTGAAATATTCGCACGTCAAAAATGCAGGAAAAGGAGGAAACGTCGCTCGAGCGGTTGGGCAAAGAGTCAAGGTGGTCCTTCGTTCTCAATCTCGAGGCGAGCGGTCAGGGCGCTAGGTCACCCACAAGAGTGTCGGATGGTTGGAGAAGCCACCTCGCACGGGACATCGGCAAATATTGAGTCTTGGGTGGCGGAGACAGCGTCGGCAAAGATGAGAGCCTGCATACTCGTCGACGAGCGACCTGTCGCACCGAGTTGAGTTCTGAGGTCGGGGCCGATGGAGAGGAGTTCAAAGTCGAGCAGAGCAACTCCCGCCAAAAACGTCTGGAACTTCAATTGGAAAGAGTCGACGACCATTCTTCCGGGAGACGGACTGAAAACGGTTGCGAGCAGTTCGGAGTCCAAAGAGTCGAGTTGAGCGCAGTCGGGAAACCAAGGCCTGGTGGAGCGATTCAACCGTCAAACATGAGCGATAGTGCACACACTTGCAACACGAGGTGTGGAGGAAGGAAAGCATTTCAGGTTGAAGGCATGCACTGACCTTGCGGACGTTTGAGCGCTTAGTGACTGCCAAACGACGTCGTCGACACATGCGAGGTGAGTGCATGAACAAGCGAGGCGAGAGGGGATGGAGCACTGTGCGTCGCTGAGCGCTGTCCACGACCGAATGACCAGAGTCTGTACGAACGTGCATGTCGCAGAGGTGGGAAGGGGATCATACATATCCAGGTGGTCAAGCGAATCACCAAGGTCGATTGAGAGTGCGAAGGATCGTCACCGTCCGACGCCGAATTCGAGCGCCGAGTGGTCCGAAGAAGCCCGAGTCCTGGCTGGATGGATCACCGTGCGCAACGTAGGACGGTGTTCGAGTACGATGTGAACTGATGAGGAGGCGTTCCGTGGCAAATCTTGAGAGCTTTGCCAGCGAGTCGATTGGTCGGTGCGATCGACGAGGTAAGAACCCAGCGTGCAAGTCCGGTCAACTTGAACGACAAGGAGACGAGCGGGAATGTGAGATGTTTAGAGCGACAAGTTGAGACGTAGTGGCGTTGGACAGATGACTCAAGAGCTGGATGACGTGCGCGGGAGGTTGAGTGATTCGCGGCGCGGTCGAGACGGGTTAAAGTGCTTGAGCCGATGAAGGGAGTCGTGCAATGGATGTTCCGACAAACCCCGGGCTTGTCGCATCGTTGAGACCCTTCGATTCGATCGAAAAGAGACGTGAGGGATTGCGTTCGTGTGATGGGTTGACGTTGACGACGCGAGGGAACGATGTGGGGGTGGCGAAGGGGATCGTCACAAGTCGACAGTGGTGTTCGGTGTGGAGCAACGAGGATCGAGTGATGTGTGCATCCATTCATGACCTCAGGATAGTCGAGCGTCTTGTCGATGGTGCTGATGCGCAGAGTCTGATCATACAAGTCACTGAGCGGTTCGGTGCGAGGCTCGGATGCCAGCGAGTCGGCCACATGCGATCTGAACTAGTGTGATGAGCAGCAAAGACGATCATGGGGTGAGCGAATGGGGTGAGAGCTGACTACTATCTGAGTGAAGTACTCACCACACTCATCGGTCGGGTTACGAGAGGGCGATCGGGGTGATTGGGCGATGCGGTGACCGAGCACGTGTCCGACCGAGCACGCTCGAGCGATGCATCGACGTGAGCTAGCACGCTGCTGAGAGTGACCGCGCCCTCTCAGGTGGCGGTTTTAGTTATCGTGTTGAAGATGGCAGTGTTGTTGACCATGTTGTGCGATGTCGCGCCGAGCCCGCCTCAGTCGGGTTGAGGTGACACGTTGAGCTGTAGTGAGAGAGATCGAGTTGCATCTTGCAGAAGGAATGGCGCATGTGAACGATGTGAAAGCATGGGACTTCGAGTTGTGGCGTGGTGTGATCAGTGTCAAGTTGGAACGAATGGTGCGAGTGGGTAGTGAGTGGGGAGAGGGAAAGGAGCGTTGGCGCGCGCGAACCCGCAGCCGAGCCACGAGATTCCAATTCGGAAATCGTCGGAGATCGTCGGGCTGGCGGCGCGGCGTGGCGCGGTAGACTTGGTTTGTGAGGCCGTAGGCCTAGTAGGCATGTCGGACCTCGACGTTGCCCCGACACAATCGAGCCCGATGAAGTCGAGCCCCTCAGTGTCGATGACGGCCACGGCGGAAGCGAGGGAGCAACAGCTCTTCGCCCACATGGGCAAGCCTCGACTTTCGAAGGCGATGGACAAGTATTTTCTTGCCACGCCTTCCACCTACGAAGCCAAGATCCTCAAACCGACGAAGAAACTGGGGACGGAGGCTGCGATGAGAGAGATCGCTAACGCGATCAAGGATGTGGTGAGTGCCCCGATGCTATCGCTTGGCTTCGACCGCACGAGTATGACTGACCACTGTGTCCCGATCATTGATGCACCCGGGTGTAGACTGGTGATCGACGTCTGGTCGGATGCGGCAACTCGGGTAGCCACATTAAGCTGGCGCCCGATCGCGGGGAGCAGGAGAAGACGCCCGACGCCGTCATATTGACGCATGCGGCGGTGGCCGCTTCCCCCGATCTTCCGTTCGTTTGGGCGCAGTCAGAGCACCCAAAGTCGACGGAAGGCACGCCTCCGTCGCCTCAACGCGCATACTCGCAAATTGCAGTGGCGATTGAGGTGAAAGAGAGCGACACGAAGAGCGCAGAAGCGCGTAACCAAGTGCTTAGGCGGCTACACATGATCTGCACGACCGCGCTCCGCGCCCACGCGATCGGGGTCACCCTTTGCGGGGACGTACTTCAAGTCTACCTCGTCAACGCGTGTGGGGTGTTCACGACGAGCGCCCGCAGGTGCGGTGAGGACGCGGTGCTGCTCCGGCGCGTGCTGTCACACCTCATCGAACTCGACGACAACGGGCTCGGGATGCTGGCCTCGACGAACGAGGTCGACGATGGTTTCGGCAATTTTGTCGTCTCGGACAAGTTTCTCCCACCCCGCGCCCACGATTTCGAGTCCGAGCTCGGCGATATCTCAGATCTCGAGATCCAGGAGCTCCTCTTCCGACGTCGAAGCTGCACGGGTCGTGCAACCTCCGCTTTCCGCGTTACCGCAAGACACGCGCCTGTCGACCCCACGTCGATCAGCTTGCCTACATCTGCCACCGAGTACGCCATGACAGTCGCATGGGTCGAGCAATCCCGCCTCGACGATGCGATTGCCCTACGTCGCAAGATGCACGCTGCGTCGCGTATCGACACCGAGGGTTTAAGCCTTAGCGCCGGCATCTACCGGGACGGCTTCCGCACGCTTCCAACTTTCCTCGGTGATGATGAAAGCTTTGATGATATCGGGCCCCGGGCACTCGAGGTGGTCTTCCACCGACAGTGTTATCAGCCCCTCAACACGGCGACCACGACCAGGGAACTCGCCCAGGCCGTACTTGGAGTCGTCAAAGGTGAGCACGGGGATCAACTGGGCGGCCTTGCGTTTGCGCTCCCTAGCCGACACGCCCGTTCCCACGACATTGCAGGACACCGAAACCTCTACAGGCTGGGGTATATTCACCGGGATATTTCGTACGGCAACGTCGTCATCGACCGCGACGGTGTCGGCGCCCTCATCGATTATCACCTCGCCGTCCCGCATGATCGACCTTGCACCGAGCTGCACCACAGAATACGATCCGTGCGTCCTCCCCTCTGTATGTTTCTCCGACTGAAGTTTCTGACCAGCACTAACCTTTGGACTATACGACGTCTGACAGGGCACCTGGCCCTACCTCGCCTGCTCGATTCTCGCCCAACCGAACGAGCCGCTCGGTGTCGTCCACGAACGATGGCACGACATCGAATCGCTTTTTTACGTCGTAATGGAATCTTCGTTCCGCGAGCCGTACCAGGGTGACGAGAAAGTTCTCGTGATGACGCCAAAGGGTCAGACTATCTGGGAGGACTGGAACGAACCATCTGCGCGCAGAGTCTATGTCTTCAAAAAAATACTTTGCATGAACACGGAATACGTATCTGTACTCGAAGGCTGTGCACAACGATGGACGAACATCAAGCAACTGGTCGATATCTTGCGACACCGCTGTGGTCTCGATAACCAGTTCACTGATCTCGAGGTGGCGAAGAAAGAAGCCCGACTGGGGGACTTGTGGGGTCCATCCAAGGCGATGTCGCACGAGTCCATCATCTCGGACATTGAGCAGCTGCTTCCCTTGCTCTGAAGTGACCACCTTTGCTTTGAGCTTAAGCATTGTTGATCGTTGTTAGTTCAGATTATTGCAATAGATACCCCAGGTCAATTTCCGTCCGTTCCAGTATACTTCCAGGCTGGAAATAGGACTGCGCCAGAGGTCCTTCATTCGGCTCGACTGCGCAGAGTTTCTGGCCTAAGTCGTAATCTGGGAGGGCCCTTACATCATTCACGTTTCGTTCATAGGAGTGTTGTTTTTGGAAATGTATCAGGTTTATTGTCCTGTCCCATGTATCAAAACGCGTGGCCTTGAACCAACGAAATGAAACCCATAGCCCCGCACCAAAATCCTGTCTTTGATCTCACTGGCCTCTCGAGATTTGCCACACAATACCACCTCATTGCTTCATATCTTACTCGAACTCCATCTTACGGTGCACACGTTGGATCATACAGTCACGACTCGGGCTTCTCCACACCATTCGGCGTTGGACCGTGACGATCTTTCGCACTCTCAATCGATCTCGGCGATTCGCTCGACCAGCTTGATACGTACGATCAGCATCCCACATATGCGAGTTGCACGGTCATACACGCGGCAGCAAGCCTGGTCATTTGGTCGTGGACTGCGCTCAGCGTCGCACGGTGTTCCATCTCCTCTCGCTTCGCTTCTTCTTGCACTCACCTCGCTTGGTGTCGACAAACTCGTTTGGCATTTACTAAGCGAGTACACGTCCGAAAGGTCAGTGCGTGCCTTCAACCTAAGGGCCTTCCTTTCCTCCACACCCTGTGTTGCAAGTATGTGCACTCTTGCTTATGTACGACTTTTCATTCGCTCCACCAGGTCTCAGATTCCGGCCTGTGCTTAGATCGACTCTTTAGACTCTGACTCGCTCCAAACCGTTTCTCGCTTTCATGGATGAATGATCATCGTCTCTTCCAATTGAGGATCCAGACTTCTTCGGCGGGACTTGCTCTGCTCGACTTTGATCTCCTCTCCATCGGCCCGGACCTCAACCCAACTTGGTGCGACCGATCGCTCGTCAATGAGCATGCAGGCTCTCATCTTTGCCGCTGCTGTCTCCGCCACCCAAGACTTGACATTCGCCGATGATCTGTGTGAGGAGGCTTCTCCAACCATCCGAACTCTTCTGGGCCACCCACGCCCTGTCCGCTCTCCTCGAGATTGAGAACGAAGGACCACCTTGACTCTTTGCGAGCAACGTTCCTCCTTCCTTCTTTCCCTACATATCTGACGTACACATATGTCACTATGTGCTCCTTGATGCAATACCATTTGGTCTTTGAGCTCATATGTGCGTATCTGATCTTCTTGACCCATCCTTGCCGGGTTTTCCTGCGGCCTCCGATTTGGTGCTTCCGGGCAGGACCTGAACGGAATGTTCTTGTATTGAATCCAACATGAGAACTGGACTACTGACTGCTGAACGCAATCAAAACTGGATGCCTGAGCACGTTGCAGTGATCTCTGCGGAGTCACTGGATCGATTGTACTCCTCGCCGCTCCGAGTCACGCCGACCGAGCTGATGGCATGCTGCCGTGGTCCATTCGGATTTGGCTTCAACCTTGTAGTTGCATCCCTAGCCTTCTTCTATAGGCTCTTTCGGACTCTAGCACTTGAATTGTGTGTGTAGGAGAGCTGCTTGGGGCCGCATGCCGTGATTCGACACCGAATTGTTTCCAGCTTTCACGCTAAGCCTGGTCGAACCTGTGCGACCCGCATCCCTCACCCGGCCGACGATCCTGACTGAAAGTATGCTTTAGCGCTGCAAAGCACAACATCAATTCTTCCGCCAACGTGGAGATCTTCTAATTTGACAGTGCGTTGCGGAGCGTCGGAGGATCACTATCCGATCGACCAGCAAAAAGTAAGGAGCCGAGTTTGCGCAATCGAGAGGAGCCAACGACTTCGGTAGTTTGGTGGCGTCAAAGCATTCGCTCTGTAACGCCTCAATCAACGCGCAGCAGGCTTCCTGCGAAACCCTGTATTCCAGGCTCCACGCGTAGATGGCCAATTCAGCGAAGGTTGGTGCAGGCACCCTCGACTCGTCACTCGCAGCCCCGCCCTGATCGTGATCGTTCTCTTCGCTCTCTCTGTCGTTCTGTCTGGTGCTGTCATGGCCGTCGTCGTCCTCGCCGCCGTCATCGTCCCCGTCGCCGTCGTCGTCATCGTCCTCGCCGCCGCTGCCGCCGCCGTCCTCCTCATCACCAGCATCATCGTTGTCCTCGTCGCCCTTTTGATGCTCCTCATCATCGCCGTCGTCATCGACGTCCATCTTGGCGTCATCGTCGCTGGACGCGGACTATTGAAGCTGCCAAAAGTCACCTGCTCGTCAGCGAGGGCAGGGGGGACTGTGATGATTTCGCATCGATAACCTTGCCTCCTCAACCTCCATTACTTGCATGCGGTTCTGCCAGTCTCTTCGTGCCACCTCAATCGCCTCCTCCACCGTCATGCATTTACCGACACAGGACTTTGAGGTTGATCGCCCCACATTGGGGTGGGGCAAGGTCGACTGATTGGCTGGACTGGGTGCGAGGGTGGTCGAGGTTTGATCACTTCCAACTGAGGTCGGTTCTTTGGCACTCGACTGGACTATGGACGCGGGAGGAGGAGGTGACCTGGCCTCTGTGGGGAAGCGGGGTGACGACAGCCCGTGAACGTCCTATTTCCGAGCCGTCGAATGCAGGCGCTGGAGACGACAAGAGGTGGGGTAACACCATCGTGTAAGTGCTCGAGCATGTTGCAGCGCCAGGAGATATGTAAGACTCGAACTGACTGGTCCTAATGTTTAATGCTCGCTGGTAGGTAACTGTCGTTGAGGTCGCACAAGGGAGCGTCGGGACGTCGGACAAAGCGCGGTCGGCCGTCCGCGGCCGATCCGGCCGATCGCGCGCTGCAGTGGACGCCGGTGCGACTAAGTTCAAATCTCAGATCTCAGTCGCGTTTTCGCCTTTCGCTCCTTGGCTTGCTACAACCCTGGTCGGCCCTTCGTTGTGTCACCCGTTGTCCAGGCTCGGGGTGGGGTAGCGCGCATTAACCAAGCTCGTTTCATTGCTCCCGATCGCTGCCCACATCACACTGAAGAGCAGATTGCAGGCCTGGTGGTGCGATGCTCCACCGCATCCGCATGGGGCCTTGTACCGTTTCAGTAGTATATTGGCACAAGCTTTGAGTAATAATAACATAATGGTCCACTCTACCTTGCGCAATCGGCCCTCTCACACGAGTTCTATGCCCCTATTAATCGTTGGGCATGGATCGATCCCGCGAGGATTTGAAACGCATTTGGGATCGATTCGAGATGCATTTGGGATCGCGCCGCCGATTTCAAATCGGGGGCCCGATCCCGGGATGATCCCGGGATCGTCCCGCTTTTACAGACCACATGAGCTACGGTTAAATAGTGGTTACTACCCACCATAAGCGAGCGAATGAGGTCCACAATTTCACAAGTTTCTACCCAGTTTAGAACACCATTCTCACTTCGCCTTCCCCTGTTATTTTTGGTTTGCCTTCTAATAACCTCCAATGCCATTTTCTTCAGCGGTCTCCGTGATCCCGCTATTAGCGTCCTCATCCACATCGCGCCTTTCGTGCTGCTCCTCCCTCCCTCGCTTCTGACCTCCGTTCTTCGTGACCTGGGCATTGTGGTTCAGCGCTTCCTCGTCATTTGAATTCGAGTTGTCGATGTGGTGCTTTTGAATGTCCTCGGGTGCTCTCGGTCTCGCGGCCGGCTTGCGTCGCGGGCCCAAGGAACAGCGTCTCGCGGATGACCGAGCCGACGTAATCACACGTCACGAGCTACTGCCCGCGGGTGGCTTGCGAAGGTGGTGCGGGTCAACCGACCGTTGTCCTCATTGGCCTTGAGAAAGTACCTCGTGTTCGGAGCAGGGTGGTCAACAAGAGGTACTTCGGCTTTGGCCGATGAGGACAAAGGTCGGTTGACTCGCACCACGTTCGCAAGATACCCGTCGGCAGTAGCTCGTGACGTGTGATTACGTTGGCCCGGTCATCTGCGAGATGCTGTTCTACCAGCACGTCTTCCGGCACGTACCGAAGGACTAATGGCAATGGGTACGCCATGGTGCTTGAGAATATGGGGACCTACATGAATTCCTTGACTTTTGTGAAAGGTCTGGCCAATGGCAGTAAGTCTTCGGGTCGCGGCTACTAGTAGTTGTCGACGACAAGATCTTTTCCTGATTAACTCAAGCTCAGCGTGATGCTGACGCACCTGTTCTTCCACTTCTTACTCGATGCGCAGGGAGATCGAGAAGGCTTTCGTTGAGCTTGGTATTGTTCACAACGATATCCGCGACGGGAACGTATTGGTTCGACCCGACGACGGGGGCTTTTGCTTCATCGATTGGGGACGATCTTATCTCAAACTTCGAGTGTGAACCTCTCTCTTTCTCTCTTTCCCTCTCTCCCGGTCTCGTCTCTTCTCTTCTCTCCTCTCTACTCTATTTTCTCTCTCTCGGCAATGCCCGTAATCTCTTCACTCCCGCTCTCCCCCTCTCTCGGCAATGCTCATAATATCTTCACTCCCTTTCTCCTCGGCTCTCTCTCCTTTATTGTTGCTTTATATTACCTCTCTCAGTTTTGTCTGCCATTTGCAACGCTCATTATCTCGTTCATCTCCAGCTTCGTAGCTGGACTTCGGCACCCAGAGCCGAACGGGCGACAGCTTCTGTCGGTTCGGCGAGGACCATAGCAAGCTTCTGACCTCCACTTATCAGTCATGGGCCAACTTCTGAGAATTTTCTTCCAAGTCCGAGATCAAAGTTTTATTCTCATCAATTTTCTGACCTATAGAATTCAGGCTGCTAATAGCGAATTGCTTCTTGTCGAAGGCCTTGGAAGCGCAAGCACCTGATGAGTTTGTCTTTTGAAAACGAAACAACTGCACAATCATACAGCTTCTACGCACAGAGTCAACTCTTCATTCGTCAAGACGACTACTCACTTCAAGTTTATAACCCATGCACTAAGGTTACTCACAGCGCAGAGCACGGGCACAGTTTGGCATTTCATTCTTCAGAGAGATATTTAACACGTTCTCATTCTCGCCATCAGGCTGCTTCAGCAAAGGCCTCTCAGGCGTGTCTGGATGATCTCGTACGACATCACATCGGTATCCCAGAACTCACAAAGTTTGGCCTCAAACGCTTCTGTTGTGTCCATATCAATGCAAGCCGTGGCAATCGAACAGTTGTCCTTTAGGATCGTCAGAAGGTCCTCAACACTATGCCAACGGGACGCGCATGCATTCAGGAGCTTCTTGAAACCGAATCCCATACTCAGACAGCGTTTGTGGGCTTCGGGATACTCGCCATTCCACGCCTTCCAGATTTGCACGGCTTTCGACTTTTCGAAAAAGGGCGCGTTGGCAGGCCCACATAGAAAAGCCGTGCCGGACGCCACATAGAAAAAGGACTCGATGTCGTGCCAGCGCTCGTGCACCACACTCTCGGTTTCGGGGATGAGCAGGAGTTAGGAGAGATACGGCAGCGTGCCCTGTCATTGATCATGGTACAGGGGAAGGGTGAGAAGGAATTAGTGAGACCAAGAACGTGTCGAGGGCTAGCACGGGCGCGAGAACGTACCGAACGGCTGAGGCGACACTCTTCTTCAGCCGTTCGAGCCTTCTTCACCGCCAGATTGTAGTCGATCAGGATCCCATCGCCGTGTCGGTTGACCATTACGTTGCCATACGACACGTCCCGGTGGATGAAGCCGTAGTTCCAGAGCTGACGATGACCTGTCACGCACGGCGAAGGGTCGTCAGTGTAGGTACACCCCTGAGCGCACTGTCCCGCTCCGCTCTGAGCACTCACCCTCAATCGCACCTTCGAGAGCGCGCGCGAGCTCCTTAGTATTGTCGAGCGTGGCGAGTGGGTTGTAGCACTCTTCGTAAACGACGACTTCCTTGGCCCGCGGGGTGATACCGTCGAGGGATTCGTCGACGGGTAGGAACATGGGGAGGGTCCTGTACTCGGCGCGAAAGACGCCGACGAGCGGAGCAAGCCCTCGAGGTCTCTTTTCTTGGATCAAGTTGCGGATCTCGGCCAAGTCCGAGTTGCGCGACTCCTCGACCCAGGTGATTGTCATCGCGCGGGTCCTGACGTTGGCGCCCTCACCAACGGTGATCTCGTATGTCGACGTCGCGCGACCGCAATCTCTGCGTCGACGGACGAGAAGCTTCTCGATCTTGACGTTGGACATCGTCGTTGCCCCCCAGCTGAAATCTGAGGCGGCCGGCGGAAAGAAGTCCGGGCAGAGCGTGAACGGGCCGTGGCGGTCGTCGAGCGAGGTCGTGGTGGCGAGAACGCCGTTATGCCGATCACTGTGTTTAATCAGACGGTACAAAAAGGTCGACAACTCTCCGTTGTTTTCGGTGACTGTCTTGAAGTTGGTGAAGAACACGCCGCAAGCAGTCATAACGTAGACTTTGAGACGGTCGCCGCGCAGGGTGAACCCGATCGCATATTCTCGAATCGGCGTCGCGAGGAGTGCTGACAACCGTCTGAACAACTGGCCCTCGGCTCTGGTGTTGCCCGCTTTGGTCTCGCCGACGGCGGCCACGTGCGTGAAGGAGCGTTTGGCCCGGTTCAGGTCCACCTTGGCCTCGGCCTTGTTCTCATCGTCGTCCTCGTCGTCCTCGGCGTACTCGTCGTACCCGTCGTCCTCGTCGTCCTCGGCGTCCTCGGCGTCCTTGGCCTCAGCCTCATCGTTCTGATGCTGGTTCTTGCCGTTTTCGTTCGCGTTGAAGTTCACATTGGTGTCGGGATCCGCATCGGCGTCGGGTTTCTTGGCTTGCGGATCGGCGTGGCTGGGAAGGGCCCATACATTCGGGAGGGTTGGGTCGTGCGCGACCGCAGCGCGAGTCAAGAGCACGACGTCGGCCGTCGTCTCGGTCGTTTCCTTGCGGTAAGGGGAAACGCTGATGTACTGGGGCGAGTTCTTGCAGGCGACCAGTCGCCGGTCGCCGGTCTAGAGTCCCCGTGAGAAACGACATTGGGAAGGCGAGTCAGCTCTCGAAGGAATACACTGCGCACACCCACCCTGCCAAGCGATCGAGTAGCCCAGGCGTCGACTGACCTTGTTGATGACACCTGCTATGATCTCGCTCAGCGCTTTTTCGGTGCCAATCTCGTGCTCCTTGGGCCAGATTATGTTTGCGAGCTCCTCAGGGGTCGGCGGGCTGAAGAAGTAGGCCTCGAGGGCCGGACTGTAATTGAGCTCCATCTGGACGGCTTTGAAGATCCTTTCGGCTCTGGCTGCTGCTCGCTCTCCCGTAGCCGCCTCCCGGTGCGCTCGTACCAGGGTCGAATGGCTCGACGAGTGCGATATCGAGGTAGAGGGCCCGACGCCGAGTTTGCGGTCGCGTTCCTGGGCGCGCTTGCGGTCTCTTGCGGTCGCTGTCTTGGCCAGCAGCAGAGCGCGTCCCTCACGGCAGCAAGGTCGTCGTGTTAGACGTCGAAGGCAGCTGGGGGGCGGCGGATGTTGAAGCTGCGTCAAGACTACTTGCGCTGAAGCTAGATGCCGCGATCGGGTTCGTTGCCACTGAGGACGCCGACGAGGCGGAGGTCGAGGTTAAAGACGAGGCGGAGGCGGAGGCAAGAGCCTGAGCGTGCGAAGATGAAATTCGCGTCAGTCGGGTTAGGTGAGGTTAGGTGAGGTTAGGTGCCTTCACTGCAGGCACGCTCGATCTAGCTGGCAAGGGTCCGCATTAGATCAGATCACCGCCAGATCAGATCAGATCAGATCTGAATTTTTCTGATTCTCCCTTGATTGATCTGATCTTGATCTGAGCTGAGCAGATCAATTTGATCTGAGACATGAAATTGCCTAATTTGGCACAGAGAGACTTCTACATCTACATGTTGAAATCCTTATCTTCTTCCTCCACAACCTCATCCTCATCCTCATCATCCTCCAAAGTGATCACCTTGCTAAGCCGCCGCTTTGTGGAGGAGCTCCCCGCTTTTATGACTGGATTGGGTCGCATGATCCCTATAAGAAAGTGTTTCAGCACTTGACACTGCAACGAAGACCCATCAGAGGAGGACCACACCCTGTAGTATTTCTGTGGCGCGGGGCCGACACCCAATGCGGCGGCGATGCCAGATGGCAGATGGCGCGATCCATTCTCTCTCATGATCAGCTGAGGTGCGCCGCAGTTGGCATTTCAAATCACAATGGCCCATCTAGGTACCGCCTATTTTGGATTTTTTTTCTCGAGGCTTGATTGATCTGAACTTGATCTGACCCCTGTCAGATCAGATCAGATCAGATCTGATTTAATGCGGATCCTTGACCACAGCTCGTACCGGTTCGGGAGAATCGTGCTTCTGAAATGAGGTTGAGGCTGGAAGGAGACTCAATAAGGAGAGAGAAATACACTAGACACTAGTTGTTGTGGCCTCGACGACTTTTGTCGCGCGCGCGGCTCACCGCTCCTTTGCCTCTCGCCCCTCACAGGCCTCACCGCACTACTCGCACCACTCGAGGTGACTCGTCTTTTCCTCCCACTGCCCGACGAGACGACGACGCGAGACCTTGCCGCCATGTTGGAACGTCACTTGCCCGGTACATGCGGCTCGACCTTACTCGCCCGGGCACTCGACGTGTCACCCCGAGCTGGCTGAGGCAAGCGACGAAAGATATGCCGTGTCAGCGCGCACGGACGACCCGGAAAAAGAGCTCTCCCTCGAATGGAGAGCTTCGCTCGCACGCCCTACATTCGAGTTGCAAATCACCCTTCCTCGATACCTCTCACGACCAGTCTCAAGCACGATTGCGTCGATGTCGAGATCGGAGACCCGCATTGCCTCAAGCACTATCACCCCGTCCCGTCTCGACCGCGCCGCGAATTAACTGAACCGCGCGCGCTCGTGATCGAGCTCGTCGAGTCATCCGTCCAAACTTATAGACTGTCTACGTTTCATCTCATGGCACCTCAGTAGCCCACCTTCCAGCTCGCCCCCTTGCTGTTGAAGTTATCGGACTTGCGCGCTGGCTTTCAACGTCGTCGATCGCACCATCCAGTCGACTTTCCGGCAAAACTCTCGGGATTTGCCACGGAACACCTCCTCATCGCTTCACATCTTACTCGATCACCATCCTACTTTGCGCACGTCGAAATATAAAGTAACGCCTCGGGCTTCTTGGGACCACTCGGCGCTCGACTTTGGCCTCGGACCGTAACGATCCTTCGCACTCTCAATCGACCTCGGCGATTCGCTCGACCAGCTTGATATGGGCGATCGTTATCCCACCACGGCGACTTGCACGTTCGTACACGCTTCAGCAACCCTGGACATGCGGTCAAGGACTGCGCTCAGCGATGCACCGTGTTCGATTTCCTCTCGTTTCGCTTCTTCATGCATTCACCTCCTCGCATGGTGTCGACGAACTGATTGGGCATTTCCTGGGCGAGCAAAACGTCCGAAAGCTCAGTGCGTACTTTCAACCTGAAATCCTTCCCTTCCTTCACACCTCGTGTTGCAAGTGTGTGCACTCTTGCTCATGTTTGACCTTTGATTTGCTCTACCAGGTCTCAGATTTCTGCCTGCGCTCAACTCGACTCGCTCGAAACCGTTTCTAGCTCTCACGGATGAATGAGCGTCCACTGTTTCCAATTGGGGATCGACACTTATCTGGCGAAACTTGCTTTGCTCGACCTCGATCTCCTCTCCGTGATCCCTGACCTCAGAACTCAACTCGGTGCGACAGATCGTTCGTCGAAGAGCGTGCAAATCTTTGCCGCTGCTGCCTCCGCCACCCGAGACTCAACTTTCGCCCACCCCGAACACCGCTGTCGACCTGTGACGATTTCCTCCGCCACCCCCACATCGCTCACTCGCGTCGTCAACGTCGACCGATTGCTCGAGTGCAATCACTCGCTGTCACATCCCTTTCTTGATCGAATCGACGGGTCTCATCGACGCGGCAAGCTCGGGGTTTGTCGGAACATCTGTTGCTCGACTCGGCGAACATTTGACCGATGCCCATCCGCACCCATCATCGACCTGCGATCCGATCGACCGATCGACCGACCGAACTGACAGACCTCTCCAGCTCGGTCTTGTCCCCGTCCGTGCTTATCCCATCATCATCACGTGCGAACGAATAATCCGCTTGCACCTCGCGATGGCCGCCTCGACCGTCAACCTTCCACCGCACTCGTGCTCGATCGCCATGGACTTACTGTCATCAACTGACCTACTCACCATGAGCGCCAACCCCACGATCGCCCCATTCTTGACTCATCTGGCAAGTTCACCTATCGCCACGCTTGACCTCACCTCGTCTTGATCTGTGTCGCCGCACCCAGCTCGACACTGCCCCGTGATCTTCGCATCCACACCGGCGGATCAGCTCGATCAATCAGGTCCCCAGTCTGGTATGCTCTCCTCTCCAATCCGGGCCATCCTCTCAAGTCCCGTCAATACTGAAACTACTTCAAACGCTCATTTGTCTTCCACAGCATTGCCCGACATCCTTGGCGCGCTAGATCCGACTCGATCCTCAGCTTCGCACCGACTTGCTCACACATCGCCCACACCCATGCCACAAGCTTGTGATTCAATCCTACGATCGCCAACACGACTTCTTTCGACCCGAGTTCTGTCATTTCATTGGGATCAGCTTGACTCTTCTGCGCTCTTCTCGGTGGGCTCGGCACTTGAGCCACTTCATCGAGCAGCGTCGTCTCGACTCGGACCGTTCGACACTCCGACGATCGATGATCAGCTGGACCCGTCCATCTCCCAGGCGACTTGCTTCGGCCATACTTGATGGACAATCAAGCACCAACTGACTTGTGTCCGCCTCGATGTGCCCACCTTGCCCGAATCGCCACTCCAACTCGTTTGGTCAACTCGAGCTTCAACTCGACGATACTTCTAACATCGACGGCCCTACCTCTCTGACACCGTGTTTGAACGACCCGATACGCCAGTCGATACATTTTAATTCGGCCGATTCGACTCCGACCGCGTGGCGCTAACCGCTGACATGATCGATATGAAGATTGTGATGGTGCTGTCCGTGGACGGTGTTGGAACATGATGAAGGAGGGCATGGGTACATGGAAGAGACGGTTTGTGATGTAATGCACGTGAACCCCAACATGGATTGTCACATCATCGTGTGAACCCCAACGCACATTGTCGTATGATCATGTGAACCCCAACTTTCATCATCGCTGACCGTCACCCTCTCCGGGTGAGCGCTCGAATACGTGATCGCGTGGGCGGTCCTTTGCTCCGCCAGCCCGAATACCGCTCCGATGATGTATGTGTGATGTGTCGTGATAAATCGCATTTGACCGTTTCGGAGATCGCGAGCGCTCTTGGCCGAAGGCTGCGGGGGCCGTCGCCCTCTCAAATACGAAATGGCGCTCGTCCGACCATCTTTGCAAGGATCGCGCTGGACAGCGCGCGCAGAACTGGCGGGCAGCTGGCGGGGGAATTTGGTATTTGGTAGTTGAAAAGTGCCCATATAAATAGGTCGAAACACACTACTGAAGCTTTGGTGCCTGTCTGGTCTATGGAGGGTTGCTTTCGTTATAGCCCCGCCGCAGTCCCACCGAAACTCGCCCCACTCCTTTCGTTGATCGTATCGGGTTCGGCAGGATGATGTCGATTGGTCTGAGCATACGGGACCTAGGAGTTTGATCACAACACACAGTACGATGTCTAGTATTACTTTCAGATTCGTCCATAGAAATGCAAAACAGGAACGGGGATTTCGAGCACGGTTCTACTCGCAAAGGGCACTGAAAGCCGCCTGAACGTGTTCATACGACATCTGATCGGAGTTCCAACGTGACGCAAGTTCTTGCTCCGTCTCGATGTATCTCAGCCTCGATAAAGACCAATTCAGTGAGCAATTTTGCTGCAGGACACTCAGAACCTTCTCCACGCCAGACCAACGAGATGCGCATGCGTCCAGGAGCTCCTCGAAGCCGACGTCCAGAAGCAGCCGGTCTTTCCTGGCTGCTGCATCGTCGAGATCCCCGGCATTCCACACGTTCCAGATACGCGCGGCTTTCGGCTTTTCGAAAAAGGGCGCGTCGGCAAATTCAGACTGAAAAGCCGTGCGGCACGCCACATAGAAAAACGACTCCATATCATGCCAGCGCTCGTGCACCACACCCTCGGTTGCGGGGCTGAGCAAGAGTCGGGAGATATAGGGTAGCGTGCCCTGTGGTTGATCATGGTACAGGGGAAGGGTGGGAAGGAGTTGGGTGAGACCAAGAACGTGTCGAGGGCTAGCACGGACGCGAGAACGTACCGAGCGCCTGAGGCGACACTCTTCTTCTGCCGTTCGAGCCTTCTTCACCGCCAGATTGTAGTCAATCAATATCCCTTTGCCGTTTTGGTCCACCATTACGTTGCCATACGACACGTCCCGGTGGATGAAGCCGTAGTTCCAAAGCTGGCGATGCCCTGTCACGCAAGGCAAAGGGTCGTCAGTGTTGGCACACCCTTCAGCGCGCTGTCCCGCTCTGCGCTGAGCACTCACCCTCAATCGCACCCTCGAGAGCGCGCGCGAGCTGCTTGGCGTTTTCGAGCGTGGCGAGTGGGTTGTAGCACTCTTCGTGAACGACGACCTCCCTGGCCCGCGGGGTGACATCTTTCAGGAATTCGTCGCCGGGTAGGAAGATGGGGAGGGTCCTGTATTCGGTGCGAAAGACGCCGACCAGCGGAGCGAGCCCTTGGGGTCTCTTTTCTTGGATCACGTTGCGGATCTCGACCAAGTCCGAGTTGCGCGACTCCTCGACCCAAATGATCGTCATTGCGCAGGTCCTGCTGTTGGCGCCCTCACCAAGGTTGATCTCGTATGTCGACGTCGCGCGGCCGCACTCTCTTTGTCGACGGAACAAAAGCTTCTGAATCTTGAAGTTGGACATCATCCTTGCCCCCCAGCTGAACTCTGAGGCCGCCGGTGGGAAGAAGTCGGGGCAGTACGTGAACGGGCCGCAGCGGTCGTCGAGCGAGGTTGTGGTGGCAAGAATGCCGTTAAGCCGATCGCTGTGTTGGACGAGACGGTACAAGAACGTCGACAGCTCTCCATTCTCTTCGGTGACCGTTCTGGAGTTGGTGACGAACACCCCGCAAGCAGCCATGACGTAAACTTTTAGACGGTCGCCACGCAGGGTGAACCCGATCGCATGTTCCCGAATCGGCGTCGCGAGGAGTGCCGACAACCGTCGGAACAACTGGCCCTCGGCGTTGGAGTTGCCGGCTTTGGTCTCGCCGACGGCGGCCACTTGCGTAAAGGAGCGTTTGGCCTGGTTCAGGCCCACCTTGTCCTTGACCTTGGCCTTGTTCGTGCTGTCTTCTTCTGCGTTGTTGTCCTCGTCGTGATGCTGGCCCTTGCCGTTTTCGTTCGCGTCGGAGTTCACGTTGGTGTCGGGGCCCGCATCGGCGTCAAGTTCCTTGGCTTGCGGATCGGCGTGACTGGGAAGGGCCCATACATCCGGGAGGGTTGGATCGTGCGCGACCGCAGCGTGGGTCAAGAGCACAACATCGGCCGTCTTCTCGGTCGTCTCCACGCGGTCAGGTGCGACGCCGATGTATTGTGGCGAGTTCCGGCAGGCGACCAATCGCCGGTCTCCAGTCTAGAGGTCCAACAGTAAGACACACGGCAATGGGAAGGCGAGTCAGCTCTCGAAGGAATACACACCATCGAGTAGCCCAGGCGTCGACTGACCGTGTTGATGACACCTGCTATGACCTCGCCCAGCGCTTCTTCGGTGCCAATCTTGAACTCCTTGGACCAGATCTTCTTAGCGAGCTCCTCAGCGGTCGGATGGCCGAAGAAGTAGGCCTCGAGGGCCGGACAATGTTTTTGGTCCATCTGGACCGCTTCGGAGATCCTCCCGGCTCTGGCGGTTGCTCGCTCGTTCGAGGCCGGCTGTCGGCGCGGTTGTATCGGGGTCGAGTGGCTCGACGATACCAAGGGAGAGACCGCGTCCCTCAGTTCAGCGAGGTCGTACGCGTTGGGGGTTGCGTGTGAGGGTGAGCTTGAGCTCGATGTCGCGGCCGAGTTTGTGGCTACAGAGGTCGAGGGCGAGGGCGAGGGCGAGGGCGAGGTCGAGGTCGAGGCAAGAGCCTGAGCGGGCGAGTCGGCGCCGTGTGCCACGCGCGTCGCGTCCTTTTCAGCGAGGCGCGCGCTCCTGCGCACTGGCCCTGTCGATGCGCCGGCGCTCTGGCGCGCGAGGTTCGTGCCTGCGCGGGCGGTCACTGCAACGGCCCCAATTCGGGCGTGGGCCAGTGGCGTCAGTCATACGAGTCAAAACAAGGCCAAGCTCGGTCCATTATGGGCCAACTCACTGTGAAGGCCCTGGGCGTGATGCAGTGGGTCACGGGGCAGTGGAGGCTGGACCGGCTGGTCACTAGCGGTGGCAGGTCTTGAATACGAGCAGGGAGTGGGAGGAGGGTGAGGGAGAGCAGGATTTGAAGCGACTTTCCCTTCGTTGCGAAAGGTCGTTGCGGAAGGTCGAGACTGGTCGAGACCTCAACTACCTGTCATGAAAAAGGATTCCGCAACTCCCAACTTTGGACTCCGCGCGCCTCCGCCTTTCCCGCGAGGACCCCGAAAGCCAGCCACTGGAGGACCATGTGGAAGAACGCTCTTTATTGAAGTGTTTGTCCCATCATTTTTACACCCTATTTTAGCCCAAAGATGTCGGCTTTACACATGCGCCTCAAAATATCACCAAAAGTTGTTCTACAGGCTCCAAAAGTTGCTCAAGAGTCGTCGAAAACGCGTTCCGAGCGTTTGCGGGCGCCCGGCGGCCGATCGAAAGTGGCTTGCCGCGCGCGACTTCGGCTGGTCTCCCGGCCTCAAAAGCTGGGTGGCGTGGGCCGCGGTTGGACGATACGTAGTCGTCGCGGTTGAACGATACGCAGTCGTCGCGGTTGAACGATACGCAGTCGTTGACGGGCCCAATGACTCAATGACCTGTCGACCATCAATCATATGGAACGGCACAGTACCCTCAATGAGGTGGGTGGAATAGCATCCCTTCTTGCTCGGTCGTATTGCGACTACAGGCGGTCGGCGCCGAGCGGCAGACGCGTCGACGCGTCGACGCGACAGCCAACGATCGAAATCCGTTTCGGGCTTCGGCCGTTCGCCGCGGGTGAGGCTCGGCCGACTCGAGGACTTGTAGACGGCGATAGGTTTATTGCGACATATTCACAATTACGATACGCCTAATTTGTGCTATCCTGCATCGTGCTTTCGAATATACTCAATCACGCTAGGTGCGTTGTGGCCTCGACGACTTTGGCGCGCGCGCGACACGGCTCCTTTGCCTCTCCCCACTCACTCGAACCACTCGAACCACTCGCACACCACTCGTACCACCCGACTCGACTCGGCTCTGATCCCACTACACCACACCTCTACGAAACAACGCTATCTCTGCATCGCCCAATCGGCAAGATGCAGCTCGATCACTCTCGACGGGCGCTCGACGTGTGCCTTGGTGCGGGCTCACGCGGGCACGGTGCGACGTCGCACGACACGACGATCAACAACTCCGACATCGTCGTCTTCGGCACGATACGATGGGCAGATCGATACGAGAGGGAGTGGTCACTTTCAGCAGCGTACTAACTACGTCGATGCATCGCTCGAGCGTCCTCGGTCGGACACATGCTCGGTCAGCGCATCGCCTCGATCACCCCCGATCGCCCACAAGCTACTCGACCGATGCGTGTGGTGAGTACTTCACTCAGATACTTTCCAGCTCACACCCCATCCGCTCACCTCAGGTTTGTCTTTGCTGCTCAGCACTCTAGTTTAGATCGCGCGTTGGCCGACTCGCTGGCATCCGAGCTTCGCACCGAACCGCTCTGTGACTTGTACGACCATACTCTGCGATCACAATGCCACGTCCTCATCAGTAACATCAACGTGATTGTCCCCCCTTCCTGAGGCCTCGCATCGATGTACACATCACTCGACCCACATTGCCGCACTGTCGGCCTGTGAGGATCACCTCGGCCACCCCCACATCGTTCACCGTTCACTCGCGTCGTCAACGTCGACCGATCGCTCGAATGCAATCACTCGCTGTCACATCGGGTCTCTTCGACGAGTCTCACCGACGTGGCAAGCTTGGAGTTTGTCGGAACATCTGTTGCTCGACTCGGCGACCATTTGATTGATGCCCGTCCGACGCTTCGCACCCAGCATCGAACCTCGGTCCGATCGACCGATCAACCGACCGAACTGACAAACCTCTTCCGCCCGATCTCGCCCTCGCCCCGTCCGTGCTCATCCCATCACCACGACGTGCGAAGTAACAACTCGTTCGCCCCTCGCGATGGCTTCCTCGACCGCCTCAACCGTCGACCTTCCACCGTACTCGTGCTCGATCGCCATAGACTCATTGTTATCAACTGACCTGACCTACTCATCATGAGCGCCGACCCCACGATCGCCCCATTCTCGAATCCTATGGCAATTCACCTATCGATACGATTCACCTCACCCCATGTTGTTCTGTATCGCCGCACCCGAGCTCGACACTATCCCGTGATCTTCACTTCCACACCGGCGGGTCAGCTCGATCAATCAGGACCCCAGTCTGGTATGCTCTCCTCTCCAACCCGGGTGTCCATCGTCTCGAGTCTCTTCAATACTGACGCCGTTTCAAACACTCATCTGTGTTTCACAGCACTGCCCCGACATTGTTGGCGCGCTAGATCCGACTCACACGTCGCCCATCCTCAGCTTCGCACCGACTTGCTCAAACATCTCCTCCACCCCATGCCCCGAGCTTGGGATTCAATACTACAATCGCCAATACGACTTCGCTCGACCCGAGTTCTGTCATTTTCTTGGGATCAGCTTGACTCTTCGGCGCTCTTTTTGGCTGGCTTCCCACTCGAGCCATTTCATCGAGCAGCTTCGTCTCGGCTCGAACCGTTCGGCACTCCGATGATCAGCTGGACCCGTCCATCTCTCAGGCAACTTGCTTCGGTTATACCGAAGCGACGATCGAGCACTACTCGATGGACGATCAAGCACCAACTGACATGGGTCCGCCTCGATGTGCCCACCCTGCCCGAATCGCCACTCGACCTCGCTCGATCAACTCGAGCTTTAACTCGACGATACTTCGAACATCGACAGCCCTTCCTTTCTGACAGCCGTCATGACCGGATCACGTGCTCGACCACCGACGACGGGCTCAGACCGCCCACAGTGAGCCATTCAATCGGAGCCCTCGCTTGAGTTGCACTCTTTGCTGACGAGATCAAGATCTGTCGCGTCACTGCACAGTGTAGATTGTTGGTCACGAATGACCCGGACTAGGAGCGCTCCTTCGAACGGAACTTCGCAGCGATGCTTACAAGCTCGCACGCCCAGCATTCGAGCCCGCAGATCACCATCCCTCGGTACCTCTCGCGACCAGTTTGAAACACGAGTGCGTCGATGTCGAGATGGGAGACCCGCATTGCCTCAAGCACTATCACCCCGTCTCGACCCCGCCGCGACTCACTCAATCGCCGGCCCTCGTGATCCGGCTCGTCGAGTCATCCGTCCACACCACTGAGCGCTGCCCTAACCCGAGACCGATCGACTTAACTATATCCGCTTTCGTCAAGAAAACCTGCGCTTCACCACGGCGCAGGGCATCACCGACGCCGTTGCCAACGGTTTGACCTCGGATCAAATCGGACGTTCGGTGATATTGGGGTGGACGTTCAAGAATAGCCCGCGGGAGGTCACGCAGCGTTACCAAGATGCGATGGCGTGCGTCATCAAGTATGGGAAGCCTTCGCTATTCATCACGGTGACGTGCAACCCCGAATGGCCGGAAATCAAGGCTGCACTGGGGCCGAACGACAAAGCATGCAACCGTCCGGATCTCATTGCACGAGTGTTTGAAGCCAAGCTGAACCAACTCTGCGACGACGTTTTTGGCAACAAGCAACGTGCAGGCTGTTTTGGCGTGGTTCTGACGCATACACATGTGATTGAGTATCAGAATCGGGGCCTGCCACATGCCCATATCCTCATCACCCTCGCGCCGGACGATCATCCTTTGTCGACGGAAGCGATCGACAAGATGATCTCGGCCGAGATACCCGATCCTTCGCGCTATCCTGATCTCCACGAGACCGTCACAAAGCACATGCTGCATGGCAAGTGTGGCGGAAACTCGACTCAGCCCTGCATGGAGAAGGACAAGTACGGTAACCCGAGGTGCAAGCGCCATTTTCCTCGCGAACAGAACCCCCACACCCGCATGCACCCTGAGGGCTACCCGTGGTATCGCCGACGCTTTCGCCACGCCGTTGTCAAGGGGGGTGTCATCTACAACGATGGTGACTGCGTGCCGTACTCGCCTTATCTTTGCGCCAAGTACAACGCGCATATCAATGTGGAGGCTGTGACAACGATCGGCGCGATCAAGTACCTCTTCAAGTATGTGTACAAAGGTCCGGATCGAGCTGTGGCGCGTGTTGAGCATGCAGCGAACTGTGAAGGGGCCAGCGAGGAGGAACCGGTTCGAGATGAGATCAACGAGTTCGTCGAAGGTCGCTACATCAGTGCTCCAGAAGCGGTCCACCGCCTATTCGGATTCTCGACCGGTAGAGTGTGGCCGCCCGTCAATCGACTACCGGTCCATCTGGAGCATCAACAATCTGCAGATCAATCCCGACGAACCGCTGCCCCTCGACACTCCGCCCACTCGCTCCAAATTGACCGGCTTCTTCGACCTGTGCGCCGCAGCTCCCGACGGCGAGCTCACTGCCACGTTGCTCTACACGAATGTTCCCCGCTACTACTCCTGGAATAAGGAGAAGCTGCGCTGGAAGCGCCGAGTTCGTGATCGCAATGTCATCGGACGAATCTACACTGTTTCACTGCGTAGTGGGGAGCGCTTTTACCTCAGACTGCTCCTCGAGGTTGTCATGGGTCCCACGTCGTTTGCGGATCTGCTCAAGTATGAAGACGCCGTGTATCCTTCGTACCGCGCCGCTTGCGCCGCTCGCGGACTTCTCGCCGACGATGGCGAGCATCACATCTGTCTTGGGGAAGCTGCGCAGATTGAGACCGGTGACCAACTACGCCGATTGTTCGTGTTCATGCTCATCCATGCGACAGTTGCCAACCCGCCAGCTTTGCTGGATCGTCACTTCGCTTCCCTTAGCGACGATGCCCGTTATCACATCGAACGCTATGAAGACGTGCCCGTCAACGATCAAACCATCCGCCTGTGAACGCTCAACAAGATTCGTCTCCTCCTTGCGGCAAAAGATCAAACTTTGGCCTTCTTTGATCTTCCCGAGCTGACCGAGGACGAAGTGCGGCTGTTTGATCGTCTCGAGGAACGGCTTCCGCGTTTTGATCGCCAGCAATGTGCGCAAGATGCCGAAGCGGCGCGTGCCCGTCTGAATCACGACCAACGAATTGCATTTGACGAGTTTCTTCGCGCGGTCGAGCTCGATGTCGTCGATCAGATGCGCGACAACAACCTTGGGCCGCAGCATGTGTTTTTCCTGCTTGCACCTGGGGGTACTGGCAAGACTTTCGTGGAAAATGCCCTTCTCGATACGGTGCGAGCTCGAGGCGACCAAGCGATCGCGGTGGCGTCCTCGGGAGTCGCGGCGTTGCTTCTCAAGGGAGGACACACGGTGCATTCGACTTTTCGAATTCCACTCAACACGTCGCCAACCTCGACGTGTCCAGTCGACAGGGAGAGTGATCTCGCGCTGATGCTGCGTACCACCAAGCTCATCATTTGGGATGAAGCACCAATGGCGCATCGATTCGCGGTGGAAGCGGTCGATCGTTTGCTGCGTGATCTCCGAGAGACCGAGGAGCTCTTCGGCGGGGTGACAACGATCTTTGCGGCTCAGTTGGGCTCTTCCGCCTCCGCTCTGATCGACGGCATGCTGACGAGGTTTCCAATTTGTAGGGGACTTTCGCCAGTGCCTTCCTGTCGTTCCCAAAGGAACCTCCGGTCAAATCGTCGATGCATCCCTCATCAAGGCAGACTTCTGGCGCGACGTTCGTGTCTTGCGACTTACCGAGAACATGCGTCTCAGCTCGAACGCTGATGCGATGGACGAGGCTCAATTGGCTCGAACGCGCGACTTTGCGGAATGGCTACTCACCGTGGGAGATGGAACTGCCAACATGCACCCATACGACAAGATTGCAGTACGTTTGGCTCCCCTCTTTTACCCAACCAACCGACACTAAGACCCCTTCTATCCGTTTCGCAGCTGCCTGACTACCTGCTGCTTCCGGACGGTCAAAGAACGGCCGAAGGGTTGATCAACTTTGTCTACCCCGGTTTAAGGACCGTGAACAAGGAGTCCCTCGAAGACCTGATTCAGCTGTTCTCACGTCAGGCAATCCTAGCTCGCATAACGCAACGGTCGATCGCATCAATGCCAAGCTGCTGGAAGAGTTCAATGGCGACTACATCGAGTATCGCAGCGCAGACGAGGTCGTTGAGGCAGGCGAAACTGGGGGTGGAATGGCGCCTGAACTGATTTCGCCAGAGTATCTACATTCAATCAACCCATCCAACTTCCCCGCGCATCACTTGCGTCTCAAGGAAGGGATCCCCGTCGTTCTTCTTCGCAATTTGGACCCAGATGCGGGCCTCCGCAACGGTACCCGCCTGATCGTGTCGCACGCAAGATCGCGAGTCATTCAAGCCATCATCTTGACCGGAGATCGAGCGGGCACCACGGTCTTCATCCCTCGCGTGCGACTTGAGACAAATGCGACTAGCAGTCGCCAACTTGGTTTCACTATGCGCCGGCTCCAGTTCCCGCTTCGAGTTGCCTTGGCCATGACGATCAACAAAGCCCAAGGCCAATCACTCGATCGTGTTGGTGTCGATCTCTCCCTACATCCCGTCTTCACTCATGGGCAGCTGTATGTGGCATTGTCTCGAGCCATGAGTGTTGATCGAATCAAGGTGCTACTGCCTTCTCGAGACCCGCCGATGATGACGACGACCTACAAGCCGTTGATCGAGCGCCAGGGCAATAAATGGAGAATAGTTTTGATGCTGTCCTTTGTATTGTGTGTTTTACCTTCCCTGAGATAATAAACCGTTTAATACTCCTCTCATCATTCCGGATCTCACTGTAACTATTTTACATCTGCTGAGTTCATGCACAGTATACCGTTCGATTCTGCTATTTAATTTTCATCTTCCCGTTAATTTAACGGGTTCCCACTGGTAGATATATATATTCCCAGCTCCCAGTTACAAAACTTAAGCTACAAAGTGTCAAGTGATTGCTATTCGAGTGCAATCTGAAGGCCCTCCGGCAAGAGGTCACGCCAAAGGCTGCTGAAATTAGGCTAAAATTGTGTCGACCTACGGAAAAAAAAATGTCGGCAAAGCCGCCTCACCTAAAAAACATGGCTTGGGTCCCAGAATCTCGACTTTCACAAAGGCGCGTCGACGAGATTCTGGGTCCTAAACCGGTCCAAACCGCGCACGCGCCTAGAAATGATTTCGGCCCAGCTGCAGAGTACTGCAGCGCGACAGCGCGACGGACTGCGATGGCGGAAGCCGACCTGCATCCCTTCCTTTGACCAGCCACTGCAGTACATCTTCGCGCTCCCCCATCCGAGGTCCATCCACATTCTTCGTCCGTGTGTGAATCTCAGAGCTCCAAGTGGATCGACAGTCGACATCAACAGTGAGTCAAATGCCCTCCTACTGTTCGTTCCGCGTGGTCTGGCTGTTCAGTGTTGACCCAACATTGACCCATGGACTGGACCCGATGGCAATTGCAGTGCCTAGTCAGGACGCCCGGCGCTCGGACCAGTCCATCTCGGGCGAGGCGTCGTCGGGGCCCGAGATCCGAAGAAGCGCGCGACTGATGCAGATGCCCAACGCCGCGCCCCCCGCCCAAGCGCAATCGATGCGCGTCAACGCCAGAGACCGCGCGCCACGCCCGTCGGTCGGCACGTCTAGTCTTGCGCCCCCCGCCCAAGCCGCCACCCAATCGCTTCCGACCCACCTGCCCAGCTCGTCGGCTCGCACCCCGTCGACGCCGACGCGCGGGCCTATTAACCACTACAAGGCTCGACCAGGACGAACAAGTCGTTCAAGCGAGGCCGTAGGCCTGTCAGGCATGTCGGGCCTCGTCGATGCTTTACCACGCTCGAGTCCGATGAAGTCGAGTCCCGTTGTGTCGATGTCGGCCACGGCGGAAGCGAGGGAGCAACAGCTCTTTGCCCACATGGGCAAACCTCGACTCTCGAAGGCGATGGACAAGTACTTCCTTGCCACGCCTTCCACCTACGAAGCCAAGATCCTCAAACCGACGAAGAAACTGGGGACGGAGGCTGCGATGAGAGAGATCGCTAACGCGATCAAGGATGTGGTGAGTGCCCCGATGCTATCGCTTGGCTTCGACCGCACGAGTATGACTGACCACTGTGTCCCGATCATTGATGCACCCGGGTGTAGACTGGTGATCGACGTCTGGTCGGATGCGGCAACTCGGGTAGCCACATTAAGCTGGCGCCCGATCGCGGGGAGCAGGAGAAGACGCCCGACGCCGTCATATTGACGCATGCGGCGGTGGCCGCTTCCCCCGATCTTCCGTTCGTTTGGGCGCAGTCAGAGCACCCAAAGTCGACGGAAGGCACGCCCCCGTCGCCTCAACGCGCATACTCGCAAATTGCAGTGGCGATTGAGGTGAAAGAGAGCGACACGAAGAGCGCAGAAGCGCGTAACCAAGTGCTTAGGCGGCTACACATGATCTGCACGACCGCGCTCCGCGCCCACGCGATCGGGGTCACCCTTTGCGGGGACGTACTTCAAGTCTACCTCGTCAACGCGTGTGGGGTGTTCACGACGAGCGCCCGCAGGTGCGGTGAGGACGCGGTGCTGCTCCGGCGCGTGCTGTCACACCTCATCGAACTCGACGACAACGGGCTCGGGATGCTGGCCTCGACGAACGAGGTCGACGATGGTTTCGGCAATTTTGTCGTCTCGGACAAGTTTCTCCCACCCCGCGCCCACGATTTCGAGTCCGAGCTCGGCGATATCTCAGATCTCGAGATCCAGGAGCTCCTCTTCCGACGTCGAAGCTGCACGGGTCGTGCAACCTCCGCTTTCCGCGTTACCGCAAGACACGCGCCTGTCGACCCCACGTCGATCAGCTTGCCTACATCTGCCACCGAGTACGCCATGACAGTCGCATGGGTCGAGCAATCCCGCCTCGACGATGCGATTGCCCTACGTCGCAAGATGCACGCTGCGTCGCGTATCGACACCGAGGGTTTAAGCCTTAGCGCCGGCATCTACCGGGACGACTTCCGCACGCTTCCAGCTTTCTTCGGTGATGATGAAAGCTTCGATGATATCGGGCCCCGGGCACTCGAGGTGGTCTTCCACCGACAGTGTTATCGGCCCCTCAACACGGCGACCACGACCAGGGAACTCGCCCAGGCCGTACTTGGAGTCGTCAAAGGTGAGCACGGGGATCAACTGGGCGGCGTTGCGTTTGCGCTCCCTAGCCGACACGCGCGTTCCCATGACAATGCAGGACACCGAAACCTCTACAAGCTGGGGTATATCCACCGGGATATTTCGTACGGCAATGTCGTCATCGACCGCGACGGTTTCGGCGTCCTTATCGACTATCACCTCGCCGTCCCGCATGATCGACCTTGCACCGAGCTGCACCACAGAATACGATCCGTGCGTCCTCCCCTCTGTATGTTTCTCCGACTGAAGTTTCTGACCAGCACTAACCTTTGGACTATACGACGTCTGACAGGGCACCTGGCCCTACCTCGCCTGCTCGATCCTCGCCCAACCGAACGAGCCACTCGGTGTCGTCCATGAACGATGGCACGACATCGAGTCGCTGTTCTACGTCGTGATGGAAATCTCGTTTCGCGAGCCGTACCAGGGTGACGAGAAAGTCCTCGTGATGACGCCGAAGGGTGAGACTACCTGGGGGAAATGGGACAATGCTTTGGCGGAAGAAGCCTGCGACGCCAAATACATGCTTCGCTCAAACACCAGGTATCACAGCCTTTTGAAAGCCTGTGCACAACGATGGACGAACATCAAGCAACTGGTTGATATCTTGCGACATCATTGTGGTCTCGATAATCAGTTCAATGATCACGAGGTGGCGGCGGAAGATGCCAAGCTGGGGGAGTTGTGGGGTCCATCCAAGGCGATGTCGCACGAGTCCATCATCTCGGACATTGAGCAGCTGCTTCCCTTGCTGTGAAGTGACCACCTTTGCTTTGGGCTTAAGCATTGTTGCTCGTTGTTAGTTCCAATTATTGCAATAGATACCCCAGGCTATTTTTCGTCCTTTCCAGTATACTTCCAGGATGACCGAATGACTGCGTTAGCTGTGCCTTCATTCAATCCGACTGCGCAGAGTTTCTGGCCTAAGTCGTAATCTGGGAGGGCCCTTACATCCTTCACGTTTTGCTCATAGGAGTGTTGTCTTTGGAGATCTATCAGGTTGATTGTCCTGTCCCGTGTATCAAAACGTAGCCTTGAACCAATGAAATGAAACCCAAAGCCCTGCATCAGAATCCTGTCTTTGATTGAAAGGCACGAGATCGCTCTCGAGCCTCACTGGTTCCGAGTCCAAACTGAAAGGATCAAACGGTGTATTCGCAGGCGAAGAAAGACTACTAAAAGGAATAAGGTCAAGACGCGCCCGTGGCGCCGCGCGCAAGTAAAGCTTGAGGCCGCTGAGGTTGGCTCGAGGTTGTCATGAGGCGTAAGCGGTGCGGTGCCTTACATTGATCTCACGGACCCTGCAGAGGGCCCAGCTAAACTAGGTCGTGTGAGGACGGTCACGTTCAAGAAACGCAGCGCTCGAACCAGACCGTATCATCACCATCTTTTCATGTTTATGCAGCAGCGAATGCTTCTTTCGCGACATGACCGACTCCCAAAGTCCGTTGATCTCTAGATGTGCCGACTGTGTCCACACTACCTTCCATCTGCTGCCCCGAAAAGGTCCCCTTTTCTTGCGGGACGGTGAGGTACCATATGCTGAACAAGCACGGCGCCTGTACCATGTCGTTCGCGTGCGTAGCCGCCGTGATCAGCCCGGTTCGAGTCGGGACGGTGTAGCGGAGGGTGAGCTGAGCTGCTCGACGAGGAACGCGAGGAACGCGACGGAAGTCGGCTGAAGCCAGCGACGCGACTCGCAACGCCTGGCAATGGATCAGATTTAGTCTCAGGCGTTTTCTCAAACGGTAGCAGTGCTACTGTCAGAAACCGACGCAGCTCAAGACCATCGAGGCGAGATGTGTACCTGTAGCGGCGAAAAGCGGTGATGAACGAAGGCCCATCTGGTCGAGGTAGAGCGAGACTTGGAAAAGCGCTGGCATTTCAAGGTGCTCGATCACGTAAAGTGCCACGTTTGGGTCCGTACCGGCGATGTGAAATGTGCGGATGCTGGGCCAGACAAGGCGGTCGAAGCCTGTGTGGGATGGAGCGCACGGAGCATGCGACTCCGAGATGCGGAAGTTCGGAACATCTGAGTGGGATGGGTGGCATAGATTTATTGAAGGAAAGGTCGTGGTCGTCAACCTGTGTCATATGATGGGGAGAGGAGCTAAACATTCCGATACCGGCGTGGTGGCCTGATTATGGGCTTTTCGCCTATGAGAACGAGACCGATCAACTTGACAAGCTCGGGAGGCAGCGACAACGCGAGGGAGATGCGGCGTCCCGTCAAAGCCGATGTCGGAATGCTTCGAGTGCTCGTGAGGGTAGATGCACCACTAAATTTAATTAAGAAAAAGCAGTCTGTAGAACCATGTTGGGCTCGTCAAATGCCATGGTGAGCTGAGAGCCTTAAAGCGAGCGACTGAGTGAAGAGAGAGAGACGGTCAGAGACGGTCAGAGACGGCCCGCGCTGATGCTCTCTGCCCGAACGTATTCCCTTTCCACTTTCTTTCCGAGACGCGAGACGCGAGACCTGGGACTCGTCGGGTGATCAATATTTTGGCAGACCATTCCTCTCGAGTCTTCACAGACTCGCCGTTTCTCCTCGCGCAAGCGCGTCGTGACCAAACCGCGGACCAGCGGTCAGTGATCGACCCAACCCATAGTTGTGCTGCGCAAGGCGGGCCTGTGCAGCGTTCGAGGTGTGAAGCACCACCCAACCAGCGGACCTTGCACTGACCTTGAGTTCGATCAAGACATGATCTACAACCTCCGAGGGACATGCTCTGCGCCACTCTTTCACTGGAGCATTCGGGTTGACCCAATATAGCACATCTATGATTTTGTACTTGAACAGGCGTCAATGAGTTCCACCTCTGTCGGGGAATGCCGTCGCACCGTCGCAACTTTCGCCTCATCGAATGGCCGAAGTCTTGCACGCTCGCCTTGCGCTCGAGCGGCACCGATTTTCGTCGCTCTTTGAGCTTTTCCTGACCCCCCTCGCTTTACCTACATCGCTATCCCACAGTTGCGCCACTTCCTCAGCCACGTTCTCACCAAGTACTGCGCCCAGCTCACATCGGTCACCTTGTTCTGCGCCGGCGGGGTTACCCATCGATATGGGGAGTCAAAAGAGCGTGCGCTACTACTGCGGTAAGGGCTGGATAACTATGTATCACAATTGTGTTGGGGCTAGTTTAAAGTATCTTAGTCGATTAACCAACCGATAGTACCTGGACTATAATGTATACGCACTACAACGAGCGGTCTGTCAATTTCGCGACTTGAGGGATCGGGAAGCGACCACAATTGAGAAAGACGAAATTGTGCCAAAAACGCTGCCTTTGATGCGCTGTAGTTTCCCTATATGCATTGCCCCGGACTTGGAGTTTCTAACAGAGTATATTAAGCTCTTCCCTGGGGGGAGGCTTTCTTGGGCTTAGACTTAGTACTGCAATCAGTCATCTCGATCGCAGATTTCTTCAAGCGAGGGTCGAGACTCTTCACCCCAGAGCTTGACATTCATACAGCGACAGCATCGATACGGGCAGAAATACTCCTGTGCATACCTGTGTGACGCTTTTGCGGTGGCTGCAGATGTATGCGCGTGGCGCTCCACCTCGTCGCCGGCGTTCCTCTCATTTTCGCCTGGCAGTCGTCGAGAGCCCCTTGACTCGCTCGCGGGCCCGCTTCCGAGCGCCGACTCATTTCATCCCGCGCTGCAAAGGCAATAGCTACACCTTCGGGCTCCGGGATCAAAGACTCTCGGGGCGTAACTCTTGCATGTCAAGTTGCTCAAACACTCTATGGGGTTAACCCCTGCATGCCAAGCTACAGCCTTTGCGCTGCACCCCTCCGCTCGTAGGTGCGATTTTGCAGGGGGCATCCCGACTCCGATGGAAGCTTGTGCTCCGAAGCGCTGCGGCTTTGAATACGTCTAGGCAGACCCGAGACTGGCTTTTTCGTGTGTGTGTGAGGTGCAGACACCTGGCAATGCACGCTCACTCTGGCAAGGCACTCTCACTCCGAGCACGACCACCGAAAACCTTGTTCGCTACACGCAAAAGTCAATGCCATTTCGGGGTTATGCTCCGGCACCCAGCACGACTGCTGGATCACGTCAGCAACAAGCTGAGACTCAGCCGCGGGTCGGCTCGGGTTAACCTCATCAAATCCCCTCTCTGGGAGGGCGCGACGCGCCCAGCCGTAAATGAAGGTCGTTGCGAGCTCCGCCGCGGTGCACCGCCCGCACCTCCCGGACCGTGGGTGGGAAGAAAAGATCCGGCGCGCGCGCGCGTCTGAGAACCTTATTTCATGGGGGCGTTTTGTCGTGCAATCCATTATGCAGATGTAGATAGATAGAAAGATAGATTCCCAGCTCCAGTTACAGGACCTTAGCTACAAAGTGTCAAGTGATTGCTTTTCCAGTGCAATCTAAAGGCCCTCCGGCGAGAGGTCACGCCGAAGGCTGCTGAAATTAGGCTAAAATTGTGTCGACCTACGGAAAAAAAAATGTCGGCAAAGCCGCCTCACCTAAAAAACATGGCTTGGGTCCCAGAATCTCGACTTTCACAAAGGCGCGTCGACGAGATTCTGGGTCCTAAACCGGTCCAAACGCGCACGCGCCTAGAAATGATTTCGGCCCAGCTGCAGAGTACTGCAGCGCGACAGCGCGACGGACTGCGATGGCGGAAGCCGACCTGCATCCCTTCCTTTGACCAGCCACTGCAGTACATCTTCGCGCTCCCCCATCCGAGGTCCATCCCACATTCTTCGTCCGTGTGTGAATCTCAGAGCTCCAAGTGGATCGACAGTCGACATCAACAGTGAGTCAAATGCCCTCCTACTGTTCGTTCCGCGTGGTCTGGCTGTTCAGTGTTGACCCAACATTGACCCATGGACTGGACCCGATGGCAATTGCAGTGCCTAGTCAGGACGCCCGGCGCTCGGACCAGTCCATCTCGGGCGAGGCGTCGTCGGGGCCCGAGATCCGAAGAAGCGCGCGACTGATGCAGATGCCCAACGCCGCGCCCCCCGCCCAAGCGCAATCGATGCGCGTCAACGCCAGAGACCGCGCGCCACGCCCGTCGGTCGGCACGTCTAGTCTTGCGCCCCCCGCCCAAGCCGCCACCCAATCGCTTCCGACCCACCTGCCCAGCTCGTCGGCTCGCACCCCGTCGACGCCGACGCGCGGGCCTATTAACCACTACAAGGCTCGACCAGGACGAACAAGTCGTTCAAGCGAGGCCGTAGGCCTGTCAGGCATGTCGGGCCTCGTCGATGCTTTACCACGCTCGAGTCCGATGAAGTCGAGTCCCGTTGTGTCGATGTCGGCCACGGCGGAAGCGAGGGAGCAACAGCTCTTTGCCCACATGGGCAAACCTCGACTCTCGAAGGCGATGGACAAGTACTTCCTTGCCACGCCTTCCACCTACGAAGCCAAGATCCTCAAACCGACGAAGAAACTGGGGACGGAGGCTGCGATGAGAGAGATCGCTAACGCGATCAAGGATGTGGTGAGTGCCCCGATGCTATCGCTTGGCTTCGACCGCACGAGTATGACTGACCACTGTGTCCCGATCATTGATGCACCCGGGTGTAGACTGGTGATCGACGTCTGGTCGGATGCGGCAACTCGGGTAGCCACATTAAGCTGGCGCCCGATCGCGGGGAGCAGGAGAAGACGCCCGACGCCGTCATATTGACGCATGCGGCGGTGGCCGCTTCCCCCGATCTTCCGTTCGTTTGGGCGCAGTCAGAGCACCCAAAGTCGACGGAAGGCACGCCCCCGTCGCCTCAACGCGCATACTCGCAAATTGCAGTGGCGATTGAGGTGAAAGAGAGCGACACGAAGAGCGCAGAAGCGCGTAACCAAGTGCTTAGGCGGCTACACATGATCTGCACGACCGCGCTCCGCGCCCACGCGATCGGGGTCACCCTTTGCGGGGACGTACTTCAAGTCTACCTCGTCAACGCGTGTGGGGTGTTCACGACGAGCGCCCGCAGGTGCGGTGAGGACGCGGTGCTGCTCCGGCGCGTGCTGTCACACCTCATCGAACTCGACGACAACGGGCTCGGGATGCTGGCCTCGACGAACGAGGTCGACGATGGTTTCGGCAATTTTGTCGTCTCGGACAAGTTTCTCCCACCCCGCGCCCACGATTTCGAGTCCGAGCTCGGCGATATCTCAGATCTCGAGATCCAGGAGCTCCTCTTCCGACGTCGAAGCTGCACGGGTCGTGCAACCTCCGCTTTCCGCGTTACCGCAAGACACGCGCCTGTCGACCCCACGTCGATCAGCTTGCCTACATCTGCCACCGAGTACGCCATGACAGTCGCATGGGTCGAGCAATCCCGCCTCGACGATGCGATTGCCCTACGTCGCAAGATGCACGCTGCGTCGCGTATCGACACCGAGGGTTTAAGCCTTAGCGCCGGCATCTACCGGGACGACTTCCGCACGCTTCCAGCTTTCTTCGGTGATGATGAAAGCTTCGATGATATCGGGCCCCGGGCACTCGAGGTGGTCTTCCACCGACAGTGTTATCGGCCCCTCAACACGGCGACCACGACCAGGGAACTCGCCCAGGCCGTACTTGGAGTCGTCAAAGGTGAGCACGGGGATCAACTGGGCGGCGTTGCGTTTGCGCTCCCTAGCCGACACGCGCGTTCCCATGACAATGCAGGACACCGAAACCTCTACAAGCTGGGGTATATCCACCGGGATATTTCGTACGGCAATGTCGTCATCGACCGCGACGGTTTCGGCGTCCTTATCGACTATCACCTCGCCGTCCCGCATGATCGACCTTGCACCGAGCTGCACCACAGAATACGATCCGTGCGTCCTCCCCTCTGTATGTTTCTCCGACTGAAGTTTCTGACCAGCACTAACCTTTGGACTATACGACGTCTGACAGGGCACCTGGCCCTACCTCGCCTGCTCGATCCTCGCCCAACCGAACGAGCCACTCGGTGTCGTCCATGAACGATGGCACGACATCGAGTCGCTGTTCTACGTCGTGATGGAAATCTCGTTTCGCGAGCCGTACCAGGGTGACGAGAAAGTCCTCGTAATGACGCCGAAGGGTGAAACCATCTGGCGGCGCTGGAACAGCCCAGAAGCGGACCAAGTCTATGTCTTCAAAGTTGTGCTTCGCATGGATCCGGCATACCGATCTGTACTCGAAGGCTGCGCACATCGATGGACGAATATCGAGCAACTGGTCGATATCTTGCGACACCATTGTGGTCTTGATAACCAGTTCAATAATTCCGAGATGGCTGCGGAAGAGGCCAAGCTGGGGGAGTTGTGGGGTCCATCCAAGGCGATGTCGCACGAGTCCATCGTCTCGGACATTGAGCAGCTGCTTCCCTTGCTCTGAAGTGACCACCTTTGCGCTGGGCTTAAATATAGTCGCTCGTTGTTAGTTCCGATTATTGCAATAGATACCCAAGGTCACTTTCCGTCCGTTCCAGTATAAATCCAGGCTGGAAATAGGACTGCGCCAGCGGTGCCTTCATTCGGCTCGACTGTGCAGAGTTTCTGGCCTAAGTCGTAATCTGGGAGGGCCCTTACATCATTCACGTTTTGCTCTTAGGGGTGTTGTTTTTGGAAATGTATCAGGACTATTGTCCTGTCCCATGTATCAAAACGCGTGGCCTTGAACCAACGAAATGAAACCCATAGCCCCGCACCAAAATCTTGTCTTTGATCTCACTGACCTCTCGAGATTTGCCACACAACACCACCTCATTGCTTCATATCTTACTCGAACTCGATCCTACGGTGCACACGTTAGATCATACAGCCACGACTCGGGCTTCTCCACACCATTCGGCGTTGGACCGTGACGATCTTTCGCACTCTCAATCGATCTCGACGATTCGCTCGACCAGCTTGATACGTACGATCAGCCTCCCACATATGCGAGTTGCACGATCATACACGCGGCAGCAAGCCTGGTCATTTGGTCGTGGACTGCGCTCAGCGTCGCACGGTGTTCCATCTCCTCTCGCTTCGCTTCTTCTTGCACTCACCTCGCTTGGTGTCGACAGACTCGTTTGGCATTTACTAAGCGAGCACACGTCCGAAAGGTCAGTGCGTGCCTTCAACCTAAGGGCCTTCTCTTCCTCCACACCTTGTGTTGCAAGTATAAGGGCAAATGACCCCCCCCCCCCCCCTAAAAAGAGTTGGCTCTTGAGTTAGGTAGTGGCCCCAGAGGCAAAAAAGTCACGTGATATTGTGTTTTTGATCTTCATTGCATCGACTCAACATCAGCACGACCCAGTGTAGCTCGAACTTTTCGCGGTGCTGCAAAGAGATTGCGCTCATGTCCTGTCGCCGCACCGTGCGGTGCCGAATCCAGATTCCTGTTCCCGCACCGTGCGGTGCCGAAACCAGATTCTTGTTCTCGCACCGTCCGGTGCCGAAACAGATCTCACTCGAGGGAGAAGACTGCGCTCGATTCCTGTTCCCGCACCGGCCGGTGCCGATTCTGATTTAACTCGAGACACAGGATCGCGCCAAGACTTAAGCTCAGTGCGATGGGTGGTCAATAGGGACGATCTTATTTCCAATTCAAACAATCATTAATATTTCCACCTATCTCTGACCAGTCCTACTTTCCAGCCTTCATCCTTTCTAAAAAGGCCGCACGAGCTGTAGTGGTAGCATCCCGTTTCGGAACCCTAGCCCTTTCTTGCAGGCCAGATACAGCAACTTCTTTCCTTGAGCTCTTGCGCTTGGCGGGCTGCTTTCCTTTCGCACCGGGCTCGCTTCCCCTCATCTTCTTCTTCCTTGCCTGACCTTCCTTGTCGGAATCGGAGTCGGATTCTTCGGGCTCGACGGATTCGGCGGGATTAACCGACTTGGCTGCCGCAAGAGCCCCTAATTGTGCCTTCTTAGAGGGCACTCTCTTCTTCTTGGGTGGAGGAGCCGTCTCAGCGTCGGAGTCCTCGCTGAGGGCAGTGCTAATAGCGCGATCAGCCGCTTGATCTCGGCCGTCTCTGCTGCGCTTGCGCTCGCTTGCAGCAGTATATACGTATCATAGGTGGGGTACAGCCCAATTACGGGTTACATTTTTGATTAGAACCCCAAATCCCCAGTGAAAATGAAAAGTGACAGTGCAGGGGGAATTGCTCGTGCACTGATGAAATCCATTCATTCGGCAAAACCGCCAAATCGCAGTGCACGGGAATTGCTCGTGCACTGCTGAAATCCACTTTTTCGGCAAAAACCGCCAAATCGAGGTGCACGGTCAATTGCTCGTGCACTGCTGAAATCCACTTTTTCGACTCTGAGGGCGGCACGGGTCAAAAACCGCCAAATCGAGGTGCACGGTCAATTGCTCGTGCACTGCTGAAATCCACTTTTTCGACTCTGAGGGCGGCACAAGTCAAAAACCGCCAAATCGAGGTGCACGGGGAATTGCTCGTGCACTGCTGAAATCCACTTTTTCGACGCTGAAGGGCGGCACAAGTCGAAAACCGTCAAATCGAGGTGCACGGTCGATTGCTCGTGCACTGCTGAAATCCACTTTTTCGACTCTGAGGCGGCACGGGTCAAAAACCGTCAAATCGAGGTGCACGGTCAATTGCTCGTGCACTGCTGAAATCCACTTATTCGGCAAAACCGCCAAATCGCAGTGCACGGGGAATTGCTCGTGCACTGCTGAAATCCACTTGCTCGACGCTGGAGGGCGGCACAAGTCAAAAACCGCCAAATCGAGGTGCACGGGGAATTGCTCGTGCATTGCGAGATGGCAGTGCAGCGTGAAACCCCGTGCACCGAGTAAGCCTGAGCCCCGAGCGCTGAACCGAGATTGGATCCGAAATGGGAAACCCATTTCGGGCTTCGGCGTATCGCTAGAGCTGAGCCACGGCAGACTTGAGGACTTGTAGACGTTGATAAGTTGATTGCAACTCTGTCACGATCACAGCTGGCTTATATAGGCTTGATTTGTCCTATTCTGCGTTGTTTTTTCAGTATACTCAATTTTACTAGTCGTTGTGGCCTCGTCTGAGGCATGTCCGAGTCGACTTCAGCGCGCGCGCCAACGCTCCTGTCCCTCTCCCCACTCACTCGCCCGACCCGACTCGACTCAGCTCTGAAACCACTACACCACAACGCTCTCCCCACATCACCCAATCGGCAAGATGCAGCTCGGCCACTCTCGACGGACGCTCGCAGTGTCCCTTCGTGCGGGCTGACGCAGGCACGGTGCGACGTCGCACGACAAGACTATCAACAACTCCAACCTCGTCATCTGTGGCACGATACGCTCAACAGGTTGATCTGAAAGGGCGTGGTTACTTTCAGCTGCGTCGTAGCTTACGTCGATGCATCGCTCGAGCGTTCTCGGTCGGACATGTGCTCGGTCACCCAATCGCCTCGATCACCCTGTTCGCACTCTCGCTACTCGACCGATGGGTGTGGTGAGCCCTTCATTCAGATAGTCCTCAGCTCTCGTCTCATTCGCTCACCTCATGTTTGTCTTTGCTGCTCACCACTCTAGTTCAGATCGCGCGTTTGCCGACTCGCTGGCATCCGAGCTTCGCACTGAACCGCTCTGTGACTTGTACAAACATACTCTGCGATCGCAATGCACAACCCACATCAGCTCCATCGAGGAGACGCTCACCCTTCCCCGGGTCTCGAATCGATGCATATGTCACTCGACCCACATCGCCGCACCCCGAACACCACTATCGACCGGTGACGATCTCCTCCGCCACCCCCACATCGTTCACTCTCGTCGACAAGATTGACCAATCGCACGAGTGCAATCACTCGCTGTCACATGTCTTTCTTCGAATCGAAGAGTCTCATCGACGCGGCAAGCTCAGGGTTTGTCGGAACATGTGATGCACGACCCGACTGATTTCGTCGATGTCGAGATCCGAGACCTGCATCGGCTCGAGCACTTTCACTCCGTCTCAACCGCCCGCGACTTACTCAACCTCCCGCGCTTGTCAGCCAGCTCATCGAGTCATTCGTCCCAAGTCACTACGTCTCAACTCGTCGCTTCAAACATACCACATTCCAGCTCGCCTTCCTCGCCATCCAACTTGATTGGACTTGCACGCTGGCTTTCAAGCTCGTCGATCGCATCATCCAATTGACTTTCGGGCAAAACTGTCGAGATTCGCCACGGAACACCTCGTCGCTTCACATTTTACTCGACCTCCATCCTACGTTGCGCAGGTTGAAGCGTCAAGACGCGACTCGAACTTCTTCGGATCGCTCGAATTGGGCCTCGAACTGTGACAATTTTTCGCACTCTCAATCGACCTCGGCGCTTCGCTCGACCAGCTTGTTACGTGCGATCAGCATCCCACCTCTCCGATTTGCACGTTCGTACACGCTTCTGAAAGTCTGGTCATGCGGTCATGGACTGCGATCGGCGTCGCATGGCGCTCCACCTCCTCTCGCTTCGCTTCTTGCACTCACCTCCCAGGGTTTCGACGAAATTGCTCGGCAGTTACTAAGCGAGCAAACGTCCGAACGGTCAGTGAGTGTCTTCAACCTGAAGGCATAATCTTCCTCCACACCTCGCGTTGCAAGTATGTGCAGTCTTGCTCATGTTTGACTTTTGATTTGCTCCACCGGGTCTCAGATTTCTGCCTGCGCTCAAGTCGACTCTTTGGACTCCCATTTGCTCCCAACCGTTTCCAGTGCGTCTCCCGGAAGAAAGATCGTCCACCATTTCCAATTGGGATCGACAATCTCCTGGCGAAGCTTGCTTTGCTCGACCTCGACCTCCTCTCGATCGCCCTGACCTCAAAACTCAACTCGGTGCGACCGTTCGTTGAGGAGCGTGTAAGCTCTCATCTTTGCCGCTGCTGCCTCGCCCACTTGTCATTCGCCGATCCTCGTACCACTCGACTCGACTCGACTTTCTTTCACTGCATGAAGACACGACGACGCAACGCTTTGCCGTCATGCCGAGACGTCACTTGCTCGGTACTTGCGGCTCGACCTTACCCGACCCGGCCCTTGATGTGTGACC